>CM032130.1:31562656-32267532 GCA_018894105.1 Jacaranda mimosifolia
ATTTTTTATTGAGTTTTTAGGTAACAATGAAATTGAATAAGTTTTTATTATTAGAATAATAATAAAATATACATGATATATATAATATGTATGTATATATTGAAAGATAGAAATTTTTGAGAAAAAATGAGGATCCGTTTAGTTATATTTTTTCAAATCAATTTTGTTTTGAGGAAATATAACCAAACACTCCCATAGCTTTTTAAAATTATAAACAAAAAATTATTAATTATCGGTCCATAGCTTTGTATGTTTGAAGCCGACAAATTAGCTATTCATTATTTGTATGAAAATTATTATATATAAAGAAAAGAATAACCATCATCAGCTACGAATTAGTGGTATTGATAGTTAACTATAAGAGCATTTACTTCGAAATTAATTATCTAAATTTTGTAGCTATTACGAATTTTTAGCATTTATTACAGATTTATCGTAATTGATGCCCCTTTTCTGAACAAAACTAACATATATATTGAAATTATCGACAGTTTTTGTCCGGTGGACAATCTGAGGTCGAAGCTACCTTGAACTTGAACGCGATGAACCAAGCTCCAAACCCATGGCACGTATCGTTCTCCTATGCCAGGGCTCTCCAGAACACCTGCCTGAAGACATGGGGAGGTCGCCCGGAGAATGTTAAGGCAGCGCAGGAGGTTTTGCTTGTCCGGGCCAAGGCCAACTCTCTGGCTCAGCTTGGGAAATACACTGCTGAGGGAGAATCTGAGGAAGCCAAGAAAGGAATGTTTGTTAAGGGCTACAGCTACTAAAAAGAAAACAGTCCATAGATGAAAGGGAAAGTAAGCAAAATGGTGCTAAGCTTTTGATGGTTATAGCAAAATTTGAGACTATTTTTGTTCATTACATGTGCTTTTGTTGGTCAACTTAATAAGGCTAATGGTGATGAGAAACTAGTTAGTGTGTTTGTATCAATAGCATGGTATATAAATTTTTCAAGAGTTGTGTGTGTCCATAAGTAAAATCCCTTTTCCATTTCTTGGCGTACGACTCCAGTTATGCATCCAAACTGGATTGGCATAGGTCTGTAAATGAGTAGGATATTATTCTACTCATATTCATACTCTAAAATATTCAAACAAAAATATCTTATATTTTATCCTATCCTAAAATACCCAAAAGGATGATATCATAATCCTACTCTATCCTATCTGACCCAAGATCCATTAGTTCATTGGACTTATGTTTTTAATGTATATATTAATTTTTTCAATATATACCAAAAATATTATTTTGCATACGAAAGCAAAAATAATTTTTTATATTTAATTTAATTTAAGCATTATATTTAAATTAGTTCATTTTAAACTTTTTGCTAATTAAATTAATATAATTAAAAAATAGTTAATAAAAATATACATTTAATAAAATTAAAATAGTTTAAAAGCAAAAAAAAAATTCTATATTTAATTTTATAAAAACTGTTAATTTCTAATTAATAAACTTTATTCATTAAAAAAATTAATTTTATAAATTATTTTTTATAAAAATTATTTATTCCACTATTAATTTTAATTTTATTAATGAAAAATGTTCAACTATTGCTATTGCTATTCCAATTATTTTTTAAAAAAAATTGCTATCATAATATATTAACTTTATTAATTTTACCAATTTAGTTTAATTTTTAATGAAGAAAATGATTTAGTTGTTATTATTCATTCATATATTTGTAATTTTTATATATAATTTTTTTTATCATTAATATAAATTTAATTTAAATATAAATAATTTTTAGGTTTATAGATTAAATTTAAATATAAAGTAATGAATAATTTTTTGTTATGGATAATTTATGAATACAATCATATCCATACCCATTATATTATTTTTAATAAATATAGGTATGAGTAGGATGTAGTTATTGATATTTTAAACTTGGGTAGAGTAATTTACAGACCTAGATTGGCCCATTTGGCCTTTACTTAGAAGATTCCTAGGCCATTCTTTGGCCCGATAGAACATATCCAATATATATATATATATATTGATGTATTCATATGAAAGCCACCAACATATAATATATATTCAAATCCATGAAGAAAATCATAAAATCTCTTATTTTTTGATCTTTTTGTGGACCCTCAGAACAATTTTTTTATCGTTCGCAATGGTGGACGAATTGGATCGAAAAAGTAGAAATTCTAATTGTAAGATATCTAATGAAATCGTCACTTTAATTAAGATCTTATTCAAAGAGAATAAGCAGATGTAAAAGAATTCAAGTATAAATTGCCCTAGTTACTCTTCGGGACAAAGTGATAATTGGAAGTAACCAATTAGGTTTACGACAAAACATAGGATCTCATATAGGCCTTTATGATCTTGGCTTGTAAATGAACTTTTTATGAGTTTCGAAGGACTAGGAAAACAAGCGAGGGGGGGGGGGGGTGAGGGTCTGAATCTCCTCCGGGAATGATTTAAAAGTTCCAAAACCAAAAAATTTAGGCCCAATAAAACATAAAAATTAATGTATTGATATTTGCTCTAACACTGAGTTTATTAAATTTCAATAATATTTTAAGAGTTGGGCTATAAAATTGTAATTCTAAAAGTTCATGTTTGTAAATGCTACTATCTCATGTTTATTTGGCATCTCCTCCAATCCCAAAATTTTAAGCATTTAATTTGATCACGTGGAAAACAGGTTTTTATTTTCACAATTAATCAAGTTCACTAACTCAAGAAGGAAACCACATTAATAAATAAATCTGTATTCATTATATTATTTACAGATAATTTTATTTTAAAAAGGGTGATAAAAAGTGGCAATCTTTATAATACATCTTATTTGTTTATTTTTCTATGTCATACTAATATTTTAAATAAATTTATTATATTTATTTAGATTTTCATATAAATAAAAGAAAAGTATAGTAAAATAATAATGGAGGGATATAAAAAGAGTGAATTATAAATAATAATTGTTGCATAATTTGTAATTATAAAGAGTAAGAGGGTGTTTGGGTGAGTTTATAAGCTCCACAAAACATCTTATAAGATGTTTAAAAATTTATCAGTTGATAAAGAATATTTGGTAATTTTTTTTACAAAAGAGATTATAAAATCTTAAAATAAGATACTAGAAACTTATAAACTCTTTTAAAAAAGTAATGAGACTTTATCTTAATTTTAAGATCATAACAAGCTTCTTTAATTTTAACTATTTTAATTACAAAATTGCTATTATTAACATTTTATAAGCTCCAATATCTTATTCTATCTAAATACTTCAATAACTTATTCTAAAATAAGATATAATATCTTATAAACTCCAAAAATATCTTATAAAATGTAGGAACTTATAAGATATTTTAAATAAACTTAGCTAAATACCCTCTTAGAATTAAAAATACAGCATTTTTGGCATATTATTAAAAAACACATAAAAAATTTATTAATATTTAATTAGTAGTGTATATATGGATGTTTCAGTATTGCTCACTCTGAAAAAAAATAATAATAAAAGAATGTATTGCTCACATCATGAATTGTATTAATTTCATGCTAAAGTGGTTAAAAACAATTAAAATTCCAAAAACAATTAAAATTCCAGATATATTATCAAATCCCCACTAATAGTGATTAATTAGGAAATTAATTGCCCAGTGGCTTATAGTCCGTCCCCTTTCTATGTGGGAGGACTTGTGTTTGACCTTAAGTGGGCACATTGTGTGCACTTCACATGCATTATTGGTAGTTTATACTTTGATTATTTAATTTGATAATAAAAAAAATATTAATTTATTGATATGATAATAAATTTATCATTTATAATATTCTCTCTAAAAAAAAATTAGAAAATTAATTGGGGCCAACGACCTCCCAAGATTGCCCGTTAGGTTGGATAGGTTGGTTTGGGGGTAATCATCAACTGTCTATTGCTCAACCACTTAAACCCTTAATTTTCTCTAAAAGTCAACTTTTTGTGATAATTCAATCATTCTGTATCAATCATTCCATTGAATTTTTAAACATTTTTGTTGAATATGCAAACAATCCATTGAAAAATATGACCTCAACGGTTGTGATTTGTCTTATTCTTTCTCTTCTTTTTATGTGAAAAATACAATAGATATATATTGCAAAAGAAAATAATATAAATAATATAGTTGTAAATATGTAGATTCTAACAACTATAATGACTTTTATTAAGGGAATATGAAAATAACACAAAAAACAAAGATAGTTTTGGAATTTTTTTTATAAACTATTAAAGAAAATATTACAATAGGAGATAATTCTTTAATTTTTATAATTTTACTTATCAAATTATGAATTCTCCTAATAAGTACAATTTTTTTTTTCATTACAATAGGATTCAGAGGTTTTAATGCAAAATTTCCTAATAAGTACAAATATTTTTTTTTTCGTTACAATAGGATTAGGAGGTTTTAATGCTAATTTTCGTTTCGCTAAATCAATCGTATGAAAAATCATACATAATATATTCAATTATATAAAATATAACATACAATATAGATGTATATATAGTCACACACATACATCAACAATAAAAAATGTTCAAAAAATTTAGGGCCGTTTGGTTTCATTTTCAAATGTCATTTTCATATTTTTTATTGATTGAAAATTGAAATATATTACTTTATACGTATTTTCATTTAATATCATTTTATTTTTATTCTTAAAACTCATTTTTCAATAATTATTTATCTTCTCTTTCTATTATCATCATTGTTAGCTCTCTATATATAATCTACTAATTACTAAATCCAATACAATCATTACTTTTCCAACAATTTATTCAAATAGAAATTCATTTTCACTAATTATTTTTTTTAAGTTTTGACAATAATAAAAATAAAAAATGAAAATGAAAATAAACCAAACCGCCCTTTGAATTTTAAATTTAAAAGGCAAAATTAAGTTTTTATAAAGTATAAAGGACAATTTTATGATCTTTAAAAAATAAAAATTTTAAATCTAATAAAAATATGTATAGTGTAATCTTATAAAAATTTGAGGGAAACAACTATCTCTCGGACCCCTCTGCACTTCTCCGTGATTAAAGGTTATATGAAGAATTTACCCTAAGAGGCTCCATTAACTTGCATGCGAGTAATTCATTGCAAAAAACAAAGTTTTCTTTTGACTTAATTAACATTTTAATATCATAGCAATTTCTCCTTTTTCATTTTTAAAAGAGTACAAATGACGAAGTTTATTCTTTCAATAAATCAATATTTTTCTATTCTCAAATCAAGCAAATTAAAATATAAATTATGTAATTAAATACACATAACGTGGACAACGACGCCCATTCCAATCGAACGCGAAGTTTATCCTTTCAATAAGTATTATTTTATTATTATCAAACCAAGTAAATTAAAGGATAAACTATATAATTAAATGCACATAACGTGCACAACGTGCTCATTCGAATCGAACATAAAGTTTATCTTTTCAATAAGTCATTATTTTTCTGTTCTTAATCAAGTAAATTAAAATATAAATTATATAATTAAATACACATAACGCGCACAACGACGCTCATTCGGATTGAATATGAAGTTTTTTAAAGTATAAACTATATAATTAAACCCACATAATGTGCACAACAATGCCCATTCCAATTAAATACGAGACCTTTCATATAATAGGAGAGACTGATACTCCGGTTAGAAGTCATTAGACCAATTTCTCCTTTAATCATAGTTAGTTGTGTAATTAATCCAAATGTTGACATTATGTTTAAAGGGGCCACAAAATGGTCCAAAGTGGGGTGCAAGTTAATGATTTCACCACGTTATCTTCTGCGGTGAAATCATTTTCGACCAGCCTTTTTTTTTGTTAATTTCTTACCATGCGTGAAGCCCAGGTCAAAGGTTAAAGTTGGCATTTGAATTTTTTTAAAAAAAATAAAAAATAAAATAAAATCATTATCATGTTTTTAAGGCAAAAATAGAAACTTCAAATACCTTGAAATTTGTTTTAAAATTTTGAAATTGTCTACTTGACCTTGTGTGCTATGCTTGGTCCGTACGATTTTTATTTTTTTTTATTTTTATTTTTTAAAAATTCTAAGTCTGAAAATTTTCTATATTAGTTTATACAATTTGTCGAAATGATAAAACACATTCATAAATTTTGATTTTAATAATTGAAAATTTTATTTTATTTTTTTAATTTGAAAAGGTAAATAGCGGCAATTAATGTTTCTTGGACGTAGCCACAAGAATAATTTATTATTGTAAGATATTTGATTTGAATAGTAGATAATGTCCAAAAGATTGGTCCATTACTATTGCCACGTCATGCTACCTGAGTAAATATACCCAATTAAATTATAAATTGTCATCTCATATATAGCATTGACATTTCATTTATGATACTAATATATTCTCATTTAATATTTATAATTTTCTTGAATACATGCTCAAATAAGTGATATGAATTTCAAACCCATAATTGTGAACTTTCTAGAGTTTTTTAAATTATTGATAAATTGGAAAAAGAAAAAAGAAAAAAGCGAATCTCCTTAATCTAAATATTAAAACGTCTATATTTTGACTATATTGTTCAATGTCTTTTTCGTGAATTTTTTTTTTCTTTCTAAATTGTTGTTGTTGGTGGTGGTGTTCATTAATCTTCAACGATTAATTTGAAAGTTTATAGATTTATTCGTCTATTTTATTTGTGCAGGTCTGTGATTCTAGTGAGGCAATGTGGGGTCGAACCAAACTCGGTTATACCAATCCTAATCTTAAATTAGGAGTGAGTTCGAAATCATGTGATATTCAAATCAAATTAGACCCAATTGTGCAATTAAAAAAAAAAAAAAAAAAGAATACATAGGTTTATTTCTTCACTAAAACCAAATATTATAGGGGGGTAAAGTCTAATTCCAATAAAATAGTGGGTGGAGAGTGGCTATTAAGTAGAGTGTGACCACAACATTAATTCGCGTCTCGATAATTCCAGACAACATTGGAAAAAATTAATTGAGAATTTTGTACAATTTCACCTACGGATTTTTTGTACCGTTGCTAGCTAAAATTAGATATGTAATTATTATTATTATTATTGTTGTTGTTGGGACAATATTAATACGACAATAATAAAGCTCCCTCTATGGATTGGATCAATTATCCATGACCCAAGTCTAATATTGCACTATTTCGCATACTATATAAAGTTCGACTTTTAATTCAAATAAAGCAAGACTTATAATTCATATAATGAAAACTTATAGTCTAATAAAACAAAACTCATAATTCAAACAAAATTAGGGATATTCGTAGTTCAATTTGGATTGATTTTAGTATAAAAAGTGAATTGATTCAAACTTTATAATATATATTGAATCGGTTTGGATTTTTATTGTAAACTCAATCCATTTTAAATCGGTTCGGATTGGATTGGTTAATTCGATTTTTTAACTTAAATTTTTAATTGTAATATTTGTCAAGTTACAATTGATTATTAAATTAATTTAATGCATCAATTTGTAAATTTCATTTAATAATCATATCACTAATTTTGTAGAATTAAGTTAAATTATGTAAGAAGACACAACTATAAAGTTATAAGTCCACAACAATTATTCCTATGTAATTGACTTTTGAAAATGAAAATATCATAGGTTTATTTTATTTTAATTTATTTGTGTATTTTACAATTAATATATATTTTTCTATATTATTAGTATATAGATTTCGGTTCGATTTGGATTAGATCGATTTTTTAGATTAGAACCAAAAATCGATCCAAACCTCCTGGCAATTGGGTACCCATGGGTAACCTAATTACGGGTACCAACGGGTTGGGTAAATTTACCCATTTTTTAATGGGTACGAGATAGGGGACCCGTTACCCATGAGGATGGGTAACGGATAACCCACGGGTACCCGTATTTTTTTTTAAAATTTATTATTATTATTTTTTTATAATATTTAAAGGTAAACTTGATGTTACTCAAATATTAACTAAATAAAACTAAAAAAAAAAAAACTACAAATTTCAAACATTAAATTGAACAAATACCTAAAGCATAATAATAATATTGTAGTTTAAAACTTATATCTTAAGTATTTAAAATCTACCAAATTTAAAGTACATTACATTCAAAAGTTCAAACTTAAATTCCATTACATGCCAAAAGTTTTTTGAATTGAAAATTTTAAATATCAATCAAGCATTGTTGTTCTTGTGGAAAAAGATGTTGCATCCATATGAATATGCACAACAAGTTGTTTTAGGATATAATTTAATTTAATTTGCTATAGATTTTTAATTTATGAAATCAAAAATTAATATTTAGATTACAAATATTTATATGTAAATATATTATAAATATATATTTATATGTATATAATATATAATATACAATATATAATATATAATATATAATAAAAAAAATTTACGGGTTACCCATGGGTACCCGCGGGTTGGGCCAAAAGATTGCGGGTAAATTTATCCATAATTTTTTGGGTAGGAGAAATAATGCCCATTACCCGTACTTTTTTGGGTACCCACGGGTACCCGCGGGTATGGGTTGAATTTTGCCAGGTCTATCCAAACCAATTGGTTTTTAAAAAAATAAATTCATCTTTTGTGTGCACTCTATGTGTGCCTCTTGGTTGTAATCTTGTGGAGTTTGTACTTCCATATTCTTTAAATTGATATTTGTATTCTATTTATTTATTGTGAGACTGATTTTCTTGATTCGATAATTGAATTTATAAACTTGTTGTAAATGATACTCTAAAAAAAATCCAATTCAATCCAAAAAATTTCGATTTTGATTTATTTTCGATTTTTTAGATCGATTCGTCTTTTTTTTTTTTAATTGAATTAAATTTGAACATGAAATTTCATTTTTTTTTAATTTAAGATTTAGAAGCAAAAGATTTATAATCAATCACAAATAATACTATGTGTTTCCATCAATCTAAAATACTTAAAATTATTTAAGATTTAGAAGCAAAAGATTTATAGTAAGCCATAAATAATACTATATGTTTCCATAGGTTTGAAAGAATCATAATAAAAATTTATAGTCAAATAAAACAAGACTCATAATTCAAATAAGACTGGAATTTATTTATTTTTTAATTCAAGGTTCGGAAGCAAGAAATTATAATAAATCACAAATAATACTCTATGTTTTCATTGGTATGAAATACTTCAAATTATTCATTACGTTAACGAGAACCATTCAAGTAAAACTAAATTCTTTATACTTTATAAATTGGATTCAAAATCGTTTTCAAACTTCATCCATATCGGACTCAAATATGAAAGGGCCTCTTACACATTTAAAGTGATAGTTATTCTATTACACTAAATTTTAGATTATCAATTTTATCCTTAGTTTTTAGTTTAATTTTAAAAAGCACATTTATGATTCAATATAAACTATAAAACACAAATAATATGATCAAAACATAATGAAAAATTTATTGAATGTGAATGCAGATATATATTCCATATTTTTGAACTTTTGACGTATAAATTATTTGCTATGTATGAGCTTATGTTATCTACATTGTCTACATCATATACAAAATTTGAATGCTTTGTTATTTATTACTATAATAATATCAATAATATGATAAATTGAATATATGCACGCAGAAACGATATGTTATGATGACTAGTGTTTTTTCTATCGAAAGGTACATTTCATTGACCCAATCATATTTTTGCTAGTATTCTTATTATTTCTTTGACGATTACATGAATCTCTACCCATCATTCATAATTGCATTTTATGACTATGATATTATCATAATAATAATTTCAAAAAATTTAACATTATAAATGAATTTTCTATCTTATTATCTATTCTATTTCCTATTACAACTTGATATATATATACAAGTGTATTTGGTTTTTAACTAATTATTTTTTTAATAAAATATTTAATACATATATTATATATTCATAAAATATAATAATTGATGAAATATAAAATGGAATAGAGAATCTCAACTGGTATGAATTGAGATCAAAGCGGTACTCATTAAATAATTTCATTTTTCAATTTTCAGAGAAATATATTTGAATTAATTGGGGGTGGGAGGTGAGGTGAGGTGGCGTGGGGGAAGGAGGGTGCGAACATTCTGCCGGAGCCAAGTGGCACCTGAAACTGAACCCCATCCAACGGTAAAGTGATATTGTCCAAATACTCCCATTATATCCGTATTCTACGCCATTGATTTCCATCCTATATATTCAATACACCGACGACGCTCACGTGGGCACGTGCTTCTCCCAGGCTTTTCAAAATAAAGCAAGGGCAAAATCGTAACTTCAATTTCTCTTCCCCTCCATGAGGCGCAACAAAATACAACGTTCACACTGTGATCTCCATTCCCAGTTCCCCACCTCTCCACACTCTGTAACCGTGCCACTGTGTGTATGTATACGTATATACACACATATATATACGTATATATACATATATATATATATAGACAGAGAGAGAGAGAGAGAGAGGAAGAGTGGCTAATGCTTCAGTTGTCGTGATTGACTTGGTTAATTGGCGGGTGGGAGAGAGATTTTTCAGCAATTTTTACTGTTCCATTTAGTCTTTGGCAGTTTCCTTTTCGTTTTCTTCTTCTTATTTGTATTGCTTTGATGGGTATTTGGTTCACTTTATTATAACTACGCGTAAAGTATATTAACCTGAACAAGAATGAGCAGAACTGAAGGGTCGTTTCTAATCTTGAAGTTCACGCTTCAAGCTCTTTTGGGTTCCCTTTTTTTTTTTGAAATTAAGAGAAAAAGTTTAAACATTTTCAGTTGGGTTTTTTTAGGTGTAAAGATATTTAGCTAGATTAGATTAACTTTTGAACGTGTGTGTGTGTTAAATGCTTGCTGTTGAGGGGTAACTATTAGTATTGGCACCTTATTTTTGTTTATTTATTTATTTTAATACAGGTGGATAGGAGTTTTTCAAGATGTCATGACCATACCCTGCATTTATAAGAGGTTTTTATGTGGTTTGATGGTGAATTCTTGAATTTAGTTACTAAAATTATCTGGAAATTTGGATGATTATATCTTGGATTTACTCCGACTTCGCAGGAAGAGAAGCTTCTAATTCAAATGCAAACCCTAATCTGAAGTCTTGTTCCATAGGGAACAACATCAAAAGGTGAAATCTATTTCAATCTTTAACTGTCACTGTATAAAGTTATACATAATGTATGTTTTGTACGTACATGGATACAACTGTGTGTATATCTTTGTGTTAGTTCTGGGGGTCCACTATTCATGTTTTCACCGGCCTTTTGTAAAAGAAGTTAAGGAATCCATCAAATAGCATCGTTACTTGGACTTGAAGCATAGTTGGGGTCCCCATCAAGCAAAGCTATCTAATCTTGATTTTTTTTCTGATTATGTTAAGAATTTTAGATTTCTGTTGGATGAAAAGGTCTGTGGCCAGACATTAAGTAAAGTGATTAATCACAACCAACCCTGAATTATTCCCTTTAGCTTAATTAATCAGTATTGTATTAGTTGGTTGACCTTTCTATAGTTAGCTGTCTTTGTTGCAGATAAACAATGCATTGGGCTGCTGTGGTATTTCATTTCTATTGGAAGGCACAACGACCCTGTTGTTCACTAGTCTAACTGTCTTGCCTTGTTTGGCTAGCAAGAATGGCCCATTTAGTAGTTCTGAATTGATTGTTCCTTTGTTTGGGTTCTCCAAGGATTACTAGTTTTAGGCATATCATTTTTAATGCAATAAGATTGGGTTTGAGAGAGAAGAAAGGGTTGGGGGGTAAGGAATGGGAGCAATTGGTGCAGAAGATTTGATGAGTTGGGAGAAGATGCAAGGTATTGGGAATGGAGGGGAAGAGAAGATTTTGGTTTTGGTGAGGTTAAGGCCTTTGAGTGAGAAGGAGATTGCACGGAATGAAGTTGCAGATTGGGAATGCATCAACTCAACCACCATTTTGTACCGGAACAGCCTCCAGGAACGGTCTGGACTTCCCACAGCTTATTCATTTGGTAAGAGGAGGATATGTTGCCATTTTGTCCCTAGATTTGGTCTTTTTTCCAGCTTGGAAGGAGAAGTTATCAATCTCTGAGCATAGTCTATCATGTTATTATATGAAGTCCTTTTAGAATGAAGTGAAAGTATGCCATGTAGTTTTTCTTGTTCTCAGGAAAATTCTCATTGTGTTTTACTTTATTTCCAAAGGAAGTGTCGCAACTTGTTGCTTGACTCTGGATTCTAGTCCTGGATATTTATTTTAATTTTGATATGAATGCATGTGTAAATTCCACATTGACGCTTCTACCCAGGAGCTGTAAACTTCTTAAGATTTCCTCCCAATTTTTAATTTATATTCTTATTATTCCAGAGTGATTCTTATACATCCATTTCCCCCTCTTTTATTGTGCCTCTTCATGTTTATGAGTGCAGACAGAGTATTTAGGGGTGACAACAAGACAAGGGAAGTGTATGATGAAGGAATAAAGGACATTGCTCTCTCCGTTGTTGATGGCATCAACTGTAAGTTCAGATTAATGATTTGCTGAACAATTGATCCCATGCTGCTTTATTTTAAATAAATTACGTTTTAATTTCACTTATTATGTGATAAGTGACTGATTTCAACTAATTCTCTCCAAACATGTTGGACAAATTCGAATCAGCAACTGTTTTTGCATATGGTCAAACAAGCAGCGGAAAGACATACACAATGAATGGCATTACCGAGTATACAGTGGCTGACATTTATGACTATATACAAAAGGTATGTAAGTTTTGACTCTGGTGAAGATCCTGGGCTGGCAGACTAAATTGTTTTTCTGCTTTGGGAAAGTGTTTCTAATTTCCTATAACTGTTACACAAAATATTAATCAAAATTTTCTTGGAAATGACCTCTCTCTCTCTCTCTCTCTTCCAGCATGAAGAAAGAGCATTTGTTTTAAAGTTTTCTGCGATGGAGATCTATAACGAAGTTGTTAGGGACCTCCTTAGTACAGATAATACTCCACTGCGGCTACTTGATGATCCAGAAGTGAGTTTTGAGTTACTAATTTCCTTTTTACATGCATCCATGTAGCTTTTATTTATTTTTCATAATTCCGTAGAAAGGGACTATTATAGAGAAACTCACAGAGGAGACATTGAGGGATTGGAATCACCTGAAGGAGTTGTTATCCATCTGCGAAGGTTAGGCAAATTTCCTTTTCATTATTTTTTCTGTAGTTCTAGCATTGATTGGTCGACAACATAATGCCATGTGTTCTATGTATTTCTTTAACCTTCTACGCAGCACAAAGACAAATTGGCGAAACTTTATTGAATGAAACAAGCTCCAGATCCCATCAAATTCTTAGATTGGTTAGCTGCCTCCTCACTCCCCTTCCATTATTTGTTATAATATTGCCTTTTGCTTTCTTGTTTTTTGGGGGAAAAGTGAAGTCTTACAGTTGGTCTCTTTCATCTGATTTCTCCAGACAATTGAAAGTTCTGCTCGTGAGTTTATAGGGAAGGGCAATTCAACCACCCTTGCTGCTAGTGTGGTAGAGCAAAATTCAATTTGTTGATGACTTTCCCTTAAACATATGCTACTTATTCAAGTGGTTGTAAATAAAAATAAAACTGCTCATCTAGTAAGTTATTCAATCTTTGCCTGCAGAATTTTGTTGATCTGGCAGGAAGTGAGCGGGCATCTCAAGCTTTATCAGTGGGGCAAAGACTGAAAGAAGGCTGCCATATAAATCGTAGTTTACTAACTCTCGGGACTGTCATTCGCAAACTTAGGTTGATTGATTCTAATTCCTTTGATTTCCCCTTGTTATGGCTACCTGACCTATAGTTTGGTAGATCAAATTATCAAGTCTGGTGATATTGAGCTTGCTTCTGTCACCTTGAGATAGTTATTGATTTTTAATTTATCACTATCTTGCTAGCTTAGACTGATTAATTTGTTGATGGAGGATCATATTGGATCTATAATTTTTCTATGGATGTCTCTTCCTTTGGGAATCCATCTTACTCCCTAAAAATTCACTTTCGTAGGAAATTTTAGCTGATAAGAATTTGAGGCATGCTCTCTCTCTCTTTCTCTCTCTATATATATCCATACACGCGCATCTTGTAGATATTCGACGACATTATGCGTGTTTATATCTCCTTTATTGGTTTGTAATCAACTGAAGTAGTGTATGTTGTGCCATTTTGTACACCATATTTCCTTAAAGATTTCAGCTGTTTGATCTATTTACTTAATGCAGCAAAGGGAGACAAGGGCACATCAATTACAGAGACTCAAAGCTTACACGTATCCTGCAGCCTGCCTTGGGTGGCAATGCAAGAACAGCTATCATTTGCACCTTGAGCCCTGCCAGAAGCCATGTTGAGCAATCAAGAAACACTCTATTATTTGCTAGCTGTGCAAAAGAAGTATCTACAAATGCACAGGTCAATGTAGTGATGTCTGATAAGGCATTGGTGAAACATCTGCAGAAAGAGGTTGCCAGGTTGGAAAGTGAGTTAAGAACTCCAGGATCAATGTGCGAACATGGAGCATTACTAAGAAAGAAAGATATGCAAATTGAAAAGGTGATGATTCTTTTCTCAGGAGATAGCATACTTTACTGGTTTTCTTCAACATGTTCCTAGAGGTCATTTGTCATTTCAACTCGTTTTTCTACAACATGAATTCATTGATGTATTAAGGTAGTTCATTGCTCAACCTATGGAACAATGTTAACTTGGGCCTATAATTTTTTTGTGTACTCAGTTTGATTTAGTAATTAGTTTTTCCTGACATGGTTACTCCATTCTTCAGGAAGGTGAATCTTCTGAGAATCAACATATCTGTTAACCTAGGAGATAGTTTAGTATATATCTCTATATTCCTATGTAATTAAATTCTTTTTACAAAAAATGTCAAAGTAGAGGTATCAGTAGGAATTGTTTATGAGTTCAGTAATGTTGTGAGTTATTCCTCAAATTTATACTGCTAAAGACAGTGTATGAGATGCCTAACTGTACTGGTTCTTGTATGATGCAATTCTTGTTAACAAATAGCTGCATGCTGATGTGATTTACTATCTGCAGTTAGAGAAAGAGATTAGGGAGCTGAAGAAGCAACGAGATCTTGCTCATTCTCGGATTGATGATTTACAACGAGTAATTGAAAGTGATAAAGGTTCACAAAAATTCAGTGGAGCTCAGTCTGTTAATGGAGACTTTAGGTGTAATGGAATGTCGGATTTATTGCATTCACAAAATAGTGAGGATAATTATTCATCTGATGATATATCTGATCCCAACCAAGAAACAGAGGGCCCTCGGTTAGGAATTGGAGAAGATTCTGATGAAATCATCAAGGAAGTTCGATGTATTGAGATGGATGAATCTGGTCAGGTCAAAACATATGAATCATTTGGCCAGTCAACTAGTGAGAGTGAAGAAATCAGCATGGGAATATCGTCTGGGTCCCGGGATGGCCGCATTGTGGAACAGCAGGCACTATCAGTTTCATCTATACATGTTGGTGGTATTGAGACTGGTCACTCATACGGTCCATTGGAGCAGGAAATTCAAGGTGTTCAGAAGACGATAGGCTCTCTGTTCAGACCTTACCCTGATGCATTGTCCCCTGCAGCCCCATCAACTAGTAAAACAGTTTCTGGCAGCTTAAAATTGACAAGAAGCCGAAGTTGTAGAGCTAATCTAATGACTGGCTCGCCTGATGTTGAGATGGCTGGACAAAGTGAAAGTACTCCCCCAAGTGTGTTGGAGAAAGACTTCACAGGAAGACCAGAGGGTGTCTTCCCAAGAAAGCAATGGAAACTTCCTCCAATGATGTATGGTGCAAATAGCGCAAGACTAACCGGAAATGATTCTCAATCTTCTGAGTACAGTAGTTTCATAGATGAAATAAAGAACCAGAACTCCAGCCATGGGGATGAGGATATTCCCACACTTGGTTCGTTTGTTGCAGGACTCCGGGAGATGGCAAAGCTTCAGTATGAAAATCAAACTGAGCATCAGGTGAGATTGACCCTCATCTCATATCTAGACTTCTCTTCTATGACCGTGTTTGGTTCATTAGATTACGTTTAGCTAAGGCCCATTAATAGTGTGCAACAATGTGTTTCATATTGATTATGGTAATGGGTAGGAGTAAAATTATCTCCTAGCCCGCTCAGGCCAAGATTGTTCACAAGATTAACTGCCTATTAAATTTTGGGGTATGAGGTAAGATCAGATAATTGCTGAGATTAGATATTAAATTACCCTTACGTTGTTTGTTTTGGATTGATAAGTTATTGATAAATTGGGGGCAAATTAGGATCATGTATAATTATGTAGGTCGGTCGCGTGAATCAAATAGAGATCAAAGATTATAGTGATTAGAAATTCCTCCTCAATCTCTCAAATCAAACAGCCACAAGAGACTACATAATCTCTCCATAATTAGATTAGATTATATTATTGATTGCACGAATCAAACATGGCCTATGAAGTTTCAGCTATTTTCTCGTATTTTTCTAGAGGTGTTTATTCTGTGCGCTTGGAGGAGCCCTTCTGTTGATTTTTAACCTTGTATTCCATTCTTAGGTTCAAGAGACAGAAAGGACGGATGAAAAGAATGCCAGAGATGTTGCTTCAGATCCTATGAATGATTGGCCTTTGAAGTTTGAGAAGCTGCAGAAATTGATAATTGAACTGTGGCAAGCTTGCTATGTTTCATTGGTCCACAGGACATATTTCATCCTCCTTATTAAAGATGACTTTGCAGACTCCATTTACATGGAGGTTGAGCATAGGAGATTATCTTTTCTGAAGGAAACATTTTCCAGGGGCAATTCAGCTGTCCAAGATGGTCGTTCTCTTACATTGGCATCAAGGTATTATCTGAACTCTTTCATTCACACTGTATTTCATTTCAGAAATTTGTTATGCCATTCATCGACATGAGCTGCATGCTTGACGGTAACTTGTCATCAAAATGCTGTTGAAATTTTCATTTGGTCCGACGGGACAAGTTGTAAAACAAATTTAATTTTTGGTAAAATGGCTTATCGAACATAAATTATGTGCTTGAGCAAAAGATATAAATGCTGTCTATTATTGTTTCATAAGTTTCCTCTTGGAGTAAACAGTTGAAAATTAGTTGTTTGGGCTTACTTTAATCATGTTTTAACTGAACAGCTATGGACAACTTTACATTTTCAATCCGAGTCGACCAATCCGGTATATGTTCCACCTCCATAAGTGTGAATATGATATTTTTTTGGCATTTTTAATAAGACAATAATATAAGTCTTATTCCTGTTTAGGCATTTTTCATTTTTGGAATTTTAGCCCTGATTAGGAAAAAGGCTATAGAAACTCTCTTGTTATGAATCGGGTATAGAACTAATTTAGAATTCATTGTTATATGTTTGCTCTAGCTTTTGTTGTTTTTGATGTTAAACCATTTCCCGCTTTTCTTGGACCGACAGCAAGAAAGCTCTTCGTCGTGAGAGGGAGATGCTGAGCAGGCTTATGTATAAACGGTACACAGAAGATGAAAGAAATAGGCTTTACGAAGAGTGGGGTATCGATGTGAACTCAAAACAGAGGAGGCTGCAGCTGGTCCATCTTTTATGGGGCTACACAGAAAATATGGATCACATTACAAAGAGTGCTGCCATTGTTGCAAAGCTCATTGGTTTCTCAGAGCATGGGCCCGCCGTCAAGGAGATGCTTGGACTTAGCTTCACACCTCCATGCATTAGACGAAGATCTTTTGGCTGGAAAAACAGCATGTCATCACTTTTATAAGGCTGTAGCAATAGTTTTTAAGGTACCAGAAAAAAACTGTAGGAGGGATTAGATGTTGATTGATTATGGGTTTAACGATTGATGTGTTAGGCTGTTAGCATTTGTGGTGAACTTCTTTTCTAAATTGGTTTGAATTTTCTTCAGTCTGTTCCTGGAAGTGTTGAACCCTTTGGCTTTCTGAGTGTAATATCCAGGAAATGTTAGGCATGAGAATTGTAATCAATTGTGCATGGAGAAAATTTGAAATTTGTGAACTCCTGTAATCAAGGTATGATCTAATTTACTGACTATCAAATTTAGGGGGTAATTTTTGAGTATATCAGATTGGTATAATTATAATCCACCCGTCTTCCCGAGTTCCTGAAAGTCTCATGCGCTTAGCTCTCTTTCTCAACTTTAGCCTTAACTTGAAGCCTCTTGAGATTTAGAGCTTTTTCTCAACTTGAGTCCTACTAGGAGTCACAAATGGTTGGGTTGGGTTGGGTTTTATTTGAGTTTATATGAGTTGGGTTCAAAATGGCTCAGGTTGTATATGGGTTAAGATAAATGGGTTGAAAGTAGGTTATCTTCAAAATATGTTGAGTTGTGGATTCAATTGGGTTTGAAATGGTTCCAACAGAAAAATAATAATAATAATAATAAAAAAAATTAATTTACTTATTTCAAAAAACTAATTCAGAAAACTATAGTAATGTTATTGTGCCTTTTACACTTTATTTAATATACAATTCTACAACATAATGTGATTATTTATTAAATTAATTAATTTTTTGAATGGATATATTTTGAATTCAGTTAAAATTCATTTTGAATCCAAATTTAATATAATCTATTTAAAGTCCAATTTGCTCAAACTCATTTCTAAAATGTTCAACCCAATTCAATCCAAAATCATGTGGGTCGGGTTGAGCCCATAAATTCTAACCCAAATTAACACCCCTAATCTTAACTTTCATTGTTGATGAATATCCATGCCAATAATATACGATAAAGAAATGGGAGTCTTATATTTTGAATGATTTAGTTATAATAAATTAGTGGAGTAAGGGATCAAGAGACGAATATAGGGACTGGCTTATCAATCGTTCATGAACTATTATTTTTTTAGCCACAAAACTCTTAATTGAGTTATTTAATTTTGAATTTTATTTTTATAGAATTTGAGTCAAGAATTCAAACACAATGTGGGTTCATCTCTTTTGACCAGTTCAGGATTTAATGAATATGATTGTGGATATCTAAAATCTATATGTTTGTTGGCAATCAACATAACCCAAATTTTAGATCTTTCATGTCAAGAGTGTGTGAGGAGGCCACGAAGGATGGATTGAAACGATAATTCTTTCGATATAGTAAATAAACAATGGCATTTATAGAATTTCTCATAAAGGTATAATCTTTACCTAATTTTTTTTTTTTAATATTTAAACAATAAAATCGAGTAGCACTATTGAAAGATTATCAAATCACTCATTTTCCCTAGCGCTCAATCTAGTCAATGCAAAAACTGATCAAAATTAAATTTAAATAAATCAAATCCAATTCAAGTTCGAAGTAGGGTTGTCAACATGTCGAATTTAGATCGAATTAGTTATATTCGAATTCAATTATCAAAATTTATATCTGAATCCGACCCGATATCCTATAAATTTTTTGTTAATCAGTATCATATTTGAATCCGATAGATATCCAAAATTCAATGGAAAAAAAAAAAAACCAAATTTAATATTTTTCTTCTTCTTCTTCTTCTTCTTCTTCTTCTTCTTATCCTTCTTCCCCCCTTTTCTTGAATTGCATAAAATATTATATTTATAAAGTAAATTTACTTCATATTTGAATTTTTAACAACTTTTTATTATATACTAGTCTAAAAGTTAAATATATGAATACTAGACCCCTATTTCACATTATATTAATGTATAGATGAATTATTATACATTTTTATATTTGACATTTTATCAGTATCTCTCTTTTTTTTTTAGGTAAAAACTCAATATTAATAGCATAATATAAACTTTAATATAGATATTATGTCAGTATAATATATATATATATTAAAATTTTTATTACTATTATACATAAGAGTATTAATTTAATTAAAAATTATTAAAATTCATATTCGAATTTTTAACGAATCGGATTGCTTAAATCCTCATCCAATTCACTTATTTCGGATTATGAATATTTATAATCGGATCTTATCCATCTAATTTTTTTAATCGAATAAAAATTCTAAAATTTATATTGAATGCAGATCGGGTTAGGATTAAAACATGATCCATTGACAACCCTAGTTCCAAGTGAGATTTTAAATTCTCCCAGAAAATAGAAAGCCCAATGTCAACAGGCCTGTTTCAATTGGGCCTCGGCCCACCAATGTGCTAACAGGCCCTTGTCTTGTTGTTTTTTAAAAAGGCCCAATTGCAATGAAATTAGTGAGAGCCCAGTAGTGGGAACGTCGTCGTTTTAGAGAACCAATTTTCCCATGGCAATAATAAGAAACTTCGTCGATCGAGTAATACAGCAGCAGAGATCAGAGAGAGAAAGAGAGACAGAGTGAGAAATGAGCGTGGCTACGGCGTCGTATCTAGCTCGGCGAGCTGCACAGAAGGAGCGGGTTAGGATCCTCTACAGGCAATCACTCAAGGATACTCTTAATTGGGCCGTCCATCGCCATATCTTTTACCACGATGTAATTGTTCCTTTCTCTCTACTTTTCTAGGGTTTATGTGCATTGATTCGATGTCAAATTTTATAGGAAAAGTTTTGTGTATAAATATGTATATGAGCTCAATTTTTAGATTGTTGTGTGATGGAGGATTTTCTGAGTATCTGTATGTGTTTTGCAGGCTGATGCTCTCAGAGAGAAGTTTGAGGCCAACAGACATGTGGTTTGTTGTTTTTTGCCCCCTCTTATTGATTTTGTTTATTTTTCTTTTCTGATTTAATAATTACGTTGTTAGTTCAACGTTCTGATGAATATTTCAAATATTTCATGAAAATGGATTGTGGTCCGCTTTTCAGAAACAAAAGACTCGGGGAGGAATTGAGGCGTTTACCGAACAGGAAAAATATTTGATCAAAACGTCAATTAATTAGTCTATTTTTGTTAATCTGAATTGTAGCCATGGTACCTGTAGTGTAGAAATGACTTATTCGCTCTTTATTGAGCTAGAATTTATTCTTTAGTGATGCAAGCTGGACTTACAGCTGATCTAATCAGTGAAAGAGAATGGAGATGTAAGCTGAGAAAATTAATATGTTAAAAGAGTGATGGTCTTCTGTTTCAGTGGATTGATGATGATGATAACAATAAATCTGTGACCTGAGAATATGTGCCGGGCTGCCCACAGAATGTATCCATTTTATTAAGTGATTTTCTGTTGTTGATTGCTGTGGCCTTCCAGGAGGATATTGAACTTATTGATAGAATGATAGCTGCTGGTGAAGCAACTTACAATAAGTGGCGGCACCCTGATCCTTACATTGGTAAGTTTAAGGATATCAGCCCAGCTCTTGTACCATGCAAAGTGTAGTCAAATAATTGTGACATCTAGAATGCATTTCTAGGATTATTTCTAAGGAACAATATTATTCTATACTTTCTAGTCATGCGTCTGTATTAATCCTTCCAGTAATAGAAGAAGAGTTTTGGTGGATATGTATACTATTTTGCTCTTGAATACTTCAACGTGGTACTTCATGGTACGTAGGGAACAGTCATGTCTAATTCTTGCTGTAAGCACATTTACTTAGGATAAATGGATTAACATCAACAGATGGAGATTAGCTAAAATGATGCTTACCTATGAAAGTGCAAAGTTAAGGTAAGTAAGTAAATGAATAAATAGTTACTCTTAATAATCTAATGCAAGTTTAATCAGCTCTAGCTTTCTTCTATCTCGTGAACCACTCATTTCCAATTTTATTTTTTTTGCATGTCATATACCTACATCATTTAAAGACATTGTGTCCTTATAAAAGACGTTCTGATTGAATAGCAAACATATATATGAGATTGTTTGGCCATATTGTTTGAGGGCTCACAGTCATTTTCTGTGAACAGTTCCGTGGGCTCCTGGTGGCTCCAAATTTTGCCGTAACCCAACACCACCTTCCGGGGTAACTTATCGACAACTTTTTGCTTGTTGGCCTTAAATAACTGGTTGAGCATTCAATTTATCATGTCGCCTCTTTCATATGTCTCGGCTTTATTCATTTCGAAGAAGTTATTTAACCTTTTTCTTGATAAATATTTGCTGCCAGCTTTTTGTCCCATTATGATGCACCTGACTGTTCTGTTTTCTTTTTTTAACTTGATTTTGATTGTTTAATGATGCATCAACAGTCTAAACTATCTTGCCTGCCTATTTTCCAGTAATAGCAATGTTTGTCTGCTTAAATAATGTGATGGCATGAATCATGCGTCATTTCATAATTATACTCATCTTCCTATCTCCTGAGCAATTTCACTGTTTGATATTACTGCCCCGGAATTTACTTTCCATCACAATATAGGGTTAGATAGTTTGACTATTCAGTACTTTTAGCCATTTATGACTATTTTGTACACTACCAAATGAGCCCGTTGCCATCCTTCTTTCTTTTCTGGTATAATAGGTTTATAATTTATTTTTGCAACTGAGAGATTATGCATGTGTGCTTTTTTTTGTGTTGGGGGGGGGGGGGGGAGGAGATGGGAGTTTCTGTTCCTCTATAACTATCCTGTATATCTTCAAAAATTTAAAGCCTTTTTCATCTTTAGCATGGGTTCTTGAATAGTTGCTTGTATGGTCTTGCATAATAGGAACTCCTGAGCCTCTAATTGTTTGCTTTTATTGTACATTGATTAACAAGAACAGGTAGAGTCAAACACACACACACACAAAAGAACAGCAGCTGATTTATTCTCCTCTATTACATCTTAAGTGATCGGACTTTAAGTACTCGCTATATTATCTGGTTAGTTGACTTTTTTTTCTTGCTGCTGCAGATTGAGATAATATATGACTATGGTCGTGAAGAGAATGACTGAAGCACAACCATTATCCTTGGAAATAAATAAAGGTCAGTAATTTCTTGTTACTATGACTATTCTTATAATCTTTGTGACACCATGAGAAGGGAAGCAAAAAAATGTCTGCACGGAAGTCCTATGTCAATCTTGAATCCAGCCAGCAGTAGCTTAACTGCACAAGACTACTGAATCAATACTAATCCATTATCTGTGCTGTCTTAGGCATTTAAATGGTTGGATATGGTTTCATATTTGAATGGGTATGTGTGCTATTTTAGACATCGATGGGAAAAGAAACAAATGCTTGTAATTTATGGAGAACTGATTTCATTTTGTAGACACCATCTACAATATTAATTGCTACATTTTTTTTTTAACGTTTTCAATTACTATGGTTTTTCCGTTGATTTCCACTCACCTTTGTGTGTTTCAAGATACAAGCAGAAATCTGAAAATTTGTATTGGTGCAGATTGCCAAGGTGCACAACATAGGGAGAGAAGGCTGACTCTCATTTTGGTTTGTGTTGTTCGATTTAAATCAATTTGTAGACCTTCGTATCAGTATTGTTGATCTTCTTGTTTGCTGTATTGAGCATTTGACTCTGGAAATGAATTTGTTCAAAGAAACTCTCCACTTTCTGATGTTTGATAACTATCTATACCATCTTATTCGTTTTTACATCCTGTAAACTATCACATTGATTGGAATAATGCTGCAAATCTTTGGCAAACATTTATAAATGCCTCAACATATTCCACCAAATGGAGCATGGGTTACTTTGAGAGAATTCATATTCCAAAGTGGTTAATTTTAATCTTGATATTTCATGATTAGTTGCTCATTCTGGGCAGCTGCATTTGTATTAAGGTTGTCGTGAATCATATGAACTTTCAAAAAATTTCAAATTTAAATTAATTTTACAAAAAAAAAAAAAAAAAAAAAAAGAGATTGAGGTCATTGGACTTGAATCAATTCAATATACAATATCAGGTTGAATTCAAATATGAATTTTGATTATTATCCTTTAAGATTCAAATTCAACTCAGTTGGCACCCTGATGAGGATGGTAAGCGTCTTCTTATTCTAAATATAATTAACATTGTTGTTGATTAGAACTATTATTATTATTATTATTATTATTAGAAGAGTAGTATAGCTAAAAATATAAAAAGTAAACAAAAAGATAAAAGTTTGTGAGCTTTCACACGTCTATAACAGGGCTCCAATGAGGTGGGTAAAAGAAACTGAGCTTAGGTCTAATTTCATAGTATCAAAAGACTCAAGAATGACTTGATTCACCTTGCAACCAACATGGGAGATAATATATTTTGATTAAGGATTAATTGGTCCAACGAAACCACCATGTACCATATAAGTATTAATTTGAGAGTTTAGATTTTATGAATTCTTAATGTGTGTATATAAATTAAAAAAGTGTATAAAAAAAAAATTGAACTACGTGTTTGACATTATTAAGATTTAAAGGGTTCAATTAAAATTATAAATCATCGAATAAAATGAAAATCCCAGAAAAAGAAATTAGTGATGGAAAAGAGAAACAAAAATAAAATGAAAATTCCCCTTCCCCTCCCAAAGAAAGAAAGAAAGAAAAAAAAAAAAAAAAGGGAAAGGAAATTAGTGATGGACAAGAGAAACAATATAGTAAATTTTTGGGTGATGGATATGGGCTGCTGGTTGGTGTGGCTCTACGTCACACACATTTTCTGCCCACAACCAATGGACCAACTTCTCGATAGTAAATGTCAACTCTTTTATGTCGCTTTTATTTTCTTTACACAAAAACCCAAGATAAAGTGTGTAAAATAGAATAAAATAATTTTAAAAAAAATAAAGAAAAGCTGAAACTCTTATGAAAATGGAGTTATGTGGAGCTACATCAATTTCTTGGGGAAGGTCTGGATGCCCCTATCTCCACTTGCCTGAAAGTTTCTCGGTATATTTTCTGTATATGCGAAAAGTTTGCTGATTTATTATGCAATTTTTACTTTGAGTTCTTGATACTTAGTAGCATTCTTAATCTGTTTTGTTTTTATAGGTATGGAGGTTTAGGAGGATGACAACTTTCTGTGGTAGTAGCGGCAATGACTCTGGGGCATCTCAGAAGGTAATGCTTGCTCAAGATAGTGGGTTTTATTTTTATTTTTATTTTTTTCTCGTTAAATAATTTTTTATTCTGGGTTTTCCCGTTAAATGATTGTATGGAAATGTAGTGGTATTTTGATTAAATTTAGATTAGCACAAGAGCTTGAGTATTTGATGAAGAGTAAGATTATAATGTTTTCTTCATTGCTATCCCAACTGCAAAATCAATAAAATGGAAGGGTGGGTGAGCCCATATGGAATGGAACCATCAGAAAATTGTATTGAATGGTTTTCACATATTACATTATTGTTAGGAATAGAACCAAATTGCCATCCGAACTATGCGTGTTTTTACACTTTGCTAACTGAACTTTTTTCTGTGACACCTTACTATCCAAACTACAATTTTTTTTCCACCCTACCATATGCGAACAAATTCTGGTGGAATATTATGAAAAAACTTCGTTACATCAATGCTGCGAGCCTCCATTTTCAGGTATTATAATCAAATCTTCTAATCTTATGGATATAATAGTCATATCCTTGATCTAGCCTTGTTAAATCGCGAGATGCAATGAACTTTTTTCAGTGTATTTTCATGTGCATAGCCCGTGATAATTTAAGTTTAAATAGGTTGTCTTTAATAAAGTGATAAAAAATACATTTAGAAAAGACTCCGGCTGCATCTGTAATAGAATACCATGAAATACTTTACCAAAACTGATTCATGGATGGCAAGGTGAAATATATATATATATATATATAATTCAGATGGTAAATGCCACAAAAATTTAGTTACCAAAGTGAAAAAATGCGCATAATTCGGATGGCAAAGTATCTTTATCCCTTATCATTATTAAGCTAAACTTAGATTTCTAATGATTAATATCTTAAAAGCTAAAGTAGTATGTGTACTAATGTTTTATGGACAGTTTGCACAGCCCACCATCCCTTAGTGTGCCGTGGTCTTTTCTGTTATAGTGGGAAAATTTAACTGGAAACCTTGCTGTAGTCTATTCTGTTATACCGGCATAATTTAACTGGAGCACTTAAGTTTATGCCTGCCATAGTCTATTTCTTTTGCCCTGTTGGTACAGGAATATTTACCTTGGCGCTTTTCTTTTACCGCAGACAGATGAGATGATTGTTTCAGTAACTGGAGCCACAGGGTTTATAGGTACAAGATTGGTGCAAAAATTGCATGCAGGTATGGTGGATCCCCGTATACATGTTCCCTAGAATCACTAAGTTGATAAACCATACTAATCAACTCCAGAAAGCCTTATCCCATAAAAGAAATCTTTCATTGAGTTACTAACAACTATGCATGAATACTAAATCTACTTGTCTGCATCAGCTGACATAGTTTTTTATAATGATTCTTAACTTTGAAAGAACCCTATGCTGCATGCTTTTATTGCAATTTCTTGTAGCATTAAATAAGTCATTTCCCCTTTTTTTTTTTTTTTTTTTTTTTTAAAATTTCCCAGCACACCTGCTGTTTAGAAGTAAAGGAGCAAATAGGAATAATCACCCAATAAAATTGGAAAAACTAAATTATTTGATTTGGTTAATTATTTCATTATTTTATCTACAATGCATTGCATACATACCATCAACTGAGTGTGCTTTATCACACCTCTGGAATGTAGACAATCATCGTGTGCGGGTCCTGACGCGGTCAAGGTCAAAAGCCCTGTCAATTTTTCCGGGTAAGAAGGTAATGAAGTCATAGTTCCTGATGTTCCCTTTTTTCCTTGAAAGAAATAGTGTCAATTATGGCGAAGTTAAGAAATGATTATGAATGTTTATTTGTTTTCTGTATGATAAGGAATGAACTTAAACTTCATTGTCTTTTCGTCAAGTAAAGTAGCCTGAGTGTGAGTACGATAAAATGCTAAAAGAGAAGAGAGAGTTTTTATATTTCCCTCGTCTTATTTGTCATTCAGTGATACATAAAAAAGAAATTAGGGTGACTTAAATGACTCATCTTGGCCTCAAAATTATATGAATTGAGAAGTTGAAGATTATCTTTGCTCCACATTTTCTTCTTTATCATAGTTGTTTTCAAAACAAACAAAGAATAATTGCTTGATATATGCGGAAAAAGTTAAATTTTTTCCTCTCATTGCTCTTCTCGTCCCACATTCTTTATCAAGTTTCACTGACATTGCTAAAGTTTGCCTTCTCTTCTGTTAAGTTTATTTATTCATATGTGCAGCCAAGGACTACCCAGGAATTATAGTAGCAGAGGAACCTGAGTGGAGAAACTGCATTCAAGGCTCAACAGCTATTGTAAATTTGGCTGGAATGCCCATAAGCACGAGATGGTCTCCAGAGGTGCTGTAAATTCTGTTAAGAAGCCCGGGATACACTTAGTATCCTATCATATTCATGTTTATATCCTTTCAGGATCAATGTAGACAACACTAGTTGCCTTTTTCTTGTAATAATCCATCAAATAGCTTATATGACTATCAAAACATGTATCTCATGATGGATCTGTCTTTCAATATATACGATAGATATGCTTTCTATATGAAAATTTGAGGAAATCACCTAAAAAGAACTCAAGTAGCCTATACATCAAGCTTTCTGTATTTAATTTTCGATCCCATGCTGCAGATCAAGAAAGAGATCAAGGAAAGCAGGATTAAAGTAACTTCTAAGGTTTCCTTCATACATTCTTATTCAAATTTCTTCTCAATTTACAAATTGTTATGTAGTTAGTTGATAATAATTATCTCCTATATGCTAATTTGTTGGTGAAAACATTGAATTCTGTAGGTCGTAGATTTAATTAACAGTTCACAGGATGAACTTCGTCCAAAGGTTTTGATTAGTGCAACAGCAGTTGGCTACTATGGTATGCATCTCAAATTACTTTTTCACAATCTAAGCAGTTCTATACTTCCTTCCTGCATTATTTACCTATTGAAGTATCTATATAACCAAGAACAATTCTGTTTAGTAATGCAACCCAATTACAAGCTCTTAGGGATAACTTCTGAAGGAATATATATAAAGCTGCATCATTAGTGGATTAAGAAATTATGACTAGTTCATAACAATTTGTTCTCTATTTCCAACTTGATTGATTCAGGCACTAGTGAAACACAAGTTTTTGATGAGCAAAGTCCATCAGGGAACGATTACCTGGCAGAGGTAAGTGATCATATGATATTATTTTCTGCTAAATGTGTTATTTTCAGGGATCTGCCACTCTTTATTGGTTTAAACTCTCTAGTTTTTCTACTTTTTTCATGTCAAATCTAACATGCCATAAGGGATATCTATTCTATTGAAACTTTTATGTTTTCTCAGGTTTGTAGAGAATGGGAAGGAACTGCTCTAAGAGTGAATAAAGATGTTAGACTAGCACTGATTCGTATCGGTGTTGTCCTTGGAAAAGAGGGTGGTGCTTTAGGTAAGTTTTACAATTATGTAGCCCTTGTTAGTGCTGATTACTTTCAAATTCAATATAGTAAAACTGGATCAGTGGGCCACATAGCATGATGTGGGTCTGGAACCCTCACTTGTCACAATCTTTGTGATGATCCTTTAAAAGAAGGAATAACCTTCAAAAGATAGTCATGATCCTTCAGGTTATGTGTACCCCTAAAGTCACGGTTGTAAGAGAGAGTAACTGATAATAACTAATGTGTATTTTGTAAGAAATTAATTATGAAGCTATTTATACTATTTGCCATTTGCTGGCTATTGAATGGATGTGTTGACTAAATCTAAGTTGTTTGATTGTTCAAATAGTCAGGTAATGGATTGAATTTGTCCATGTTTGAGTGGATATGGTATGAAATTAACCCGGTTTTGGCTTGACCCCTAAATCTTGGGGTGTTTTGGTCTAATAAAGAGAACCTTGAGGGATATATGTAAGTACAAGAAATATACCTCTATCATAACAATCTCATAGGATTGCGTATGGGAAATATTGAAACCGTACCTCCAGAAATATAGCGACTGTCCCTTTTGCAGCATTTGTTGTTGCTGGAGCTATATGTTTTGGTTCAACAACTACCTCCATTTTATTATTTGGTCCCACTTGTTATCAATAAGATAAGGATTGCTTCCAATAAGAGATATATCAAAGAGCTAGCATCGAGCTGGCAGAAAATCAAAGTTCATCAGAAGTGTAGTCCAAAGTTCGATCTATTTTGTTAAGCAATGCAAGATTGGACTGAAATGAGTTCAATACTGCCAATATGGCCTTCATATGAAGTATGGAACGCTGTAAGTTATTGACTCCTTTTGGACCTCTGCAGCTAAAATGATACCCCTCTTCATGATGTTTGCCGGTGGACCTTTGGGCTCTGGAAAGCAATGGTAACTGCACTTAGCTCCAGTCTTCACAAAGAACACATTATCTAGCATTATTTGAGGATCGTTTTTTCTTGGTTTTATTTTACAGGTTTTCCTGGATTCATGTGGATGACTTAGTAAACTTGATCTACGAATCTCTATCCAACCCCTCTTATAAAGGTGAAAGTGAATTCGCATGTTTTAAAATCCTTAAATAAAGACAACAGTGGATTTGTGGAACTATTTTTCCATTGTTTCATGTGACTAGGAAATTTGCAAGTGGGAGAGTCGAGAATATCTAGAATTGTTTTGGGCTTGCTTTATTTGTTCAATTATAACCTTAAACCTTTCCTCTTGTTCTGAATAACCAAGAGTCAAGACTTTGCAAATCTGAATTGCAGGAGTGATCAATGGGACAGCACCAAACCCTGTCCGGCTGTCGGAGATGTGTGATCATTTGGGATCAGCCTTGGGACGGCCATCGTGGCTGCCTGTGCCAGACGTTGCACTCAAAGCTGTCCTTGGAGAAGGCGCTAGTGTGGTAAGATCCAATGAATGAAAATTATTACATGATTGAGTGAACACATCTTACAGATGAATCACATTATTAGAAGTCTGGTCTAAAATCCCTAAAAAATTAAAGAAATTCTAAACATTTCTGGTAACTTTCTTAGTTTTGAATCTTCTTTTAAATCTTATATAGACCCTTTTACATGTCTAGCCATCAATCCCGAACAGATCCATGATAATGAGTTATTGGATTTAAGTTATTTCTGACGTGCTTTTCTTGTGTATTTTTGATAAACCATGTTTATATATTGATAGAGGGAGGATCTGTTTGGGAAATAGGAAACACCTTTAACATCATAGACATAGATGATCCAACGATTCGAACTCTCCATGCTACTATAATTTTAGATCATGAATTTTTCCCAGTTATTCTAAGCAACATCTTAGCACCCCTCAGATTCTGCTACAGTTTCTGTTGGCTTATTTTGCAGGTTCTTGAAGGACAAAAGGTGCTTCCAAACAGGGCCAAGGAACTTGGTTTCCCTTTCAAATATCCATATGTCAAAGATGCTCTCAGATCAATCATGCTTGAGAAGACTAAAGCATGAAGGACAGTTCATCAAGTTGCAGATTCTTTATTCTTTGTTTTAGAGCTGCCAACTTTATGCAGCACTCCTGTCTGGTTTTTGTTCACTTTAATCTTTACTCATTTCTGAGAGAGATTTGAGCACTCCAGTTTAAGGCAGATGTACTTAGGTTTTTATTGTGTTTTTTTTCCTTTATAAGCTTATTTCTAGCGTCTGAAGGAAATGATTGACGTGGATTGTTGCAAGCAATTGGAGAAATTCAACCGGAGAGAATTTGGACGTGGGAGAGGGCAGAAGGCCCATTTGGTTTTATTTCCATTTCCATCATTTTCAAATTGTTAATAGTTAGTGGAAATGAGTTAAAAATAAATTTATATTTAAATAGATTGTTGAAAAAATAATGATTATGTTGTACTTAATAGGTTATAGCTGGAAAAAGATAAAAATAATGGAATAAAGAAAGAAAATATATAGATTATTGGAGAATATATTTTGAAAATGAAAATAATATTGGATGAAAATATGTAAAAGATATTATATTTTATTTTTAAAATAATAAAAAATGTAAAAATGAGTTTTGAAAATGAAACCAAACAGGCCTTGAGATAGACCTGGGTGCCTGCTGTACATGCCACCATTGAGCTTCTAATCCACTTTTAATACGATTACAGTTCCCTGCTTTTAGGCCCATGTATTAATAAAAAGGGATCCATAGTGCGTTAGGGTTCACAACTTTAAATCATTAAATCATACATGATTAGTCTAAATATTTCATTTTATAACATTATGCTGCATTGAGTCCTAATCAAACAGAAAGGGTTGACAGCATCATGTCTTTCTACTCCATTTTCGCTCGCATCTACTTTAGAAGAAGAAATGGATTGTCTTGATTCTCCAACAAAACCTTATTGACAAAAGAAACCTTTTTATAGCAAAATATCATGTAGAATTATTACTGTAACACGAAAACAACAAGATAAGATGGAATTCTGCAACCAATAACATATTAAGATACAAGTATATGTTATTTTATCGTATAAGCCTTATAGTTCTTCTAATTCCCATGTATTTAGCTTCATCTTCAATAGTAGCAATCAAGAAGTCACCACAACATTAATCAGAGAGTTCTTCTACTTTATGAATGCTAAAGATGCATACAAATCTTTTCTTGGCCACACAGATGCTTTGCAGAACAAGTTGAGTCCCATAAACTCACACTTATAATGGATATCAGCAGTTTTCCTGCATCTGATTTCTCAGTTGTCACAAGTAGAAATTGCCTTGCTGAGAAACCAAAAATGTGCAGAACTAAAGGGTGATACTTGGACTGAATATTTAGCCATTCTAGTGCTAAGAAATATAACTAGCCTGCTTCATCCTTGGGACAAACAAGGGGTAAAAAAGAAACAGAGCACCCCTGGGACCAATAAGGGCTATAGTATAAGAATACTCATATGAGTTCATCAACTACGTCTTTCAGTTTGATATTAGGCCTCAACTCACCTTTCTTTAGACGAACCTTCGAAGGAACCCTCAGTGAAGTAATAAAGCCATACACAATACACAAAAAGCAATAAACTCGTTAAAGGACAAAGGTCAATATTTTTGCATATTTTGCTACAAGACCTATACATCTCAATCAAAAAAGAGTCGAAAGAAAAAAGAAAGAATAAGAACTGCAGATCCCCAAACCAGCGATGAGATCTCGACAAAATTGCCATGTCTACAAACAATTTATAATCCAAATACTACAAAGATAAGTTTGTGTGTGTATTTTTCTCAAACAACTTCACAACTCATCCAATTCTCAAACAACTTCACAACTCAAAACATCCATTCCCAATCCAATCACTGCTAACAACTAAAGCAACTTTAGTATTTCAACAAATTGGAAGTAGAAGTATCATTTGTGGACAAAATAAATACTCCTAAAGCACAAACTAACTATTACACATTTTCTCAAGCTATTTCCAATCACTAATCAGCTAAGGTCATCACTATAACAGTCAAAAGAATATAGTTCCAGAACAAGACAGGAAGTTAAAACCAAACTAACGAACAGTAATGATACATATAATCTATCAATATGACTTTTGCAAAAGGCTGACCTTATTTCCATTGGTTTCTGACATAAAAGAATATAATGACAATCGATCCTAAATTAGGGAGGCCCTACCAAGAATCACAAGTGTATAAAGTGTAAGCAAATGGCAATCAAATCATAAGCCATAAGGGCCACAAAAGGCAAACAATTAACAAGGACCACCAACCAATAATCTTTTCAACGGCTGCCTAAATTTAAACCTTAAACCAATCATTCAAGATCACGCAAATAGAACATATGATTCTAACAAAATATGAATGGAGAAGTTAAAAATAAATAAAAAGAAAAAATACAAACAAATAAGTCTAATAAAATATAGCATTGGAAAAACATTACAAGGGGGGCAAGAGGGAATTCTGAGTACCGAATATTACATCTGATTCGGATTGAATATGCTCTCCTTCCCACTTCTCCACGGAATGCTAAAGACTCAAACACAGTTTACATCTTTGTTCATCATCACGAACTAAAAAAGAGAAATGAACAACATGCTAATAATAAGAAAGTTTCAACCACAAACTAGAATCACTGGAGATGCTACAAAGTTTTTTCTTTTTTTAGTTTTCTAACTCAGGCAATGCAGTAAGACCACTGCTCTTCCTCAGCAGCAACAGAATCAGCAGCAGCTGCATAATTCTCATCATTGCAATAATAGTAACCATTATTACCAGCAGTGGCAGCAGTCAGGCTGCAAGATGATGCTGCCGCCAAATATGGCATGTTATTAAAAGAGCAAGCAAGGCCATTAACAAGAGCCACATTGCTGTGGCCATCATCATGGGAAAATTCCTCCACACGGTGTTTGAGGGTCTGGAACATGAGCTCGGGCTCATGCTGCATCACACGGAGCACATCCCCACAAGATGGGCCAGGAACAGCACTGTTCACAGCAAAGCTATAAGGGCCATCACTCTGTGAAACGCGCACAACACTTGGACCACCAAACAGGTTGTGAACTCCTCCGAGCGCCTCCTCGTAAGCCCCACCTAAAAACATCCCCAGATAGTAAGCTCCATTGCCGTTCAAGCCTCCATGGCCCTCTAACTCATGCAAAGGTAAACTCGACTCGCCCCCAATGAACTTGTCAATCTTCCCATCACTGTCGCAAGTCAAGTCAGACAAAATCCCCCTCACTGCAGGCCTCTCCTCCAGCCTGTGGATTGGAATAATAGGAAACAACTGGCCAATGCCCCAAAAATCAGGAATGGAGGTGAAAATCGAAAGATTCACATGGTAAGTGCGGACGGGATCAGAAACACCAATTGCCTTTGTTACCATTTCGCAAAGGCTATCAACTGCAGCAAGCTGTTCCATTCCCAAAGACCCTTCTTTGAACTGTTCGACGCATCTCTGTTTCAGCTGTTCTGCATAAAGCAAACAAGTATCATATTCATTGCTTATTGCAGCTGCAGACAAATTTCGGTAATCAGCAAGAGCATCACCGCTCAACCGCTCCACAAAATACTGAAGTCCGGGTGAAGAAATCTGCTGTGAAGAATCATAGGAACTTGTTGAAACAGCTTCAAAGACCAAAACCGAGTGGTGAGAAACAATAGCACGGCCACTTTCACTGCAAATCACTGGATGCTTCACGCCCTTGCGATCACATACCAGCCGGACAGCTTGAACAACAGCAGAAGCATAATCTTGAAGGCTATAACCAACAGAAATATCAGAATCTGGGGACTTTGAGCCATCATAATCTATTCCAAGCCCTCCACCAATATCTATAACTTTCATACAAGCACCAAGGCGGACTAATTCACAGTAGATCTGCGCAGCTTCCCCTACACCATCAGCCAGCAAAGAAGTAGAGGGGATCTGAGATCCGATATGGAAATGCAGCAACTGCATGCAATCCAGCATTTCGTATTGCTGTAATTTCTTAACCACTCGGAGAATCTGCGTGGTTGTCAAACCGAATTTTCCTTTCTCACCAGAGGTAGAACCAAAATGGCCCGAATGCTTAGTCCTCAGCTTAGCACGGGCCCCAATTATGGGCCGGACACCTAGTTTCTTACTGACCTCAATCACAATGTCGAGCTCTTCCTCCTGCTCAAGCACAATAACAGTGTTCAAGTGTAGCTTTCTAGCAACAAGAGCAAGAGAAATGTACTCCACATCCTTGAATCCATTGCACACCAGGAGTGCCTCAGAGCTTCCATTACAGAGGCAGCTCATTGCTAAAAGAAGCTCCGGTTTGGACCCCGCTTCCAGCCCGAACCGGAAGCCCGCCCCGAATTTTACAATATCCTCAACCACAAACTTATCTTGATTGCATTTCACCGGGTACACGCCCTGATAATGGGCCTCATACCCCTGAGATTGAATCGCAGAATCGAAGGAAGATTGAAGAGATTCGAGGCGATTTTTCAGCACATCGGGGAAACGAACAACAAGAGGAAGCTGAAGCCCGAGCCCACCCAAAGTTTTAGGGTCGGAAGCCTTCTTCACGACCTTGAGAAGATCTATTTCTTGGTGGGCCAGGGTGTCAACGCCGTAAGGGCGAACAGAAACGTTTCCGTTAGAGTTAACGGTGAAGTAAGGCGCGCCCCACCCATCCACCCGGTATAACAAGGTCGAGTGGGCGGGCGACCAGGTCACAGGCATAGGAGAAGGAGCGGGAGCGGGAGCGGGAGCGGGAGCGGGAGCGGGGGCGGAGGCGGTGGTGTTTGAGGGCGGATAAGATGGAAGGGTGCTATCCCAGTTAGAGAAAGCGTAGGGATGAGGAGAAACAGTGGCGTCTACGCAGCAAGAGAGGGCAGGCATCTCTTCTCCGATCAACGATCTATCTGTTCTTCTTGTTGGGTTGAAAAAGAATCAAAGAATTGAAAACTAAAAAGCAGATTATATCTAAAACCGAATTGAATGATGTTTGTGTCAGGTGGGGGCTTTAGAACCCGCCGAGGCCGGAGCCCCGGCTACCCCCTCAAAAGAAGCAAAAAGAGATCTGGGTCACAACAAAACGGAAACCACGAGCACCCTTAAAAGACCCCGAAATCCCCACGCCTACCCCTCAGAAGAAGCAAATTTTTATCAGCACAAAATGGAGGAATAATGCCAGAAATGGATCAGCAACAATTCTAAATCCTGAAAACAAATCCCACCATGCAAATGATTTTAGATCTGAATAGCGGAATTGATAAGAGGATATAGAAGAGAAGAGGATGACGGAAACCTAACGGCTATGGGGGAGAATAAACGGCTAGGCAAGGGCTTCGGAGTGCTCAAAAGAGAACGTGGAGCGGATTTGAAGTGAGCGAGAATTGCATGAAACGCAAAGCGGGCCTTTTATAGGAAAGTCGAGAGGGCTGGGCCGGGGCCCGCCCCCAATTTTTTGTCCGAATTAAATATCTGCTTTTTAAAATAAGTTTCCCTTTTTTGCTAATTTTTGACACTCTTTTTTGGAAAAAAGAAAAAGGGTAAATTAAATTAAAATGCTTTTTCCCTATAATGTTGGATAAATTTATTATTTTTTTCTTTCTTAATTTGGTGTAGGTGAGAGATTCTTTCACGGGAAGGCTAATCAGCTTCGAGTTGCCGCGTGGCAACTATGGGACCCACGAATTAAAAATAAAGGAAATAATTAGTACCAATGTGTAAATTTAAAATTTTTTCTATGTATAATTGTATTTATATTTTTTCATGTATTTATATATATATATACAAAAAAAATTATTAAAGTTTAAATTCGAACCTCACACTTAATAATATAAAGGCAATGCACCGATGTCAGTGTCAATTAACCACTCAACTATATATATACACATATATATAAATTATAAATAACATATTCCGTGTAATAATATGTTTATTTTATTTCAATATACTAATTAAATTTACTATGTGAAAAAAAAGATAAATAATAGTTTGGAATAAAAATAGACAAAACAACATAAAAAAATAAGAAAAAATGGATTTTTTTTTTTTTTTGTTAAATAGGGTTAATTTAATATATTTTCACTCTTTTCCACTCTATTTATTGGATATTTCAGTGGTTTGTAGTCCAGTAGTATCAATCTCATCTATCATGTGGAAGATTTTGTATTCGAATTCGAATGGGTTCCTTCGTACACCTTATGTATGTATCTAGCTGTGGAGTTTTTAATTTTATTTAATTAATTTGATAATTAAATTTTATTTATCTAATAATAAAATGATATTGACTTGGTGTATGGATAATCTTCTTAATTTGATAATTGAATTCTATTACTATTTGTAATATTCTCTCAATATATATATATATATATATCACCAAACTTTTTCACTCTTTAATCTAATTTCATATTTTTCTATTAGTTGATAAAATAATTAATGCTATAAATTACAAAATCTAATACGTTTTATGGACATAATGTTGCATAAAGAATATTACATATATTGTCATATTTGTCACTCATAAATAGTGGTGGGCAAAAATTATTAAAATCAATATTTTAAATTGATTGGTTTATTTATGTATATGTTAATTTATACGTATCGTATACTACTAAATATTTCAATTTTGAGTGGTTTATTTACGTGTATATTAATTTACACGCAATGTACACTGCCAAGATAGAGAACCCAATGACATTGGATATTCTCTAGGAATATATATTAGAATCATATTTGTGCTTCCTAATAATTAAGGGGCATTTGATTTTATTTTTTGAAGGTATTTTTATTTTTTGGTAAAAAAAATAGTGAAAATTAATTATAAGTGTGATTTTAAAAATAAAATATTTTTTGAATATTTTGTTTAAAATGAAATGATTGTGTAGGGTTGAAAACAAATTTTATTTGAATATTTTAGTAGTTTTGTATTAAAAATCGTGCAAATATAAGTAAGAGAAAATAAAATGTGAAAATGAGGAGAGAGTATAATAGTGTGTTTAGAAAAATATAATGAAAATAAAAATATATGTGAAAATAAAGAAGAAATTGATAGATTTCTGTTTTTATTTTTATGAGAAAATAAAAGGGTTTTGAAAACAAAACCAAACAACACTAAGCAATGACAAAAGCAATATATATACATTGTAATTATCTAGTATTGAACTTGATGTGAGATAAATAAAATGAATTTTTTTTTTAATTTATTTTGGTAGACTTGCTCACTAGGTTGTACTATGAACCTTACCATACGAATTGAAATGAAAGCCATTGAATTATGTTACATGAGCAAAAATAATTAATTCTCTGGTACTATAAATAACTGCGTAAATGTATTTTGAAATTATGTAATTCGAAAAAGTTTTTCAATCATAATCTTCGTCTTGTTTACCCTCATCACTGATAGGGATAAAAATAGATCATACTACCTTGTACGTGCCTATGGCAAGAGGGTGGCTTGACTAGAAGGCAACATGACCTGGTCTATATTAATTTCTTATTTCCTAGTCTAACTTATTTAATTAAAATTCATATTAAGGCTTAAAAATATTTTCTTAATTAAATAGATTAGGCTTGGGTTTTTCTAAAACCCCATAAGTCTAACAAGCTTAATCGTTTTTTATTTTTTATATAATTTAAAAAATTATATTTATATTATATGTTAATTAGCTAATATAAAATAGTTTTATTATTTAATCAACATTTGATGAAAGTGAGTTGATTTATTTTTTATTCTATATTTATGTAACTTTTATTTAGATAAAACTATTCCATACTTGAATTTTAACTTTATAACTATGTATTATTTATAATTTTTTGTTATTGACCATATACGTTTTTATAATTTGCATAACTTTTAGGCATATTAAGGTCTATTACAAGTTTGAACTTATTAAAAGCCTATATTTATATAATTTCTAAGGTGTTGATGCCTTAATAGAAAATAAACTTTTAAATAAGCTTTTAAGCCAAATCAAGGCTTTTAAATTTATTAAAGAAGCTACGCATAACATTTGAAAAAAAAAATCATAATTAATAAATTAGACTCAAACTTTTTACTTACATAACAGGCATGATCTAATTAAACCAAAGCCTAACTTGGCCTAACCTATTTTTACACCTAATTACCGGACCTAGCATTAACATGAATATCAAAGGATTTTTAATGTGCTCTCAACAACACTAACACTTTTTGGATTTTAGGATCCGATCGGTGATTAAATTCAAAAGAAAAAGAGAAAAATATAAAATAAATTATATATATTTATTATTATATGTATAATTTATATAGGGCATAATTGTGGTGGGGTTATGGGGCGAGTTTGGGACAAGTTAGGTAAATCCCATACTCCGTCCTAGATACTTCGGATTATAGAAATCATGCCCCATATCCCGACGCATACTCCGTTAAGCCACCCCAAACCCATTCCGTTTAGGATGGATTGAGTTCGGATTCAGATTCGGATTTTAACTCGTCCATTACCATCCCTAAAAAAAAGATAAATAATAGTTTGGAGAAAAAATAGACAAAACAACATATAAAAATAAGAAAAAATAGATTTTTTTTTGTTAAATAGGGTTAATTTAATGTAATTTCACTCTTTTCCACTCTACTTTGTTGGATAGTAAGTATTACCAAACTTGTTCACTCTTTAATCTAATTTCATATTTTTCTATTAGTCGATAAATAATTACTGCTATAAATCACAAAATCTAATACATTTTATTGACATAGTGCTGCATAAAGAATATTACATATATTGTCATATTTGTCACTCATAAATCGTGGTAAGCAAAAACTATTAAAATCAAACTTTTAAATTGATTGGTTTATTTATGTAAATGTTAATTCATACGTAACATATACTACTAAATATTTCAATTTTGAGTGGTTTATTTACGTGTATATTAATTTACACGCAATGTACACTGCCAAGATAGAGAACTCGATGACAATGGATAATCTCTGGGAATATAAGTGGAACTAATATTAGAATCATATTTGTGCTTCCTAATAATTAAGGGGCGTTTGGTTTTATTTTTTGGATGAAAAAAAATAGTGAAAAATTAGTTATAAGCGTGATTTTGAAAATAAAATATTATTTATATATTTTGTATAAATAAAATTATTATGTAGGGTTGAAAATATGTTATATTTGGATAGTATAGTAATTTTGTATTAAAAGTTGTGCAAATATGAGTAAGAAAAAATAAAGTGTGAAAATAAAAAGAGAAGTTGATAGATTTTTATTTTCATTTTCAAGAAAAAAATAAAAAGGGTTTTGAAAACAAAACCAAACAAGCACTAAGTAATGACAAAAGCAATATATACATTGTAATTATTTAGTATTGAACTTGATGTGAGATAAATAAAATGAATTTTTTTTTCATTTATTTGGGTAGACTTGCTTACTAGGTTTGTACTATGAACCTTACCATGTGAATTGAAATGAAAGCCACTGAATTATGTCACCAGAGCAAAAATAATCAATTCTGTAGTAGTATTTATTTATTTATTTATTTATTTTGAATGAGAGCCATTGAATTATGTCACATGAGCAAAAATAATTAATTCTATGGTATTATTTTTATTTTTTTTAATAGAAAAAGAAATGAATTGAAATGAGAACCATTGAATTATGTCACATGAGCAAAAATAATTAATTCTCTGGTACTATAAATAACTTCATAAATGCCTTTTAAAATTATGCAATTCGAAAAAGTTTTTCAACCATAATCTTCATCTTGTTTATCTTCCTTACGGATAGAGATGGAAATAGGTCATGCTACCTTGTAGGTGCCTACATGGCAAGAGGGCGGCATGACCTGGTCTATATTAATCTCTCCTTACCTAGTCTAACTTATTTAATTAAAATTCAAATTAAGGCTTAAAAATATTTTTTTAATTAAATAGATTAGGCTTGGGTTTTTCTAAAACCCCATAAGTCTAACAAGCTTAATCGTTTATTAATTTTGTATATAATTTAAAAAATTATATTTATATTATATGTTAATTAGCTGATATAAAAGAGTTTTATTATTTAATCAACATTTGATGAAAGTGAGTTGGTTTATTTTTTATTCTATATTTATATAATTTTTATTTAGATACAACTGTTTCATACTTGAATTTTAACTTTCACAATTGTGTATTATTTATAATTTTTTGTTACGGACCATATATATTTTTATAATTTGCATAATTTGAAGGCATATTAAGGTCTATTACAAGTTTGAACCTCTTAAAAGCCTATATTTATATAATTTCTAAGGTGTTGATGCCTTAATAGGAAATAGACTTTTAAATAAACTTTTAAGCCAAATATCAAAGATTTTAAATTTATTAAAAAAGCTAGACATAATCTTTGAAAAAAAATATATCTTCATAGATAATAAGTCAGGCTCAAACATTTTACTTACATAACATGCATGATTTATTTAAATCAAAGCCTAACGTATTTTTACACTTAATCACCGGACCTAGCATTAACCTGAATATTGAAGGATTTTCAATGAGCTCTCAACAACACCAACACTTTTCGGATTTTAGGACCTGATCAGTGATCAAGTTCGTATGAAAAAGAGAAAAATGTTATACTTTGGGTGTTAGGGTGATTTTATAAAATGTCACAATATTTGGTAATTTTTTTTCATAATTTATAAATGTTCAAAACAATATTCCAGGATCTTGTAAATTCTTAAAAGAAAAAGTAAAAGTTTTCAACCTAATTTTAAAATTACAACAAACTCTTTTAACTTTAATCATATTAATTATAAAATTATCATTATTAATACTTTGTAAGTTTTAAAATCTTATTTTATTTTAATACTGTAAGAATTTACTTTTACAATAAAAATTTAACATTCTATAAATTTCGAAAATATCTGAAAAATATATAAAAGTTTTTAAATAAATTTATCCAAATAGCTGCCAAATAATTTTTAATTTAATATCATAAATCTCATATATAAAATATGAAGTCAGAAATTCAAACTTTCAACTTTCGCGATTATATTATGAAATTTTGAAATGAATAGAACAAAAATTTGAATGAATATCTCATGCGGAGGCAATGAAGAGTCAATTCCAAACGGCCAGAGAGAGATGTTGGAATTTGGGAACTCACCTGCCCCAGCTAACCTTATCCCCTGGAGAATCTCTCTCTCCATTCTGTATTTCTTATTTTTATTTTTATTTCTATTTACCAAACACGCAAAGAACACGTAATAAAATAATAGGGGCTAGTTTGATTGAATTTTTAAATTATCTCATAATTAATTATCATATAATTTTTTTATTATTATGATATAGTTTAACTGGCATGATAAATAAATTCATGGGGTGGTCGGTTAATTTATAATAAATATTGCATATATAAACACGAACTTTTAATATTCATGTAAGCTTGAGTGACAATGCCACTCAAATCAAATGAATAATAAGGTGAAATAAAAGCAATGTATCTTATTTTATCATCCCAACCAAACTAAGGTGCACATAAGGTTGGATATTTTGTTTGTATCCCACCTTATCATTTGTTTGATTGAAGTGACAATAAACACTCAGACCCACATGAATACCGAAAATTCGTGTTTATATATGCAATTTTCATGATAATTTAACCTGTCACCCTATGCATTTATTTATCATGATAGTCAAATTATACCATAATAATAATAAATCATACGAATTATCATATGATAGATAATCATGAGATAACTAAAAAATCAACCAAACTTGCACTAAGGATATTATTGAAGGGGAAGAAAACGAAAAGGAAAGAGTGAAGAAACTGGAACATACACTTCCAAAATGTAGTAGTAATAAATGAAAAGAAAGCAAAGGGCAACCCCATCTGCCTCTAAACTAAATTGGAGAATGGCATTCACGTCCAGCAGGTGTTGCCCAGGCAGGCTACGTCCATTTTTTCAGATTTCTAGACAAACTTACGATATGGCTTGCGTGTTGTTTTTCTTGAAATTCCCATAATGCCCTTCTCTAATTTCATTTTCGTTTTTACGTAATTGTAAATTTTTCATTATTTATTTAATTTTCAACTACTCTTTATGAGACTCGAACCAGTAACCGAAGAGTAAGATAGTATCCAATCTAGATCCGTTGAGATTTATAGACGAAATTACGATAGGGTTTGCAATTTGCATGTTGTTTTTTTCCCTTGAAATTCCCATAATGCCCTTCGATATTTCTCTTTTTATTTTTGTTTAATTGTATTTTTTTATTATTTACTTGATACCTCAACTACTTCATATGAGATTCGAACTTGAAATCAATTTATTTCATAAATATGAGTTTACCATCAAATTATCTAAACATCTGAATATTATAATGTGATTTCATAGTGTACAAATTCATGGTCTACAAATTCATTTTGCGAGCCAAATAAACAACATAAAATTACCTAGCTTATGATGACCAATTTAGTTATTCTGCGTGCACATATATACATGACTAATGATGATTGATGGGTTGATCACTAATGGAAGACTCAATTTATTCCAAGTATTATTTTGTCACTCTACATTGTGAAAACTTTAATCTTTATCAAGATATTTTTTTATTAAGAGATAAAATAACTTATAAATTTATTGAGTGTTCTAAAATTTTATAAACTATAAAATTTAATATCGTCTGCCGTTGCGATGAATAACTTAGCTCATCTAGAATTGATACGCAAAAAAAAATAACAAAAATAAAAAATAAAAAAAAATACTATTGTGCTTATGACATCTATCTTCATCACATTAGGAAAAATTTCACTTTGATGGCAATAGAATTTGGAACATTGGTGGACTGGTGACGGAAAGGCGAAGGGAAGACTGAGTCACTAAGACGATGCATCACGCGTGTGCAATGGACCAATTTTTGGGCTCCAAGTAATACTTTTTCTAGTAAACGATTGAGTGCTTTGACTTGTTGACTTGCGTGGGTTCGGGGTTGGGGGTGCGGGGTGTTGTGGTTAGTTTGGATTGTTTTTTGGTTTATTTTTCAGAAACATTTTCTGTTCGATAAAATAAAATCAAATATATTTTAAGATTATATAAATTCATTTTATCCTCTTGTATTATAGGGTATGTATTAAATATCTTCTTATACTTTCAAAACCTTCAAATGTTTCCCCCTTAAAGTCACATATTGTTAGCAAAATAGCTTACGGTGTGAAAATTTTACAGTAAATTATTGATTTAACATTAAAACTCTATATTTACTGTAGAGTTTTGACACCATCAGCTATTTACTAACTACATATGACTTTGAAGGGAGTATTTAAAGGTTTTGGAAGTATATGAAGTATTTAGTACAAACCTCATAATACAGGGAATAAAATGGATTTAACCCTATATTTTAATATTTTGATTCAAAATATCTAATTTGATGTAAGAAAATATTCTCAAAACTTTAATTTTTTCACTTCTCAATGTAGACATAGTCAGTATATATATATATATATATATATATATATTTGTATCTTCATCATTATAATCATCATATCATTCATTTCATCAATCAAATAAAAATATATTAATATGACATGTAAAATCAAATTTATTTATTTTCAAGCAAAACTAAATATACAATTTTGTTTTGCAAAACGATCTTTAACAATTTTTGAAAATATTACCAAATGCACACCATATTTCCCAAATTTATTTCCGAAACATTTTGCACGAAATACTCAAAATAAAAACCAAACAAAGCCTCAGCATTTGATTGAGATGCTATTCTTTGTGTTGCGCACGCCATATAGAATAAAGGGATCCCCTTGTCCCATGTTTCCTACGAGGACAAGAATATTCACCAAAGGCTAGAGATTAAGATTACTCCAAACACGTCCTGAAAACGTGTTTTGGAGTTATAAATAAATAAATAAATTGGAATTTGGAAACTCTTTTGAGTAAAACAATATTTATGAAATTAATTTTTTTGATATAAAATATTTTTTGAGAGAGACGTGGCTCCAAAATTTTAAAGTTGAGTTTTTACCTCAAATTGTTAAAAATCAAAAGGGTTATATGATTGTATTGAGACTAAGAGCGAGGCTAACTAGACATTGAAAATTTTATTATTATCATTTTTTAAAATTGCAAAAATCAAACACTTACTTATCATTAAGCCAAATTTCATAGCTGTCAGTAAAGATACAATTTTATTTTCTTATATATTTGATATCACACGATACGATATAAAATTACGATCAATTTAAAGTGGTTGTGCAATAATCATTATAGGTTGGGCAATTCATTCTGGGCCAATTATATTTTTTCGAGTCAAATAATGGTTGCTATAATAAAATATCACGAAAAGTATTTTAAGTAAATTAATTTGTAAAGATTGTTTTGAAAACATTGGTTGGTATATTAATTAGTATAAATGATTTTAATTGTTGATAGCATGGAAGATGCTGAAATTATGAGAAAAATGCTTTCAAGTCCCTAAGTGCCCGTTTGGTTTTGTTTTCAAAGTCCTTTTTCATTTTTAAGAGAAAATAAAAATAGAAAGCTATCAATTTATCTCTTATTTTCACATACATTTTCATTTTCAACGCATTGTTCCAAATATACTATTACACTCTCTCTTCATTTTCATTTTTTATTTTTTTCTACATACATTTGCACGATTTTTAATAAAAAACACTATATTTTTCAAATACAACTCATTTTTAACTCTATATAATCATTACATTCTAAATAAAAACCTCCAAACAACATTTTATTTTTAGAAATACATTCATAATTAACTCTTTTTTTTTAATACACATATATATAGGAATCCATTATAACTTGGACTCCTAACCTCCCATATTACGTAGAAAACTTATGTTGTTGGGCCATAGACCACTCGGCACATTTATAACTAACTTTTCACTATTTTTTTCATCAAAAAATAAAAAACCTCCAAAAAACAAAACCAAACTGCCCCTAAATGAATGATAACTAATGGACCACTTGTGTAACACGTTCAATACGTGGGCTTCGTACAATGGTTGGAGCCTTCTACACAATTTGTTGGACCAACTAATTTTTATTTATTTTACTAATGAAATGAAAAGTATATAAACTCTGATATAAAATTCCTGAATTTCTCAACAGTTACTTAAATATATCAATATTAATTATGATTTATTATTTTGATAAATTATTTTTTCAAACAATAGAAACTTATATAATACTTTTGCAAAATTTCACTTATTAGATTTATAGCAAAAACACTATATATTTTGAAAAGTTTACCATAATATATGTACAATATTATGGAATGAATCAGGACTTTGATTACTTGTCTATTGAAAAATTAGCTAACAATCCATAAATAGTAACTTACGTTAAAAAAATTATCAGAATCGTAGCAAAAGTGAGTTTAATTACCATTATTTATGAACTAGAACTTAAATAATCTATAACTGAACGAAATATAAATGAAATTAAATAAAAATTTATGCTGACTAATATTGAAAATTTATTACATGCTTACTTTATAGGTTTAGGTGAGACCATAGGTGAGATATTACTCCACGTCTCACCTAAATTCATGTTTATTTTGTTGGTTACATCTCCATGAATAAAGTTGGGATAGATATGAAATTATCAAAATTTGGATGTGGCATCCGATGAGTTTTATGTGAGTTTGGTATGATTTATGAACCTTGTAAGATAGTACCTCGGCTAGAAATAAGTGCATGCTGCAGTTATAAATAGACAGTGAAGTTTCAAAAATTATTGAGATGTTTACACCATATCATAAAAAAAAAAGAAAAGATTGTTGGCACAGCCACATATATGCAATGAATTATGATAATTTCAAACCATATTAAGAGAGTGTTTGGCTAAGTTTATTTTAAACATCTTATAAGTTTCGACATCTTATAAAATATTTTTGGAGCTTATAAGATGTTAGATTTTTTTTTTAAAATAAGTTGTTGAGTGTTTGGATAAAATAAAATCTTGGAGTTTATAAGACGTTAATAATGACAATTGTGTAATTAAAATGGTTAAGAGGGTGTTTGGCTAAATTTACTTAAAATATCTTATAAGTTCTTACATCTTGTGAGATATTTTTTGAGCTTATAAGATGTTAGATCTTATTTTTAAAATAAGTTGTTGAAGTGTTTAGATAAAATAAAATGTTGGAGCTTATAAGATATTAATAATGACAACTTTATAATTAAGATGGTTAAAAATAAAGGAGATTGATAAAATCTTTAAAATAAATTAGGATCTCTTTACTTTTTTTAAAACAGCTTATAAACTCATAACATCTTATTTTAGGATCTTATAAGCTCTTTTCTAAAAAAAATTATCAAACACTTTTTATCAACTTATAAGCTCTTAAACATCTTATAAGATATTTTGAGGATCTTATAAGCTCACCCAAACACCCTCTAAAAATGAAGGAATTTGTTAAAATTTTAAAAATAAGTTAGGATATCATTTTTTTTTTAAAAAGAGCTTATAAGCTCCTAATATCTTGTTTTAAGATCTTATAAGCTCTTTTTCAAAAAAATTTATCAAACACTGTTTATCAACTTATAAGCTTTTAAACATTTTATAAGATGTCTTGAAGAGCTTATAAGCTCACCCAAACACCCTCAATATATATATATACACACACACATTTCTCTTTCTTTTTTATTTATGAAAGAGCATTTGATTCATTTTAATACTTATCCCAATTTATCACCAATCGATATAACTAACTAATAAAAATATCTACTTTTATCATTCATCTTATCTCACAAAGTAAACATACTTTCTAAATTACAAAATTATTTTAATTTTTAATTTCGTTCATCAATTTATTCTATCACATTGCATCTCATATTTATAAAGTAAACGGATCCTTAATGGATGAATTGTGGTGGTGAAAAAAAAAGTCACTCGAATATAATATGATACAACCTCAATTTTTATTACTTAACACTTAACCAATAAAAATTTTAATTTAAATTAGTGTAGCACAAGTATATATTTAAATGCACCTAGTGGCCTGTGGCCCAACGGTATAAGTCTTCCACATAATGTGGGAGGTCTCCTGATGTGCGTGTGTATAAATGAAAAAAAAGTATATATTTAAATGCATTAATCGTGAACCAATGCATAAAAAGAGGCATAATCTGATGATGGGATCATGGGAATCTAATCAATCACAGCCGCTATCACGGAGCTCTGGATTCAGCGCCGGTTATTCCGGAGATTTCTTTACTGTGATGGTGGGCCCACCGTAACGAAAGGTTCAATATTCAATAAGGATATGCATTGGATACTATACACTATAGAGAAAATGGTGGGATTTGTCTTGAGGCCGTCTGATTTTGTTTTCTAGAAACATTTTTATTTTATAAAATAAAATAAAATAAAAAGTTAATTATAAATATAAGTTTGAAAAATAAAATATTATTTGAATATTTTATTTAAAATAAAATGATTATGTAAAGTTGAATATGAGTTGTATTTAGATAATATTGTGTTTTTGTATTAAAGTAGTGCAAATATGAGTAGGAGAAAATAAAAAATAAAAATGGAGAGAAAGTGTAATAGTGTGTTTGGAAAAATCAGCTCAAAATAAAAATATCGGTGAAAATAATAGAGAAACTGATAGCTTTCTATTTTTATTTTTAGGAGAAAATAAAAATGAGCTTTGAAAACAAAACCAAACGGGCATAGATTCTTTATCAAAATTTTGGGTGGTTGTAAATATTATTATATTACCAAAAGTTAATAAAATATATTAATTGGATAAGTAATATTTTTTAATTTGCTGAAAATATTATATGATATCTTTGGTTTTCTCATTTTCTATCCTTGCTCTATTAGTACATAACCAATGAAATTCTTTTTCATTTTTTTCCCTTTTTTATGAATCAATTTATCATTTTTTTTTTTGTTTGATAGCATCCAAGAAAAATATCAAATTGAATTATAAATTTAAAATTTAAATTATAAAAAAATTATTTAAATTTGAATAAAATTTAAAAATGTACTCTAACCATGTATAGAGTAATTTTAAGTTGGCTATTAACACCAACTTATTTACGTACTTATTTTTAAATTCTCACTAGATGGAGAAGCCGAAAGCACCATGTAGGGCTCGAAAGGTAGTGACTTAAGGCTAGATAATAAAAATTTGCAATAATGAACTAACCCTAATTTTTAGGATAATAATTGTTCTTGTTCCTTAGTTGTACGAAGTCTTGTAGCTCACTATAATTTTTAGATTAATTAAAGTTAATTCAACCCACAATTTCTAATAAAATTGAATAAGGATCAGATTTGGGGTGTAAATAAGTAAAATCAACTCGTATTTCATGAGTTGAACTTGAATTGACTTGACTTGAGCTTGAGTCGAGTTCAATCTTTATTCGAAGTCAATCTCGAGTAGCTTGTATTTAGGCTTGAGGTCTTGAGTCAGCTTAGGACTGCTATATAATTTAATATTATCTTTCATTTTATCAATAAACATATATTAATTACTATTATTTTATTTCGAATTCGAATTTAAACTTAGGCCCACAATTGTTTAGATTTTACTTGACATTTTAAGTTTAATCGAGTTGACCTCTAGCTCAAAGTATTAGACTCGCACAATTCGAGCTCAAGTTTTAAATTTTTTTCTAAATTCAACTCGTCTTAATTCGATTGCACCAGTATATTAGACTTAAATATACCTAGTGAAAAGTTTTGAGAGGTCCAAACGAGATGCTTTATTTAGGCATAGGGTAGGATTGGTAACTTGGTATCTTAAGGGCTTGTTTGTTTCAAATGTTAAAGTCTGATAGATCCATTTTCAACTCTTGTTTTTGTTTGCTTAACATTTTTATGGCTTATAATACTTTTGCGGCCTGACATAGTATCATGGGTTAAGTTGGTTTATGGATCAGACCAAAATGGCCTAATTCATTTTCCACATTTTCTAAGATCAAACATTATATAGTGTCAACTATGAGATATCACAAATTTTTAAAATCAAAGCAAATAATATATTATATGATTTTGACACCTATTCTAACTTATGTATCATTAAAATATGAATCTTACCTAATTCAATATGTCCAAACAAATCCTAATAGTCAAATGCAAATGACATGATTATGGATACGATGTACCAAACAAGCATTAAAAGGGTTGTGGATAAGGTAGAGTATGAACAAAAATCGTGTTCATGATTCGTGGCATTGTCAAGGACAAGATATAATGGCAAATAAAAGTGGACAACTTTCACATGGAAAAAAGAAAGTCGCGGTCTACGTTATTCATAGAGCTATAGGCAATGCAAAAGGAAACGTTTTTCTAAATCTTTTGTACCAAAAAATTAGTGTTTTGACTATTTTGCCCCAGGAAAGTAGGGAAAGTATCATCTTCTCCCTTATATTTAAAGATATTTTTCTTACAATTTAAGATTCAAATATTTTTACACAATAGGATCAAATTATTTTTAGACAGCATATAAAATAGGTCCTACCCAATTACAATCCGTCATCTTAACCATTCATTAGGGACATGTGGCTCCATCAGAAGACACCACTTAATCATACAAGGACAGATCTATTAAATACCCAAAGATGACAATTTTCTACATGACACGAACTGATATGATATTATTGATATTGAGTTTGAATTGGAGGTTATTGGATTGGTCGATATTGGGTCAACTCAATAAACAATACAAAAATTATGTGGGTTGATTCGGGTTACCAGATAACACGATAATAACCTTATATTTTTTGTATTTTTAATTAATGATTTGTTATTTTTGAATAATTTAACTCTAGATTGATTTGTAAGAATTAATAATTATTATTTACTACGTAAATCATGACTATTTGGTGATGTTGACATGATTATTAATAATTGAATAGGATGCATTATATTTCTTTGCTGAAATTCGATTTCAATTGTTAAAATTAAGTTGTGCAAAACTTTTGGTATAACATGAAAATTTATATATTATTAATGTTGAAATTAAATAAAGTTCAATTATCAAATTGCTGATACAAAAGTTGGGCTACTAGAGTATACTATTGACTATTTCTAAATTTTTGGTATAAATTGACTTTTCTCAAATCTTGGTATAAATTGATTATTTTATTAAAATTCTAGTTGAACATAAAATGTGTAGTTTTTTTAGATGAATTAGTAATAAAAAATTATCATATACTGAAACGAGTTGGGTTTGGGTTGACACAAAAACTTTTAGGTTGGGTTGGAATTGAGCAAAATTTTGTGATATCCCCAACTCAACCAGACACGAAACAATCCAACACGACCTGATTGCTATCCCTATCAATACCCTTATATATATAATTTAATATAATACACCCTCTTACATAATCCCAAAAAATACACTTTTTATTGGTTCTATTGCTAACCTATTATTTTGCAATCCCAATATTCCAACTCTTACTTGTTTAAGTTTCGTAACTATTGTCCAAAGGCATGTGACTTTGTGACACCAGTCTCCCCTATTATGTGGAAGGTCTTGAGTTCGAGCTTGAATGGGCTCCTTCGTACACTTTATGTTCATTTGGTTGTGTAGTGTATAATTCAATTTACCTGATTTGAGAATATGATGATATTAATTTGTTGAAAAGATAAAAATTAGTCATTTGTAATGTTTTCTGAAAAAATAAAAATCGAAAATATTTTCATTGGAACTCCAAAGTGATTCTAACCCTTCTTTGGTTTCAGATTAAATTTCAAATTTGATCTTTTCAGGAGCAAAATATGATGTCGTAAATTATATATAACCTGATTCAGAATTACATCTATTGGACGATCCCGAATAACTTCGCAACAAAAAATGACAACAAAAGAAATTATAGAAGAGTTGTACAATTAAATGTCCAATTAGTGCAATTAACCAATCAACATTTTTTTTACTACAATGGAAAAGTGAATAATTTAATTAACTTATTTAACAATTTGAGATTTGACTAAAAGTAAACTCAATCAGCTAAAAGTATGCAGCAAACCTTGAGCAACTGGAATCTTATTATAATATAATTAAATTAATCACTTTTATAATCGCCTAAATTTAGCTTGGAAGAGAAGACTCCAGATATGCATTCCAATTCTTAATTTATACTATTTGGCAACTGATTTATTTGAGTTTTATATGATTTTATTTTATTTTATTTTTTCTGACTTATTTGCATATTCTGGAATCTGTTCAGCATCCCTGTGATCCTGAAAATTAGCAGCCCAGTTCTTTTTTATATTGTTTAATGAAATTTTATTTAACTTTTCCAATATATTTAAAAAGATAAAAGAAGATTCCTATCTAAATAAATAAATAAATAAAAAGATAAAAAAATTCTCTGAATTTATTCAGACTTTTTAAAGTTTTCATTTGCCAACTTTATACTTTATATTTTATTTTTATTGCATTGAAAAGACAACGTGTGTATAATTTATCATAGGAGCTGGGAAGTATTATTAAGTTCGAGTTTTGCTAACACGAATTCTTAAATTATACATTCATTTTATAGGTCCCATTGTATATATCTTAAATTAAATTTAAGAGGGTGTTTGGGTGAACTTATAAAATGATAAAAAAAATATTTGATAAATTTTCTTTAGAGTTTATAAGATCCTAAAATAAGATGTTAGGATCTTATAAGTTCTTTTTAAGGAAGTAAAGAAATCCTAACTTATTTTTAAGATCCTAACAATCTCCTTCATTTTTAACCATTTTAATTACAAAATTGTCATTACGAACTTCTCATAAACTCTAAGGACATATTTCATCCAAACAATTTAATAACTTATTTTAAAAATAAAATTTAATATCTTATAAGTTGCAAAAACAATTTATAAAATATAAGAGTTTATAAGATGTTTTAAGTAAGTTTAGCTAAATACCTGCTAAATCTTGTGGACTTATCTAACATTCTATATTTTTAAATCTCACGATTACCTATAACTAAATCATACCTCAATCCATTTCAGGTTTTGAATTGGGATGGTTTTTATCCATTTTACAAGATGCGAGTCTTAGAGAGCTAGTTGATGTTTCACATGATTTTTAAGGATTATTTAGTAATATCATATCTCGTTGGATGTTCTCTCATTAAATGCATGTAAGAATTTTCCATTCAACGTAAGATGGCATCAAGACCACTAGTTGCAGAATTTTCCCATATGTCTGAAAGTATGGGTGTAAATGAGTCGAGCCGAGCCGAGTCGAGTCGAGCCAAGAAGGGCTCAACTAGTTTACTAATTCGTGAGCTCGAGCTCGGCTTGTCAAAATAGGCAAAGGCTCAGGCTCAGTTCGCTAAAGCTTGATAAAGCTCGATTCATATAGGCTTATATGAGCTCGTATAAGCTTGGGTGCGCTCCAACTCGTATAAATTCAGATGAGTTCGAGCCCGTTTAGGCTTGAAACAAAATTAATAATAACAAACACCATATTATTATTATTATTATTATTATAAAAAACTCATTTAGATTCGCGAGTGTGTAAATAGAATAATATTGAACTTGGCTCGGCTTACTTAATTGGCAAATTTAGCTTTTACTTGTTTAAATTCGAGTCAAATTTAAATTTTTATCGAGTCGAGATCGAAATGTTCGCGAATAATTTTTTTTCATTTGCAACCCTATCCGAAGGCATTATTATGGGCCTATTCCATTGAGTCTCTGTACCACATCGGTCCGAAGAAAACGTTGTGCAGGGACCATTAGGTCCTATGCATATAGACAAATAGTACCATGTTATTTAATACAGACATTTCATCAAACAATACCACTGCATGGGAGGTCTGTTCTACACATCTCAAATTTATAATTTCAATTCTTATTTAAAAATTTTCAAAATAAAAAATTTATTTTCTAAAGTAAATTCTTTCCATTGCACTTAAATAATGTTCCGATACAACTAACCGACAAACATGATTTTTGAGAGTAATCTTTATCAATGTAGTAAAAGTTCTTAAAATTTTCAATTCGTACGCAAAATATTTTCGTGAAATATTTACTTATGATATTAATACATTATATTATTATATACTTACAATATTTTACTAGTCGAAAAAAAATTTAGGATTTTAAATGAAATTTTATTTTTTAGTAAAAAATTATTATCTCCGATGCTCTCTTTTGCCCTACTTTGTTTTCTTGTCCGACCATAATTTCCAAACGAATCATATATTCTTCATAAAATTAATTTCACAAAACAAACTCGTTAATTCTTTTTAATTATTATTCACCTTTATTCATTGAACATGATTGGAGCATGGAAATCAATAATAGATTAGAACGAGTAATTATTACAAATTAAATTGATTTTCTTTTCCTTTTTTTATAATTTTATATTTTTTTAAATAATTTATTTATATTGACAAAATAGATTATATATTAATTAATATAATTAATATCAGTACTATTACAACTGCAGAAATGACATGTCACAACAACTAATTATCTAAATAAAACGAATATGGCCCCACAAAATAGTGGGACCCAATGAAAACCAACGGCATCCTTTAGTCTCTCCCAAATCCCAATGGTCCAATGTGTATAATGTGCAATGCATGTTTGGATAGCGGTGTTGTATGGGGTAGGGATTATTCTAATCCCTGTGATAAAATAGGACAAAACAAACAAACCTCAAACACTCTTTTTTATTTTTTTGGCATATAGAGTTAGTTAAGTACTTCAAATAGTGCCAAAAGAAATTATCATTTATGCACTAACAAAAGTTGCACATCAAGATGATAATCTTATCCTCCCTAATGCATGTATTAGGTAGTAAGATTGTTATCTTGTAGGATAGGGATAATGTACGTCACTTGTTTTCTTGGTGGAGAGTTTTGTTAGATTATAGTTAAAGTTAAATGACAAAGCCAAAAAAGAAATTTGGGTTTACTAAAAATTTATCTCAAGTTGGTTTTTGATAGACTTAATTAATTCTTTATTGTGTTTGTGTAAGCTTTTCGTCACTAAAGTTTATAAAAGAAATTGATCTACTTGATGATGCTTTATTGCATCATTTTATAATGAAATTAAGATTTAATTTTGATCTGTATAGATCTGGATTAAAATGTAGTTGTAAACAAGAAAGGGTTTGTTCAGGGAGTAAGAAGCCTTCTTGACATCTTTTCATTTGCAAATAAAAATAATTTTTGAAGTGAAAACACAGAGTCAAAAGGATTGATTTCTATTGTTTTGATTGCATTATTTGTAACCACATATTTACAATATAGGTGTGATGATAAGTTAGACCTTTGATTAATTGACATTTCATTTTTTCACTAAACTTCCCCTTTCATTTAATCCATAGGAGGTCACAATTCAAATTGCTTTGCAAATGACTGAATCCATCTCAATCCAATTCAATCTACGAAGAAAAAATTACACTGTAAAAATTTAACCTATGACATTCTTATGAGAAAAGCATGTTCGAAAACTTTTATAAAACAAATATGTGCTTGTTGAAGCAAAGTTTGAAAATAGAATAATTATTTCTACCCAAATAATAGACACAACTAATAAATACAAGCATCATCTTTTATTCATTGGGTAGCCGAAAGGGATTTATTAGTTGTTAAATTATAATAATATTGCAAAAACCCTCCCTTTTTTGTGCTACTTCTTTCCATCTCACTTCCTTCTAAAGGCTATTTTCCTTCCAAGAATGACAAGGGTTTTTTTGACATGACCCAATTTTTCTCAAGAGCATATATCCCTAAGGCAAAAGATACCAAGAATGTGATGTGAGCAATCAAATTTGATTCACAAGCAAAGAAACTATGGCCAAGTAAAGTGGGATGTCCATTTGTACAATAAAGAACCAAAAGAGAGTGCAAAAATGCAATCAAAAGAAAAAGAGAGACTTTTATAGTATTACTTTGGAAAATTTAATAAAGAAAGATGATTGGTTGGATTAAGAAAAAAGGGCCCAATTTATGGACCTTAGGTTGTCTCATTAGCCACTCATTAGTTAAAACAAAAGAAATTTGAACCGAGAAAAATATTTAGCAATGAAAATGACACCCAAACTAACTTAAATGTCCAATGTTGATGCTTAGCTAATTACTTAGGGCACATTTGGTTTGTTGGACATGGCTTGATAGATAACTTTATCAAGTCATGTCAAGTGTTTGAATATAATGACAAAAGTTCAAAATTGATACAAAACTCAATCCGCAATCCTTAATGTAATTGATAGTTAACCCTAGCATTTGGGGTGAGACTGTGTAATCCAAATTAGTGGGAGAAATAAAAAATTAAGCTTATGACAATTATACCCATTCAAATTCATAAAACTAATATTATAATGGGTATTTTAGTAAATTCATTAGTTCAATTATTTTAGTCTTGTATCCAAACAAGAAATTGATAAAATAAATGAATATCCAAAATGTATAATCCTAGTAACCAAATACAGTATTATATTATTTTCAACAGTATAATCCTATCATATCATTATAATTTTATTAATTCTATTTATATATCCAAACGTGCCCTAAGAATATGACCTAATTTTTAGCATAAAACAATGAACATGCAACTTAATTACATGGGAATTTGTTAGGAAAATGGGCTCCATCACCATACGTTTATTTCAAACCATGACCTAATCTTTTTTTTTTTTCTTGCCTCTTGAATTTGACCTACTTTGTTCACCTCATCAAATCATGATTCATTGATGTTGTACTATTGTTTGGTATTAGTCGGATATTGAAATTTGCAATATTGTGTCTTAATTCAATTCTTTACCTTACGAAAAGGAAAGCTCTTTACTCTCATAAATAGCGGTATTTATTAAAAGTATTTTTTGAAAAAAATATATATTTCAAAAAAATTACATATATGTTAAGAATTTTTAGTCTATGGCCCTAAAATTAGATATTCTTTGTGGATTTTTATTTTGTTTGAGGTAATCTTTCAAATTTTTTATTTCAAAGGTATTCTTTGAAATTTCTATGCCTATTTTAGTAAAGTTCTTCATATATTGATTAAGAATTTTTTTACGTATCATTTGGAATTTATATCTGTCCTCCAAAAATTAAATATTTTGTTGTTTATTAATATAATTAAAATACCATGATAACATAAATATAGATTCGTAAAAATGATGTGCCGGGACGATTAATAATTTCAAAAAAATAGATTAATAAAATTTTATTGAATTTGATTTATAACGTTTTCTTCCTATCTTTATAGGTAGACATTGACAAAAGCTAGATGTGTTTCATGTTGGAGAAATTAAGAAAACTTGATGTATAAGTGTAACTACCAAATTATTCTCATCTATAGGTTCACATTTAATCATTTATCTTTTAATTTTGTAAATTAAGTTTTACATGGGACCTTCGAATTTTAGGGCATCTTCTACTTTATGGATTTATTATCAATAGAAAATGAGATACATTGTCATGGAATATTCAAGAGTGGTAATACTTTACACTCTTCATAAACTAGATTTTGACATATTCAATAAAATATTTGAAACCCCTTTCACATTAGTCATGACCTACCATGCTAACCTCATCAAGCTCATAATCAAGATTCTCATTTAACAAAATGCTAGGCTATGTTTGATTACATTTTGACAAAATATAATTAAATATATAGTTTATTTTTTCATCAAAATAATCACTGTTAATCCTAAAATATCCCTCCAAATCAATTAACTTATTACCAAAAATCTCATATACATACATAAACACATCGTAGTATTTTATTATTATTTTTACAATTAAAAAACCTATCCAATCATCACATATACATATTATATATTTTATTATTTTTTTGCAATAAAAAAATGTTATTCAATTCCATTTTCACCCCCAAAAATCTAACAAAAAAGTATTGATTTGACTGCTATAGTAGAAATTGTCTACTCTCAAAACATAAACAAACATATCAAAAACTCCCCAAAACAATTTTTTTTTTTATTCCCAAAACATAAATAAATATGGATCACATTCCCTAACACAAATTTCACATTCCCCAACCCTACTCTCAAAACTCATTCTCTCAAAACGTATAATTCATATCCAAACATTACCCTAGTAATTTTAACAAACTCTAGATATATAGTAAAATTTTTATAGTATAAAAAGATAATTTTTTTTTAATAAAGTACTAATTCTTTTTAATAGTTTCAACATAATTATCTATACTTTTATATAAATAAAAACATTAAATTATGATAAAATATTATAACATAATATAGAGTGAGCAGATTGTAAATAGTAATTACCTGCTAAATGATAGTTATAAGGGGCATCTTAAATATATCACTCAAAAATACATAAAAAAGAACTAATACTGTTAATTAATAGTATAGATATATAATCTTTTATCCTATATATTTCATTTATAAAGATTGGTAACTTTATTTCCAATGTATCTCCAGATTATTGTCGTCGCATTTAAAATTGATGCCTTAATATTGAATTTTTCAATGATTTCTTGATTTAATAATATAATTAACCATTTTACTTATTAAAAAAAAAAACCTTAAATGTGATCTGAACTTACCCCCTTCTTAATATTTTCCTGACATTATTACAATGGAAAATAAACACCAAAAATAAAATAAGATTTCAAAACTTGGGGAGTGATTGCCCATTAAAAAAAAAAAAAAAAAAAGCCTTTTGTGGCTTATTATAATTTATCTGCAAATTAAAGTTCTTGGAAAGAAATAAAATTAAGTCTGCTTTTAGATAAAAAGATAAAGCTAACATGTCCACTTGTCTCTATAAACCTTTCATATTTCCAAAGTGATTATTGACATGCAAATTAAATAATTCATCAGATCATTTAAAATAATATTTTGTATAATTTAATTATTTACCTCTTGACCCATACCTTATGACCCTACGTTACGTGTCTATGTTTATATGCTTTAAGAAGAAAAGCCAAAATGCATAATTAAAGTCCAAACAAGTCAATAAAAATAAATTTAAAAAAAAAAAAGATTCAAATTTTGAATTATGGTCTTTGAAGAGTTAGCAACAAAAGAAGTAAATTTCACTTCAAAATTCAAAATTGACCGATTGATATTGATTATTGGTAAAAGAATTAGTCAAAAGATCAAATCAATCAAATTTTTAGGCACATACCGTTTTTGACAAACAAGATGAAACTTATTTAGTCAAAAAAGAACTCCGTAATTGATTAGTCAAAGAGAACTTCTTAATCAAGTTATTAGTCGGTCCAATAATATTGCTGCCACACATATAATTTGATGTTTGAATTCGAATCTTAATGAATTTTTTATATTTATGCATATGAAAATTAAGAAGAAAAAGAAGAATTTCTTAACAGAAATTTATTAATTGGTCGAATAATACTGATCTCGTATTTATAAATGTGATGTCTAAATTCGAACTTAGAGGAATTGCATGTGTAATAATCTATACTATTATAAAAAGAAAGATTGTTTTGTGTCTAAAGTGGAAGTTATTTGTAGTTTTTCACAATACATTTCAATTATTCCAGCAACTAAAATGTGTGATGCAATTTGAAGGATAAAATGGAGAATTCAATACAAAAAGGTGATTTGGATACCAAATTTACAAATATTCCAAATTTATCCTTTAAGTTGTTTTTTAGAAGTGATGGTTCAATAATTTCACAATTGTACTTTTCACAAAATCCACAAACTTACAAATTCGTATTGCTAAAATTTAATTTTTCATTATTTTTTTTATCATATCAAAACATCTAATACAATTTTAACTTTACTCCTATTTTTAATTATTTTATATATTAATTTTAAATGATTCAATAAGTAGTTTTATGCGTGAAAAAATTGCGTGCAACAACTGCTAGTAATAATAAAAGAGAACTCTATAACATGTTTTTATTAATAATAATTAATTGCTTTCATCTGCCTAGAGTTAAAAAAATATTAGCAATTCTTAATAAAAACTTGTAATTAGAGTTAAGTATGAAACAACTCAAATGGATATGTATATGTGAAACAATCAGATACCCCCTACATCAGTCGAAATTGATATATACAAAATTATTTATTTTATCAATTTTAATACCAAATATCCAATTTCACACGATATCCTTTTTTTTAGTAGAACAATTATATATGCTTCAAGGGTCGTATTCCTGTTTTGAGTCCACAAACACTAAGGCTGTGATTGCTTGTGAGACTGATTTTATATTTTTGTGTTTTAAAGATTTTGAGAATGTTTTAATGTTTAAGAGATATGAGAAATGGAGATGAGATTGTGATTGGTTGTGAGATAATGTATAATGATTATAGTGATGTGATTTGAGGTTGTGATTGGTTGTGAGGTTATTTTTGAAATATGTTTAAAAGATTTGTACGGGATATGGTTATTATTTTGTGAATTTGGGTTTTTGGTTTTGTTTGGAATTTTAATAGTTAAGAAAAATTATAAATTAATAAAATAAAAAAATTATAAAATATAATTTCAAAAATAATACAAAAAAAATCGTGTATAGTCCAAAATAAGTGCCGTTAAATATGTTATTTTTCCTTTTTTGTTAATTTAATTTTAACAAAAAATATTTTTGTGGAAGTTAAATTATAAATATTATACATAGATTTTTTTTTAATTTTAAAATATTATATATATACATATATTCATTCACTAATTTAATAGTATGTCCTGCATAAATGAATGTTATATTATCAATCAATCAATTTCACAATGTTTTCAATTAATCTGGTTATAAATACTTTATAAATTTAATAAATTAATTTTTTAATTTAAAAATGACATTTATTAATTTGGTAATTTCGAAGTAGGTCATCACAAATTACTTTTTTTTTTGTTAAATTAATTTCCACAATATTTTCAATTCATCCGGTTTTTTGGAGACTTATAATTTTTAAATAATTATGAAATCAAAAAATTATGTATTGTCTAAAATTAATTTATGAAAAAGGTCAAATTAATATAATAAAAACAAAAAATTACTTGAATTAAATAGCTCAAATATTTTAAAATATGAGAATTATTAGCATAAATTTAGTTTCCAAAATATCTTCCCTTAAGTAATTAATATTACTTATACATACTAAATACACAAAACATTGAATAATTTAGCTCTACTTCTTAAGCCACAAACGAACAAACCCAAGCCCAGACCACTGACTAGCAACTCCTTTCCCCCAACCAGGCACCAGCAGTTCACCCACAAGAAATATATGTAATTAATTTAATAATTTATTAAATTAAAAATAATTTATTTTTTTAAATATTATAACATGAAGTGACTTAGTAAATTCCAACTAGGAATGGGAAAAAATTTATTTTTTTCTTAACAATGATAGTTCTACAATTTTTTAATTAATCGGGTAAGGTTGGATTTATTTTTTTAATTAATATTCCCAATAATATTGTGAAATATTCTGTATCCACACAAATTAATGCATAAAATACGTTATTATTTTACATTTTCACATATTATCTAATTAAAAAATTATGAATTTTAATTATAATAACTGGACCATTAATTTAATCAATTATAGTTTTTATTACAAATAAAAAGTACAATTTTCTGAAAAAAATTACAAAATTTATTTTTGTTAATTTGTATTTACAAATTTAAAAATTAAGAAAAATAAGATTTCATGAATTTGAAAATGTCAAGTTAAATTTATTTAATATTTAAATCAAAAAAATTTAACAAAATTCTACACACAAAAAATAATTAAATATGCAATTCCAAAATTGGGATATAAGAGAGACTCAAATTGGGATATGAATGAATTTTTTTTTTTTATTTGTTTGGTAGTAATAATATATTAAAAAATTAAGAAAAATATATAAATAAGTTACACTAAAATATATATATATATTTAAAAAATGTAAAAAAATCTATCGTGCATTAATAAATCAATTTTGGTGTTTTGGGTTTGTTTGGAGTTTATGATATAAAATTGTTTATAGATATTCTACAAATCACTAAATCAATATTTTTTAAAAAATATTTAAAATATACATCGTGTATTATTATATTAAATTTTGCTAAAATTCGATCTGTTGGGATTTATAATATAAACAATTTTTTTATTTCATAAAAATAATAAATTTGCTTTTCAATCTTCCCGCCCCCACAAAAAAATAAAAATAAAATAAAATAAATTCGCCCCAAATCTCCTCATTTCTCATAGACATCAAAAAAGTTTTACAACCAAACATATGTTTGACTCAAAATTGTGTTTGCGAAACATGAGAAATATTTGACAACCAATCGCAGCTTAAAAAATGTTGATTACATACATATTTAATAATTTTTTTCCTTCGCAAAGGCATAACAGATTTCCTTGCCAACTTGGGCCGCGTTTGGCTAGCTATGAAATTTTTGTATATTTGTCTGAACTACACTACTTGATTGCTAGAATTCCCATTCCAACCAATTCTCATCCTATAAACACAGTCTGAGAAACATTTCTGGCAAAACAAACAAGATTTCCCTTTTGTGTATGTGATGGAAACCTAAGCTAGCAATTGAGTTTGGTATCCACCTGATTACTCAAACCTCAAAGAATACATGAAGATAAGAAGCAATCTAAATTAAAAATTTTGGACAAATAGAATTTTAGCAATCAAATATCTCTTTAATTAATCACATCCTAATTTTGTACTTTCAATAATATTAGCATGAATGAATGATATCAGGTCATTAGGGCTATCAACGAATTGGATTTGGATTGAATATGTCATATTCAAATTTGAATTCGATTAACAAAATTCATATCCGAATTTGACCCAAAATCCTATAGGATCTTTGTTAGTTAGTACCGTATCTGAATCCGATGGATATTCAAAATCCGATTAAAAAAATCCAACCCAGTTTATTTTTTTCTTTTAAATTTTATAAAAACATTGTATTTATAAAGTAAATATATGTCATATTTGAATTTTTAACAATTTTTTATTATATATTTGATATAGGATGGCTTACAGTGGCCCAAATTAGCGAGGCCCAACACCCAGTCAACAGCCCAGGACCCAAGCGACTCGTCGACCATGTTTGACCAATCCATAAGGCGCTCCATGGCCCTCGGAGCCGCTCGACCATTATCGACCCCTATTCTCGTCTAAGAGAGAAGTCGAGCCCTGCACAGTACTCTGCCACCGCATTAAATGCGTTGACTGGCAGCACGCCTTCGCATTAATGGCTGTATGCCCTCCCCTCACCGTCTGATACAGCAGACGCCGCAACAGTGTACCATCTTGTCCTACAACATAAAAGGACATCCAGCTGGCAATATTCAAACGGGGGAATGGACCAATTACCCCCGGTAGGAGGCTGGAGGTCCCTGGGGTAAGCCAAGGGCTTCCCTGACATTTCCTACAAGGGGGAGAATATAAAAACCCCTCAACCTTGCCTCTCACAGGTATGCACTCATACACTTAAAAGCCCCTACATTCCGCTGCTCGATTAAGAAGGTCGAATATATACTGACTTGAGCGTCGGAGGGTCTAAGCCGAGGGCCACTCGGCTAGCCTAACGTTTGCTGTGATTGCAGGATTCCAATCCCAAACCAATCCAGAAGATCAATACCCCAGATTCGTATCCATCATCGAAATCAAACCCTCATTAATATTAATCCAAAAGTTAAACATTTGAATACTAAACTCATTTTTCATATTATATTAATGTATAGATGGACTATTATATATTATTATATTTGACATTTTATCAATATTCATCTTATTTTTTAAGTTAAAAACTCAATATTAATAGTATAATATGGATGTTAGTACAAATATAATATCAATATAATACATAGATTTTATTTTAAAATTCTTATTAATATTATATATAAAACTATTAATTTAATAAAAATATTAAAATTTAAATTCAAATCTTTAATTGATCGAATTGTTTAATTTCATACCCGATCAACTTATTTCGAATTTCAAATATTTATAATAAAATTTGATCCATCAAGAATTTTAATCGGATAAAAATTCTATAATTTGAATTGAATTCAAATTAATTTCGATTAAAATTCAATTCATTGACAGCACTACTGAGGTCATTAATTTAGAGACTTTTGTTGAGGCCCCTTTAGTAGAAGTGATCCAACAGACTAGGCCCAAAAGTAAACAGATTAGATTTGGCCTGCTAAGATCCCAGCCCAGCTTAGGACTTTGAACATAAAGTCCAACAGAAGAAATATTCAGAGTTTTGGGATATAGTTATGGGCTGACCACATCAATTCAAGGGGCACCGTTATAGGACTGATTTCAAGGCAAACTGATGAAATATTGAAGATGGGAACAACTCAACAAAGTACATTGATTTCATGTCCAGGGCTTCTACATTTTCCACAACTGCAAAGTACAAAAAATCCAGTGATCCAACATAGATAGCTCTGTAAGCTCTTATTAGCAGAAAAGAAATCTAATTCTACAAATAGTGTCAAGGAACACGGATTCAGCACAAGGTAAACATAGATTATCTTAAATGGTGAAGAATAATCGTGGTACAACATGGTCACTCAGACCTGTCTGTCTTACTCGTTGCTATATATTCCGAAATGAAATTTAAGCTTACGGCTAGTTTCCTATTCAGCCCTGGACTGGCCAGCTCGAGAAGACAAAATAATTCCAACGATAAGACCATAGAGCGCCAAGGCTTCAGCGAAAATGAGAATAAGGATCATTCCAACAAATAGCTTTGGTTGCTGTGCATTAGCCCTGCGAAAAAAATTGCATGTCACTCTATGAAACACGAAAGGACCTAAAATTCATGCGTATGGTACTTCATCTGCATAAATTGAACAAATGCCAAAACACGAAAGCAAAAGTTAATGATATTGTCAAAGGTATTGATGAGCAGTTCAGCATGTGATACTTATATTTGGTCAAGCCTCTTACAATAAACATGTTACTCACAGACTCAGGTTAAATTTTCATTTAATTCAGCATACCCATTTAACTGAATAAAATATGATATAAACTAGGTTGACCTCAAGCCCTAATTATCAAACTCACATCTAATTTCTAATCAATATAAGCCACAAAGCGAATTCAACTAGAAAGGCTTCAGAATAGCATCCCATCCACTGAAAACAAGTACATAAACATGCTAAAACAAATCAAATTTCAATCTTAAAAGGATCTAAATTGTACCTAACACCAGCATCTCCCACAATCCCAATAGCCATTCCAGCAGCAAGACCAGCGAGGCCACAGGCAAGGCCAGAAGATAGATGGGCATAACCATCAAAAAGGTAATAAGACTTGGCTTTAGGGTTAATACCAGTACTGATAATTACAGCAATAATCAAACCATAAATACCCAAAACACCAGCCATGACCACTGGCACAATTGATTTCATCACCAGCTCTGGCCTCATCACCCCCATTGATGCCACACCTACACCACTCTTTGCTGTCCCATAAGCCGCACCCATACCTATAAAATAAAGCATTACAAAAAGCTCCCAAGAAACAACCCATAATTAAGTAATTGCAATACAACCAAAATCAAACAATAAGTATTGTATGAAATAGGGATTCAGAAAAAAGTACGCCTATAATCTAAATGATAGGGAACAAATTGTAAAGAATACGAATTTCGGCAAAATGCGAAGCCAATGAAGAAAATTGTAAGAAAAATATGAAATTCAATCTAAAAAGAACTCCACATCTATACTATACTATCCTATACTATACTATATAAAAAAGAAAGACACTTTACACACTCAAAGTGGCAGTTACGCTATGCTACCCCAAAATTTGCTTTACCAATTATACCCTTAATTTTCAATTTGATTTCAAAAATGAGTTTATCCCTTAATTTAACATTAAAAACACAAATAATATAGTGAAAACATATTAACAAAATTTATAGAATGCATAGGTAGTTATATTTAATAATTTTAAACTCTTGATGTAGAAATAATTTGCTAAATATGAGTTTATATTAATGGATAATTACTATTGTATGCTATTGATGTGATTATTGTTAAAATTATGTTATCGCTAATATACTCAATAAAAAATTGAGTACTTTATTTATTAATATAATTTAGCATCAATATGATAAACTAATATGAACGCAGGACGGCGTGCCACGACAACTAGTATTAAAAAAACAGAAGCCAGATCACTAGTACCAGTGCAAATAACTGTTTGACTATAAAGAAGTTCAGCCAAAAATCCACAAATTAAGAAAAATCCAGTCAATGCCATCCAGATCAGGGGGGAAATATGTACGGCAGTAAGAGTCTAAGAGATCCAGCAAAAACAATACTACAGTTCAGAAAAATCCCGCAAATATAACCAGAATCAAAGCCAAAAACTGCATGTAAATGGGATACAAACTAAACAAGGTAAATTAAGAAATATCCATGCAATAAAATCAAAATCATCATAAAATAAGCAAAAAATAACATAAATTCAGCAAAATCAACAGCAATTAGGGAGAAAAACGAGTACGATAAGATGAGATCGAAAGAATTTACAGGAGAAGACGAGAGCGGCAGCGGCGCCAAGGAAGCCGAAGAACGGAGCAGTTTCATCGCCGCTGAATGCCGAAGACATATTTTTTCGATATAAATTACTCTTGAATTCAAAGAATATTGAAATTTTGTTAGGGTTTCGATTTTAGATCTTACTCTTCTCTCAGTGTGTGTGCACGGATTGGTGTAGAAACAACTAATATCATTGAGCGTGACAAGCATCAACGTTAAACACGTGGCGGCATCGGTTTTGGATTCTTTCGGGTTGGGCTTTTGGTGGGTTTAGGCCCACAACATCAAATGGGCTGGCCCATTTATCTATGTTTTGGTCCTTTTTAGGCCCAATTGAAGGATTTCCATCCAAAGCATACTATTTTGGACCCATTAATTTTGAAGTTCCTTTTTTTATTTATTATTTATACACACGTACATCAATAGTCCATTTGAATTTGAACTCCTCACCTCCCACATAACGTGGGAGACTTATGCCGCTGGCCATAGGCCACTCAATGATTTTGGAGTTCTTTTGATCACTATGATATATGATCAATCAAATACTAATTATTTGAACTTACCAAAGAATTGAGTGTCACTTTATAATTTATGTCCATAGGATGCATATTACTACGTTGGACTATGTTAGGTAAGATGAATTATCTAATTTAATTCAGTTTTATTTTAATATATGAAAGACCATGAATAATGTAAAGGTCAATCAAATATATACTAAATGTGGAATAACTCATTCGACATATTGAATAGAATGAATCGCCTACATATAATTTTACATTTTATCTATCACTTACATATCACATTCATTAAAGTAATACGGACTCCTAGAGTTTTGAAAAACTCAAACATTCTTTTACAATTAAAATAATATCACGATAGCATAGTTCGAAGTTAATAAAAGACAACTAACGAAATATTAGATTTAAAAATTTATTTATTTTGCAGTATTGAAATCTCAGGTAGAGACGATGATATTCTAATATGTAAGTTAAGTACCAAATTGTAAAATAATCATCGACCCACATATTATTATGGTCCATACTTGACTAGTAATATTGTAATCTAAATAGGTAATTGAATTATAAAAGGTTTATTTATGGATCAAATTTTTGGAATGCAAATGCACTTGCAAATATTCAAACAAATGAAATTTCCACTCAATCAAACAAATAACTCATACAATTCAACTTCAATTCAAGCCAATATGTAGCAATACTAAAAATGCCCACTTTTCTATATTTATCACTCAAGTACTCTTTCTCTCAACAATATATAGCCCTCTCTTCAAATTTGAAACAATCAAAGAAAAAAAAAAAGAAAAAATGCTTTATTTTTTGAAAGCAGCAAGTTGATGACTTATTGCTTCAACCCATTGAAGTGGATAAAACAAAACAAAGAAAAGCTCATGGTTGAGGAATGGAAGGTGGGAGTGGTGGGAAATATCCAAATTTGGGGTGGTGGAAGTACTTTGGAGGAATCTTGGGGAGAGGAGGGCATGGTTTCTTGTAGAATATTGGTGGGATTGGATATAGTGGAATTGGTGGTGGCAATGGCTTACTCACCACCGGTGGCTTGGGTTTAGGCTTGGAGATAGGTGGGGATGATGGCTTCTTGGGAGGCTTGGGAAGAGGTGGAGGGAGTGGCTTAGGCTTGTAGATAGGTGTGGATGGCTTCTTGGGAGGCTTGGGAATAGGTAGATTTGGCTTTGGCTTAGGCTTGGAGAGTGGTGGAAATGTTGGGACTGGCCAAGGGTGGCCAAAGTTTTTGAGGGGTGGAAAGTTTATTTTGGGCAAGTTTTTCTTAAGAGGAGGGTATTTGAAATATGGCCACAAGAACTTAGAAGTGCATAATGCAGATGAGAATCGAAGGGTTTTCGTTGGGCTGAAGATCTTTTTCCCATTGGTTTGGGTAGATAAGACAACCTTGGAGGCCTCTAAGCCGTTGTCGGCCGGGCAGGGGATGGCTGCTGCACTGTGGAGCTGTGCATAGCACTCCTCCTTGAGTTCTTGTGAGAGTAAAATCTTGAATTTGCCTTGTTTGTCTAGCTCACCGGCTCCAATCCTTTTCATTTCTCCGTTTTTGAGCTTGCAGTCTATGGTCACATGAAGCCCTACATAAGACATGTGAAGAAAAAGTTCAAAGGTGAATGTGAGTTTCCTAGGTTTGGTAAGAAAGATAGCATCTATTTATGGACAAAAAGATTAACTAATAATAGAAAATCTGACGATTCAGATATTTACCATGAATTTGCTATTTTAAATTGTGTTTTACCCTCGATTTCAGTATATGCTTCATTTCTTATTCTGTTTTATGTGTATATGTCAAAAGTTGTTTGTGAATCAAATAGGTTTAACATGCATATGCATAGAGTTGGAATAGAAAATAAAGCACGTATTGGAAACATAGAGATTCAAATTGTTTTCTTAAGAATTAAGGTATTTAATTACACTTTAGATCCTCTATTCTATTTCCTATTTCATCTCCTATTTTAATTTATTGAATTTAAGTCAAGTATATCTGATTCTCAATTAATTATCTTTATGAGAAAATATTTAATACACATGCCATATATTCGTGAAATGGAATAGGGAATGAAATAACGGATTTAAACTGATTTAGTTAATACATTTGATATATATATATATATATATATATACATATCCATAAAATAGAATAAAAATAAAATAACAAACTAGAACAGACAATCCAAATCGAAAATAGAGTATGATACTGCCAATATCTACCAAATCATCAAATATTGATATTTTCGAAGCATTTTGAATCTTTTATTTTGTCCTATCATATTTTGTTCCGTCAAATGTATATAATCCACTTTAATTTATTCATAAAAAAAATATTGTATACACCTAACATATATTCATAATACAAATAAAATATAATTGCTTTGGAAGGAGGTGAAGAAATACCTGAGAAGGCCTGACTACTCTTAAAGTTATTCTCCTCACAATCAGCACACTCTCCAACCCCGACAACCTCGAATGTCTGTTGACCTGCATTGGAGAAACCCACAACAAAGAACAAAGACAAAAAGAAGAAACCTCGACCAAAGGAATGAACCCTCATTGGGACCTGCTAAAATCTGAGCCCTTCGATCAATTCAAGGAAGAAAGAAAGCAAAATGCAGAGTATAAACTAAAAGGGCAATGGCCCAAAAGAATTCAAAAGCTATGTTATAGAGCTTATGCTCAAATGCTTGTGATTCTTGACTTGAAACATACCATATTATATATACTGTTTCAAGGGGAAGTAGTTCTTGTGAGGTATAATTACACCGACGTTAACTTAATGTTGTCACATGAGGTTAGGTCCCTCAAAAAACCCGAATAAAACGGGAGGAAGAGGGGGGTGGGGGTGGAGGTGGTATTTAGTTTTAGCAGCAAAAAAATGTGGTCGACTGAAAAAAATTAGGGCATCAGTATTAATTGATTCGTAATTGGTATTAAAATTTCATAATTTTAACTACAAACTTGATATATTCGAATTCGAAATAGATGTTTTCATAATAGACTCTTGTCATGACGAATACATAATTGACGATTATTCTAATTTTTTTTGTACGTATTAATTTATTATTGTGCTTGCAACGAACATGACTAAAAATTGATAATTAATAATTTTTTTGTATTTCAAAAAAAAAATGTTCACTACATAAAATTTATAATCACGAGAGACTAGTTCGATTCATTTGGTTGAAAGACATCTTAGGGTACCAATTGCTCTTTTTCTACAAGCTTCAGGAATCCCTAGCTGATCCCACCAACCCACCATTTAATTGGGGTAGTCGGTCTTCTTTTTTTGGACGACGCTTTCTACTTAATCTTAGAGTTACCCTTCTCCAGAAACTTATAGCCAATCTGACTATTGCTTTTAGATAGAAAAAGGGATAGGACTTACATGTAAGATTTGGTTGGACAGGCAGTAAGCACACTAACAGTAAATGCGCTTATTAATTTTATAGTAATTTTTTTATGATGAGTCGATACATAATTTTTACAGTGAGAGGATATCAAGATCATTATCGAGGTTTTATTTTTCTATGTGTAAACCAACTTATCACCTCTTATAAAAACCTCCTTTGGAAAAATATGTAAAAATTTTGTGGAGTTATGGAAATTTCATGGTATTGAGGTATATTGGCTACATTGTATTCTACTTTTTCAATTTTATGAGTTGTTTCATACAGTTGGGAAGTGGAAAAATAAAAAAGAAAAAGAAAAACCCACATTAAATAATCAATTTCACGTGAACCACCTTATTTTTCAGCTAAATTTTTTGTCATAATTGAAGCATTAATATTCAATAATGATCAATATATATGTGTAGGGTTGGCGGTCATAACACATGTAGGGTTTTGTACTATTGTTGATTGTGCTTACATTTACGAGGTAAGTGCAAGCTGTTCAAATATTGCATCCAATGAAATTGGTGTGGATGATTATTCATGATTACATGCAAAAGTCATCCATTATTTGTGCAGAATTCTTTCAATATATTGTATATAATATATTATTAATTAAATCGAGAGATCTGTATGAAGACCAATATATATTCAATGTTGAAAAATTACGGAAGTTGATAATTGAATGATAGGAGAACTGATGATTGAAATCTCATGAATAGTAATCGTAACTATAGTGATTCTGACACAGCAAAAAATTTTATCAGGTAAGTTTCGTATTATATGAAAGATAATTTGGGCATTATTTCAAAAAGAGGCTCAATGAAATAGATATATTTATAAATATCAAGCTTGTTAATATACATATAGATTAAGCTAATATTTTGACTATTTTACATGTCTAACTAACTAAAGTACTTTTTAGGCTAATGGGGTATGGACCATGATGGCATGGTAAATGCAAAATATGAATGCACAACATAGAAATAGCCGTTGAAAAGTTGAGAAACATATTTCTTTAATTTCTCAACTAATTAAGTGTGCTTTGATTAAATGCTACACATGACTTGCTTGTCTCAACTTCCATAATATTTGTAACTATTAATTATTTCAAAAAATAAAATAAAATTGACAAGGCTAGAAAACATCTTCTAATTAAGTTGGATTTATGATTTCCTTTTTTTCAAAAAAAATATTATCAAAAAATTATTAATCTAGCAAAAAGTTTATTTTATTTTGGGTTTTCTCTACTATATGCTATTAATCCAAAGCCATCCTAAATCCATTTAGGATGAAAGATGATTATGCTATAAAAAGGTGAAATTGCTTGGTTTCTTAATTAATATTGTAGACTAGTTGTTATTGGTTGATAATCAAACCATACAATTATATATCTATAGTATTATGAAGCAATAAATAGACTCTAATGAGATTGATTATTATGTCGACAACACTAAATCAATGAGATGATAATTAATTTTTTTTTTTTTTTTTGGTGAGGCGGTTGAATATTAAATAATTGGTTGCAAAAAATAAATAAAAATAAAGAGTACTATAACACCCCTTATTGATGTGATATATCATGTTGTTCTAATTTTTTGAATTGATGAGAAATAACATAGTTCATGAAAGTAACTAGACATTCAAGAATGCTAGTCATCATAAAAACGTACTACAATAATGGATACATGGATGAAAATATTAAGGGCTAGTTTGGTTTGATTTTTACGTTATTTCATAATTATTTATTATGTGATAATTTGTATTATTTTTTATTATTGTGGGTTTGACTAATATGATAAATAAATCTATGGGAGGTGGCAGGTTAATTTATCATAAAAATTGTACATATAAACACAAATTTTTAATATTCATGCAAGTTTAAGTGTTTATTCTCACTCCAACTAAATAAATGATAAAGTGGGATAAAAATAATGCATCCCATGTTATTATCTCAACCAAACTAGCCCTAAACTTATACCTCCATTGTTGTCCACCTTTTTTAATTATTTTTCCTTTTGTTATTATAAACTTATGCTTCAAGTTCGTTCAAGTTTGAACTGCAATTTTAATTTATTGAGGGGTGACGTTGAAGAAGAGGGCTCTTTCTTTCTTTTTTCCCCCCTCTACCATCATTTTGTTCAAGTTCGAACCTCAAAATTCATATGTGTATATATAAGAGTGAGAGAATATTATCATTCTACGAATTACCCAATAACAAAAAAATATTGCTGAAGCACAATTTAATGCGACCAATTAACCAATAGCAAGAAAATGTTGCTTAAGCACAATTTAATCCTCCAGTGTGGAATAATTTGTGAAGAAATATTCTCCAAAATTTTATAAACCTCTTCCAACGTTAACATAATTCTCAAAATTTTTAATAATCTCATGAATTTTACATGACTATATCCTTATTATGTCTTAGATTCATAATTAGTATGCAATAAGATTCTTCCAAATCTCTCAATAATCCATAGAATTAAATGACTAAACTCCAAGTATATCTTTAATTCGTAGTTTATTTATAATAAAGCTCATCCCAATATTTCACTAATCTCAAGAATTATTCTCTGAGCTTATTTGTATTCACATGAATCAGAGATAATTTAACATAAATTACTGGCAATAATATACGGGGTATTTGAATTTTTGTCCTTAATATTCTGGTATCTCAGGACAAAATAAAAAACCCCCAGCCTTAGGACAAGTTTCCTACATGCAAGCTTTAAAGTAACCGCATGACAAATTTGTTAGTTCGCTAAGTAAGGATTCAACAAGTTGAGAATTGTCATAAATTAATTGACAAAATGACAATAATCTAACTGAATCCGATGTAACAAAATTGTCCCCTTTTGAAGTTCTCTCAAGTCACCTAGTTTGACAGTAATTAAATAGCTAACCCTTAAGAATTATCTCTAGGAAAATAAAATGTAAAAGTTTCTTCCTCATGCTACAACAGCAAAGCAGGTCATTTTGATTCTAATTTTTCTGGAAAAAAAAATCTACTTAAACCTTGTGATCTTCTGCATATATCTGCAACACCTCATGCTTGTTTACAACCTGTTTTAGCATGCTCATCTACTTCTTCTTCTTTGATTTGTTGGACAAAGATTGAGTATATGCGGTACCCTGAACATACAGAAAGTAAACCACAAGTTAGAGAGGGATGAAAGAGAACATTCCGTTTCAAAGAGAGTGGTGAATTTGAAGAGTATGTGTATTGCAATGCAAACCTCCAACCACTCATCCATTGAGGCATCAGTTGTCCCAGTTCCAACTTCTACCTTCGTAGCCCTCTTGGTTTTCTGAACATTAAAAGAGAAGGGAAAAAATTGCTTCAGAGAGACACAAAAGAGTTAAATGCAGCAGGCAAATTATCAAAAGGACTATCAATGCTCATCATTTATATCTGAATAGATTCCTCAGCTCAACCCTTGATCGATATATTCAGGCTGATGAAACTGATGGACTATCAATGCTCGTCATTCATTTCTGTTCTTTTCTTTTTCTCTTTGTTCTTTGTTCAAACTAGTGTACCCTGATTACGCACCCAAGGGCCAACACGACAGAGCTTAACATCACAATGTGGTAGTTTAAAAGACCATATATCATATATCAATTTTACTTCCGGCCACCCCCAGCCCCTGGGGAAAAAAGAACAAACAGCAATCACTCAATTTCAGAGAGTTGCCAAAATCTAAAGCATCAGAAGATTCCAAAGGTAGTTGACTTGAGAACAATGAAAAGACACCGAAAGGGTCAATGCTGTAATGGTAAAAGTCAACTGATGCATCCCTAGCAAATAGGCAATCCGATTGTCCTCACCAATAGCAAGCTCCCATAAGTGATGAACTACTTCCAACTTCTTCAGTTTCTAGCCATACCGTATAGAGTGCAGAATCAGTTTCATGGATTTAGCTAGACTCAAGCAAGCATTCTAGCAAAAGGGTCCTTCGAGGAAAAAGGAATTGAGAGAATGTAGGAGAGTTTTCGGCAGCTACATTAGAGGCAATAACACACCAGCAGCATGTAATCAGTAGTCAGTACTACTGGAGTTTCAGCAGTTCTCAAGTTATTCACATTCATTGGTATTTTGTAGAAAAGCCTTTGAGATCATAACAAAATGCAACATATTGTGCAAATTCTGAAGCATTATTAATAAACAGTAAGCACAAAAGGAGCAATCACCTTTGACAAATGTTGAATTTGGCTGCGTATCCAAAACCCAAGAAGACCAAGAAGGGCCACACCAAGGCAAAATAAGAATACTGACTCCACACTGAGCAAACCACCTACTTCAGCAACTTCAATTGTTCCATTGTAGAAGGTACTTTGGTAAGGGTTTTGGTCAATCTCATAAACAATAGTACCCACAAGATCATATGCACCAGCCTGTAAGATGAAGATAAAAGACAAGTCAGGAAGTGAATCCAGATGTTAGACACAGCAGAAAATTTGAAAGGTACATTTCCACAGTTCTACAAGCTTACCTCTAAGAACTTGCTTACGCCAAATATATAAGGGAAAGTTGCTTGGGCCGATGGAGGAACTGATGCATTGTTAAACGCCTAGGAAATCAAAATGTACACATTACCGTCAGAAATCTCCAAGAAATCATATTTGACTGGAGATAAGATTTTAAATACAAGGTACTTCCTGATCAGTAATTTCAAGACAAATGTCATATTTGGTGAAATCATGCAAACCTACAAACAAGAGTAAAATGCACAAAGCCAGGGACAATGTTTCTCCTCTTAAGAGGGGGATCAAATAGACCTGATGCAAGGTGATTGCAGTAGTTTCTCCAGAAACAACCAACACATCAGTAAATCAAAGGAACAGTATGAAATTTGCTGAGAAAATACTATCCACAGCCATTACCAAGTATTCCATCAGTAATTTATCAGTTCCACAACATAGTTTTAAGATATTTAACCACATAACAGCAGTCAGGTGAGTTCATTAGGCTTCCTAATGTTGATTAGCATACAGACTACAGATCTAGGATGAAACGTTTAAGCGCACAAAACAAAATTTAAAGAATAGTAAGCAAGAAATACCTGGGCGGAAAGATTCTGAATCAAGTATTTGTGATCAAAAGGAAGATGTACACTGGCCTGGATTGCAATAACATTAATGCCCGATTCCCCTGCAATAATCATCCACAAAATGATAATTTTAAAATCGGCTCTCAGCATACTTACCAGTTCATAATACATAACACTTATATATACCTAAAAGAGAATAATGACTAAAAAGCATATGGCTACAGCCTACAGGTCATGCCATTATAGGCAAATCTAGAATAAAATTGTCAAAAGGAGAAAAAAGAACTACAGCTCAACAAAACCATCAACTAGATTTGGTTAATAGAAAGAGGAAACTTGGCAAAGCCATTCAACAAAGGCTTACCCTCATTTTTAATTCCAACTAGAAGTTCACTTTCCTCTCCAGCTGCTATCGCTGAAAAGGAAGGAGCTAAATTGAGACACAATTCAAGGCGCAATAGAGAGAAACAAGAGGAAGATTGAGATAGCTCATTAAGGAGGGAGTAAAAACAATTATTCAACAGCAAAAACTAACATTTTGAAGGGTTCTTTGGGAAAACACAAACAGTTTCCACGCCTGGAGCTGGACTAAAGCTCCCTCCACCAAAATCTTGGACATCCTCACCAACAATCCCAAGATCTCCTCCTTCCTCAGAAGAATCAATAACTTCTGCATCAGGATCCGGTTCACATCTTGCAACTATCAAGCAAAAAACCATATTAATACAAATGTAGTTTCCAATATGGTGAACTAAAATTCAATTCAGTATCAACCAACAAAACCATAAAAGTAATTCACAACTATGTGTAACTAAAAGAAAAAAATTCTAATCAAGTAAGTATGGAATTGGTTAAGGAACTCTGCATTACACAGATCAACCAGAAGAACTGAAGAGCAGCATCAAAGTCAATAAACAGTTGACAAAATTAACTTCAATAAATGCCTCTATCTCTCATAAACTACTTTCCAAAGAGTGAAGTTCTTTTCACTTTAGAATGCAAACTCGAGTTTCACCATACTAACTTACTGAAAAGAGACAATTTTCATTTATCCGTCTAATGCTCCGGCAGAGAATAAGTAACCAATTCCAGAAGGCCATAGAATCACCATAACGCATTAAAAAAATGCTAAGTTAACATAACAACATTTATTCCACACCTAGCATCCAATCAGTTGCACACAATCGCGAAACAAAACTTCAAAAGCGAAAAATAACACAATTCAAATTAAAGTAAACAAAGACCAATCATTACAATCCAATTTAAAAAAACAGAATCCTAAACATTAAACAAAAACGATTTCTACAATAAAAAACACACACACACTGAAAAAAAAAAAAATCAATCCGATCTAATCCCTTATCGAGCATATCGAAACACAGGAAAAATCCTAACCCACAGAACAATTCGCTCAGCATACCAAAATTTTCGTGCATGTGCATGTGCATGTGCATGAATAAAGATAGAGAGAAGTAATTAGATAAGTTAATCAAAATCAGGTCCAATTTTTTCCCCAAAAAATAAAGCCAAAAAGGCAAAAAATGAGCGTTGAAAAACAAATGGATCTGGATCTGAGATGCTTACCTTGTAGAAAGGATGAGGAGAAAAGGAGTAGAGTTAAGATCAAAAAAGCCCTAATTGTCATTTTCATCTCTTTATTACTGCTTGCGGCAAAACACAGAGAAGAAGAAAAGGAACCTTTTGAGCGGAGAGAGCAAAGGACTTTTAACGCATGGACAAATCACCCATGGAAGAAGGTCAAAAAGGGGGAAATCGATTTGGGTGAGAACCGGAGAAGTCTAAATTAGTATTATATATTATATAATCTAAATGGATAAACACAAACGATAACGAAAATATTTAATGTTAAGCACATTAAATAATTGAAATTTGTGCAAGAAAGATATATAGAAACAAAAATAGTACAAACCATTCATACAAATCATTAAATAAAATTTTGAAATTTTAAAGAGTTAGTTTGGTTGGATTTTTAAGTTTTTCTTATTTATTTATTTATTTATTTATTTATATATACACATAAAAAGTTCGTTAGGCTATGAACTCCTAACTTTTTATATTATATGAGAGATTTATGCCGGCGGACTATAAGTCACTTGGCTGGTTGGATTTTTAAGTCATTTCATGATTATTTAGCATGTGATAATTTATGTGATTTTTTATAATTGTGGTATAGTTTAGTTGGCATGATTAATAAACCTACGAGGGTTAACAAGTTAATTTATCATGAAAATTGTATATATAAATACAAGCTTTTGATATTCATACGAGTTTGATTGTCACTCCAAGAAAACAAATAATAATCTGGGATAGGAATATTGTTTTCCACCTTATCATTTTAATCAAATTAGCCATTAATATTTTTTTATTTACACATATTTTTTATATTTATAATACATGTCCACACCACACATCAGGAGCCCGTTAACATTTGAACTCCTTAAGTTATATCATTGAGCCACAAGCTACTCGAAAAAAACACGCGCATAATCCCACTTAATTTTTCTTTACACATATGTACCTAGAGTTATTCAAGTTTTAACCCAAAACCTAACACATAAAATTTTAAAAACAAAATAGTTTCATTCTATTTTATTTTCTTTTCAGATTTTTATGATGATTAGTTGAGGAATGAAGGACGATATTTTCTTCTAAGATAAAAATGCAACCTACACGACAAAAATACTAGCTCCTTTTTTTATTTTTATTTTCCATCATGATATTAATTTTAATCTGCTATGAGAAGGCTATAAATGTAGATACAAATCTTGACTTTATTTTATTTTGAAATTGATGTTGGACCGAACTCAAAAACTTAATAATTAATTCTAGAAATCTTCAGATAAGAGTTGATCAATTCAACCAAACAGTCCAATAAACTATGAAAGTTTTTTTTCCTAGGTCAACCTAAATAGTGAATTAGGATGAATGACGTATTAAGTGTGTTAATAGTTTGATTTATTGTGACAAGCTTAGGTTGGCAAAGCATGCAGGCATTGGATTGTTAGGTCTATGTTGAGAAAGGGTCGAGTGGAATGTAGTTCAATTGCATATACGAATGCAAATGAGTTGAATTGAGCCAAGTTTTGACTATTTTTTCATGTTCGAGCTAGACGAGCTCAGGAGATTAAGGCTCGAGCACTTTTTGGGCTCGGCTTGACTTTATTCATTAGATTCAAACTCATAATCAAGCTATATGCTCGAATTCAGTTCGGGTTCAAGCTCGAAAAATTAATTTATCTTATAAAAAATTTTAAAATTACTATATTTAATTTTATTATATTTAAAATTAGCTATAGACTCGAGTTCAGTTCGGGCTTGACCTCGAAAAGTTAAATTATTTTACAAAAAAAATAAAATAAAATTAGTATATTTATTATATTTTTGTATATATAAATATTTTTTTTAAATAAAAAATATAGGCTCTCGAGCTTGAATTCTTCAAACTCAAGCTCGAACACTTTTCAAGCTCGCGAGTTGGCTTGATTCTTTTGCATCCCTAATTGCATAGGTCTCTCACATAATGTAAGAGGTTAGGAGTCCGAACTTAAACAAACTCTTTATGTGTGCGTGTGTTTAAATAAATAATAATAAAAAAAAATATGTTGGGAAAAGTCCAACAAGCCACTCCAAATAAGGATGAGGCTTAGAAATGATGTGAATAAATAAGCAGAATTGGGCAAACCATTTTATGTAGCGGATAGAAAATTATAAGGACGATTGGTAGAAGAAGGAATTGAACTACTTAGAAAGGCTAGAAGTGGCTAGATACTTAGTCGATATATTGAACTTGAAAGCATAAGATTCATATTGTATTCAAATAAAAAAGTTCCATTTTTTTATAATGAAAATATATGTTTGCATGAAGAAACTATCACAATAACCTTTTTTTTTTTTTTTATAAATCATAATAGTTATTTATAGTAATTGTGGCAATTCAATCAATAACTTTTTAACAATTACTACATACTTAAAATCTCAAGTCCTTAACTGAGATATATTCATTTCTTCATAGCAAAATTTACATCACTTAAATATTTTGTTGGAAAATTTTTGATGTCCTTAACATATTTTTGCTATATGATTTTGGGTTGAGAAGGGTGCGATTTTTTATAAGTTTAATCGGGCTAAAATTTAAAATTACATGAAATTATGTGATCCTTTCAACCCACCTACTGTACTATTTATAATATTGGAGTATATATATATATATTCGTATGTACGAAATTTGCAAAACTTCGAATATTAACGAATTCTTAGTATGCATATGTGTGTTTAAATATAGTTAAAAAAAAATTGTTGAAGGAATTCATTGTACCTGTCCACTTGTTTTCTTATTGAATATGTATCATCCATATTGGGTTGCACTCTCTATATATATTTCAACCAATGGACCTAATGCGTGACAAATAACTATCAATAAATCTCCTCAAATTGTAACTAAAACTCCAAATGTAGTAGTATTAATTCAAAAGAGGTGAGTAAATATTAGAAAATGGGTTGTGGTATATGGTATAATTGATATTATTCAATTGAGCTAAGAATCATTAAATTATATATGATAATATTAATATTTTTATTTTATAATGCTATTATATACTCATCTAACAATATATATATTTTAATTGAGTATGTACTCAAATAAAAGAAATTTTTTTCAATAGAATTAAATTTAAAATTTACAATCCATATTAGGAGTATGAATAACTAAGGGTCTGTTTGGTTTCATTTTTATTTCTATAATTTTTAAAATTTGAAAAGTTAGTTAGTGGAAATATATTGAAAATGAGTTCGTATTTGAATGGATTGTTGAAAAAATAATTATTATTTTGGTTTTAATAGGTTATAGGTGGAGAGAGATAAAAATAATAAAATAGAAAAAGATAAATATATAGGTTATTGAAATAAGATATATAGATTATTGAAAAATGTGTTTTGAAAATAAAAATGAAAATAATGTTGGATGAAAATATATAAAAATTAAAAAATGATATGCTTCATTTCTTAAATAGTAGAAAATGTGAAAATAGCCTTCGAAAATGAAACCAATCGGGCCCTTAATATTTTGATTTAGGGGCATAATGAGAAAAAAAAAAAAAATCCAACAATTTTATTTACCTATTAAAATAAATACAACCAAAATATTATTCATAAACTATCATAATTCTTAATTTAGTCATTATTTACCTGTCACTCTTCACCCATATTCACTCGTCATCATAAATGATAACAACATTAAACTATACATTAGTGGAAAATTTTGATTGGGCAAAATAGTTGGAGCACAAAACAAATAAACACAAAGTTGAGGGGCTACTTTGATATGTCGACGAGAGTTGTATGATAGTGGGATAACGGTAGACCCCCACTCGCCCGCCTTGTGCAATGCGATGTCGTCTAGGCAAAGCACTGGCCTGAAGGAGTGAAATCCAAAACATCTCCATTCCCCCAATCTCTGTTTTCAATCAATAACAGATTCTGAAGAATTTTTCAGCCATGGATCAACTGAATCCCGACTCGCTTTTTCAATCCATGCAGAATTCGAGCAATTTCCAGCCTCCGTCTGACGTGCAGGTTCCGTCCACTCGCTCCAATCCCGATTGCAGGTCGGAAATCTTTGATTTACTTGCATTTTCCTTATTTCATATGTATTTTCTTTTATTTTTATCTTTCGTGTATTTTACATGTGAGTAATCGGTGGATTTTGTGCATAATTGTGCCTGTTCTGTTTATACTGAAGATGTGGTTCAATGAGTTTTAGAATTGAGGATGTAGTTAATTGTAGAAACTTGGGGGGTCGGATGGGCGGTGGATTATTGGTTGGATTTTTCTGGAATTGGTGTTGTTAGTGATTAGGAGAAATTGGTGCCTTAGAATTGGAATCCGAAAGTACCTCCACCAAAATTTTGCATAGATTATCCATCACATTCAATTCCAGGAGTGGAGTTTAGCTATCCCAAGCACACTGATTTTGTGTAGCACTAACTATCGCATATTTGCATGGTTTTGTCTAATAGCGTCTGGCTGCAACCATCTTCAGGTCGAGGAAAAAAATAATTATGAAAATTTTCATATTTTCATGTAATCAGATGTATATTTAGCTTTGGTCATAGTTACTGTCTTTAAACTTTATTATTAGTCAACTTATGACAAAGTAAGAGTAAGTGGGATTTCTTAAGTTGATATAATTATTAGTTATCCATTGGTTTTATTGAGAAAAATTTCCTCAGTAGGTCCATGCAGTGAATTTTAAGTGCAACTATGGGGATGTTTTTTTCAGTCCATGTGAATCACGAGCAGACTGATAAAACAGTTTTGTATCTATGATTTAAAATGAGAAGTTGCAGAGTTTAATCATGCTGCTGTTATAACTGTTATTTACATTTATTGTGAAGCTAGGGCTGATCTGTTTCACTTCAGAATACCTCTCCACCTGCTTCATTAGATAATTTCTTCTTCACCTTATGTATTTGTCATTTATGTAAGGATGGAAGCAGAAGGAAAGGACTCTAATACTGCAAGGAAAGTTCAGAAAGCTGACCGGGAAAAATTGAGGAGGGATCGTCTGAATGAACAATTTATGGAATTGGGGAATGCCCTCGGTAAAGCCTCCCTTGATTCATACATAACAATAAGGCAACAGTAGTCTTGATTGTCGGCTTGGATTCATGCTAACCTTAAACAGCTTTTTAAAGACTTGATTTACCTTCATACTGCATCCTGCCAGTGGTTTGTCAACTGTAATTGCTTTTTAGATCAGGCTTCCATGTGGAACTCCAGAGAAGCTCATTTAAATAAGTTGTAAAAAAGAGAAAAAGAAGGAAGAAGATAATGAAATAATCACCTCTGAACCCCGTGGCAAGTAGGAAGCTTTTAATTTAATGCTGTTATTGTCCATATAGTGTAGTTCTTCTGTGTTAGTGACCATAAAGTATAGGGAACTATCACCTTCCATGAAAGTTTATTTTAATCTCTGATTATTCACATCATAAGTAATAAGCTGCTGTTGTATTCATTCCAACTATTAAACCGTTGTATTTTTATGCTGGATCTTTGGTTAAGTGCTGGAACTTTTAACCTTGGCCGTGGAAAATCTGGATATTTCACATAATGTTTTGCCATTATTTGCAGATCCAGATAGGCCTAAGAATGACAAAGCTTCTATTCTCACCGATACGATTCAAATGTTGAAGGATTTGACTGCTCAAGTTGAAAGACTAAAATCTGAGTATGCAGCACTCACTGAAGAATCTCGTGAGGTGACTCTGCTAAAGGGATTTTTTTATTACACAGAGACCATCTAAAACAAGATTTCACCAATTCTTTCTGTTTTCAAGCAGTTGACTCAGGAGAAGAATGATCTCAGAGAAGAGAAGGCTTCTCTTAAATCCGATGTTGAGAACCTTAATGCCCAGTACCTACAGAGATTGAGAGCCATGTATCCATGGGCTGGGATGGATCATTCTGTCGTCATGCATCCATCTTCTTATCCATTTCCAATGCCAGTCCCCATACCGACCGGACCAATCCCCTTGCATCCATCTTTGCAGCCGTACCCATTCTATGGGAACCAAAATCCAGCAGTTGTTCCTCCCTGCTCTACTTATGTCCCTTATATGACCCATAATACTATGATTGAACAGCCGTCCACACAACATGCCTCGCAAGTCATGCAGCAAGTTACTAGGTCTCATTCTTCAAGCAAACAAGACCCCAGAAATAAATCATCAGATGGAGAGAGAATGGAGAAAAGCGATGATTCAAATGACATCACAACAGATCTAGAGCTTAAAACACCTGGATCTACATCAGAACAGGTGAACAAAAGCCGCTTAAGGTTGTAATTCAGCAGTAGCCTGTTCTATAACATTTTGGAACTAATTCTGGGATGATGGCATTGTTATGCAGGATTCCTCATCGAAGCAAAGAAAATCCAAAAAAAGTCTCAGTAAGGAAACCAACCTTACAGATGGAAGTTCTTCTAGCAGATGTTCCTCAACTCACAGCGTGCAGGCTATCTCATCTAACAGTATGATTGGTGGCAAAAGAATAAATGACTGACAAAGGAAAGGGAGGTATAATGCTGATTCATTACAGCATTCTGTATCTATTATTTTCCTGCCTTGCTCAGATAATTATCTTGCCATATATGTTATAGGTTGATGCTGATTTCATTCCTGCAATTATCCATCAGCACCTTGTCTAATGTCAAAATTAACCATTTCTTACACAGCATTTATGCTACCTAAGTTCGCTCCCAAGCAGAACCTTTGTCAGGTACTTGCTTCATTTGAGACTGGTCTAGGCAAAGAAAGGTCAAAGTACTTGGGTTTCATGTAATATATTTATTTTGCATTGTTAACCTATGCTGTAGTGAAGATATTACCAGTGTTTGATAATTGCAATTTTCTCTTCATGTCTCTTACCTGTTTCATATTTCTTCGTGCAAGCTGCTTATTTGTTAATTTTCCCTGTTTTTCTTTTCTAAAATGGAAAACCACTTGGATGGAATTGAGCTACGTCACAAGCTTCATGAGTCGGCTCAAAAAGTGTTTAAGCTCGAGCTAAGTTTGTATAGATTTCGAATTGTTCTTTCTTTCTTTTTTTATTTAAAAAAAATATTTATAATAATGTATCAATTTAAAAATTTTGTAAAAATACTGAACTTTTTGAGCTCATGTTCGAGTTGTACAAGCCTATGGCTTGATTATAAATTCAAGCTAAATAAATTGAATTGAGCCCATGAGCTTTTATTTTTCCTGAGCTTCTTGATTTCCTTACCTGATCGAATATGAACTTGAGTCTTGTTCATTTGATTCATGCTCAAAGGTTGTGTCCAAGAAATGGTCAAAGCTAGGTTGGTCGCCTCTTTTCCATCCCTGTGGTGAAGCTTTGCAAAGAACAAATAGAGATCACATCATGCACCCTGAGATGAGTAATTGTTGATGTGCAATAACTCGTGATTCATGTTCTATATTCTACTTTCTTCACAAGAACAGTGTCTGCCATTAAATAAAGGTGAAAATAAACCAAATAGGAGTGGTACATTTTCAGGGCAGTGAGATGCTGAAACACACCCACCTCTTCATCCATATCCATCCTGTCTTCTTACTACCTTTTTGTGTGTGTGTGTGTGTGTGTGGGTAAAAGAAGGATGTTCCCAAATCAGTAATTCTCTACGGTCTCGAATTCACTCTCCATATATGCTGAGGATTTTTGATCGAAGTTGCTCCTTCTAGGATCACAAGTCTGCGTAATTAAATCCAACACCCCCATCTTCTCGCTTGCTGACTCGTGGCAGTGCATCAATGGCATCCCGATTTTATCTCGTCGTTTTTGGCCTTTGTGCCGGACTTAGGGAACGACGTTGCGGCAGGATTATGCTTTTGTTGAATTACGGATGATTGCGGCTACTGGCTTCTCTACTTGGACAAAGTGCTATTCCTACTTGACTTATTGCGCGTGTGCTAAAATAAATAAGTACTCCTCTTTCTTCGTTGAACTTCTCTCTCTTAGCTAATCGGAAAATAATGAAAATGAATCAAAATATTGAATTAAAGTGTAGATAACTCCTAAAATAAATACTCCTCTTTGTTTATTAAAATTTTCTCTTAGCTTATTGGAAAACTATGAAATTAATCAAAATATTGACTTAGAATGGAATTAAAGCATACATAAATTCAAAAATAAAAGAATTCTCTTTGTTTATAGAATTTTTCTCTTTTAGCTTATTTGAAAATATTGAAAATTAATCAAATATTGACTTACGATGGAATTAAAGATTACATAATAGAGCTCCATTGAATATTTTATGTTCATGAATGAAAAAGAATAAATCCCCTATGGACTGAAGGAAATGATAGAGATTTATGTAATAAATTTCTATTTTTACAACGATTGATGATAGTGGATTTTTATGTGTTTTTAACTCAAATTTTAATTATTTCAACTAAGTATTAGGATGAACCGTTTTCAATATGTTAGGTTACACACAAAAAATAAGAATTGAAAAAAAAAAAGGAATTATTTGGACCATTGAAATTATAGTTTTGAAAAAGCTTCTCACATACAAATATACAATTGAGGTGTTATTCATTTATTTTTTATTTATATATGTACATACTAAAAATATTCATACTAAAAGTGATTTTATTTGATTAATTAACCACTTGACATATGCCACCAAAACATTGTGACTCTTAATATTTAACATTTCAACAACATTTTTAATTAAAAAATAAGTTTGTTACACTAATGCTAAAATATGGTTACATATAGAATCTTCAATGTTCAATTTTAGCACCCAAAATATTTAGTGCCCGTTATAAATCTGGATTTGAAAATGAAATATTGTTTGAAAGTTTTGTTTAAAATGTAATGATTATGTAGGGTTGAAAATGAGTTGTATTTGAAAAATATAGTATTTTTGTATTAAATGTCTATGGTAGGAGAAAATGAAAAGTGATGAAAAATAAAAATAAAGAGAGAGTATAATAGTGTATTTTGAAAAATATTTTAAAAATAAAAATATGTGTAAAAATTGAAAAAGAGTTGATGGTAATTTATTTTTATTTTTATTTTTAGTAGAAAATGAAAAGGGTGTTTGTAAAAATGGTTACTTTAAAAAAGGATGCAGATTTTCTTTGAGCATTGGCGTTTCACTCTCCTCTCACCCGCGTGGGAACAGATTTTATTACCATAAAATCCAACGCCACATGTTTCATGGAGGAGTTTCTAAGCCCTGATTCCAGATAGACCGATAATACAGATTTCACTCTCCGACAGCAGTAGTATATACTTGACAGCGCGCGGCGGAGTAGGAGAATCTAACGATGGCGGTTGTTTCCACCTCACTCGGCGGAGCTGCGGTTTCTGGCCAGTTCACTCAGTTCTCAGGCCTACGCAAATCCTTCCTCAAGCTCGACAACTCCAACTCCAACTTAACTCAGTCGTTCTTTCGCAACGTCAATTCTCATCTCCGCCTCGCCTCCTCTAATAAAGGCTGCCGCGGCGTTGTTACCATGGCAGGCTCCGGCAAGGTTACTTTCATTTTTTTTTTTTTCCCGTTATGTTTGGTTCGATTTTAGGTGTATTGCTTACATTTCAGATCTGAGGAAGATTTCATCAATTGCACGTTGGAGTAGTTTGAGAAAATGAATGTTTTTGAGGAGATGAGTAAAGATATTTTAATGACAATTTTCCGAAAAATGGAAATTGAAACTAGAAGTAGGTGTGAAGTTAATTTATTTAAGTGAAGGTTAACGGTGGTTATTGAGGATACCAGTACCAAAATTCTTAAGGAAATAAGTTCTGGATAAATGAAAATGGTTACGGAGATTTAATGCGTATACTTATAGGCGATTGTTGTATTAGCTGCGGCAGGGGGATCGTCCTCTCTGCTGTAATGCTGTCAATTCATTGAACCGAATTTCTTCTAAGAGATGTTCCGTTTATTTTCCCTTTCTCTTCTATGTTGGTAGGATTGTGGACCTTCCATGGTCAATTGCTGATAGTTGTATTTCCTTTTGCTTGCAGTTCTTCGTTGGTGGGAACTGGAAATGTGTAAGTATCATCTTATCATGATTTATATATTTATTTATTCTTTTCCTGTTGCATTGCCTTTGTTATTGGCTACCGGTTGCAGCATGTATTTAAATAGTGAGACATTGATTTTTGCATCAAAGTTCCATGATAATGTGGGAAGTCATATAAGAGTAAATCTACTCTCTGAAGCATTACAGCCTGCTGAGGTTGTACATAATATATCATATGTCAGTGATTGAATCCATGAGAATTTGTGATAAATTTGTTGAATTTAAATGAAGGCATTACAGATTTCAAATTTGAGGCACCAGATTGATGCCCATCCACCTGTGGCAAGATCTTTTGGAAAGATGAAAATAGAGGAATACAAACTGAAAGGATCGATAAGAAGACGGTAAAATGGAAGGATGTAAGGATAATATAAAAGTTTCAATTTGCCTAGGCTGTTTTCAAATTGATATTCATGTATCAAAAATTTCTTGTCTTTCTGATTTGTAATAGTGATTTATTAACCCGTTTCCCATACTTTCCTTAGTTTTGAAGATGAATCATTTGAGTGCTAATGAACTAATGTGGATTCTTGTTTCCTGGTTTTACCTTTTCCCCCTATCTTGACCCGTGTCTTATGATTCTACTCAGAATGGGACTAAAGACTCCATAAGCAAGCTTGTGTCTGACTTAAACAGTGCAACATTGGAATCTGATGTTGGTACGTTAATAATCTCATGTCATTGCATCTGAATAACTGAGGCTTGTATGCTATGCTTAGATTTTTTTAATATCTTCACTGTAAGGTTCTTCATGCCTTGGCTGATTTATCTGATGGATTTTTTGGTCAACCATTACAGATGTAGTTGTGGCACCTCCTTTTGTCTACATTGACCAAGTAAAGAACTCATTATCTGATCAGATAGAGATAGCTGCTCAGAATTGTTGGACTGGAAAAGGTGGTGCTTTTACCGGAGAGATTAGGTGTGTGATTTCTTTGCATAATAATAGTAATTTGGCCTGTGCTTTTACATTAAAGAATTTCACACATCTTCTAGAGGAACATGTGGCATGTGCTTTTATTGGCCTTACTCAGTTTAATTTGGGAGTTGTTATCTTATTCATCAAAGTTAAAATAATGAATTGCTAACGTCAATAAATTGTTGCTCCTTGGCTGAGGGTTCTTCTAGCTATGAGGAAATTTCTGTGTATATCATCTGATTTCATTGCTATCTAATGCTCGCTATTAATTTTTCTTCATATACTAAACAGTAACTGAATTTGCTGCCTTTGACCTTCATCTTGGTCTGGTGTTTTTTGGTGCAAACTTTTTAAGTTTCGTGGCACTTTCCCTGACTTAATGATCTGCTATGGTGAATAAATATAGAGACTTGGAATAACAATTACCCTTTCATGTTGTATAGTGTGGAACAATTGAAAGACCTTGGATGCAAGTGGGTGGTTCTGGGGCATTCTGAGCGGAGACATATAATTGGAGAAGATGATCAAGTAAGAGCAAATGAAAGATCTCTGCAATACATCATGAAAATCATTAGGAAAAATAAAAGAAAAAAATTAGTTTATGTGATTTGATAATTGCTATTTCTAGTTCTTGCTAAGTCTGCTCAATGTTTTAAAGCCTGATTAACTACTTCTTCTGCAGTTCATTGGGAAGAAGGCTGCATATGCCTTGAGCGAGGGTCTAGGAGTAATAGCCTGCATTGGAGAGTTATTAGAAGAAAGAGAAGCTGGAAAAACTTTTGATGTTTGTTTTCGGCAGTTGAAAGCTTTTGCTGGCAAGTTTAGAAACACATCACACATACTTACTTTCCCTCTCCTGGTCCTATTGGTTCATATTAGCGGTTTTGCATTGAAACATAATGATCATTTATTCATTATGTCTCTTGCTTTCATGATGTGCAGATGCCATTCCGAGTTGGGATAACATTGTCATTGCATATGAGCCTGTATGGGCTATTGGAACTGGTAAAGTGGCCACACCACAGCAGGCTCAGGAAGTGCATGTAGCTGTTCGGGATTGGCTGAGTAAGAATGTGTCAGCAGAAGTTGCTTCTAAAACACGTATTATTTATGGAGGTATGTAATTTTCAGCTTGAGTTTTGTGATTTTTGACAATTTCCTATCTTGTACCCACAATCTATGTTCATAATCAAGATTAAGCCTGATCATGAGCTTCTGATACCATTGCAAATTACTATCATCTGCCATTGCTGGTATTTTCTGAAATGTTTCAAAATTTTCCACAGGTTCAGTCAATGGTGGCAACTGTGCTGAGCTTGCAAAAGAAGAAGATATTGATGGATTTCTTGTGGGAGGTGCTTCCCTAAAGGTATTATTATGCTCTCAGTATTATGCATGTGAGATTGTAAAGTACAGATGTTTCTCACTTTTATACCATGATGCAATTTTGCATTTGATAGAAGTGACTTTACCACCTGAACAGTTGTGATTCAGGTTATGTTTCTTTCGGTGGTGATGTGCCTTTCATATCTGTGTATACTTCTATAAATATTTTGGTCTCTTATGATAGGTTGATGCTCACTTTTTTTGTGCTTGTAGGGTCCCGAGTTTGCCACCATTATTAACTCTGTGACTGCCAAGAAGGTTGCCGCATGATTCGTCAATCATCATAAAGAATGGCCGAGACAATCAAACATAGCAGACAATCAAACATAGCAGAAGTATCTCCCGGCGAACATCACAAGCCATTCCGTCCGGTAGTAGATTACCTCTTCTCTTGTCCTCAATAAACATCTGAAGTGTGTCATTTTTGTTTCATCCGTCCAAATGTCAAATAACATGCAGGCTTTCCTCTTAGTGTGGCATATTTGCATGCTTCAATACTAAGATGTTACTCTGCTAGGGCTTGAGTTGATAATTATTATCATAATTTGTAATGTTATTTCCAAACTCACTGAATATCTTACAAATAAAACGAGGTTGATATAATATGCCTCAATTTTGAAATTGTTGAGTTTTTATTCCAAAAGTTTACTTCTGGCCAAAGAACTATAAAAAAATCATATATTCCGTCATCCCATATGCATGTTGAGTGTGTGCGTTAATACCCCATCTCTTTTTTCTGCCCAAAAATACTATTATGGCACAGATTCATTGGAATCCACATCTTTGAGTATACTGTAATTCAACTATAAAGCAGATTGAGAAGAATCCACACTCAAAGCATATATGCTAAAGCCATCTTCCTACTTCCTAGTAAAGCAACTCCCACCTTTCCCCTCCTATATCTGCATCCCACCCACAAGCATTCTGCAACAAGAGGAGAAAGGACATGGATTGGATCCAAACCCGGAAAAGAGGTCCAGAATGGAAACGGGGCTGGACAGACCAAACCTTGTCATCCATCTCCGCCCCTCCTCTTCCTCTAGTTGCAGTTTTTGCCATCGTCCTCTTCTTGTTATCCCTCTCTCAGTACACTACTTACAAGGAGCAAATGCGTCAAACTGTTATCAGTTTCAAGATTCTACTCTTTTTGGTGCCTGTTTTACTCATCTCTGTCATGAGCTCAAGTCTGCTCACAAGTAGGGGCTGGTTCAACTTCTTGTCTTCTTCGCAGCACCGGTGGCAGGTGAGGCGGGAGTTGGCCCATGGGTTGTCGGGATTCCCATGGGGCGTGGCAGTTCTGGTGGTGGCGCTGCTGGTGCTGGTGTCTTACCAGTCATCTTTTCACTCCAAATGGTTTTCTATTGGGGGCTCTGATTAGGATTCACACAATCAGTATAGGCAAACTTATTGACTCACAAATTAAAGCAATCTTCGATGCTATTTTCTTAGGTATGATAAGCTTGAAAGAAACAGATCAATAAGCACAAGGCTTTGTAAAGTAAGATGAATATGTATATGTATTTCACTTGTCTTCATGGTTCAAGTTATTATTATTATTATTATTATTTTTAGTTCATATTTTTTCCCCCGAGAAACTGCAAAGTCGGGATTAGGCTAGGATGCCAACTTGAATGAAACGTTTAAAGTTTTTTAATTAATTTATGGTTCTAATTAGACATGGGTTCATACTTTTGTCCTTGAAAAAAAATGACAGGTGCATGGATCGCACTAAGATGGCCAAGACCCGTATTTTATTATTATTATTATTATTATTATTATTATTATTTATACATATACACAACAATAATTCGTTGGAATTTGAATTTTTAACCTTTCACATTATGTGGAAAACTTATGTTATTGGGCCATAGATCACTCGGCTGCCCAAGACCTGTATTTTACTTCCTTTCGTTTCAGTCAATGCTTGATAAGAAAAATAAATATAAGAAAACACCATAATTTAAGCTAAAGAATTGTTGATATCATCCTAATTTGTCTAAAAGTGCAAAAATAGAAATTCATCAATCTAATGCAAAGAAAACATGAATCTGGACTTGTGTTGGTTTCAAAACATCTCTTTCTTAGGAATAAGAAGCTCCAAATTTATTCTTTTGGAATGCTTAATTTCAAATCAAACAGTTCTTCTCAAGAATATTATTTCAATTTTCAATTAGAGTAAACATGTGATGAATTATAAATAGTAACTATCAAAAAACCATATCTACCAATATAACATAACAATTATGAAAAAAATATTTAATTTGAAATAACCCCATAATATATATTGTGAATTGTTTCAAAACAAATATCAACAATAATTGTGCGAGTATGTAATCTTAATGGCGGCGATGTAAAATTAAAGTAATTTTTATTGTACAATTTGATCCCCTTGCCAAATATTAAAAGAAGAAAAAGAAGAAAAAAATGAAAGAAAAAAAAAATTCAGCAGCCAAATCCAAATTTCCTTGTCAACCTCAGAGGCTATGTTCAAGCAACACGTGTGAAACCTGACAGAATTCCCTGCACATAACCTGTATAATTATTGCTGGCATGCCCGAGTCCCGATGCAATTTCACCCGTCAGTTTGCTATTCACGCACAAAAAACGTCAAAAAAATCATTGAGCTTTTTGTTTACCCTTTTCACCGTCTCCCCGTGACTCTCATCTTCCAGCTAACACACATACACTCATTCAACACGCTTATGTGTTTGCTGGTTCTTGATGAATGTACTGATATTTCTAGACCCACTTAGAAAATATCATACACGGTCGTTCATGTGAGTGAAACAATTGTGGTTTTAGTGATTTAATCTGGGTTTTTTCGTTTTTCTTTTCATGGGACATGTTTTGATACATGGGTGCTGGTTGATTGATTGTTTTTGATTCTGATGCTTGCATGTTTTGGGTGCCTGTCTTATAGTGATTTTGAGAGCCATTTGTGTGCGATGGATCTTTTCTTGTTCTTGATTTAATGGAAATTTGTTGAATATGCGTTGTTTTTTGCTTTTAGTTATTTTGAGGATCTGAAGAGAAATGAGAGGGAGAGATCCTTTGGAGAATAAAGAAATTATGAAAGATCTTCATGTCTTAATATGATTTAATACAGGAAAGCGGGGTAATTCTGTTGTAAAGATGCTACATGGTATTTTGTTCGTGGTTTTTGATCTATCATTGTTTTGATCGCTCTACGTGAATTTGCACGTTTAGTGTGTGTTTAGTGTGTGTGTAGTGAAACAAAGAGTGTTTACTTAGCTTAATTGTGACAAATGCAGATTATTGAGAACTCACAAGTAACATTGGTAGTTGAGGAATTGCAAAAATGTCCTCACTAACAGTAGATGTGTCACAAAATGGTTATATAAAGAATGTCGACTCATTGAGCAGCATGCATGAATTGGATGAATATGATTTTTCAAGATTACCTGATCGGCCGAGAAATTTGAACCTAGAAAGGCAGAGATCATTTGATGAAAGGTCGCTTAGTGATTTGCCGTTGGGATTGTCTCCACATCCACCTTCAAGATCAGATAACTTCATTCGAGCTTTTGAGAACTTGGATAGTGTATTTTCACCTGGTAAAAGGTCTGGATTCACTACTCCTAGGTCACAATTTGGATATGGGCTGACCTATGAGCCGCACCCCATGATAGCAGAGGCTTGGGATAATATAAGGCGATCATTGGTTTACTTTCGTGGCCAACCTGTTGGGACGATTGCTGCATTAGATAACTCTGATGAAAAACTCAACTATGATCAGGTGAAGGGTCGAATATTCTATACTTATATAATTCATTGTCTATTAACGGTTCCTTACTTTGAGTTTTGATAGAATTTGATCACAACTGACGGTCAAGACAAGCCTAAGTTATCATTAGTGTTTCAAAATGCACACAACATTTTTGACCGCAGTTAGCTGTACAAAGATGATAATATGCTTTCTACAATACAATCCTCTGTTATTAGTATAACGAAATGCTTAAGCTATATATTAGAGTCTGAGTTTCAATCCAGATATGAGATGGTGATTCTGAGATCAAGAATCTATGGCAAACATAGGCCAAATCTTTAATGGAAAAGTTTATTTCATTTTCAGATGTTGTCCACTTGATTGCAGACATAATTCCGAACCTTTGTCCAATGACTTGTTATCTGAGATGTTCTTTAGTATCGTTTGTTCTGGTTGGATATTCATAATGTCAGAAATGATGTGTTTTTGTTTCTATGCTGAGGGATTCAAAAAGCATTAGAACCAGTTAGACTTGTTCATGTGGTTCCTGAAGCTTTAAACTTGTGCAGGTATTTGTTAGGGATTTTATTCCCAGTGCATTGGCTTTTCTAATGAATGGGGAACCTGAAGTTGTGAAAAATTTTATCCTGAAGACCCTTCGCCTTCAATCATGGGAGAAAAAAATTGATCGGTTCCAATTGGGAGAAGGTGTTATGCCGGCCAGTTTTAAAGTATTACATGATCCAATCAGGAACACTGAGACATTGATAGCAGATTTTGGTGAGAGTGCGATCGGGAGAGTGGCTCCTGTTGATTCTGGCTTTTGGTGGATTATACTCTTACGAGCATATACAAAATCGACTGGGGATACTTCCTTGGCTGAGATGCCCGAGTGCCAAAAGGGCATGCGGCTTATACTAAGTTTATGCCTCTCAGAAGGATTTGACACTTTTCCGACTCTTCTTTGTGCTGATGGATGCTCTATGATTGATCGTAGAATGGTGAGTTTCCGGTTCTTCTGTTGTAATTAATTTCAGTATTATTCTTGGTTCGACCAAGTGCAACCCACCCAGTCCAAGACTGCATCTGATTAGGTTTCACCACCCATTCCTCCCTAATCCAATGGAGATGACTGGACAGAGTATAGCATCATCCTTACTTTCATTACCATCTTTGTTTGCATTTTCCAATAGTGTCTTATTCATACTTTCTCTTGTATGCTAGGGTGTTTATGGCTATCCGATTGAAATACAAGCACTTTTCTTCATGGCTCTAAGATGTGCAATGCTTTTACTAAAGCATGATGCTCCGGGAAAGGAGCTTATAGAACGAATCGGTAAGCGTCTGCATGCTTTGAGCTATCACATGAGAAGTTACTTTTGGCTGGACTTGAAGCAGCTTAATGACATCTATCGATACAAAACTGAGGAGTATTCTCACACGGCAGTCAACAAGTTCAACATCATGCCTGATTCCTTGCCGGAATGGGTTTTCGATTTCATGCCGCTGCATGGAGGCTATTTCATTGGAAATGTCGGCCCTTCACATATGGATTTTCGTTGGTTTTGCTTGGGGAACTGCATTGCGATCCTTTCATCCTTAGCAACACACGAACAATCAATTGCTATTATGGATCTTATTGAGTCACGATGGGAGGAGTTGGTTGGAGATATGCCGCTCAAAGTTTGTTATCCGGCTATCGAAAATCACGAATGGCGGATTGTAACGGGATGTGATCCCAAAAACACTAGATGGAGTTACCACAATGGTGGATCATGGCCAGGTATAAACTTTTCCATTTCCCCTTTAACTTTCCGTTCATTAGATAGAGAAAATGATCAAGATTTTTATGATCTGCTGCCGAACTTATTCCAATTTCAAGAGCTTGGATTGAATTGGCATATCGATATCAAGTCAATCCGAGCTCTCTTATTGAATTGCTCATTCGATGAGCATTCTCAATATTATGCCTTGAAGAGAACTAACTTAAAATAGTTATCATAAATATACCAAAACAATCATCTCATGTTATCTTGGCTGCAGTGCTTTTATGGCTCCTCACAGCAGCGTGCATCAAGACGGGACGGCCCCAGATCGCTAGACGTGCTATTGAACTTGCTGAAACTAGGCTGTCGAAAGACGGTTGGCCAGAATATTATGATGGGAAGCTTGGCCGTTATGTTGGGAAACAAGCTCGGAAATACCAAACGTGGTCAGTTGCAGGCTATTTGGTGGCAAAAATGTTGCTCGAAGATCCTTCCCATTTGGGTATGGTTGCACTAGAGGAAGACAAGCATCTGAAACCCGTCTTGAGGCGATCATCGTCGTGGACCATTTGATCTGAATTCATTAGTACTCTGTCAGCTAACATGTTGTCTGAATTCCATTCCATCAATCTCTCAGAAACATTGTGAAATGCTGGTGAGGCTACTTTTGAGTGGAAATTTAGATTTGGGTAAGTCTTGGGAGGAGCATATGGGGAATTCTTTTCTTTACTCTAATGTGGAACTTTTGTAGTTGAAATTCACTTGTTTAACTTCATTCTTTTCTTCTTTCTGGTGAGAATTCTCACGTTTTATGGTTGTGGGCTTTGTGGATAACAAAGTGGCAAGTAGACTGGGAAAGCACTTCCTAGCACATATTTGTATCCATCTATGGGTGGGGTGTGGGGTTTGCTGGGATATACTATGTGGATGCTCTACATAAAGCAATGCCAAAACAAAATCACGGGATATCAAAACTTTAGTCTTTACATGCATGCAAGAAGTATCATACTCTACTGATTTGGGTAGTAATTAACTTATAGTGTGCTAATTTAAGTGAGGGTTCGATCTCTTGGCTTTCATCTACTAACTCCCCTCATTGAGCACTTGCTTCCCTCCTTCCGCCCTATAGTTGGAATGTCAGGGAGCTGCAGCTCTCTGCTCGACTTGGCAAGATGTTGGCTTTGGGCTCTTCTTCGGGGGACCCTTGGAGCAAGAGACAAGGAGATGCCCTTACCATGAAAACCGACAGAGATGCCACCAAAATAGAAGGGGGAAAAAATGGGCTTTTTTTGCTCTAATTCTCATTTAAATTGAGTTCATACCATACCTGGTCTTGATTGTCGGGAGACAGCAATGGACCTCCTAGTTGGAGGGCCAGAGCGCCTCTGTTGTTAGTTCGAAATGATCAAAAGTTTAAATGGGTCTGGTATCGATTACCACACCAGAATTAGGGCATATGCCTCTGCATCCTAAGTGCCTGTAGGGAGGGTTCTCATATCGCCAAAAGGAAACATGTCACTTTTATGATGTCCATATTCGTTTCTTATCAATTGTGCTAAAATTTATTGGCTTAACTGTTAAATTTTGCTATGATACTTTTGTATAATTTAAATACTGATAGTATTCTATATATATGATAAATTTATGCGATGTATCATGTACACATATTTTGAATCTTGTAAATTATAAAAAAGCTTGGTATTTTTTTAGGTTGCACTTAAAAGAAGGAAGTTGAAGTTAAAGAATTTTAATAGAAATAAAGAAAATAATTGTCGAGTGGCATGTGACCCAAGGGCATAAGTCTCCCATACAATGTGGTAGGTCAGGAGTTTAAGCCCCACGGAGTCTAGATATGAGTGTGTATAAATAAAAAAATAAAAAAATAAATTTAATAATTAAAAAGAAGGAAGAAATTGATCTTATAAAATTCGAATATACTCTTCTACCTCCACAATAGTTATTGTGTAGCTTTATTGCCCCCTCCACCAATAAATTACATTATTTACCCACTAAGTTTGGAAATTATATCTCAAATTTGCTTTATTTTTATTATTTTTAAAGAAGAATAGTATTGAAAGGAAAAAAGAAAAAAATGTTGAAGAAAATAATAATTAATAATAAATGCCAAAAAGGACTTCTAATGACTCATTGGACATGTTTGACTTGTATAATATTTTCTTATTGTCTCCCAATCAAACACTCCTTTTCCTCTTGAAATTCAGCATTTTCCCTTCTCAACCCTTTTTCCCCTCAAAATTTTCTCCCGTCCATCCTTTTCAGGTGGAAAACGCAGGGAAAGCAATTTGTATTTTCCTTGACAAAAAAAAAAAAAATATATATATATATATATACTCTGATACTTACATTGCGCATACGATTATGGGGCCATCGAGGAGGCCGATCCAAGCTGTGACGACATGGGTGCGGCGGCAACCGCCGAAGGTGAAGGCGTTTCTGGCTGTGGTTAGCGCAATGATGGCGCTTGTTCTCCTTCGCGCAATTGTTCACGATCACGATAATCTCTTTGTGGCATCGGAGGCTGTTCACTCGATCGGAATTTCTGTTCTGATTTACAAGTTGATGAAGGAGAGGACTTGTGCTGGTACGAGCGTTTTCTATTCTGTAATTGGTGTTTTTATTTTTATTTTTTTTGTCAATTGGTTGTTGTGGAGGGGGGGATAAGGAAGTTTGGAGCTTCGGAAATTGCGGATTTGGGGATGAAGAAAGTTTGGGGCTTTGAGAGTTAGGGATTTGGTGAATGAGGAAGTTCTGAGTTGTTTGGAGGTCGGAAAGTAAAAAAAGAACATATAGTTTTGCTATGGCTTTTGTTTTGTTTTTTGGGTATTGAAAAATTGGATTTTGTTTCCCCATTCAAAGCAGTTGTCTTGAAGGTTAACTGGGGATTTACTTACGCTGTTGAATTTGTTCCTTTTTTTTTTTTCTTCTGTTGTTTAGTAGTTGATTAAGGAATGAAAAAGCTTGAAACTTTTGGGAATTGGATGATTTTTGTGGAGATCTTGTTTGATTGATGGGAGTTGGGGAGCAGGAGAAGGGGTTAATGGATATGTTTTATGTTTTTAATTCTTGGTCTTTATGGAATTGCTATGCTCTTTTAGATTGATTTTCGTTTCATTTTTTTATTTATGTTTGGAGTTGAAAGATGGGATTTTTATTACTTGTTGTTTCCCGTGGAAAAAAGAGTGTCTTGAGGTCTAATTATACTTTGTTTGGAAATAAAAAGAACTAATTGTTGCTTAGGCATCATGATTTCCTTTTCTTAAGAACTATAATTTTGTGAAGTTATATGAGACAGTTTCAAGATGTTGACTCAGTTGTTTCGAATTTCATGCAAATAATACTCTTTAGAACATGGATTCTCTGTTTTGGAGACAACTTGTGTTTATTACTTTGTTTCTGTAATTGTGTTAAATCTTCATGTGCCAGAAAATACTGGACTGGCAATTCTCTTTTGATATTTATAGACATTGGATCTTGATGACTTGTATAGGTTATGACTCTATTTCCATCAATTTTTTCAGGTTTGCTCATGCAAATTACAGTCAATCCACATTAGATTTAACCTTATGAATGTACATATCTAATTTTGTCAGTGTATAAGGTCCTGTTTCATGTGAAACTGAACGCTAACTTTTGAATTTTTGCGTTGTTATGTTCTGGAATTTGTCTCGGCATACAATCCTAGGTTGCAGCATACAATTTGCACATAAATTGGGGTTTTATTTGTTCATCTGTCCAACTTATTACGTACATCTAGTGCCTCAAGTATATGCATCATTGTTCTTCTATGTAAATGGTAGATGAATGCTGATTGTCTCCATTTTATTTATTGATTTTGTGGCAGGGCTTTCACTCAAATCTCAGGAGCTAACAGCTATCTTTTTGGCTGTTAGATTGTATTGCAGTTTTGTGATGGAATATGACATACACACTTTGCTTGACATGGCTACACTGGCTACAACCTTGTGGGTTATTTATATGATTCGGTTTAAACTTAGATCGAGTTACATGGAGGATAAAGACAATTTTGCATTGTATTTTGTGGTAAGTCTCTTATGAAACAGTTTTTTTTCATTTGGATTTGATTTCTGGACTTATAATCAGGAAACAGTTGATCTGAAATGCTACCCACTTCAGAATATCTAATGATTGAACTGCGGACTGCCACATTCACCAATCAAGAAATGAAAAAATTGTTAAATAAATTGCAAATAGTTAAGATCTTTATTTGAAAGTGCTTTTCAAATTTTGTTATATGTAAGCAGAAATCATATGTTTGGTATACACTGCATGCATATTTGTGTCTGTATATGCATGCTTATATTAATTGTCTGCTGCTATTTTTGTCTCACATTTTGTAGTATTAATTGTGGACGGCGCTTTTAGTAGTGGGCTATTGCCTATTAGTGCGTATGATGGAGCCTTCAGCTCCTAATACCTATATGCCTCTTTACTTGGAGCTAAAGGTGGTTGTAGGTCTTCTCCCCTGGGTTCCATCAGTCACTTCTCTCCTCTCTCAAACTTCTAGTTTGTAACTTTGATATTTTTCTTTTCAGTTTTACCCCAAGCTGGCTTTCTCATAAATCTTTTATTAACTTTTCTCAATTTTTCATGATCTGTTGCCAAGGAATATCTCCATGTTTTAGTGCTTTATTGTGAGGCTTGAATGGCTTATCTGTGATGATTGGAAGCTTCTGCTACCTTTAGCAGCAAACAGAGGATTGAACTTTACCTTTTAACATTTTAGCAATTTAGGATCTAGTAATGTTGTACAGATCCACCATGAGAAGGGTAAATTCGTTCGCAGTATATACTCCAGTTGATTCCCCAAAAGTTCATCTATTTTCTGCTGTAACCAGTTTCTTATGCTATGGGAGTCCTTCCGCTATTTTTTGCATTCAAATTTGAAAAAGTGTCCGTCTGTGCAGGTGGCCCCTTGTGCTGTTCTAGCTTTACTAATTCACCCATCTACATCACATCATATCGTCAACAGGATTGCCTGGGCTTTCTGTGTTTACCTTGAAGCTGTTTCTGTGCTACCTCAACTGCGTGTCATGCAAAACACAAAGGTAAAATTTAACTGGGAATGACGATTATCCACACGCATGCTAGATCATGTCTTGTTTTAAAGTTTGGAGAATTCTATTTCATGTCATGATGACATTTTTGATGTCTTGGTGGCAGATTGTTGAACCATTTACGGCTCATTATGTATTTGCGTTGGGTGTTGCAAGGTTCTTCAGCTGTGCTCACTGGGTTCTCCAGGTTTGATGAATGAACTCTTATCACGGACAATTGTTTAAAGCATTTATCTTTAAGTTGGCCGACTACAAACGGAAAATTTCTTTTTCATCACCCATTACCTGTCATGTTCCATCCTCATAAAGAAGTGCAGGATGATATTAAAAGCAAGTCTAAATGGCCTAATGGGGTCACATATTATCCTGATTTTTTCTGAGGGCTAGATTGGTTAGGTGGAAATGGTTTCATAATGCCCCAAAATTGGTTTGTTTTCATGTGGACTTAATTATCACAGGAGTTGGAGTGAGTTTATTTGTCCGAAGTTTTAAGTTTGTAAATACGGGCCAGTAAATTCAATACAGGGCTGCAGTGATTGTTATAATATCAACCAAACAATTGATGACCCGATAAATGGACATAATCAAACTTCTCATCAACCAAACTAACCTTAAGTGTTGCATGGTGATGATCATTATCTTTTATGATCCGGCGTCATGCAATGTTCATTTACTCTCCATGGAACATGCATATATCCTCTACCCAATATTTATTGAACGAGAACACCACAAATCTTGTGAGTAGGTACTAGAACTCATCGACACTAGGAATCATACCAAGAATCATGTAAAGTTCTTTCTTTTTGACTTTCAACTCAGGTTTTGGACACTCGTGGGCATCTCCTGGTGGCCTTGGGCTATGGACTCTGGCCATCGATGGTTCTTATATCAGAAATTGTTCAGACCTTCATCCTAGCCGACTTTTGCTATTACTACATAAAAAGGTCTGGAAAAAGCTCTTACAACCTTTGCAGGTTTATATCTATCTACTTCTGTTAATTCATCGAATCGTTCCATTAACCTTTGGCCTTTCGACCTGCAGTGTTTTCGGGGGACAGCTCGTTTTGCGCCTTCCTTCTGGAGTGGTGTAATTGATGGTTGTATAAGCTTATCACACAGCTATATCTTTGATCAGAGGTTCTTACAGCATAGAAATCTGGGTTGGTTGGCAGCAAAATTTGAAAAGTTCCCACAAATTGGATGTCAAAATCAACTTCAAAGGTTTACCAGAAACATGTTTTGATTAATTGTATCAGTAGTAATTTTGGTTTTAGATAGTTGCTTTTACTGGCAACATCTTCAACTCTGATTAATGACCACAACGCTTATTTTATTTTGTAGCCTTCTCTTGTTTCTTTTCAGTTGAGCAATGAATTATTGCATGATATTGATTAAATATATTTTCCCACTGTTGTGCTTCAATTAGCTAGGAAATGTTTGGATATGAATTATGTGTTTTGGATTATATATTTTGGGAGTGGGGTTGGGAAATGTGAAATTTATGTTGGAGAATGTGATGTATTTTTGTTTATGTTTTGGGAATAGTAAGAAAATTATTTTGGGGAATTTTGGTATGTTTGTTTATGTTTTGGTAGTAGATAATTTTTATTGTAGCAATTAATCAATGTTTTTTTGTTGGGTTTTTGGGGTGAAAATAAAATTGAATAATATTTTTTTATTATAAAAAATAAAATAAAATAGATATTATGTATATGTGATGATTTGATATGGTTTTTTAATTGTAAAAATAATGATAAAATATTATGATATGTATATGTATGTATATGGAGTTTTTGATAATAAGTTAACTGATTTGGAGGGGTATTTTGAGATTAATAGTGATTGTTTTGGCAAAAAATAAACTATATGTTTGGTTATAATTTGTCAAAACTATGCAACAATAATAGTGTCATACCATGAAAGAAAGCTTAAATCGATGGGGCTATGTTTGGTTACAATGTGCTATGACACTATTATTGTTGCATAGTTTTTGGTCGGACTAATTGATATTTCATTTTCTTTTTAAATCTCAAGTCTATTTATATTTTATTAAAAAATTATAAGTATTGAGTTGCGAAAATTTTGCAATCTATAAAATGAAATAAAAAATAATTTAAAAAAAAAATTAAATTATGATAAAGTGGAATAGAATGTGAAATATCAATTGCAACAAAAAATTTGGAATAAGACCACACACGCAAATGACAAATAAGCTTTCAATGGATTTAAATTTTGGACATTATATATATATATATAGATATATTTGAGAATGATGTTATTGAATCATTTGCAAATAAATTCTTCTTGAAAAATGTTGAAATAGAAATTTGAGGAAGCTAGACCTGTTTGGTTTTATTTTTATTTTTAATTTTTATATTCATCATTTCTAAAATTTGAAAAGTTAGTTAGCGAAAATGAATTTGTATTTGGATAAATTGTTGGAAAAGTAATGATTATGTTGATTTTGATAGGTTCTAAGTAGAGAAATATAGAAATAATGAAATAAAGAAAAAAGATATATTGATTATTAGAAAAAGATATATATGTTATTGGATAATGTGTTTTGAAAATAAAAATAAAAATAATATCAAGTAAAAATGTGTAAAAAGTAATGTATTTTATTTTTAAAATAGTAAAAAATAAAAAAATGGGCAATAAAAATGAAGCTAAACGAGGCCATTATTATGAAAGTGAAAAAAAAAGAAGGAATAGAAGCCATAGCCATCATTTCCAGCCAAGGAGACTTCCTTTAAACTATTTATTATTCTTTTATAATTTAATGGCCGATGGTAAAATAAATGTAAACGATTCCTGCCAGGCTCCAGAAACTTCTCAAATTCATAAACTACAGATGACTGCCCTGCATAGAAGAACACAGCTGTGAAGCACTTGGGCAAAATTTGCAAGAGTTTTTATTTATGTTGGGCACTTTCTTTGGCTTATAGTTTAAACTGTGGAGAAGGATGTTGGTAAGGGGGACCCTTTATTCCAATAGATGCCATAGTTGTTCAATTTCTGTTCTAATTCTGATCAATCATTGCTATTTGGTGTGTTTGTTGGGTTGTTTCTTCTCTTTTCTTGTTTTCTTTTTCTGGGGGAGGTGATGGGATGGTGAAGGGAAAAAAAAAGGGAACAAAGCTATTGATGATTCTCTTCCAATTGATTGGGCCGGAGGTGCAATGATTTATTTTACGGACAAGATTTCTGGTTCAAGTTTAGGACGGTCAATTGCACCAGAAAAAATAATAGAAGAAGTATCTGACTACTTTATGCATGTTCTACTTGGCAATTTTTGGCCTAATTTTTCTTTTATGATCGATTCAACCGATAAAAAAGATACACTTTGGTTATATTTCATCTCTTTAATAAGTTTAGCAATGAGCATAATGGCCCTATTGTTTCAATGGAGAGAAGAACCTATGGTTAGTTTTTTGAGAAATTTCTAAACGTATAATTTAAACGAAATCTTTCGATTTCTTATTTTACTATGTTCAACTTTATGTATTCTTCTATTCTTAGAGTACATTTATTAAGAACGAATGGATGTAAAATTTGGTAGAATATAATATGTCCACATTTTATCGAGATTTCTTATATATAAATTCAGTGGGATCGTTCTTACAATATAATGAATACAACTGTCCTTACAATATAATGAATAGTACTGTCCTTACATATAAAAGTGTGAGGTTTGAAATTTAAACTCACGTACTCTTAATGTACAGATACGTATGAATAAGTAAAAAGGATATGCCCATATTCTTAGTTTCTAATTATTTTTGGAAAATAGTTAAGATACATGAACTTCGTAGCAACATATTTGATAATTTGAAGTAAATAATTGAAGAACAATATGTTATAAATATTATATTTTATGATTAAAAATAGATCATGGGTCCAATTTACATGTAAGTGCATTTTGTTTATTTTAATTGTAATTTTATATAAATCTATCTTATATATAATTCTTAATATCATGACATAATAAATTATATGTATAGGCCATAAAAATCATATTTTTCTTGCCCAATTACAACACATGTACTCTATGCAAGAACATAAGCACAACTTGTTCTTGTCTTCTTCTTTCCATGCATTGACTCATTTGATCAAAACAAAAAGAAAAAGAAAATACATAAATAATAAATAAAAGAAAAAACTAATACACTCATTTTTAGGTTGGTGGGTAGCGCACATTGCCAGCTTATGCTACTTAACATCTACAATTATTGATACTAATTTTTTGCATGCAAACTTTGAATGTACTTTATTTCTTTCTTCTGCTTTTCCTATAAATAGTGTCTTTGTCTCAAACACACACACACACACACACACACACAAATCTGATAACCCATAAAATTTCAACTCTTTTCTTGAAGAAATTTTCAATTTTTTCATCATTTATATCAAATCAATGGCTATTCCTAAAGTTCTTATTGCATCAATCTTTCTTTCTCTGCTAGTCTTCTATCAAGTCCAAGCCATCCAAATGGTAAAATATTTCATGCCCTCAACTTTTACTATGTGTAAAATAATATTTTTGTTTTTTCATGTTGAGTTTGGCAAAGTACATTGAAATTGATTCTTAGTAAAAATCTAATGCTAATATACTTTAAAGTTTCCAAAAGTAATGAAAGTAAGATTTGCATGTCAACTTCTCAAATACTTTGCTAAATTCCCAGTTTTTTATTTTTTATTTTTTCCAAATTTTTGACTAAGTATTGCTGTTACAATATGTTTGCAGACTAGCAATGCTGTATCAGAAACTTCATACAGCCCCAAAATAGGTAATCTTTCAAACTATGGCCTCTTTCTTCTTGTAATATGTCCCCCCTCTAGGGTGGATTTAGAAATTTTAATTATGAGGAACGAGATCAAAATTTTACAAGATTTGAACGACAACTTTATGACTTTTGGTATAGCAAAACCTTTTAAATTTTAATAAAAATTTAAAGAGGGACGACTGACCCTACCAATCCCTTTCTGGCTTCGTCCTTGTCTACGGGCCGACTCATTTGTTCTTTTCTTTTTACCCTTTTTTTTTTTTTTTTTTTTTGTGGTGTTTATAGACTGTGGAGGAGCTTGTGCAGCAAGGTGCAAATTATCAGGAAGGCCAAATCTGTGCAAAAGGGCTTGTGGGACATGCTGTGCAAGGTGCAACTGTGTGCCCCCAGGCACTTATGGAAACTTGGAGGCTTGCCCTTGCTATGCTAATATGACTACAAGAGACAACAAGCACAAATGCCCTTAATTTTGTGTTATGATCAAGTCTAAATTATGTATAATTCTTGTATTCATGAGTTACATTTTGTTGATCTTGCTCTTGGTTTTTTTATCTTTTCCACTTGTTTGGTTTTCTCTCTTGTATTGTGATTGATATTGTTTGTCTTTATGTGAAATTTAAAATGTATTTTCTAGATTTTTGAATGCATAATGAATAATTATCATGTTTTGGATAGCAATATTATCAACAATAATTTTATTAAGAGATGATATTGACATGGGAAGTACTCTCATAAGGTAAACTTATCGAAGTTAAGATTGAGTTTAAATCAAATATTGGGTAAAGATCGCTGAGAATATCCAACAGAATAACTAAGGTATGATGGAAAAATCAATATGGCTTTGATAATTTATTGGAAATGGTTCTTATATCAGAAAAGAAACACATAAGTAATTCTGCTGGACATAACATGCAAGTCTCTTGGCATATCTAGCCTTAACAAGAAAACTCAAAAATTTCACACAGTTCACACAGTAAGGTTCCTAGTAAGAATCCCTTCAAATGTTATCCCAGGACCAAATGCCAGTATCAATCCCCACTCATTGTCTCCCTCTCCAACTTTCTCCACATTCTTCCCCTCCAACATGTACTCCAGCACATAAACAATAGTATTACTGCTAGCATTCCCATAATCACTAAGTGCCCTCCTACTTGCATTCAGTTTTTCAGGCAAAAGCTCCAACTTCTTCTCCAGCCTGTTGAGAATAGCAGGCCCCCCTGGATGAACAGCCCAAAACAGCTTATTAAAATCCATTTTGGAATATCCAGCAAATCCCATCAGCTCAACACAGAAATCTTGAATATTGTCCTCAATTATCTGTGGCAGCTGCCTTTCCAGCTTGAAACTTATGCCTTCTTCTGTAAGTTTTCCGTCGATAATCTTTTCAGTATCGGGCAAGAAATGCTGTATAGCAGTATGCAGTTCAAACAGAGGCTTTTCAGTTTCTAAAACAGGTTTTGATCCAATGATCATTGCTCCAGCCCCATCTCCAAAAAGGGCAACTCCAACTAGATCATAAGGCCTATCAGCACTTGGTGGTTTGAATCCAATGATAGTAGTTTCTGAAGTTGCTAGCAAAACTCTACTTCCTGGATTGTTCTCGGCAATGTCCTTGGCTACTCTAAGGCCGGCCACCCCGCCTGAGCAGCCTGAAAAGTATAGCATTACTCTACGGGTATCAGGCCGGAGGCCCAGCCCTTTTGCTAGGTAAAGATCACCACCAGGAAGCCTGGCTTCACTTGAGGAGACATAGACTAAGTGAGTTACGTCCGAAGCTGACCTGCCCCATTTCTTGATACAAGATTGTGAGGCTTCAATTGCCATTTGTGTGACTGCTGAGTTGCAAATCTCCAGCCTTTGTTTGACTGTGGGGAGCCCTTCAATGGCTAGTTCAGGGTATTTTGTTAGGATTTCTTCTGACATTACCACATATCTTGTTTTCACTGTGGTTGCCTGGCCTGAGACAGAGATGTAGGAAGTTAACATGAGAAATTGCTTTTGGTAAGAAAAAGTGAATGTGCATCTTATACCTACACTAGCATTTGATATTAGCCAACAAGATCTGGTATGGGAAAAAGCCCATAATGTTAAAATGTCCCCGTATAATGTCAAAAATATTCACACTTCAAGATCTACATCTTTTTATTCGGGTCAAAGATTGAGTTGACGTGAAACAACCATCACATTAAAATACATGGCAACATCCCGACCTTACATGTGGACAATTCATACAGGTCCACATAAAAAACATACAAATGCCCCACCATATGACAAGGGCATGCCCATTACTACTAGCCTATTCCTTCTCCTGTATTTTCTTGTATTTCCACTCGACAACTCGGCCTCATGCTAATTTAATCTTCCAAAGGTTATTATTAGAATCCCTTTCGGCGATCCGAACCAATCTAATATGGGGAAAAGCCCATATTATCAAAATATCCCTAGTTCCCACACAGTGTAAAAAATATTCAAACACTTCAAGATCCGCATCTTTTTATTTGGGTTGAGCCCAATTTGATTCGAAATGAAAAGAGAACCGTCCGTCCAATTAAAATACATGGCAGCATCTCAACCTTACATGTGGACAAATTCGTACGGGTCTACTTCAACAAACGATACAAATATCCCAACCCTGTGATGATAAAAGTACGTTCATTACTACTAAGCAATTGCTTTTCTTGTATTTTCTAGTATTTCAATTCGACAATTTGATCTCATGTTAACTTAATCTTTCGAGGGTGTTTGTTAGAATTTCTTTCAGCGACACTAACCCATGTTTTAGCTTCAGGTTCAACATTCCCCAACCTCTTTGATATTCTTGACCTTAACCATCGCAATGGAAAAATAGACTCACTCGAAATAACCTTTGGATGACTCTGGATCAAGAACATATTAAAAACTTGGAGAAAACTTACATAGTCGAGTGAGCTTCTGCTTAAGGTCAGGATCATCACAGTTGGTGTTTCTGAAATACCCATCAACAAGAAACTCTTGCATGACAAGCTGGTGAGGAAACGCCTTGCCAAGGGCCAAAATTGCAGCTTTCCTGGGATCAGCAGAACTCCTCAAGCATTTGAAGGTCTCCTCACTTCCCATGGCTACAGACTTCCTTTTCTTGAACAAATTTGCTGGGCTCGGCTTATATTTCTTGCAAATAGATGGCTTCGATAGCTTCTATATATAGTAACAGTGGGTTTGGAATTGTATGGCTAAAGAGAGTATTAGTAAATCAATAAATGCAGAGCAAATGTGGATTGTGAAGCATTGTATGTGATATTTTGCATGGAATTAGTTTAGAGGAGAGAAACTCATGACCTTTGTTTGAGGGAGTTGGGTGGAGGTTTGGTTTGGGAAGCACCCAATAATGATACTTTTTACCAGTAAATCTAGACAATGAACATTCTAAATATCCATAGCCATAAAAACAATGTGAACTGGAGAATCAAATCTTGTTTCTTGTTAAAAATAACAAGTGCCCTGCCACAATTTGACAACCACAGTTGCCGATCCTAATTGCACGGGCATGTGACCCTAATAGAGACGACGTGGGACCGAAGCAATTTCGATTGCACTAATCTTAACCCTATATCGGGGGTGGCTGTAAAGCTGCGGGGGTACCAAAGTAGATTGGGAACGATCCTCTTGCATGATGAAAAAAAATCAAAAATGACAACCACAGAATTTGAAGGCATCATCTTCTATAGTTCCTCCCAAAATGTACGAATACTTTGTTTTGCAGTAAACAAGGAGCATTATTATCTTACATCGTTTAACACAATAAAAAGGGAAGATAAAAGGCCATTTGGAAGCAAGTATACAATGATTTGCAAAAGAAATACATTGCCATCAATAAGAGTTCTTCACAGCTGTGGCTAAATGCTACTATAATAACCTTGTTAACTTTAAGAATTATATTGAACTAGTAAATTTCATGTATTCATGGTTATCTTCAGATGGTATGCTCAAATTGAAGGATCACAGTTCTGAGTAACTCTTCCCATTTATAAAATCGACAACTTGGGTGGCTGCTAGATCAAGCGCCGCGGTGACTGCAGCCAAATTTTGCAGAAATTCCTCAGCTGTTGGCTTTTCACCATCAATAATATCAGTCACAGCTTTTAAAAATATTGCTGGCACTTTCAAGAGATCAGCCACATAAGCAACAGCAGCTCCCTGATATATGGTAATCAAAACAAAGTTAAAGACATTATTCTTGGGCACGACAAAATACAAGAGTTCCACTGCCTTTTGTTGTGTCCACTCTGATGAAATGTTGTTCTAGTGGAAAGATATATTCTTTACTTTTACCCATAAAAAAATAAGACATCATATCGTGATGTGTGAACAACTTTCCTACTTTGTTGATATCACCACTTCAAATGTTTCAGAATATTGCCTACCTTTGTTTTATGTATAATAAAATAGAAGGTTGATTTCAAATTCACAAAAGCACCGGCAACTATAATCTTGACTTTTATAGGATATATTCACATTGGGAGTATGTGTCAAGCAAATGCTAGTAGAAATTTGTGGTATAAATCCACCATAAGTCGAATTAAGAGAGCTGATTACATGCAGAACAACTACATTTCTTCATGTTTCAGACATTATGATAAGCTCAGAGAGTAGAAAGCTACCTCCATGTCTTTAACAGTTGCATCGTTTGCAAGGATTGCTGCTTCATCATGTGGGGCCATATCTAAAGAATCACCAGTAGACAATTTGCCAACCTAAATCATACATAAAATATTAGAACTTTCACTATAATTATGGATACAGAAATATGTATAACATATCAATTGTGACTATTAGGCAGCATATTACTCATATATCATACACAATATTCATTATTTAAAGAAAGTCACTGGCATTGCTTACAAATAATCTGAGCAATAGTTATGAAGACAAAACCAATTCATAACGGGAAACCTCTAAATACACCCCTTCAGGGTACAGTTTCAAAGATATGCCCCATTATATGCAAAGAGCATTCACTGCTCAAGCTATTCACTCATTCCTACCATGCTTATTACATAAATAGCACCATGAGAAAGACCACTTTCCTTAAGAAATACATCAATTAAGTTTATTTAAAACCATGATACAGTGCCATACATAATTATTAAATTCCACCAACTTATATCAGGCAAAATGACCTATAATGCTAATTCCACATATAAGGGCAAATCTTAATCTTGTTTGAGGCCTTAATTGGTAGAAAACCTAAGTCCTTAAAATATACCATTTGACTACATAAAGAAAGGCAAGAGTTGAGGCATTTTACATATATTATGATTAATACTTCATACAAATTATCTCCTAGCCTTTACTATTGGTTATAATATCTGAAATGCAAATGAGGCAGGCAATGATGAAAATAATTGGAACAACCACTTAGAGTTCCTCATATCTTCTAAAGATTGTTGAAGAGTATTGACCTTTAGGTTCAGCTCCTTTACAAGATTCGGTGTGGAAAATGCTTGTCGTGAGCCAACACCATACAGGTCAAATACCTGTAGATCAAAAAAAGGCACGTGAAGATATAGTGCAACATAAGTGAACTAGTAGTTTTACCAGCAGAATGAATCCAAGGGCCCCAAACTAGTGGAGTATTTTTGCATTCAGAAAACAGCAGCATTGCATCATCCACATTGAAGTGGAGGTCCGAACTGGATTGCATACCTATAAATCAAAACTGATGGGACGTGTAGCAAAATAGTGAAAACTCTGATAATTCCTACTATGTATTTGACTTCTGCAAAAGTGGATGAATAACTTTCTGGATAACTAATTAAACCTTGCTCAGGTTCAACACCCACACATACTAAGAGGTGTCTAATCTAAAGTACTAGGTAGGACACTCCATCCTATCACAAGATCGCTGATCTCTTCCCATTGCAACACAATTATATCGTGAATGTCAACTTTTGTGAAAACTAACCCTGGAAAACTCACCAATAGCAATGCAATAGTCAAATTCATGACTTAAAGAATCTGCAGATATTGCCTTAGAAATATATTCACAAGAACTTCACGGATAATTTATTTAAGAGAGCTGTCACATCATTTCCATGGAAAAATAGACATAGCAGTCCATTAGTTAAGTTGCACAAGGATGCTGTAAAACTTAAAATGATATCTGTCAGTAACACCTCTGACTTTGTGAAAAAGTAAGCATGAAGCTGTCTGGTATATCACTACTTCAAAACCCAACGGTGCATAGAGAGCAAAGGCATTTTTACAGCAGCATATCAGTGATCTAGATTTATACTCTGATTTGCCATATACTATACAAAATTAAATTTCATTTTTGCCACTTCACATTATCTATATTGTTCTTGCAGACATTCTAAAAAATTTGAGGAAAAATGTGAAATCAAAGAACTTACAGGGATAGGAATTCTTCTGTCATGAAAAGCAACATGTGATGCAAGAAATACATCACCTATGGAAGCACCTTTAGCCTGGCAAATTGTACATATCAATAAAATAGTATATCAAAAGAATCCTTGCAAGCTACAAGCATAGCTCACAAGTGAGTTTGCTATCCCATGGCTCTAGCATACCAATCAGAGTCTTGTAACAAGAACTGACTCTTACCACTCCCATATAGTGGCATTTAAAGGGAAAAAAAAAAGGCTCAAAATCTTGTGTAAAGTTTCATCAAAGATGACAAAGAAGAGAAAAGAAAAGCCACCCGCGCACTCCACATGCATATTGATGTGCACCTTACTGGAACATTAAAACTTGCAGCAACGCAAGCATGATTGCACCAAAACAGAAATCAACATAACTAAGATTCGGAAAAAAGAAACAAGATGAGATCATAATGGTTACAAGTGTAATACCTTGAATCCTCCAGCAGTTCCTGCATTTATGATAAGGTCTGGCTTCAATGCTTGAATAGAAGCATAAGTCAAAAGAGATGCAGAAACTGTGCCTACGCTGTCAACACCTGATAAAGAAATAATTCACTAACTTAATAGCTAGAAATTAAGGACAGGTATATTAGATGAGATACTTTGCTGCAATGACCAAGAAATTATCACACATACTACACAGAGAAAATTAATATACACATTACATAAGACATAACAATAAGCATAATCCTATGCATGCAATGCATGCAGTAAAGAGTTAGGCAATAGAAAAAGTACAAACCCAATACTGTGTCTTTTCCGGGACAAACAATGTTAATTTCCAAATCTTTATATTTGCCATAGTACCTCACCCATGGAACCCCCTTCGGAAACCTGCATCATTACTTCAACATGGTAAATGAACTAAATCCTTTAACATTGCATTCAAAAGATAGTGATCAACTGGTTAATAGTACTAACAGACAGCTCAGAACATATCCATTTTTGCAACAGAAAGAATATATCAGAAATTAAAGATCAAACAAGTGAAGCAACGAGTGTAAAATTAATAATACAAATCTGCACAGAAACAAAATAATGAGAAGATCCAACATCTTGACTTATCATTTTATATTCAGTCAATATCTGCAATTTTATTTCCAACCAGAAGGCACTAAGCTAGTCGTTTTACAGCGACTATAACCAAAAAAAAATAAAAAAGTCCTCAGCTTTCTCTTCCTGTTCATAACACATATAAGCTAATTCTTCAGCCCTAGATCAGCCAAGATACAAGAAACCTTAAAACAAAATCGGAAAAAAAAAAAAAAGTAAATAGAAATTGAATAGGAATAGAAGAAAAAGAACCATACACAGATTCAGCTTCCTCGGCGAGTTGAAACTTATCAACCAGAGGTGACGCCTCCGTTTGCATAGCTTTTCACACGCACAAAAAATCACACCTCAAAAATCAGCATATATCCGTTAAAAATTAGAAAGAAAAAAAAATGGAAAAAGGACTACCGATTATGAAGAGAATATTGGAGATGGGGCGTTTAGCCGTTGACTCGCCGTCGACTTCCGCCGCCGCTTTGTCGTTCTGCGGTGGCGCCATTGGTCGCTTTTTCAGCTCTCACTCTCCCACCTCCCTACGAATTCGAATCAAAGCCGTTTCCTTTTTCCTCCGCCGGTCAAATGTCCAGAAACATACTATATTCCGCCGTTGCCTCCGGTGACTCTGTCGATAATAAAAGGAGATATTTGTTGGTTCCGGCCTTCCCGCGTGATTTCGCGATTTTAGGTCAAATTGGAATAATTGTAAGTTTCCACACCGAAGAAATTTAGATTAGTGGACACGCTTTTTCTTTCCCAATCACACCGCGCCACGTTTGACCATGTGGGACCCTGTTGCGTTTTTGGCAAATTGCATGCTGACAAACATTAGTGGTCGGCATATGATATTGGTCCAAATGGAAACTAATGGTTGATTCGATTCGCCGTTTAACTTATGATAAATTAATTTTATTAAGGGATTCCATGTTTTGGATTGTACGTTTAAAATCCACAAGTCTGTCTATTTCGTATAATTATTAAACGTTCTACACACCTTCAAATAAATTATTTCATATGATAAGTCATATGTTTTACATTACAAAATATTTTTATAGGCAAATTAAACACTAATTTTTTTAAAAATAGAATTAAGATAATTATATAGCAAATTAGACAATTTATAATCTATATTGTAATCGCTTTAATTCAATATAACTATCATTTAAGGCACATTTGGTTTGTTGGACTTAGCTTGATAGATAATTTTATCAAACCGTGACAAGTGTTTGGATGTAATGACAAAAGCACAAGATTGATACTAAATTCGGTCCACAATCCTTAATTCAATTGATAGTTAATCTCACCAGTTGGACTGAGATTGTGCAATTCAAATTAGTGAGAGGAATAAAAAATTAGGCTTGTGACAATTATAACCATTTAAATTCATAAAATTGGCCATTATAATGGGTATTTTAGTAAATTCATTAGTTCAATTATTTAATTCTTGTATTCAAATAAGGTATTGATAAAATCAATACATATTCAAAATGTATGGATTCCAATCACCAAACACAATATTATATTATTTTCAATATTGTAATTTCACCGTATCATTATAATTTTATCGATCTTATCTATCTATATATATTCAAATGTGCCCTTACGGAATAATCATGGAATTAATGTAAAATCCAACCGAACTAGCCTTAGAAATATAAATTAAAGTATAAAATTATATTATTTAAATTTAAAATACAAAAAGAACAGCAATTTTTTCTCTAGATCCAACTTCCAAATAAGAATATATAGACAAGGTCATCAAGTACTTTAAATAAGGATAATACTTGTCAAATTATGCATGAAAAACAAAATGAAACAAGAGGTGTAAATTTTTGAAAAATTATAAGCAAAGAAACAAAAAATTTATAGTGGGCCGATGATTGGGCAAATATATATATATATATATAGAGAGAGAGAGAGAGAGAGAGAGAGGTCATTTTAAAAAAATACTTGACTGCACATCAAAAAAGGTGTACATACTTTAATCATAACTAGTGACTGGTGCATCGTGCACATTTAATGTGTGTTCATCAAATATTAAAGTATAATAAATGAACATACATATATAAAACACATGTATAAAAAAAATTATAATTTTTATATTGTCTAATAAATACGCATCTAATATCTAAAATAGTTGGTGTTTTCAATTGCATATGAAACTCTACAAACCATAACCACCTTTTTTTTTCTTTTTTCTTTTTTAACAAGGGGTTCGTCCCCAATTTGTTCTAAGTTACCCCCTGTGACCTTGGACCTGCCTCTGATTTGGGACTAGGATTGATGCAACCAAGGTTACTTAGGCCCCTACGTCACCCTCGTTAGGGTTACAGACCCGTGCAACTGAGCTCAGCGACACAAACCACCTTTATTCACATATCTTTTGCTTATAAAGTAGGAGTATGAATGGTGGTAGTGGAATAAAGTAACTAGTAGTTATTTATGTAGTTATAAGAATTTAAAATAAAATTAAGGGTATTTTTGTTTCAATACTCGAAAACATACCATTAAAACCTTCACACTTTATTAATAGTATAGATATAGATAATTTCCCACCCTTCTTTTCTTTTCTTTTCTTTTCTTTTCCTTTTTTTGGAACTTATATATAATATGATTTGTAAATGAGTGAAATCTATGAGAAATAGGCTGTTTTGATGAATACGGTACATTAATAGTTTTCCATCACATTTTGCATTGTACATGGAAATTTCAATTTTCATCCTATAAATTAATAATATATATAGTTCAAATCCTACAACTTTTAAAAAAATGGCTCTAGCTTTTCTCTTTTTTCCTTTATTGCTTTTTTTAATTATTATTTAAATAGAGTTGTCGTAAAAATATTCCAATGGCTCACAATCTCATTAAATTTACCTAATTGAATAGCATATCATGAATCCAAAAGATTGGTCCAAACAATATTAACAACTAAGATATCCTCATGGTCAAGTGTAAAATCATCAATTATTTACTTTTAATTACTTTTTTACGTAATTCGATATATATTATAATATCCCATAAATTGAGGACTAATTGAAAAAAAAAAAAAGAGGGAGAGGGGATGGAAAATTTCTTTCCCCTCATGACCACCGACATGGGTTATAACTACTACTTATTTTACATTGATATATAATTACCATATTACTTTTTATGAAAAAACAATGAATCTGCACACACAATTATACAGAGAGAAGAAGAAAAAGATAAATCATATACAAAAATTTAACAAAATTCGACCAGAAATGTATATATCGACGGACAAGATTGAGAGGATTCCATTATAAAATAGAAAAATTTGCAAATCAAAATTTCTTATAAACCATTAGGTAGTGATTGGTATACAGGAATGAAATTAGATAGGAACAGAATGAAGTTGGGAATGGAATGATGTTTGTATAGTTTATTCTATCATTGGTATGTACAAGGAATGAAAAAGGAATGGAATCGCCATTCCCTCGTTAATTCCATTCTAATGATTGATAAATAGGAATGATTAGTAGGAATGGAATACATTTTTTAAATGATCAAATTATTATTTTGTAAAAAATTATTAAAATGAAAGTAACTTTTAGTAAAATATTTTTTATATATTACCGTAAATATATATTTTTTAAGTAAGTTTATAATTATTCAGTTTTAATATCACTTTTAATGTTATTCAAATTAAATCAATAAATATATGCATTTTACATGTCATCAACAAGTTATATATGTTTACGCAAGAAAGAAGAAACACAATTTCTTTAAAATTATTATTTTTAAAATTATAATTTAGTAAACTCTTTTGAATATCTTGATAATATATAATTAAAAAATTATAAAATACTTTATAACTAAAGTGCTTAATTTTTCCGTGATGAGGTTAGAACGATTTATTGCACTTTTTATAAGTTTAATTTGAAGAATTGTTGATAAAACGGGCTACACTTCATTTATTAGTTTTGTATATATTTTTTAGTCATTCGAAGATATGTGGATATAAATAGTATTTTAAACTTATTTTTATTATTTTTTAATTTTTAATTTTTATAATAATTTAATAATTTTTATAATATAACTAAAAAATATATGAATAAAATATATAATTAAATAAAAACACGTAGCAATCAAATAAGTTGAAATATAATATCAAATATTTACAAAGTGGAGATTTTTTTTTAAATATAAAAGTATTTTGTTAAATTATGGAGTGTTATTTTGTTAAAAAAGAAAAAATATAGGTTCATTCTTGATGAATTGAAAATAACTAAACCCAGGGGGGGTGGAGAATAGCTAAACCCATCTTTTTGAGAATGAAAATTCCGACAGAAATGGGCATTCCTATCTCTAAATTATATCAATTATGAGTTTATGAATTGACTTGGGAATGCCCATTCCATTCCCACTTCATTCATGCGGTACAAACATACTATTAATTTCAGGGGAGGGGGGAAATGGCTAAACCCATCTTTTTGAGAATGAAAATTCCGACATAAATGGACATTTCTATCTCTAAATTATATCAATTATGGATTTATGAATTGACTTGAGAATGCTCATTCCATTCCCACTTCATTCATGTGGTACAAACATATTATTAATTTCAGGGGAGGGAGGGAATGGCTAAACCCATCTTTTTGAGAATGAAAATTCCGATATAAATGGACATTTCTATCTCTAAATTATATCAATTATGGATTTATGAATTGACTTGAGAATGCTCATTCCATTCCCACTTCATTCATGCGGTACAATCATACTATTAATTTCCTTGTATTCTCCCTAAAAACAGAATTTTCGATTAGTCCATGTTATATTGGCAACTACCAATATAGACCTCCCTTTTCTATTCAATTTGGATCACACTTTGGACTTCTCGAATTGGATCATAATTTAAATCTACCTAAATCAAGCCACATTAATTTATTTAAAATCCTTAATTATCTGTGTATACATTTGATAGGCAACATAGTCTTCTAATATCACATAATGTATTATTTGATACGCAAGATAAAAATGCGGTTCGATCCGCAATTAATCCAAAGCTCGATACTATTTACACAATTGTATGCTATTTAAGTAGTGGTTGGGGAGGTGCGATTATGTAATCTTACGCCCTCATTATAATTTTGCTTCCTTAATTACCCCTTTTTTTTTTCTTTTTCTTGTAAAGATCAATGGAAGGGTTAAGAGCTTTATTCAAGGGTAATTTTGTGATTTGTCTAATTAATCCTACAAATCAAATATGTATTAGAAGTTATGGTAGAATCTAATGACAACTAATTGTAAGGTTAATTTTCAATATCAAACAAACTAAAAAATTATTTAATTTCATCTTATCTCCTTCTATTCAAATTTTCGCTGCTATCTACATTCCCAATCAAACGTGCCACAAGTTTATAATGAAGAAAATATAATGGGATCTATGCATTAAAAATCCCAAAAGCTCTTGCCTTGATTGGAGGGCATAAAAGTATGGGATTAAAAAATCTGTCAAGATTTGGATATTTTCCTCATTTATTAGCCACCGTCCCACCCATTTTTTTTTTTTTCATATTATCTCATGAAGTTGACTTTTACACATATGTGTTACATAAAAGTGCAAATAAATTAAATGATACTGCTGAAGTATATATATTTATTGGTTTATAGTGGGGTAAAATATTTTTTATCGGTCAAATTTCTTTGTTGGTTCCTTATGTATGGTTTTCATTCTACTTTAGTCCCTCATCTCTCAAATGCATTATTATAGTCCCTCATTACTAAAGTATATATCACCATCATCCCTACTTATAAACTTTCATTAGTACTTAACGAAAGTTCAACCAAAATAGATGGATTATTCCATTCAATAAGACCTTGTTTGCTTGGTTTGATTAGGTGTGATACATACCTAATCAAGTCTCTTTTCATGTTTGTTTTAATTGATAAATGCTCTTGATAAATCCTAAGCCCTACATTATTTATTGTTGCTTTTGAAAAATGGATCAAGGGAGGGAATGCTTAATTAGGTATGATAAGAATTACAAAGATTTAATTGGGTCTATTTTTTATCTTATTTTCAATTAAACCATGATCCTAAAAATAGGAAAGAATGAGGAAATTATGAAAAACGTATTAAAAAGTATAAATGATATAATAGTAAATTTATATATATATATATTATATTTTAATTTATTTATATACTAATCATACCAACCAAACATAAAATTAAGATATTCTATCCTAATGGACTTAAAATGTATCATTTGCTTATATATCACTTTTAATCACATCATTCCAAACAAACAACCCCTAAAAGTTCACAATGGGGAAGAGTTTGTGGAGATTCCAAAGAAACTATACATAGGAGGAGAAGTTGACTATATAGATTATATTGAATCTAGTGAAATGTCTCTATCAACAATGCATAAAATTGGAAAATTATTGGGGTTTCAAGACCTTGTAGGATTCTACTATAAAATATGAGGACATGAGGATAATGAAGGATTGATTTTCATGTTAAAGTGATGATGATGCAGTTCAATTGGTGTTGTTCTCTACTAATTAGGGATTTTCTCTTTCAAGTTGATTTTTTTTTTTAGTGTTGTCCTCTACTAATAGGAACAATTGAGTAAAATAAATGTTTTGCCGTTTTTACCCTTATGTTATGGAATAATTCATCTATTGTAGTTGAACTTCCGATAAGTACTAAAGGAAGTTTATAAGTAGAGATCATGGTCATATATACTTTAGAGTCAGATGAGGGACTATAATAATGTATTTAAGAAATGAGGGATTAAAATGGGATGAAAACCATACATAAAAGATCAACAAAAGGATTTGGCCTTTTTTGTCCAATACTCATAAATGACTTTTATCTTAATATATTTGAATTTACTACCAACTTCCGTTTCATTTTTAAATTTAAATATTAAAAAATATTATTTTATCTTCTTTCAATTTAGGGGGTGTAAAGGAATCGAGTTTGTTAAAAATTATAGACTTGAGCTTGAGTTCAACTTGATTAATAAATCATTCGACTAGTTTTACCATCGAATAAATAGTATATTATTAATATGTAATAATTATTTAATTAATATATAGAATACTTAAAAATAGAACAAAATAAGTTGCTAATATAAATAATTATTTGATTCATATAAAAAATACATTTAGAAATAGAAAAATTCTTGTGAGCTAGCGCTTGAGAGCAATCGAACAACTAAATTAGAGCTCAAACTCGAATTGAGTTATAACTGATCGTGAGCCAGCTCATTCATCTTACATCCCTATTTCAATTTCTCCTCCGTAATCTTTTTTAGTTTTCTTTTACCTTTTTTTTTCCCCCTTTCCTTTTCTCATACTTTGACAAAGTTGAATAAAAAAATCATTAGGTTAAGTTTTGACCGTGGTAATTGGAATGTTCAATGAATATTCGATTTCCTTGTGTAATTAAACGGAATCTGATTGAGAGGGAGAGTATAAAAAATTAACACAAATTAAAAAAAATAATAAAATAAAATAAACATGATTCATGTCGAGAGAAATAGAAGTAATTAAATATATATATTACGATAACAAGTACAACAAAAATAATTATTAATTCGATTGAACGGTAAAAGATATTATAATTAATTGCTGAATGATTACATATGAAAATAAAGTCAAATAAAACAAAAGGTTTTATATATAAAAAAATTTAGACTATGAAATAAACTTTAAAATATGTAAAATCTTGTAATAATTAACTGCAAATAATTACCTTTGACCTTATGAAAAATCATTTTATGGTACCTCAAAAAAATAATTTTATTTTAATAATTATGATGAGATAATGAGCTTGGCCCTTATATAATTAATTTGAGCTTGAAAATATAGTTGTTTTGAGTACTTCAATTATTAGCTCAACCCATTGGTGATAAAAATTGCAAAAGAACTGCCAACCATCGTAATATATATATTGATGAGGGTTCAATTTCGATGATGGATACGGATCCGGGGTATTGATCTTCTGGATTGATTTGGGATTGAAATCCTGCAATCACAGCAAACGTTAGGCTAGCCGAGTGGTCCTCGGCTTAGGCCCTCCGACGCTCAAGTCAGTATATATTCAACCTTCTTAATCGAGCAGCGGAATGTAGGGACTTTTGAGTGTATGAGTGCATACCTGTGAGAGACAAGGTTGAGGGTTTTTATACTCTTCTCCCTGGTAGAAAATGTCAGGGAAGCCCTTGCCTTACCCAAGGGATCTTCAGCCTCCTGCCGGGGGTAATTGGTCAATTCCCCTGTTTGAATATTGCCAACTAGATGTCCTTTTATGCTGCAGGACAAGATGGCACACTGTTGCGGCGTCTGCTGTGTCAGATGGTGAGGGGAGGGCATGCGCCATTAATGCGGAGGCGTGTTGCCAGTCAACGCATTTAATGCAGTGGCAGAGTACTGTACAGGACTCAACCTGAGAATCGACGAGATTAGGGGTCGATAACGGTCGAGCAGCTCTGAGGGCCATGGAGCGCCTTGTGGATTGGTCGAACATGATCGACGAGTCACTTGGGTCCTGTGCCTTTGATTGGGTGTTGGGCCTCGTTGATTTGGGCCATTGTGGGCCATCCTATATCATATATATATATATATATATATATTCTTCAAATTGTTGATGTGCTCATTTGCCCATCTAATTATTCACCATGAATCATATCAAGTATTTTTGAGATTCCATCCTATTTTTGGTGGTTGATGTGAATTGATGAATGGAATTCCGAAGTAGGTATTTTTTATTTTTTTTAATTTATATGCATACATATCCATTGAGAATTTATCATAATTCAACTTCAAACTTCACACATAAATGAATGAGAATATACCACTGAATCAATTAATTGTTCAACGAAGCTGAATGCAGTATGATATAATATTGTTTAGAGTTTAGTTTGGACTTTTTATTTTTATTTTTTATAATAATTTTGAAGAGACGGCTTGAAGGACGTGAGAGGTGAACAATTTATAAATTATTTCAAAAGTCTCGACTCTTTTAATGTGGGATAAAACTAAGTATTATTATAGAAAATTTGGGAAGAAGCACATGATGGTCATTTCCACAAGCAGCACTAATAATGACAGATAGAATATGAAGGCCCAACTGCATGAAGGTATTATTCTATCGGCATACATAAATGCAGAGTTTTATCCTTATGGAAAAAAAAAATTTAAAAAGAAAGTATCTCGATGGAAGGGTGAGAGAGAGAATTCAATATTCAACCCCTCAATTCCTCGATATAGGATAATCTTCCCACCCAATTGGTTAAAAATGGAGGAGAGGCTAATCTCATACGATGCCAACAATGATAGTAAAGTTTGTTTAAATATTAAGATCCAATACCTTCAAAATAGATTTCTATCGATTTGTAGTTATATTAGATTTTTGTATTTAAAATAGACAGAAAGAAAAAATAAATTAATTATATACATATTATTTGAAAATCCTTGATTCCTCTAGTATAGAATAAAACCAAATATTATTAATTATCTGTTAATATTTTCACCTATTAAAATCAAGTTTCAATTCTTTTCAAACCAAAAAGTATATACCACATCAAATTCAAATAGTTTTAAGTCATTTTCAACCCAAGTGCACATTAATTTTAGTGCTTATGGCCCAAGATATTCAACATTTACTTAAAGCAAATTAAGGTCTAAGAATGCTCATATTTTATTTCAGATGAGACTTACAAGCAAAGAATTAAAATCACTGCTTCTGTAATCCAATCAAATCTTCAAAATCACTTTAAAAAAAATAGTCAAAAAACCGACCAACATTGATATCAATATCTAATCTTGCTTTGATTTCGTTAAATAATTATAAGTAACTTATCTAACCACGTCAAGTACATATAATATCATAGCATGTGAAATCCTAGGTTATGTATCGTTACATTCTGTCAAAACAAATTTATTCCGGCAGAATGTAACCAAACATGTTGCATTTCCTAATATGCACCTTTTAAATGATCAGAACACCCCTGCAATTCACCGGGGGTATTACCAAAGAAAAAAAAAACCCCAACCCTTGGCCCATGAAATAATATTGGCTTTTGCAGGTTTTGTCTACAAACTCTGACAAAGCCACTATATATATATTATATGTATATATATTATTCTAATATTTTAAATTTCAACATCATTCAATCAATAATTTCAAAATTACATTACAATAATTACCAAACATCACATATACATATATTTACGTATCACATTATTTTATTACTATTATCATAATAAAAAATATTACTAAAATCTAATTACACCCTCAAAATTAAAAAAAAAAAAAAAAACATTGATTTGACTACTACAATAGAATTTGTCTCTTCCCAAAACATAAACAAACATATCAAAATCCCCCAAAATAATTTTCTTACCATTCCCAAAACATAAACAAACATACAGTACATTCTCCAACACAAATTTCACATTCCCCAACCACATTCCCAAAACTCAATCTCCCAAGCACATAATTTATATCCAAATATTATCCTATTGTTTCTCGATCAAGAATTACACGTTAAAGGCAAAAAATATAGTAAAAATGATGCTTTCCAAGATACACTAAAGTTTTGTGTTCAAATTCCATCGGTAGTTATTTATTTATTTTCATTTATACATGTACATATACATTTAAATTTATTACTGTTTAAACTTTGGATCTCGCAGATAAAAGTTTTGAAGGCAATATTATTGAATCAATTGACATGGTGGCAGTGTGTAGTTATTTGTTCCTGTTGGAGCACAGCGGAAATAATTTAGGCATGAGATTTAATTTATCAGGAATTCACAAATCACACTCACAAATTTAATGACAAAATTAATACTCGACAAATAGAAAAATAAAACAGACACAGATTTACGTGGTTCGGCAAATTCCGCCTACCTCCACGGGAGTTTTCTTTCTTCAATTATGATAGACCAGTACAAGCCAACCCTTGAATTTGACGTGCCCAAACTCAAGCCAAAAAAACCCCTTGTACAACCACTAACATAACTACCAAAGAAATACTCACTCCACCCCTTTGTATTGCCCCACTCATACTCATAATAACTACCCCATGAGTATCACATCATGAGTTCCACGAGTGTCCTCTCTTTGTAAAGTAATCAAATAAATACCTCTATTTATAATAGAAAATTGCTTGACTACTTTACTTAGAACTAGGAAACCCAATACAAGAAGGAGTCCTAATTCTAGTCAAATTTGGTCTCTTGAAAACCGAGTCAAATCCTAACAATCTCCACCTTGACGAGGTTTCTCATCTCAGCAATTGTTCATGACTCCATCACAAACCAAATTCCATTAGCCTTCAAAGATACCACTGCACATGCCGAATTAGTAACGTTCTGGCTCCAATTAACTCATCCCAGCCAATGCACATGTACAGCTTAATGTGTGACTTTCAGGACTCCACCTTCAGTGAATATTCACAACCTTAGGAATCAAAGTGGCTCAAGAAAATTGGATTCTTTCATACCTTTAGGACATAGATCACACCACCTAAAGTATGAACTGCTCCAACAACTATTTTGATTTTCCCCATTTCAATACCCATGACTCTCCAAGTAGAATCATCGCACAAAGACAAATTACCTGTCTTCCATGATTGAAGTGAATCAAAAAATAATTCTCCATGGCGCAAACATGCATTGTGCATCTGGAATCCAAAATCCATTGATCTCCACAACATTAATAATAATGTTGTCCGCAATACAAAGTCAAATCTTCCCGCTGTAAATCCTTCATATCTGTCGGCTTCTCCTACCTTCAATGCCACTGCTAGGCCCTGCTGAATTAGGAGATCCTCCACTCTTTCTTGCAAAAAAGTGAAATTCCCTTTGTCATCAAAATTTTGAACCGTGAAGTAATTTGCTAATAACATTGCCCATCCTCAAAAAATTAAATCTCAACTTGCAGCCCCAACCAAAAGCTCCGATACCAGTTTGTTGGAGCATAGCGGAAATAATTTAGGCATGAGATTTAATTTATCAGGAATTCACAAATCACACTCACAAATTTAATGACAAAATTAATACCCGACAAATAGAAAAATAAAACAGACACAGATTTACGTGGTTCGGCAAATTCCGCCTACCTCCACGGGAGTTTTCTTTCTTCAATTATGATAGACCAGTACAAGCCAACCCTTGAATTTGACGTGCCCAAACTCAAGCCAAAAAAACCCCTTGTACAACCACTAACATAACTACCAAAGAAATACTCACTCCACCCCTTTGTATTGCCCCACTCGTACTCACAATAACTACCCCATGAGTATCACATCATGAGTTCCACGAGTGTCCTCTCTTTGTAAAGTAATCAAATAAATACCTCTATTTATAATAGAAAATTGCTTGACTACTTTACTTAGAACTAGGAAACCCAATACAAGAAGGAGTCCTAATTCTAGTCAAATTTGGTCTCTTGAAAACCGAGTCAAATCCTAACAGTTCCATTCATGTGAGTGTATAATTCTATTATTTTCTATTAATTGATTATAACAATTGTATAATATTAAATAATGTAATTATTATCTTTTAACACAAAGTATGCATATACACTATTGCACTTAATCTTTTCTTGTTTGTAATTTTAGATTTTTGTCTTGTATGTATGCTTTTCAATTCAATTGCACTAATTGTATCTAAAATTATTAAAGTATATAATTACAAAGACGAAGTTAATTTTTTTTTCACTAGATAAGAGATGCAGTACAAAGACATTTGAATCAATAAAAAATCATATGTCCATAATCTCATGACAATAATGTCAAATTATGATAAGTAAAGACCAAATTTCACCCAGGCACTCAAAGTTATTTGAAAATTTTCCTATAATTAACTAAGACAAATATAGGATGACATCATAATTACGTTGTATATATAAAATTCCATATAATTATGAGGACTTCTTGAAATAATATATTAATCGAGAATGTCCAATTTTTCTAAATGTAAGTGCCTCGAGATGAATTGAGAAATTAAACCGCCCTATCGATCATATTGCATGCATAAGATTCAATTACCAGGTGATAATTTTTAGAAAATGAAATGTCAAAACGTTGATGCCCAACTTCTCTAGTTGTAGGTGCTTGATTGTTAGACGAATTGTCCAGTGGCTTGTAACCTAGTGGCATCAAGTCTCCTCTATTATGTGGGAGATCTCGTGTTCGACCCAAATGGACATCTTTGTGTATACCTTATGTATGCCTCTTGGTTGTTATCTTGTGGAGTTTGTACTTCCATCTTTTTTTTATTTGATACTTGTATTCTATTGATTTGTTATAAGATCGATCTTCTTAATTTGATAATTGGATCTATAGACTTGTTGTAAATGATACTTTTCACACAAATTGTTAGATGAATTGAAAAATTAAATTGAAACATCAATCATGTTGCATAAAATTCATTATTAGTTAAGAACTTTTTGAAATCGGATATCCAATCGTTGATGCTCAACTTTTCTAATTGCAAGTACTCCATTAATAATTAGACTTATTGAGAAATTAAATTTGTCTATATATTAGCTAGAAATGCTATTCTAGTATCAAATGGACTATCTAATAACCTGTTATTTGCTTCGCCCCTAATGGTGTCGAAGATAAAATATAGAGATCTTGTATTTCACTATCAGATAAAGATAAATTGGTGACAAATTAGTAAATAATAATACAAAAGTTGTCACTAATTATGTATATTAGATGACAAAAAATTTTGTCACCTTAATAATTTTTACAAACTAAATAGTGACAAAAATAATGTTAAAATTGTCACCATAGATAATCAATGACACACCATGGTAACAATGAAAATTTTATCACAAATTATAATGATAATTTTTATTGTTACTAAGTTGTCACCATAGAGATGTCACTAATTATTAATGGTGACAACTTAAAACATTAATTTTTGTCACTATTGAGTCATTTTATCATAATCTAAAAATTCTTTTCACTTAAAAATTATCATTATTGATAAGATAAAAGCTACGGGTGAATTACATTTTACCCCCCTGTATTATTCATAAGTTGCAAAAAAACCCTCTAAGAAAAATAAATAGGCAACGAACCCCCTCATGCTTTTAAAAAAATAGCAAATTACCCCCCTCCGTGTTACAGTGTGATACAGGCACCTAAAATGTGGCTGGTTTTGGATTTTTTTATACTTAAATGTCTATTTTGCCCTATTTTGCTAAGTACACATACACATATATAAAATTATATACATATAAAAAATTATATAAATAAATATATGTATAATATATATGTATATAAAATTATTTATAACATATCTATATACATATAATGTATATATTTCTTTTATTTAATCTAAAATTAAATAGTGTTATATTTTTGAAATATATAACATACTTATGTATATTAAATACTATTAAATATTTATACAATTATATATACGTACATATATATAATTATCAAAACTAAATAATTTCATATTTATAAAATATATAACATATTTATATAAAACAAATACTATATAGTAGTTACAAAAAATTATATACATGCATATATATAAAATTATTCATAACATATAAATATATATATATGATTATATACATGTAAAAAATTATATAAATACATATATGCATAATATATATGTATATAAAATTATTTATAACATATCTATATAAATATAATATATATTTCTTTTATTTAATCTAAAATTAAATAATTTTATATTTTCAAAATATATAACATACTTATATAAATTAAATACTATTTGATATTTATACAAAACTAAACAATTTCATATTTATAAAATATATAACATATTTATATAAAACAAATACTATATAATATTTACAAAAAATTATATACATGCATATATATCATTATTCATAACATATTTATATATATTTAATAATATTTATTATTTATAAAATTACATATACATTTATAAATACATATATGTATATGAAATTTCCACCCCTACCACTAGGGTTGTACATTCGGTTTTAACCGATCGAACCAAACGGTTCTGTCGGTTAACCGAAATTTTTGATTTTTTCAAATGCAAAACCAAAACCGAACCGAATAGTTCGGTTCGGTTTTTAACTGAACAGTTCTTTGTTTTTTGTTTTTTTTTTTGGTCTTTTCGGTTTTTTTTTTATTTTTCGATTTTGGTTAAAACAAGGGGAAAAAAAAAACTTATTTTTTTCACCAAGAAAGTGTTATAAAAGTTTGTTTGACAAAAGTAAGTTAGTTTAATTAAAAATTTAAATTGGGTAACTTATTCTTTTAGTGCCAAAAAAATTATTTGATAAAAATATTTGTTTTTAGGTGAAAAAATTGATTTAGATTATTTTTTTTTGTATATTGAAAATATTTGTTTTGATAAAATTATAATTTATCTATTCTAAACAAATACATTTAAAATATTATAAATTTAAGAAGATAAATAAATGTTTTAATTATTTAATGTTATAAAATTTTTAGTATACACATTGTGTATGCTAAAATTGCTAGCTTATAATCATCAAGGCAGATGCACGCAATTTTTGTATATTCAAATCTTAACTGCTAAGATCGAATAGCGAATTAAATCTTAAACTCAATCTACTAAAGTTAAATAGCTAATTGATCCAATGACATCATAATATAGATTGTGGATTTGTAAATTTTGTAAAAAATACAATTATAACCTTATTAAATCATCATTTCTAAAAGATAATTATGAAATATTGATAAATTTTGTATCCAAACTATCTTTTTTATGTTGAATTCTCCAATTTATCCTTCAAACTATATTGTCAATTTTTGTTGTTGAAATAATTAAAATGACAAATTATGTAAATGAACAAAAATAACTTCTATTTTAGATACAAAATGGTCTTTGTTTTTATAATAATATAAATAAAATCTTTATTAGTCAGCAAATACAATATGGTACTAGTACTACCACAGGAATAGCCAAATAGGATTCAATCACTTATCCCTTAGTTTGCAATTTAAGTTGAAATTTCAATTTTGCTCATCAATATACCTTATAATATATATAAGTTTAATTAATTAATTTTCTTTTAATATAACATTTTTTGCTGTTCAAATCATAATCATCTATTTTTTTATATGTAACGTGTATTAGTTCATATAATAAAAAAATTATGCAATTCTACCATTTGAGTTTAGAAAAAAATATCATTTTTGTTCTCTTTGTATTATAACTATTCATATTTTTATATGTCATATATTAATATTTATATTATTTATAAAACATAGGGCTTTTAATAACTATTTTGATATATTATTTACTTCTTTTTTTCTCAATTATTTCACTTTATCAAAAAAAAAAATTATTTATCCCAAAAATTTAAAAATACATTAACATTTACATTATTTAAAAATTTATATTTATTTATCTTAGACTTAAAAAATTTAATAAAAAATGTGAAATAAAAGTTAAACTAGTAGTGATTGAATAATAAAATTTTGTATATATAAAAAAAAAAAATCAGTTTTTTCGGTTTGGTTAACCGAACCGGTTTTTTTTATTTTTCGATTTTTCCGGTTCGATTTCGGTTAACCAAAAAAATCGAAAACTGAAATTTTTTGAAATGAAAAACAAAAAACCGAACCGAACTAGTTCGGTTCGATCGGTTTCGATTTTTTTTGAACACCCCTACCTACCAACAACCCATGCTGATGCCCCCCGCCTATACCCCCAACCAATCCCCACCCACACCCCAACCCCCGCCACCTCCTTGAAAAGATGGCTGCCATGGCAGCCCGCCATCCCCAATCCATCCCCCTTATACCCCCCAAACAATTCCTACTACCCCCTCAACCCCCGCCCTAAAACATGGCTGCCATGGCAGCCCGCGAGCTGGCCGTACCTTGCCAGATCTGGATTTGGCCAGGTCTGGCCAGCAGCCACCATGGCCGGCCGCATGTGGCTTTCTTTTATTAAAAATTATATATATATATATATACCTTCTACATATATATAGATATATATATATTTTTGATGGTCATGTACCGTCGATTCTTTAGGCTGGCCGTGGCCGTCGGTTTCCAATGGTCGACGGCTGTGGGGGTGGAGGCTGGGGTGGGTGAAGTCTAGTAAATATTAGATATATATATATACCTTTTAATATATAAATGTGTATATATGTATTATATATATGCATATTATATAATATAATATATTTATAAATAAATTTATGGTGTATAGATTTCAATTTTTTCCAACCATATTTTTTGTTCTCTGGAATAATGGTTGACCAAGGTAAAATAAGATTTATTAGGTAGTATTAAGACGAGGGCAATATAGTTCTTACAATGAAAAAATATAACCAAATGAATGAAAGGAGGCAGTGAGCTATTTTTTTAAAAACATGAGGGGGTTCGTTGCCTATTTATTTTTCTTGGATTTTTTTTTTGCAATTTATGAATAACATAGGGGGGTAAAATGCAATTCACCCTAAAAGCTACTATCACTCAATGCATGTTATTATTGACAACTTTTAGTTCTTCACTTATTATTTTGTCGTTAATGTTATATTTTTTTGTAGTGTTTTTGTGGTTAGTGAAGAATAGTCATCGGTCAAATTTATCATAAATTTGAGAATCTTTTATTTCCTTCATTCTCATAAAGGGGCTAGCTCTTAGTGCAGGGGCTTATTTATTGTCGAGGGAGGGCCGTGAAGGATCACAATAATTAAGCTCAAATCTGTTTATTAAAAAAAAAAAAAAAACAAGGGCCTGTCCTCCGCCCTTTTCCCACAATATTTTCCAACTTTCAAAATACACCCAAAAAGTGTATACATTCTCCAATCATTCTCTTAAAATATAAAAATTTTCTATCCAAAAAACGCTCCCAAAATAATTTCAAAACATAACATACCTACGCTATCCTACATATCACTTTCATCATACAAGTCCAACAAAAAGTAAACTGATTTAACATCTACAATAAAATTTCTCTCCCCCCAAAACACATAAAAACAAACAATTCATTTTTAATTCATTTTCCTTTTTTCCCAAAATAAAAAGAAACGCTTAGCACATTTTTCAAAACTTTCACCCAAAACCCCATTCTCCCAAAATATTTTTAAGAAAATGCCCAAAACGCAAGAGAACAAAGCCCAAGTTTTTGTAAAATTGTAAGAACATGTATGAAAACTTACATTTTATAGTATTTAAAAGTCAAAAAAGTTGGTAACCTGATCGCGAGGGAGCAGACGATAAAAGCCATGAATTATTTCAAATTTGAACTATGAATCGATTTCTCACCATTTTAATTTCTCAGAAAAAATAAATAAATAAATAAGTTATGGTTGCACTCCATTTGATAAAAGAAATATTTGTGAAAGAGATTTAAAAAAAATGTTTATTAAAGATAATAAAAACTCTATTTTGATAATTATGAGATGAATTAGTTAGGCCAGTGGCATCTTCTTTAAATAAATTCAAATGCATGTATCATTGCATGCATGTCAATAAGCAATTGAAACTTTGGAAAATTCCCAAAAAATTAAATAATTTAAAATTGTCAGAATTAACCTTCTAGCATGGCACCAAATTAAGTGTGACATAAATATACTTGTAATAAATAATGTTGAAAAAAATAAAAATAAAAATAAAAATTAAAGAAGAAGAAAGGATGGGGTGACAGCCAGATGATACCTGATAGCCATTTATTCTCAACTGAATCTCCACTCTTCTTGGTGAATATATATTATATATTATATTATTCTACTTTGTTTATAAAATTCAACTCTTGGTTCCCTCTATACTGTGTGTATATATAGGGTAGCTACCCAAGGCCAAAAAGCAAACAAAAAGAAACAAGTTTTAAAAGCTAGCTAGACAAAAAAGGGCAAGAAAAAGTCAAGAATGAGTGCCAAAGATGGACTGCATTTACATGCAACTATGGATGATGAAGAAGGCCAAACTAGTGGAAGCAAAATTCAGCCTGTTTCCTCCACTCCAGAGCAAGTTTTAGTACTTTTTTGGCCTAACTTAGGCTGTATGTATTTATGTTTGCATTTTTCTTGCTTCCATTTGTCTCATCTTTTGCTGGATGGTTTCATTTTAGCAGGGCAGAAAGTTGGAGAGTGAATTCTAAGATGATACGTCAACCTTCTTCTACTCTAAGCTACATGCTGGGTTTGAATGAGCTTTTTTCTTTAGATGTAAGTACCTTTTTCGTTTAAAAATTATTTCAAGGGTTGTCATCTCGTTGATTTGGCTGTATTTCTAAATGATCTATAAATTGTTGAACGACAATATAGTAACATCATATAGTGATACGTTGATATTATCATATATAATTTAATAATTTATAATCCAATTGAATTGTATGAAGCATAGAGAACTTGTAGGTTCTTGTTATCTTTAGATGTATGTACCTTTTTGGCTTTAGAATTGCTTAAAAGGCTGTCAAATAATGTTCATTTGGGTATAGTCAAGTAGATTAAAATAAATTGTCAGATAAGAATATTATAATATTATTATAGAATAAAAATCATTATATATGTTGATGGTTCATAGTTGATGATATTTTATGTATTTTCTTGATATAAAAGGTTTGGCGAGCATCGATGGGCGAGGTTCTTGGAACTGCAGTGCTCGTATTCATGTTAGACACTATCGTAATCTCAACCATTCAATCCAATATTAAGATACCAAATCTTATACTATCAATCCTTGCCGCCATCATCATCACCATCCTCCTCATAGCGGTGCGCCCGATCTCCGGCGGCCACATCAACCCAATAGTCTCCTTCTCCGCCGGGCTAGTGGGCATCATCTCCCTCACCAGGGCACTAATTTACATAGTTGCACAATGTGTAGGAGGAATTCTAGGCGCACTAGCCGTCAAAGCAGTGGTGAATAGCACAATTGAACAAACTTTTTCACTGGGGGGCTGCACAGTGACTGTTATAGCACCAGGCCCAAATGGGCCCGTTACCTTAGGCCTTGAGACGGCCCAAGCCCTATGGCTCGAAATCTTTTGCTCTTTTATTTTCCTTTTTGCTTCACTTTGGATGGCATATGATCATAGACAGGCGAAGGAATTGGGCCATGTTCTTGTTTTGTCTATCGTTGGGACAGTATTGGGCCTTCTCGTGTTCGTTTCCTCCTCAGTCACGGGCCAAAAGGGCTACGTCGGGGCCGGTCTGAACCCCGCCAGGTGCCTTGGCCCGGCGATTGTAAGAGGTGGGCATCTTTGGGATGGGCACTGGGTTTTTTGGGCTGGGCCAACCATTGCTTGTGTTGCCTTCTATTTGTACACAAAGATTATTCCCAGCCAGCATCATACGTCCAAGGCTTATGATCATGATTTCTTCAAGGCTGCTAAGGTTATGTTTGGAGGACGTGGTATCTGATATAGAATGTTGGTGTGAAGTAAAAGGTATAAGTGTGTGTAAAACTAGTCTACTTTCTTTGCTTAAGCCTCTTTAGCGTTGTTGGTGTGAAGAAAAAGGTATAAGAGTGTGTAATTTTTCCTTTTCTGTTTGATGTAGCCCCGGCCATCGGGTATATGTTTGTAGTCCAGGTTCGAGTTGAGGCATCTCACATATATTATGATTAATACTTCATATGAATTCTCTCCTAGCCTTTACTAGTGGTTTTAGATTATGAAATGCAAATGAGGCACGCAATGATGAAAAGAAAAGGAACAACCACTTAAGAGTTCCTCAATGATCTTCTAAAAATTGTTGAAGAATTTTTAGAAGAGTATTGACCTTTAAGTTCAGCTCCTTTCCAAGATTCGGTGCAGAAGATGCTTGTCCCGAGCCAACACCATACAGGTCAAATACCTGCAAGATCAAAAAAAGGCACATGAAGATATATTGCAACGTAAGTGAATTAATTGTCTTACAAGCAGAGTGAATCCGAGGGCCCCAAACTAGTAGAGGTCCCAACTAGATTGCATACCTATAAATCAAAAAGAAATGCAGCAAAATAGTGAAAACTCTGATAATTCCAACTAGGTATTTGATTTCTGTAAAAGTGGATGCAGAAGTTTCTGGTAACTGATTAATCCTTGCTCAGGTTCGACACCCACAAATAATAAGAGATGTCTTTAAAGTACAAGGTAGGACACTCCATCGTATCACAAGATTGCTGATCTCTTTCCATTGCAACAGAATTATATAGCAAATGTCAACATTTGTGGAAATTAACCCTGGGAAACTCAACAAGAGCAATGCAACACTAAATTCATGGCTCAAAGAATCTGCAGATATTGCCTTAGAAACATAGTCACGAGAACTCTTGGATAATTTATTTAAGAGAGCTGTCGCTGTCATATCATTTCAATGGAACAATAGACATAGTGTAGTCCATTAGTTAAGTTGGACAAGGTGCTGTAAAACTTAAAATTATATCTGACCAGTGGCACCCCTGCCTTTATGAAAAAGTAAGCATGAAGCTGTCTGGTATATCACTACTTCAAAACCCAACCATGTATAGAGAGCAAAGGCATTTTAACAGCACAATATCAGTGATCTAGATTTATAGTCTGAGTTGCCATGTACTATAAGAAATTAAATTTCATTTTTGCTGCTCCATTTTATCTATATTTGTTCATGCAAACATTCTAAAAATTTTGAGGAGAAAAGAGAAAGCAAAGGACTTACGGGGATAGGAATTCTTCTGTCATGGAAAGCAACATGTGATGCAAGAAATACATCACATGTGGAAGCACCTTCAGCCTGGCAAATTGTACATATCAATAAAATAGTATATCAAAAGTGTCCTTGGAAGCTACAAGCATAGTACACAAATGAGTTTGCTATCCCATGGCTGAAGCATAACAATCAAAGTCTTGTAACAAGAACTGAGTCTACCACTCCCAAGTCCCATGTAGTGGTTTTTAAAGAAAAAGCGCTCAAAATCTTGTGTAATGTTTCATCACAAGTTTCATAAAAAATGACAAAGAAGAGAAAAGAAAACCCACTCGCACACTACACATGCATAGATGTGCATATCTTACTGGAACATCAAAACTTGCAGTGATCCACTAAGCATGATTACACCAAAACAGAGACCAAAATAATTAAGATTTGGCAAAAAAAGAAACAAGACGAAATCATCATTGTTGCAAGTGTAGTACCTTGAATCCTCCAGCAGTTCCTGCATTTATGATGAGGTCTGGCTTCAATGTTTGAATAGAAGCATAAGTCAGAAGAGATGCAGAAACTGTGCCTACGTTGTCAACCCTGATAAAGAAATAATTCACTAACGTAATAGCTGGAAATTAAAGACTAGGGCATTAGATGAGATACTTTGCTGCAATGACTAAGAAGTTACCACAGATACTACAGAGAGAAAATTAATACACATAAGACACAACAATAAGCATGGTCCTGTGTATGCAATCAAGAGTCAATATATGTAGTAAAGAGCTAGGCGACAGAAAAGGTACAAACCCAATACTGCATCTTTTCCAGGACAAACAATGTCAATGTCCAAATCTTTAAAGGAAACCTGCATCATTACTTCAACATGGTAAATGCACAGGACCACATGAAATATACACCAAAATAAAGTTCAAAGCTACCATCTACATTATAGTGCAAAATGAAACTGTTTAATCTCTCAATTTGAGAAAGATGAACTAAATCCTTTACTACTGCATTCAAAAGATAGTGATCAACTGGTTAATGGTACTAACAGACAGTTCATAACATCCATTTTTGGAAGAAAAAGAGTATATCAGAAATAAAATATCAAACAACTGAAGCAACCAGTGTAAATTGATAATAAAACAAATCTGCAACAGAAACAAAATAATAAGATGATCCAACATCTTCATTTGACGTTTCATATCCAATCAATATCTACAATTTTATTTCTAACAACAAGGCACTAAGCTAGTCGTTCTACAGCGATTATAACTAATAAAAGGAATCAAATAAACAAGTACTCTAGCTTTCTCTTCCTGTTCACAAAACGCATAAGCTAATTCTTCAACCCTAGATCAGCCAAGATACAAGAAACTTAAAACTAAATATAAAAAATAAACAAAAATTGAAAAGGAAAAGGCAGAAGAAAAAGAAACATACACAGATCCAGCTTCCTCGGCGAGCTAAAACTTATCAACCAGAGGTTGCGCCTCCGTCTACATAGCTTCTCACACGTATAAAAATCACACATTCGATATCAGCACATAAAAGGAAAAATGAAAAAGGACTACTGATTATGAGGAGAATATTGGAGATGTGGCTAGGCGTTGACTCTCCGTTGACTTCCGCCGCCGCTTTGTCGTTGTGAGGTGGCGCTATTGATCGATTTTTCCCCTTTCACTCCCACCTCACGACTGATTCGGATGAAATGCCGTTCCCTTTTTCTTCCGTCAGTAAATCTCGAGAACGATATTATATACCACCGCCGCCTCTGGTGACGTGTGATACCAGAGAAAGTAGTCAATCAAATGGATGAGCAATAACCAGTAACAAAATCAAGAAGAAACGACCAACTTGGAAGAAAAAGGAAGAAACGTCAATCCAAAGCAAAACACGTAGTTGAAGAAGCAGCGCTTCTTTAAGTGGAACGCGCTTCTTGTAAAGACGAGAAAAATGCTACAATGCCTTCATTACTTCTTTAGATCGGTTGAACTGGTGAACTAATTTTTATTTTAAATCGATTAATAATTTTTTTAAATAAAAATTAAAGAGGTCAAACTTTTTTACTTTTTTCTTTTTTCATTTTCTCATTTAAATTCTCCCCAAATATCAAATTTCAAACCCAAATTCAAGAACTAAGCTTCAAGGTAATTGAAGATTTGTATATTTTGACTTTATTGCCTATTGTAATATTGGTCTTAATTTATGTTTTGAAACTTTTATATTATTTGAGTTGGTATTTATTGTTCTTATAAGTTATAATAGATTCTATAAGAATATCTTTTGGAAAAACTTACTTCATGATTTCATATTCTAAATTGATGTATGGATATTAATATTATTGTGGAGTAGAGTTTGTATAAAGTTTAATAAATAATAGGCAATTTTTATTTTTTCCCTTATATATATATATATATATTTTACATTCTTTGATATTTTTTATATATTTATATTTTATTAAATATAATTATGACGTTATACCAGTTGAACTAGTGGTTAAACCAGTTGAACCGATCTAACTAATAACCAATAAGGCCACCAATTTAGTCACTGGTCCGATTTCTTAAACATTGCTTTCAGTATTTTTAAATTTTGAAAAGCTAATAACAAGAAGTTGAAAATAAATTTATATTTGCATAATTTGTTAGAAAAATAATGATTATATAAGTTTTAGTAGGTTGTAGGTGACGATAGAATAGAGAGAGAAGATATAAATAGGTTATTGTGAAAAAATATTTAGATTATTAGGGAATGTGTTTTAAAATTTTTGATGAAAATGATGATAAGTTATTGGTAATTTATTTTTAAACAATGAAAATAGATAAAAATGAATTTGAAAATGTAACAAACAAGCCCTGAGGGGTCTAGCATTGAAATTTGTAGAGGAAAAAGAAATAGAAATATAAAAGTGCAAAATTAAAGTATAAAATTATATTATTTAAGAGTGAAAAAATCTTTCTTAGCATTTTTTTCATTTAGTGCAAGTCTAAATATATAGGTAAGGTCATCAATTATTTTAAATAAGGATTATACCCAAAGGGTATTTGTATGAGCTTACAAGCTACTCAAATTATTTTATAAAATATTTGAAAGTTTATAACATGTTAAACAATATTTAGTAATTTTTTAAAAAAATATTTTATAAGCTCCCAACATTAAAGAACTCTTAACTTATTTTTAATTTTTTAATATAATTATTTAATTTTAATTATATTAACTGCAAAATTGTTATTACTAACATTGCATATGCTTCAACATCTTATTTTATTCAAACACTTCAAGAGTTCTTATTTAACTTTTTATGAGTTTCAAAAGCATATTATACAATATAACAATTTATTAAATTTTTAAATGAAGTTATCCAAATAGCCTCTTAAATCATTTATACATGAAAATTAAATGTGACAAGAGGTGAATAATTGTCAGTAAATAAGCATTGATTTTATAGTGGGCCGATGACATCAAGAAATCTTGTGAAGCACATTTGGGAGATTTTGGGTTCTTGGATTTGGGCCTTTCTGAGATATGGGCTTTATTGTGGGCTCTAGATATGGGCTTACTCAACCATCGGCCCAATTTCTCTTAGTTCGATAAAATGCGTCCAATGGTCATATAATTATAAGTAAGGGTGCACACGAGTCAAGTCGACTTGCAAGCCTCACAAGCTAGCTTGTGATCTAATTTGAGTTGATTTCGAACCGTTTGTATTTAGGCTAGAAGCTTGCGAGTCAATATATAATTAAATATTATTTTTTATTTTATTAATAAATATATATTATATTACTATTTTTCTATTTCGAGTTTGAGATCGAACTTGCAGTTTTTTATAATTTATTTGTTAATTCGAGTCTTATCGAACTGAACCAAGCCGAGCTTGAGTTTAAAATTTTAGGCTCGTCAAGCTCCTTGAACTCAAAAATTTTGCCCAAACTCTGCTCGACTCGACTCGACTCGACTGCATCCCTAATTATAAGTTTATTATATGAAGCGGTCCATTTGTTCGATTGGAGCTCCATTGTTTTTATAAAAAAATTGAATTAAATCTGTAATTTAAATTTAAATTTTGGTTCAAAATCTGTTATAATTTTATCAAAATGAGAATCAAACATCAAGATTCAGATTTGAATACGAAAAGGCTGCAAAAAAATAGTCCTTATATAGTTTTAACCCTTAACTTTTGAGGAGAAAAAAAAATATATTGCACCACGATAATTTTTTGTGTATGTATGAAAATTAGTTTTTAATGGAATCATTATCTATAGCAATATACTTCAATTTCATTTTCTTTTAATGACATTTAACTACATAAATAATACTGCTTATTTTGGTTGAATGGAAAATGCAACAAAATCTAGTTGTATGTAAACATACGAAAAAAAAAATTCTTTTGATTGAATTTTTTCGTAAAATTTATAGATTTATTCTGTGAAAATTTTCTCCTTATATTTTATTTTTCTTCTTATTTTTTTCCTTGGAGAAAGTAGCAAAATATAGCCAACAAATACTGAGGCTGTGAGATCTCATTAATGAAGAATATATATATATATATATATGTGTGTGTGTGTGTGTGTGTGTGTGTGTGGACTAGTTCAATCTTCTTTATTGCATATTAGTGGATAACAAAGATAATATAAACATTATTTAGGGACAGCAGTGGGACGGGTTTGGGGTGGATTAGGCTCGCCCCATACCCTATCCCGTGAGATCATACCCTATCCCATATTCCATCCCGTTCCAAAAAGGTCCTGCCTCATCCCATTGGTTAACCTACCAACTCGGAAAGAATTAGAAAAATTGAAATCAATCAATAAAGTATCAAATCATAACTACTTGACAACAATTAAAATTCAAATTTCAAGTACAAAAATAAAAAACACATGCAAATAAGATAAGATTCTATAAGTAAAATAGGAGATAAAAATAGAATTAAAGTAATAATCAGCACAACATTCAAATTTTTATGCATTGTAAGTTTGATGGTAAACTAAAACAAAACAAAAAAAACTCAAAATTTTTAAATCCAACAAGCTTCCACCATATAGTTTTAATCCCCATCTAAATTAACTCATCCCACATTCTTCAACATATTCCTCTTCATCTAGCATAGTTGAACATTATTTTTAATTAGAAAAGTATAAAATAAATTATATATAATATATTTATTATTATATATATAATATTTATATTGATGGGGTGGTGGGGGGTGGTTGGGGCGGGATCGATAAACCCCATACCCTGCCCTAAATAATTCGTGTTAGAAAATTTTCACCCCATACCCCGCCTCGTATCCCGTAAGTCGCTGGGACGGATTGAATTCAATTTCGAATTTTGCCCCCGGCCCATTGTCATCCCCAACATTATTGCATTCACATGCAAATATTTGGCAATTCACATTGCAATACAGTTACTTATTACAAGAGACTTATAATGCAAAATTGGCACTATAATATGACAAGGATTTTTTATTTTTTTTTTTGGTAAAAAGATTATATCCTCATTATATTATAAATATTAATTATTAATAATAAGCAAGGGATCATTAATGAGTATCAACTAACCAACTAATATGAAAGTGGCCCAAAATTTATACTTTTGGTCGGATGGGAATTCAAAACTTCGTAAATTTTAGTACTTCAATTTTGCTACTTGAAATTTTGACAGCGATGAGTATTTATATCTATATTATATATAAAGTTCTTAGTGACGTGTTATTTTATAAATTGACAAAATTAATCCAACTTCAAGGAATAATGACAAGTAGTTTAATTTTTTTTTTTTTTAATTTTCTTTGCTCTCTCTATTTTTTTTTCTCCTATTATGTAAGTTTGTTTCTTTTTCTGTTATTTTTATTTTCATCTTAATTTTTTTTATTTATCCAAAAAATTGAAATATATGTATTGAAAATATTAAAAGATATAGTAACATAGAAAAGAGTGTTTGAGTATTTTATTTATTTTTCTATTAATAAAAATTTTAATACAGACTTGAGTGTACTAAAATTATTAATTATTTATTAAAATCTGTATCTAAATGATGGCTTTCCACTAAATTTTAGTGCTCAATGTAATTTCACTCTAGTGGAGAGTTAAGTTACATCAATGAGTTTTCATTGGTAGTACCTCAATACCAAAATTTTGCATTTTAATAGCTTTTCACTTGATTATGCATTATATATAAAATTACTTTTTAATAGATTTTGTAATAAAACATAGCTTCACAATACTAGAAAATAAATGTGACACAAAGAAATAGAAAATTATTAAATTATGTGCCTTATTATGTTTTTTACATCTTTTTAAGGCGACTTATTTATTCATATTTTTTATACTCACTAGACAATTGAGACATTCATTCATAAGGTGTAATGCAAATTATGCATTAAATTCTTAATTATGCAGTTTTAATTATTTTTAACGACTAATTTGAAAGACTAATAATAAATTAAGAACTATCGACAAATGAAAATATTCTTCTTTTTTTTAATATTTTAATCTTTAGTTCATATTTTTATGTACAATTATCTGAAAACCTTTAATAGCAGGAGTTCGTCTTCAACTTGATTTTTAACTTGTTCAATCAAGTTGATTCATAATACTCAGATCAATTTTTCTCTCATTTTCAATTGAGACATTCATTCATAAGGTGTAATGCAAATTATGCATTAAATTCTTAATTATGCAGTTTTAATTATTTTTAAAACATAATTTGAAAGACTAATAATAAATTCAGAACTATCGACAAATGAAAATATTCTTCTTTTTTTAATAGTTTAATCTTTAGCTCATTTTTTCATGTACAATTATCTGAAAACCTTTAATAGCAAGAGTTCGTCTTCAACTTGATTTTTAACTTGTTCAATCAAGTCGATTCATAAGACTCAGATCAAAATTTCTCTCATTTTCTTCCACTTAACTATACTATAGTGAGAAAACAAGTCGAAGAGACTGAAAAATATACTAGTTAATTATTATATTTTGTTAATGGTCTTGTATATTCCAAAACAATTACATCATTGATAGTGAAATTAACACATTTATGAATTTTCTCCCACTATTTTAGTGCACCATATTCAATTTGGTGGAAGAATATTAATAGTGAAGACAATTACCTTAGTGGAGTTTCATTTATCCATATTCCCACTAATTTTACATTACTGTCCTATAAAAAAATATATGAATTCAAAATTGCCATTCATATATGTATTACTTAAGTAGTACATATCTTTACTTTGTCACAATAATAATTTCTGCAATTTCAATAGAAACATTATTTAAAATTTATTATTATTGATGATTAGTGCAGAAATAATTTTATATACAATCATTATTATATATATTTAATAAATAGTGATATATGTGCAACAACAATTTAAACAAAATTGTCACTATTAATTTTTTTAAAAATTATACCATGATAAAATAAAAACTATTATTATTTATTTTTAGCAATAATTTAAGCGTTATCACTTAATATTTTGTCATAATATTATTTTTTTTGCTATTGTGATAAGATATATATTAACATTTGATATGTATAGTAATGAACGATAAATTGAGGACTAGAAAAAGGAAGGAGATTATGGATAAGTGTTATAATCATGTTTTATCTTTCACTAATAATGCAATTATCATATTATTTGAAATTATAAAGTAGCTAAGTGTTTGTGGTTAGACAAAAACAATGTTTGTCTATATTTTGAAGAGCAAAATTATCCCCAAAGTCAAAAAGTAAACAAACATAGGTCTAATTTTGGAGGAAAAATGCATTTTGGGCATTTTCCAAAATGCCCTTCATTTATTCTTTTAGTTTACCAAAAAACCCTTGACTCTCGTCCACGATATCCTTATTTAATCATTCTTATAATAAATTTTTAGAATTATATCCAGTCATTAAATTTTCATATATACATTTCAATATATTATATGTATATATATTAAAATTATTTTAAAATTAAAATTTCTCACTACTAATCAAACAAGAAAGTGATTCATGATTTGACATATGCCGTAAAAATTATCTCACACAAAAATATAACCAAACATTACTTCGCTCTTCAAAATAATTTCTACATACCACTAAAAGTATAATCAAAGAACCATCACATTTTCCCAAATCTATTTTCAAATTTCATTTTTTCAAAACATACATATAAAAAAAAATTCAAAATATAACCAAACATTACCCAAATTTATGAAGGAATCATCTTGAATATGCACTAAAAATCCCTAAACTTCTTGTCTTGAATTAGAGGGCATCAAAGTATGGGATCCAAGTCACTTGCATTGCAAATTCCAAAAATCCTCAAGATTGAATATTTTCCTCATTTATTGGCCACTTCCCCACCTTCTTTATATGTCATTTCATGGAGTTGACTTCTTCACACACATGAGTTAGATATTAAATGATATTGCTGCAGTATTTTGATTGATTTATAAGAGGAGGGGGGAGGGGGGGGGGGGGGAATTACATTTTTTGTCACATAACTTATATCATGTATGACTTTAGTTTTAGAGTTAATTGCAATCAACTCCCCAACTTATAGCCTCCTTTGCACATTGCCTTTTAATCGTTGTCGATGTGCAATTTTATCATTTGAACTAGTTAAAATGTGTGCTGACACCACATTTGTTCATTTCTGGTGGAATTCAATCAATGAGCATTGGACGCGTGGGCTAAAGAAAATAAAATATTTTTGTTAGATTGCACAAAAAAATGAGCAGATGTGATATCGGCGCATATTTTAACTAATTCAGGTAGTAAAATTGCACATCGACAATGACTAAGGGACAATGTGCAAAGGAGGTTATAAGTTGGAGGCTGACTGCAATTAACCCTTAGTTTTAATATATTTGAGTTTACCAACAACTTCACTTTCATTCTTAAATATTTAAATATTAAACCTGTCATTTTAATTTTTTTCATCTTTCAATTTCTCATCCCTTCCTTGTTAAGTTTTCTTTTGCTTAATTTTTTTTTCTTTTTTGAGTAAAACATTAGATATATTAAGTTTTGACCATGATAATTGGAATTTTCATTGAGAATGACAATTTGCTTTTGTAATTAAACGTATTGTGATTAAGAGGGAGAGTATAATATATACACAAATTTTAAAATAAAAAATAAAAAAACATTATTCAATATGTAAGAAATAAAATAAATATGTTAGATAATATATATATATATATATATATAACAAAAATAATTATTCATTCAATTGAAAGAGTAGCATGAAATAATTGATAGAATATGTCATATAAAAATTAAATAAATATTTTTAATTTATATAAGTTTAAAATTTAAATTCACTTATCAAGTGTACCATGATCGGCATTAGAAATATGAATTCAAAATTTGGATTTATTGAGTTGAAAGAAAGAAATTAATTTACAATAATTGTATTATGTTGGGTCAATTTTATGGATTCAAATACACTTAGTTAGTTGGACTATTGATAAACTACTAATTTTTACATAAAGATGAAAGGAGCATATATAAAGTGGTAAGAGTTATTGAGTAAAATTTAAATTTCAAGAGGAATCTGATATTTTTGAGTGCATCTATCAAATATTATCAAGATATTAATTATTTAATAATTACAAAATTATTTATATCCAAGATAAAGTCAAATGGAAACAAAAGGTTACAATAAAATGTATAGAGTATGAAAAATAATTAAATTATTTAAAATATCTTGTAATAATTAACTGCAAAAAAATGAGTAGAGGATGGCCATCGATGTCATTGCTTTTCACCTTATGAAAAATAATCATTTTACTATCGTACCTAAAAAATAATTTCATTTTGATAATTATGATAAGATAATTAATGAGTTTGGCCCTTATATAATTAATATGAGCTTGAGAATATAGTTGGTGTGAGTACTTCAATTATTTTCTCAACCAATTGATGATAAAAGTTGAAAACAACTGCCAACCCTCATAATAATACCACAAGAGATAGGGTTTTTTTGGCCCTTTGAATCTTGACAACTATTTATGGATATTTTGTTCAAATTATTGATGTGCCCATGTATATATTTATTCACCATGAATGATATCAACTATTTTTTAGATTCCCATCTATTTTTTGGGTGGTTGGATATGTATTAATGAATTGAGAATTGAATATATATATATATATATATATTTATTTATATATGCACACACTTATTGAGAAAGTGTTAAAATTTAAATTTCAAACTTCACATATAAAGGTCTGAGATCAATGCCGCTCTGCTAACTAATCACTCAATGGAGCCTAATTGAATATGATATAATATTATTTAGATTTTAGTTTATTTTTATATTGACTTTAATTTTTTATTTTGAAGAGACGGCTGGAAGGATGTGAGAGGAGAATAATTTACAAATTATTTCAAAATTTTCGACTTCTTCAATATGGGATAAGATCAAGTATCATCATATTTTGCAATCGAGAAATTTGTGAAGAGAGACATAAACAATCATCTCCACAAGCAGTGCTAGCTAATGATGATGATGATAAGATACATCACTAAATATGAAGACTTAATTGATGGGGAGTTTTGTTCTAATGAAAAAACATTTTAAAGGGAACATAAGGGAGAGATTTTCCTATATTCAACACCTCGATTCCTTAATACGGCCAATCTTCTCACCCAATTGACCAAAAATGAAAGAGAGAGACTAACCAAAATATTATTCCATCAATTTGCATTTAACAAAAATTTAACTTAAAATTGCTACTCAAAAGGCAGAATAAATTATATTGTTTAAAAATTTTCGACTCCAATTTAAAAAAAATCATATATCATTAATTATTTTTCAACATTTTTCACCTATCAATGTCAACAAGTGCTCTCAAACATAAAAATATATGTTATCAAATTCCAATAGTTTAATTCATTTTTCAAACCCATGTGCACATTAATTTTAGTGCCTATATATGGCCCAAGACATTAAACATTTACTTAGAAGAAATTATGGTCTAAGAATGCTCATATTTTATTTTAGATGAGACTTACAAGCAAAGAACTAAAATTATAGCTTAAGCAATCCAATCGAATCTTCAAATAAATACTTCAAAAAAATTAAAATATTTATTAAATTGACCAATTGATATCAATATCTGATCTTGCTTTGATTTTGTTATATAATTAATACGTATCTCATTTAAGCACGTAAAGTACAAATTGTAATCATAAATTTAAGGATCTAAAGCATGTGAAATCCTATTGTTTCTCCATTAGGAATTACACGTTGAAGGCAAAAAATATAACAAAATAAAATGGCTTCCAAAATATATTATTCAAGGTTGAGTTCCCAATACTACAAGCATAAAGTTTTGTGTTCAAATTCTATTGAATGTGTAGATATTTATTTATTTTTTTATTTATAATAAATAAATATTATAAATAGATATTTATGTACATAATTTAAATTTATTAGGGTTTGAATGCCGGATGTCACATGTAAAAGTGTAAAAAGAATTTTATTAGATCTATTAACTACTAGACGATGTAAAGGTATTTTTTTTCTTTTATCAAATAAATAAAATATATTACTGAGTAAAGAAATCATCAGTTCACAATGGAAACTACCATCACAAAAATTATATTTAGGAAGATCCCCCCACCAAAAAAAAAAAAACCACAAAAAAAAAATGAGCTACCCATTTTGCTAAGTTATGTGATGGATTATTAGCATTTTTTCGAACAAATTTAAATATCCACTTTATAATTCTATTAATCTATCAATTGGTTATAATGATTATATTAAATTAAACAATATAATTATTATTTTTTTCTAAAAAATAAAGTAACTATATATACACGCATATATACACTCTTGCACTTTATCTTTTGTTTGTAATTTTAGATTTTTACACCATTTTCAATCCAATTGCATTAATTGTATTCACAATTGAAGTAATTAAAAAGGCAAAGTTTTTTTTTTTTTTTTTTTTTCTCCACTAGATAAGAGATATAGCACAAAGACGTTTGGACCAATAAACTATGATTATGTACATAATATCATGACAATAATGTCAAATTAAAGATTAGATTTCATCTGGGCACTCAGAGTTACTTGAAAATTTTCTTACATTTAGCTAAGAATAATGCAAGTGACATCGCAATCACATTGAATAAAATTCAATTTTGAGAAGTTATTGGAATAGGATGTCAAATCGATGGTGTCCAACTTTTGTGGCTAAAAAAGTTCATTTTTCACTTAGACGAATTGGAAAATTAAGGGAATGTTTGGTTATGTTATTTTATGTGATTTTATTATGTGTTTTGGGATAATGAATTATTGAAAAATGCAAAAGTTATTTTTCAGTATGTTTGTTTATATTTTGGAGGAGACAATTTTTTACTGTAACAGTCAAATCAATGATTTTTTGTTTGATTTTTAGGATAAAAATGAAATTGAGTGACTTTTTTAATATTAGAATAATAATAAATATATAATGTATATATAATATATGCATGTATATATTGGATAATATATATTTTGGAGGAAAATTATGGATATATTTGATTATGTTTCTGCAAAATAATATTGTTTTGGGAAAATATAATCAAACAAAGAATTGCTCGTATGTTAGTTGATAATGCTATTTTAATTAATATCAAATAGGAGAGTCTAATATCCCATTATTTGTTTCCTAACTTATTTTTCAAATTTTAACTGTCTATAGAATTTTCTTCATTTTCTTTGAATACATTAAAAAATCCAAGGATTGTACTCCATGGATTAAGAAAATATTTGTTCCACTATAAAAATTAGGGCACCAGCTATAATCAATTCATAATTAATGCTAAAACTTCATAGTTTTGTCTACAAAATTATTCTAACCATGCAAGTTCGAAGTAGATACTTCTGTAGCTAATTCTCACTACAACCAATCCGTAGCTTATGATTATTTTTATATCTACTAATTTTTATACGCATAACGTATAATTAATATGTTGCATTTTAAGATTATGGATTCATAATTAATAATTTTTGTTGATTATAATTAAAAAAGTTATATTTATTATGAAAATTTATAGCTATGATTTATAACTATAAAATTAATTTAATAATAATTTTTCATAACAGATACTTACAACCTGTTTGGTTTTATTTCCACAAGTCTTTTTCATTTTCATCCGAAAATAAAAACTGAAAACTATTACTTTCTCTCTATTTTCACTCAAACTATTCCTATTTTCAATTTCAAACTCTTTCTAAACATATCCTATCATCCTATTATCACATCAATCAAATTTGAATTTGATTTGACATAAAGTATCAATTATCATTTTAAAATTAATAAAATATACATATATTTTTAAAAAATAATTTTTTTAAATATAAATTAACCATCTTTTCAATTCTATACATATTTTAATCATTACTTTCCAACAAATCATCCAAACATATTTTCATTTTCATTTCAAATCTATAATCAACTTTTCAACTTTTAGAAATGGCTAAAATAGGAAATAGCTCTGGAAATAAAATCAAACGGGCCCATACTTAATTTTTTAGTAGTGTAATTCATCCTCGTCCATCAAACAGGTAGACAAAAAGATGGACAAAAATCAAATTGTCCATGTGTTAGTTAGGAATGTAACAACATTTCATTGTTTCCTTCTTGCCTTATATTCACCCTATCCTCTCTTTCTCTAAAAAAAAAAAAAAAGAAAGAAAGAAATCTATGGGAAAGAGATTAAAAGATTTTATTTGTTAAAGATAATAATTAAAATTTAAAGCTCCATTTTGATAATTATGAGATCAATAAGTTAGGTCTATAGCATCTTCTTTAAATAAATTCAAATGCATGCATGGCAAAAATCAATTGAACTTAGGAGAATCCCCAAAAAAGAAATAAAATAAGTTAAAACTAATTTTCTAGCATGGCACCAAAATAGTTGTAATATAAATATATGAAAGATACTTGTAGTTAATAAAAAACCCTCTTTTTTTTCAAAAGAAAAAAAGAAGTAAAATAAATAAGAAAGGATGAGGAGACAGGCAGATGATACACTTAACTGTGGTTGAAGTGTGACAGCCATTAATGTCCGACTGAATCTCCACTCTTCTTGGTGAACATATATTAAACTATTCTTCTTTGTTTATAAAATTCAACTCTTGGGTCCCTCTATGGTGTGTCTATATATAGTGTAGGAAACTAAGGCAAGAAAATACCAAGTCCAGAAAAGCTAGAGAAAAAGGGCCTAGAAAAAGTCAAGCAATATGGGTACTGCCAAAGATGGGCTGCAGTTACATGTTGATATGGGTGATGAAGAAGGTCAAACTAATGGAGGCAAAATCCTGCCAGTTTCCTCCACTCCAGGGCAAGTTTTAGTACTGTTTTGCCTAACTTAGGCTGCATGTGTTTGTGTTTGTTTTTGTTCTTGTTTCCATTTGTCTCATCTTTTGCTTGATGGTTTCATTTTAGCAGGCCAAAGAATTGGAAAGTGGATTCTGGGATGAGACGTCAACATTCTTCTACTCTGAGCGATGTGTTGGGCTTGAACGACTTCTTTTCTTTAGATGTAAGTATTTTATACGTATATTTTTTGCTTAAGAATTGATTCAAGGGTTGTCATGTTGTCGTTTGTTTGGCTATGTATCTGAATGGTTTGTGAATTGTTAGATGTCAATATAATGATATCATAGAGTGAAATGTTGATGTCGCTATGTATAATAAAAATTGAATGGTTGAAATAATGAGAATTTATCACTGAGTAGGTTCTTCAAGTATTTTTGGATGTAAGTAGCTTGTATGTAGTTTTTTTAACTTAAGAATGGCTTAAACTACTGTTATGAAAAAGTTCATATGATCTTACCTTTCATTTGAGTACAGTCAAGTAAATTATAAATTATTTGATTAGTATATTATAATATTATAAAATAAAATACTGACATCATTATATATGATAACACTTCATAACTCATGATATTTTATGTATTTTCTTGATCTAAAAGGTTTGGCGAGCATCAGTGGGCGAGATTCTTGGAACTGCAGTGCTAGTGTTCATGCTAGACACTATCGTAATATCAACCATTCACGCCGATATTCAGATACCAAATCTTGTATTGTCAGTCCTTGCCGCCATCATCATCACCATCCTCCTCATGGCGGTGCACCCAATCTCCGGCGGCCACATCAACCCCATAATCTCCTTCTCCGCTGGGCTAGTGGGCATCATCTCCCTCACTAAAGCACTAATTTACATAGCTGCACAATGTCTAGGAGGAATTCTAGGCGCGCTAGCCCTAAAAGCAGTCGTAAATAGCACGATTGAACAAACTTTTTCACTTGGGGGCTGCACAGTGACAGTCATAGCACCAGGCCCAAATGGGCCCATCACAGTGGGCCTCGAGACGGCCCAAGCCCTATGGCTCGAAATCTTTTGTTCTTTTATTTTTCTTTTTGCTTCAATTTGGATGGCATATGATCATAGACAGGCCAAGGAATTGGGCCATGTTCTTGTTTTCACTATTGTTGGGACGGTATTGGGCCTTCTCGTGTACGTTTCCTCCTCCGTCACGGGCCAAAAGGGATACGTAGGGGCCGGACTGAACCCTGCCCGGTGCCTTGGCCCGGCGATTGTAAGAGGTGGGCATCTTTGGGATGGGCATTGGGTTTTTTGGGTTGGGCCAGCCATTGCTTGTGTTGCCTTCTATTTGTACACAAAGATTATTCCTAGCCAGCATCATAGGTCCAAAGCTTATGATCATGATTTCTTCAAGGTTTTTAAGGTTATGTTTGGAGGACGTGATATCTGATATAGAATGTTGGTTTGAAGAAAAAGAGATAAAGAGTGTGTAAAACTAGCCTACTTGGTTTGAAGAAAAAGAGATAAAGAGTGTGTAAAACTAGCCTACTTGGTTTGAAGAAAAAGAGATAAAGAGTGTGTAAAACTAGCCTACTTGGTTTGAAGAAAAAGAAATAAAGAGTGTGTAAAACTAGCCTACTTTCTTTGCTTAAGCCTCTTTAGTGTCTCGTAGAATGTAATATGAGATGTTTTATGTCAACAGTTGTATGGAAAGTTCAAATCTCACAAGGGTTGGCTCTAAGGCAATCTTTTCTTTTTCTTTTTTTCTAGTTTACTTTATCTATTTTAGAAATGAATCAATCAAATGGTTTAATTATAATCTTATATCCGTCACTCAAATATAAATTGATTTATAATTACATCAATTCAGACACTATATATTTTTGGAGCCAATCCTATAACAAGCAAATCAATAGTTCATACTACGAATCTCACATATATATATAAGCGTAGAAGTAATCTCACTCCAACAATTGACCATCTCCAATTTTTTTTTGAGCCAATCTAAAATCCTACTTGTTTATAACCCTAATTAAATTTAGAATTGAATAAAAAGGGTATTTTATTTCAATTATTTGAAAAAGAATGTACTGTCATCTCTCTTCCAAAAAGACATCTCACCCTATCTTATTTTTCAGAAAACTGCAATTGCATCCAACTCAATTTTATCACTCATTAAATTACAAAATGATCAACTTGCCCTTACCTATATATTGTAATGCAATTATTTAAGAATCAATACTTAATTAATTATAAAATACAAACATATGCATAAAAAGTAAAACGATCATTTTTCAATGTAATAAATGATAAAAATCAAATAAATTATCATTTATCTTTTTAAGAACACAAAGGGGTTACTTCATATTTTCCAAAATACAATGTCTAATAAGCCCCAATGCACATGGAGCAAAATACCATTTACCCTTAAGTTATTACCATATATACTATAACATAGTTATACATTTTTACATTCTAAGTAATTACTTAATTAGCTAGCAACCATCTCCTTCATCAAAAACTACATATGCCTCAGTTATTTTTTTTTTATTTATTTATTTTCATTTGCATTCTCCATCTCTATACATACTTAAGCCAGCTATGGTGATGATGGCTGGAGGAGATTGGAAGAAGAAGCAAGCGGCTCGTGGACGACTGAGTTTATCGACACAGAAACCGGATGGCCTTCCAACTGCAGCATTATCCCTCCAAGAACTTCTTTCAGTAACAACTTGAACTCATCCTCTTTAACCACTTTCCCATCAGCCGCGCCGGCCATTTTAAGAGCTTCATTCATAATACCATCCATCTACCAAGATGCATGAACAGTTTCAGTACAGTAAAGAGGTTGCATTTATGAAGTAAATCAGCTGTTTAAACAAATACCTGATCAACAGCACCAAGTGGAGGTAAGCCGGCGGATGCCGCCAAAGAATCAAGTGCCATGCTCAAATATTCCTTTGATATTTTCCTGTTTCGCTCTTTGGGTACGATCTTTAAAGCAGAATCCATTGCCTGCATTATATATAATATGCAAGATGCCAAGATCATCAGTCTGAGTAAGAGGGGGAAGGGTTAAGGATTTATCCAGTGTAAGATATCACATTGTTCGAGGAACTCTACATGTTGTCAGAGTAAAGGATCATCAACAAGGGCATTCTAGATTCTTGTCCAAGACTTGTATCATTTGTGATGCCATGTGAATCGCTAGAAACATGTGAAGCGTATAGCCAACCCAACAATGAAAACTTCATAAGGGGACTAAATCAGGCTACCATGAGACAAAAGATTTTCTTTCTAAAGAGATTTGATTCGGAAAATGGGATTATACAAGTCCAATTTAGAGGATGAAATGAAATGAGATCAGGTATGTTACCGCTAATGGATGGGGATGGGGGGGGGGGCGCTCAACAACAATATATCAAGAATTAGGCATGGCAAAAGTTTTAGTCTATGCAGAAAATATTTTTAATACTCTATTCTAATTTATATTTCATCTTCTATTCCATTTTATTATAAAAATGCATGCTAAGTTTATGTAATATAAAAATAAGTATTTTTTTTAAGGAATTATGTTTATTTTATCGAGTCTCTCTTCAAGATAGTGCCCACATTATTATGAATATTTTAATATATTTGGCATGTAACTGCGGACTAATTTAGAAGATGAATCACCATTTAGAACAGAGGATTTAAAGTGATACTACGTAGAAAGGATTATTACAACGGACGAACAAATGGAATAGTACTCAAGCAATGTCACTAACCTTTTCCAACTCAAATTTGTTAGATAGCAGTCTCTTTATACCACTCCCATCAAAAGTATTCTGGCTGTGAGCAACAATGGCTGGTTGTTCCTTGAGTAGTTGCACAACATTCTCAGCAGCTCTTTTAAACTCGGCCAAAAACGCCGCCTGTGAAACTGGCTGCTGAAGGGCGGCGCCAAGGGATTCTAGTGCCGGTTCCACAATGTTATCCTTCACCTGCAAGAGGGCAAGGAAGTATACATTGAAATAGAAGAAAAAAGAACGAAGATTTTTCAATGGAACTAGATTCAACAGTTAGAGCAAGAGTATTATTATTATTATTATTATTATTACCCAAGGATCTGAGGCAGGGGGCATCCCCTGGTCAACTGTAAGTTTCTCAAGAGCCTTGATGATGTAATCTTTAAGTGATCCGTCGGGCAATTCGATCTCTGAGAATATAGAAAGCATCTCCGGTTCAAAAGTTGGACTCTTGATGAACTCATGAAGGTCTTCACCATCGATTCGAAGAATCACAACAGGATCTCGTTTTAAACCGGCTGCCATGCCGAGTAGGAAATCTGAGAGGACCTCTTTAAACTCAGTCTTGCCTATTTTTTCTTGCTTACCATGTGTGAATTCATTAAGAACCTGGATCATACCACAAGTAATATCATGAATATTTTCATGAGAATATTGATGTTAGCCTCTTACCATTCACTTACCACACAGTCACATTCTTGGATTTCTAGCATTAACATGTTACTTTCAACTTTTCATGATTGGATACGATGTTTCCTCGGATAGAAGAGTTAAGCAAACTGAGGTTTTACCGTTTTTAATCAATGTCTGCATTCCAACTGTCATTTAGACCATGGTAGAAAACTATGTTGCACACTAAAACCTTAAAATTCCACAATCCACCTTACTTTCATGGTTGGTGTGAGAATGATATTACTTCTTGAAATTGCTACACCTTTACAATGCTCTCAATCTAACACTATCGGTAGTAGGTTTTGTGACTTTCCGCTCCATCTAAAGCACAATTTTTTACTTCTTCTCTTTTCCTTTAAAGCAAGCAAAAGGCTTAAAGATTAAGCATGAACTTGCAATGTCCATATCAAGGCTCTTGTTTTGTCCCACAAAAGACTTCTTTGAGAGCCTCCCTTGACCTTTTAGCATCTGGGGCTGCCCACTTTCCACTTTAGTCCCACCGCCATATTGAAAAATCATAGTTTCTTCAAAATTTCCACTAGATTCCTATTTCTTATCATAAAGATAAGAAGAAGAGCGATGCAAAAAGTCATAAAGGGACAAAAGATTAACTCAAAAGCTATATCCCCCCAAAGTGACACTTGCATCAAGATCAATGGTTTTGGACTTTTCTTGAACTAGCTAGGTTATATCTCATAGGAGTCCAGGTAATTGCTTGTCCCTAAATGATTAAATAATGCAACTATGGGCATCCCTACGTCACACTAGCAGCTCAGAGACAAAGGAATTGAACTAAGTGCCACAACAAATAATATAGTGTAATATATTGCTGATCTCTGACTTCTTGAAGGCTTATTACTAGAAGATTCTCCCCTTCATAAAGAAACATACTCAAAAGCTGTAGAGATTTCCAGAGAACAAAACCTGTGTTCTGGGACTTGCCAGTCAAACAAGTGACATCACATTCAAGTAAAGGTGGACACCACAGCTAAGGACAAACGAAGATAGAGATAACATATATAACTAATCACAGTTTAATTAATTAGGACTGATGCAAATGAATAATATAAGTGAAGAATTTAATCACACATGTCAACACGTTGGAATTCCCATAGATGGGTACTACCAAATCCTTACGTCAGAACTCCACCTAGAACTTAGAAGATGCATGAGGGATCACCTTTGTCTTCAAATGAAATGTACAAAATGAGAAATTAAAAATGTATCCTGCTACAGGAGTATTTCTCCATGATCTTTCATTCAAAATAAAACTTCTCAGGCTCAGCTACGAAAGAAGAACACTATATGGTTGGAAGGTTGTGTACGAATTCCCTTCTTTAATTCATTCAGCCCCAAATTGGCCACACATTGGCAAATTTATTCAAAATGCCACATGAAAATGCCCATATGTTTTCAATCCCCCAAATCTCATGGGCTGCAATCTACAACGAAGACCCAAGAACTAAATGCTTGAAGTCAAAAACAAGAATAAGGTCTAAAATCTCATTAAGGTTGCTAGTAAATTCACCAAGATTACAACCTCATAAGCTTAAAAACAGAATCCCAACAATAAGAACCATAACCAAGAGTTTATCAACAACAAGCCTCCATCACCCATTTAAAAAGAAGAAAAATAGCCCAAAACTACACCACCACCACCCCCCCAAAACCACACACACACACACCAAGAACTGCAAAAATAGTTGATAAATCTTGAATCTTGCCAACCCAACCATAAGCAATATCCACACACACACACCCCCACCCCCACCCCCACCCCCCACAAATACACTTAAATTATAAATCTTGTATCTTTAAAAAAAAAAAAAAAAACCAAACAAAACAAAAAAATCCACAAAGAAGAGAGAAATGAGAAGAATAAGATAGACAAAAGGAATATCCACAGACCTCATTATAAATGTGATCAGATTCAGGGGAGGAGCCCTGAGCCGGCAAGCCAAGAGCAGAGCCTATATCCGCCACGGCAGGCTGCAGCTCTTTGACAGAGAGCTTCCCATCTCGGTCGGTGTCCAGTTCTTGAAACTTATGGTCCACAAAATTGCTAAAAACTCTCTCATTTTCAACCAACTCTTTTATATCCGAACCGTCGATCACCTCATGACTAGCACCACTAGCACTGCTTTTCTCCTCCATTTTGCATGCCCAGATAAACCCAGAAGCTTAGCCACCCACCCAGGAAGCTCAAATCTTTCCTTTAATTTTATGTAAATATGGTAAAAAGGCTTTCAGGGTGATTCTTGTGACTGTTGATGGCCACGGTTTTTAGAGTGTTCTTGTTAGTCTTGAGGAATTATATATGAGTGACAGTGCGTGTGTGTGTGAGAGAGAGGGAAGGGGGCTGAAAGGTTATTAACCTTTTTAATAAACTTGTCATCATTATTAGCAACTCCTAATAATGTTTTCAGATGTCATTAGCAAACACAGCGTGAGAACGTGTAAGAATTTGACCAAATAACGTGCGCAATAAACTTTATTATAAGTATTATTAAGTTTCAAAAATTTTCACGTGTTATTATATATTTTGAGCATATATTATTAGTTTCATTAAATTTTTTATGAGTTATTGTTACGTTGGTACAAGTAACATGATCGATATTTACAAATTAGGTACTCGAATACATTAATGATTGTTCGTCTCTTTTCAAATTTCAAGTCATTGAGGATTTTTTATGATAATAAATTTTATTTTATATTAAAATAGTCTAATTTTTAAAATAATTTAGAGTTATTTCAGTTTTCGTAACGTAAGATACTTGAATATTGACTTGATACGTTTTTTTCACCTCTTCTTATCCTGAAAAAAGTACGGTCACGATATGTTCTTATGCCGACAATCATCTTTCGGCAAAACTAATTTAGATAAATTAAGATATCATTACGAATAAAACACAAATTGACACATAATACAAATGATGTTTTATAAAGAACTACGTGGGAGAATGTAAGGGTTCGTTTGAATTTATTTTTTGGAGATATTTTCATTTTCTAACGAAAAAGTTAGTTATAAATTTGAATTTGAAAATAAAATATTATTTGAAATTTTTGTTTTTTTTTTTTGAAAGAGAATATTACAAACGATAAATTTATTATTCTATCAACAAATCAACATTTTTTCTATTCTCAAACCAAATAATCAAATTATAAACTACCAACAAGGTACACAAAGCGACCACTTGGGGTTGAACACAAGACCTCTCACATAATAAGAGGAGACTGATGCAACTCGCACTACAAACCACTTAACAAATTATATTTGAAATTTTGTTTAAAATGTAATGATTATGTAGGATTAAAAATAAATTATATTTGAAAAATATAGTATTTTGTATTAAAAATTGTGCAAATATGAGTATGAAAAGTAATGAAAAGCAAAAATGAAGAAAAAGTATAATAGAGCGTTTTGGAGAATATTTTAAAAATAAAAATATTTGTAAAAATAGAAAAAAAATTAATAATTTTTATTTTTATTTTTAATAGATAATAAAAATGGTGTTTGAAAACAAAATCAATCCGACACTAACCAAATATCCACACATTATGGATTTCTATTTCAGATAAGAAAACAAGGTTTATTCATTGTCAAGGTCAAAGTTTGAAAGAGACGAAGTTTTGGGCCACGAATAGGTATGTGGCTGAGACACGTGGGGCGGCGGGGGCGGGCAGGACAAAACGAAATTCGCCTGCAAAATCTAAATACGTTGGTCGGCCCCTAATACGCGGACGCGTGTCCGAATTAATAAAAGTCGCGTGTCGCACATGTAAAATTAGTTTGACCCAGGGAAAAAAGAGTAGGATATGTGGTAGGGCTGTGAACGAGTCGGATTTGGATCAAATCTGTTATATTTAAATTTGAATTCGATAAAAGAAATTTAAATTTGAATTCGACCTTAAATTTTATAGAATCTTTGTTAATCAGTATTATATTCGGATTCGATGAATATCCAAAATTCGATTAAAAAATCCGATTCAATTTATTTTTTTTATTTCCTTTTAAATTTTATAAAAATATTATATTTATAAAATGAATATATGTCATATTTGAATTTTTAATAATTTTTTATTATATATTAGTCCAAAAGTTAAATATTTAAATAGTAAACTCCTTTGTCACATTATATTAATGTATAAATAAACTATTATATGTTATTATATTTGACATTTTATCAATAATTTTCTTATTTTTTAGGTTAAAAATTCAATATTAATAGTGTAATATAAACGTTAATATAATACGTAGATTTTATTTTAAAATATTTATTAATATTTTATATAAAAGTATTAATTTAATAAAAAATATTAAGGTTTGAATTTGGATCTTTAATGGATCGGATTGCTTAATTCCATATCCGATTCACTTATTTTGGATTTTGAATATTTATAATCGGATATAATTTATCGAATATTTTAATCGGATAAAAATCTTAAAATTCGGATCGAATTCAAATTAAAATCCGATCAATTGACAGCCCTAGTCTGTGGGCCCTTCAATCAAAAAAAAAAAAAAAAGGTCTGTGGACCCAGCAACGAGATGGGCCTGTGGCCCATTTCCTAAACTCGCCTTCTTATTGGATCAAATGATTATTGAATTGTCCACATTTCAAGTGATATTGACGTTCTTCTAATGATAATATTTAAAAAATAATGAATGTTATTTTTTTAAATATATATATATATATATATTGTTGCAATGTCCCCTACCCCCAAAAAAGAGGCAAAAAAATTTAAGATGGGAGAAGATAATTTTGAAAATAGTGAATTATAGAATTTTACTTTGTGCAGTGTTTCAGGTTGAAATTGCATGAGATATTATTTTTGAGAAATTAATTCGAATAATTTTAAATTTCTTAAATAGGAAGTCAATTAGTAAGCGGCCCAAAAAATTAGTACCGATTGAACCTTATATTCGAAAACATTCAGAAAAATTCTATTTATTTTTATAACACATGAAAATATTAAATAGACAAATTTAGAATGAACCGGTGAGAAATTCAAACTAAAAGGAGAAAGGCCCAAAAGGAAGTAGCATATCATTCGGTAAAAAAAAAAAAATGGAAAAAAAGTAAGTGTATAAAAATAAAAAATAATTTTATATATGTATTTGCACGAGTTCAATTAAAATTGTATTACAACTCATGACGAAAATCTTTTAATTTTTCTCTTTTTTGAACAAGGTGGGTGAAAGACACGTGAAACTTAAATTTTGAAGAATTTTTCAAAATTGTTGAACAAACAAATATTTCAAATATAAAAAAAATCTTTAATACATATTTTTACGAGTAGATAATTTTTCAATACTAGCCCTTTCATATGTCATATGGGTTTGAGTTGGGAATGGGGCGGGGAGTTACCGTCCTCGATCTTCATCGTGGGGAAATTTTGCCCTTTTCTGTTTTTTGATTCTCTAAGGGATCCCTGAAGTAGCAAATGTTGTCAATTTGTTTCAAATTTATGACTAAAAATTAGGAATATGAAACAAAATTTAAGAATAAAAATTAAATTTAAATTATATATTTTTATTATTGATATTTTACTATTTATTGATTCTTATAATTTAGATGAAATTATTAAAATAATTAAAAATTATTATAAATATACAAATCTAATTAAGGACATTACATTTATTAGATGGGGACGGGGACCCATGAGGCGGGGAGTATAATCCTCGTTCCCATGCCCGAATCAGTCTCCGGGATATTTTCATCCCCATCCCAAGGTGAAAAATTCCCCGAATTTGGGGATGCGAATTCAATAATTCTCATGAGGACTCCAAAATTGAGGATTATTTTGTCATTTCTAAATTTGATGTCAATCACCACCACATCATGAGCACGACATGATTGTGAGTTACTACTTATAGATTACTTGCTAATGAAATTTTTACATCAACTGATAAATCAAACATGTCGTTTTTTCTCAATTACATCAACATCCATTGGCCCAGCTCATGTAATTTAGATTAATGATTGTCCAGCTTCTAGAAAAGTTTCCATCTGTGCTAAAATGAGGGAAGATTCTGGTATCTATTTATCTTTATTCCAACCCCCACTACCCCAAAAAAGATGTTCATCTCCTAAGTACATTCTATTTTACCAAACAAGGCCTACTTCTTACACTTGGTTGCCTATCAACAATTGTGTTAGGTAGTAGGTATTTTACCGAAGGAAGATCTTGATTTGGGGTAACAATACTTTATTTTGACTTCAATAATTCTAGTAAAAGGAAAACTAAATTAATCAATGGGTTAAATATATAGATAATATTGTTCATGATAATAAATTTTTTTTTTTAAAAATATGAATATAATTTCAAAAACTCAAAAAAGTCTACTTATATTATTACCGATAATTATGATATTGGCTTAAGTTTTTAAGGTGTGGTAGGAGAAGATATATCGTCAATATGATGGTGAGAATGAAAATTAGCAAAAGAGATTTTCTTAATATTCCCGAAGAAAAAAACAGAATTTCATGTTTTGTGAACTTTTGTATTGAATACTTACAAATATCGATAAAAAATTAAATATGTAAGTCCAAAAACGTAAATTTACTTGTAATTCCTAAAAGTAACTAGCAACACTTGGCTTATAATAAAAAGGTTAGCAAAGGAAAGCACCTAAAAGAATACTTTTGTTTTATTTTAACTAGCAACTTAGAATATTAGGATGTTAAATAATGTATGTATGTTTCTAAAAGGTTCAACTTATAAAGGATAGTATACAATGTAAGAATCTTCACACGTAAGCCTTAGAATATTAGTGTATACAATATTCTAGAGAAGGTTTAAATACAATCATGCAAGAGTAGAAATTTGTAGGTATGAATTCTAGAAAGTCCCATGCAAATGTCATGAATATATTGTAAACTTTTTTTAAGCATCTATTTAATCTTGATCGTTAAATTGAAAAATTAAAAATTATAAATAGGAAGTAGATGTTTTTTTAGTAACAAAATTAGATTGTCAGTTGTATTGAATTTTTGTATATCTCAAAGGAATCCAACTAATAATTTTAATTCTATATTCTTAATAGGTTTGAGCATTTAATATTAGATTACAAGCTATAACTATTTTAATAATGTAATTTAAAATTTTAGGATCATTCCTTTTGAATATCGATTTAATCACAATTTTTCACCTAATATTGTCTTCTAGTTTTATGTTGGTTCTTCGAAAGCATTACATTATTAACTTGATTTCCAACCTTGCGAAGGTAGGATATACAGCCAATTGCTGTTAATTATGAATTGTAATGATAAATTCAAGAATATAAAATAAGAATCATTATAAGATTGATTGAAGTTTGGAAAATTATAAAAGTTATGTCCTAACAAATATCATTTTTGGCTACCCATATTAGGTCATTTCTCCCTACAACTCAAAACCCACTGTATCCTAATATTACCTTCTAATTTTATGTTGTTTCCTTGAAAATATAACCTTATTATAGTTAGATTTGACTTCCAACCCTACTAAGGTAGAATGTACAACCAACTACTATTGATTATGAATTGTTATGTTAAGTACAAGAATATAAAAGGAATAATCATTATAAGATTGCATGGAAGTTTGGACAATGATACAACCCAATTTTTGTCCTAATAAATATCATTCTCGGCTACCCATATTAGCTTATGTCTCCATACAGCTCAAAATCTAATGTATCCAAATTGAAATTCACCTAACAAGCTGCAAAACCATTATGATTTGAATTAAAAACGAAAAGTATGATTAAATTTTTATTTTTTAAAAAACACTTGCATCGAAGAAAAAGAAATTGTTCGATGGAGAGAACATATTGTTTACCAATCTCTGTTGGACAATAAATTTTTGAGAAGAGCATTTAAGATAAAGATTGGTATGCTAAACACAATGATATTATACCATCAAGATAAGAGTATATGCTATAAGTTGAACCCACCCAACAATCGATGGGACATCCGACTATTTCAGTTTGAACAATATACGAATGAAAAATGTTAAGCATATTACAATAATTCAAATAAAGTCATGACTCATGATACATTAGAAACTGATTTTCTAAACTTAAAAGTACGGGTCCAGAATGGTGAATTCAGAACCCAAAATTCAATCAAGTAGCGTGACAAAGATAAATATTTATTAACTTGATAAATATGAGAACAATGGAACTTATATGTTTTGGAGAATTAAATATAAGAGAATGCTGATATATATTTTTAGTCAAAGTAAAGTAAAACCTACCTATTACTCCGCTTTGTATGTACTTCGTACAAAATAGATATTTCAATTTTATTTTTTTAAAAAATCAATCATCCCTTTATTATGTTTCCCTTTCTTTTTTATGCTATGGTGGGAATAAGTTGACCAATCCTTTCTTTTCCTAGTTTGGTTTCTTTACTTGTTGGGCTTGTCCCATTCTTAATAATCTACTCTTCATATTTTGCTGAACTTTGGTTTTCTTGTTCAATATGTGACTAGACTTGTAATTTTGGTTTGATTGGACTAGTTGCATTTTTTTTTTAACTAAATGTGAAATTATAAAGTACTAGAAAATGATGAATGGTGTAAATTCTAGTAAAGCCCAAAAGGAGAGTTTGGCAACACTATGCAGAAGGGCTGGATATCTGCATTTGTTGGGTCAGTTACTTCATTGGTCTCTCAGTTGTTTTGAATATTATTATGCTAAACTACTCGGTCTATTGCCCACCATCAATTTCTCATACCTCATGAGGCATCACATGTTTTTGATAGAGGATTTTATTGTAAAAATACGTTTCAAAGAGTTAGAAAAGAAAAACAATTTATAAATTGTGTATCCTATAAACAACAAGGGTCAAAATGTGTGTTAGTGAGAGAATATCTCGATGCAATTGAGCTTATATTTGACGATGAATCTAATCGTAATCAATAGACCACGATGAAGATTGTTAAAAAATTAAAGAATTGGGATTGTAGTTTGAGGCATCTTAGCCTCATATGTCCTTTTTTTAAGGTGACATAAACTGCTCATGAACTGCCCTGTCCATTTAACAGCACTTTATGATGGCATAATCTTATAAGGGCGAGGGCCAAACGAGAAAAGACTTACCTAGGCATCCAGAGATGAGGAAGGGCATAGTAATCTACGAAATGCTTTGGAAGGTTGAAAATAAGCATAGATTCGGAGATTGTCAAATAGGACAACCTTTCAAATCTGTTGCTGAATCCATGGACAGGTAAGAGACAATCTTGCGAACTGAAACATCTTAGTAGTCAAAGGAAAAGAAAACAAAAACGATTCTCGTAATAGTAGTAAGAGAAATAGGAGCAGCCTAAACCTTGAAAATAAGTCAAAAAACATGCACATTTCTTTGTATTTGGGCTTTAATTTCCTGTTTAGTCAATTTCAAAGATATGTTGCAGATTAACTGATGGATTAGCGGACCGCAAGATAGATTGTGGTGGGCTGGCCGTGTTAATCAGGTCCTGTTTAAAGCCATATCCTATGTTTGTTCCCAACATTAATTAAGCATATCTAGGAACAAAAAGATCTATCAAGATTTTAGCCTTTTGAAGGGTCCTATCCAAGGGAATTATCATAACAAATCTTTTCGTAATTGAAATACCGGGTTTTATGAAATTTATTCGATTTTTAATAGTGTTACATCGATGGAAATCATATTTGCACAAATTATTTAGGTATTCGATATGTTCGCGGCTGAATATAAAAGTTCGAACATAACATTGTAGAATGAGGCAAGATCACAGTTACTAATTCATTCATTTTCAATTATGAATAAAAAAGAAAAAATTGGAAAAAAGACAATCCATGTGATCAAACAAGTCCTCAGAATAAACTCCCCACAAATTTCTTTGATCTTCACCTGCTGCCTAAGCAATCTTTTGTAATAATTTTATTTCGATTTTAATTAACAATAAATTATTCGACTCGACCCAAATTGTTTGTTAAGAAAGAAAGTATAAACTTTCTCACAAGCACATTATGCACACCTCCTTCAGAGAAACATATGTTGGCTCAAATCAAGTTTAGTGATGCACTAAATTTTCACTCCATAACTCAATTCTTGCATCATTGTTCTCAAACAAAGAATCTAAAAGCAATTCAAGAATTCCATGCCCATATACTTAGAGCAGGTTTATTTTTCATTTCACCTAATCTCCAAACCAAAATCGTATTAACATATACAGCATGCATCGATACGAACAGTCTTAAAAGTCTGACCGGCTTGCTCAAATGCTTGAGCATCAGAAATCCGTTACCCTTCAATTCAATTATATCTCATTTTTCTCAACATGGGTCTCACTGTTTGGCTCTCCATTCCTTTTCTTTTATGCATTACAACAGTGTTTATGTTGATTCTTATGCTTTGTGCTGTTCTTTAAAGTCAGCTTCTTGTTTGAAAAATGTTTTCTTTGGTAAAATGATGCATGCCCATGTGGAGAAATCGGGTTGGTTGGCTAGCGTGTTTGTGGGTAGTGCTTTGGTGGATTTTTATGCAAAATTATTGTGTGTGAATGATGCAGCAATGCTGTTTGATGAAATTCCTGTGAAGAATACAGTGTGCGTGAATGCGCTTATGTCGGGTTATGCTGAGGCTAAAATGTGGGGTCAAGGAATTGAACTGGTTAGGAGGATGCCCCTGATGGATTTGGCGGTGGACAACTTTACATTGTCTGCTGCTCTACGGGCATGTAGTGGGCTTTCTGCTCTAGAACTGGGCAAGCAGGTTCATGCAAATATTGTACGTAGTATTATGAATGTTGGAGCTGATGTGTTTCTTCAGAGTTTGTTGATTGAAATGTATGGCAAGTGTGGACTAGTGGATAGTGCAAACAAAGTTTTTAATATGGCAGGATATGAAGGAGGGGAGATAAAACGGGACGTTGTTTTGTGGACTTCGATGTTAGGCATGTATGGAAAGACTGGAGACTATATTGAAGTGATTAGATTGTTTAAAGATATGCTAATGGAAGGAATAAAGCCTGATGGGGTGGCATTTTTGACTGTTATCTCGGCTTGTGGTCACACCGGCCAAGTTGATCTTGGTGTGGAGTACTTTGAGTCCATGACTCGCGATTATGGATTGGTTGCAAGCCAAGAGCATTACAGTTGTCTTGTCGACTTGCTTTGTCGTGCTGGAGAGTTGGAGAAGGCTTGCAAATTGGTTAGTGAGATGCCATGTGCTGGGGATGAGAGCTCTGCTGTATCCATGTGGGGAGCATTGCTTAGTGCCTGCAACGAGTGTGGAAATGTCAGTTTGGGGAAGTTGGCAGCTCAAAGAGCACTGGAGTTGGAGCCTAACAACATTGGAGTTTATGTTTTGTTGTCTAATATGTATGCTAGGAACAATATGTGGGCTGAGATTGAGCAATTGAGGGAGTTAATGAAGAAAAGAGGATTGAAGAAGGAAATTGGATGGAGTTCGATTGATGCAGTGAGTTCAATCAGAGGGGACAGATAAGGATAATGGGATTAGTTAGAATTGTTCTTCCAATAAAAGGCTTCCCTTTATGTTCTCAGCTCGATGGATTTCTTTCTGGAGTATCTTTTCATTAACAGAAAGCAGATTGAAAGACAACGCCAGATTTTTTTTTTTTCCTACAATACTGCGTACCCACTACTCGATGACCAAAAGTACATTTTTATCATATTACTTAATTAACTTCTTAAGGCACTTGAGATGGGATGAAAAGAGCTTCAAATCTGGCCCTTACAGGGGAGTTTGAATCATCTTGCAAAGCCTAGTTTCTGCAAGAACAATGCTGTTTTGCTCTCTTCCATTTGGCTATGAGTTTGACACATTGATCATAACAACAGAAACTCTACAATTATCCCAAGGCAATCTTTGACATTTGCCTCTTTTTTTATTATTTGAAGTAGCACGGCATATTTTGGTTACAAGATGATGACGACGAGATTTGCAGTTAGACATGGAGATCTAGCCGTGTTAAGGTATTCTCGAGCTAGCAAGCATTTGTGTGTGTGGGGGGGGGGGGGTTGTGATGCATACTTGCTCTTTGTGCTCAATACGACCTGTGGGCCTTTTATTCCCATGCGGCATTGCTCCGTTAGGATTTCGTTCATTGTGGAAAATTCCCCATTGCTGCTTCCTGTAGGAGTCTGGACTGTGTCTCTTAGTGTGGCCGATCATCCTCTCAGACTAACTACTGATCATCATCTTGGTAAACTACTGCCTCACCAACTAGCTAATCAGACGCAAGTCCCGAGGATTTATGATCCGTTAGGGTTTGTTTCAGTCGTGCAAACATCTACAGAATTGATGTTTGGATAGCATTTGCAACTATCACTTCCGGAGGAAGGGATTATTTGAAGTAAATCTTGTCATTCTTCTTGTAAGCTTTATTTATTGTGTTCTTTTGTACTTGACTGGGTGGATAATTGAGGTTGTGCTTGAGGTTTCTGATGGATCATTACAATGCTGTTGGTGCTCTTCCCAGTTTTATTACCTTAGTGCTGGCGTTTGTTTCTTTCTGGTTTGAAAATTCTTATCCTTAATCTTGTCAAACTGAGTTGTTGAGTGGTTAATTAGGCCATAGTTATCGTCCTTATATTTATATGCGTGAAGTTCAAAATTTAAAAAGTAATGATTTCTTGGCATATATGTGTAAATTAAAAAGGAAAGAGAAAAAGACTCAGAACAAATTATTTTTAATATTATTTTCTGGGGGTCCTTCAATCCTATATGGATTTGAATTTAGTGATCTAGGCTTCATGTGTTCCACATGAAATTTGCTGAGCTGCTTAACGGCCTAGCCTTCTTTAGTAGTCGAACCTAGCCTTCTTTAGTAGTCGACCGTTGTTGATTCAGTTAGCTTGAATTGATATAGAGGGTGTTTGAGTGAACTTATAAACTTCTCAAAACATCTTATAAAATATTTAGAAGTTTATAAGATGATAAAAAGTGTTCGGTAATTTTATTTTATTTTTTAAAAAAAGAGCTTATAAGATCTTAAAATAAGATATTAGGAGCTTATAAACTCTTTTTAAAAAAAGTAAGGAGGCTCTAACTTATGTTTAAGATCTTAATAAGTTCTTTTATTTTTAATCATTTTAATTATAAAATTATCATTATTAACATATTATGAGCTTCAAAATCTTATTTTATCCAAATATTTCAACAACTTATTTTTAAAATAAGATATAACAATTTATAAGCTTCAAAAACATCTTACAAGATGTATCTTAGCTTATAAGATGTTTTAAATAAGTTTAGCCAAACACCCTCATGGTCTAGCCTCATTTATACAATGTGTATGGACATATTTTTTCTATTGGCCATTCACTCACATAGCTATGGCCCATATTGTTTCACCTAATGACTAATATCCAATAACACTGGATATTGATTCGAGGAATATTCTCTCAGTCAATGGGTCAGATTGAGATTCATTTTTGAGCAAATTTGTAGGTTAGAACGAGATTTACTTTGAGCATTCAAATATGAACTTTGGAGTCAAATATTGGTTAGGATCAATTGAGCTGTCCTAGCAAAAACCTTTCGATGACCAACAAATTGGAGAGAATAAAACAGTGGATGGGTAATAAATTTTTATAGATATCTGTAAAATATTATGTTGAGTCAGTTTATAATGAGTGTCATTTGATAAAATTTTTGTATTGATGTGACGCATTTGGAACAATTTTAAAGGCATGTCAAATTGTCAATTGAAGGTATTTACCCTATCAAACAGATTTCAATATCATAACCTCTCATTTTATTTTTATTTATTTATTTACTTATTTTTATGGAATGTTATAATTACTTAGGCGAGAGTATGTACTATTGTGACTAGAAAAGACCGGTTGGGGGCATGAAATGCATGGTTTCCACATAATTTAAAAGCTTCCACAGACTATTTGTGATTTTGAAGATGAGAATTTAGATAAATTAATTATGCTTATGAATCTGAATCATTCATAAAAAGCTCCATGACGCAAACAAATTTAGCACAGTAATAATGTTGAATTACTAAAAGACTACAACACCATTAAGACAAGTTAAATTCGCAACACAATATGTAGGATTTGCGTTTTTTTTATTTGGATTGGATGATTATCCGATCCAAGTCTAGATACAGAAAGAAATCACAGTCGTCCGTTAAGTGCCACGTGTATGGGGGACAACTCTCCACATCAGACAAGTAGTAATTGGACAAATCAACCCACTACTATAAACACCCCATCACTTAATGCAAAGAGGAACAATACGGCGAGATCTTAGCCTACCCATTTATACAAGGACCCACCTCAATACCTCACAATCGCTCGATCTAAAATTCATCACCGATATGCCAAATACTGAACCCGAGTCCAATTACTGGCCGATCTTTCGACTAGTAACAAATATATTGACTTCATTTCAACTGACATCACATAGTTTTTAAAAAATTAAAAAATATATAAAAAATATAGAGAAAGGATGTTTTGAAAGAAACAGAGAAAACTATGAAGAAAAAAAAAATACTTGACATTTTATCTTATTAAATAGAATTAATTCTGACAATACATTACATGCGCATCAAAAGTATGTTAGAACTCGAACCACAAATTTCACATATATAAATATATAGACGATATTATTTGACTAACTGACCACTTGATCTGCTATCGATTTAAATATATACCATAACAAAAATTACGTCAAATAATACCAATATTTTACTTTATTATATTGCTATACTTCCATAAATAAATCATTTTAAAACATAATGAACCGACGAGATTTTCCATTTCCTACACCACTGCGTTTACCGAAAATGATTGTACGGCGGTAGTCGCATGTTAAAACCACGAGCGTTAGTTAGAGGAAGTTAAGGTGACTGTTTCAAGTAGTTGGGGGAATGATACGATAGCATTTCCAGCGGGCAAGAGTAACATGGGCTTCATGTGCAATACGGATTGCAGGGTCGCCATCAATACGAAAACTTAAATTTCATTTGATGTAATAGTTTCCTCTATTATTTAATTAATTTCATCAAATTTTATTAGGTACATTTTGATTTGATTGAATTCAACTAGTTATACGATTGTTGTAGTTATATTTATTCTGTGACTAATTATTCTTTTTTTAAACTGTATATCAATCACATGATAAGTATAATTCATTTGCTATCTAACTGAATTGAATTTGATCAAATTCGATCCAAATTGGAGTTTTTTTCTGTATGTATTATTAGTACTTGTATTATTCTTCCCGTCCAATCTGATTTTGAGAAGATGGGGTGGGCTCGACCAAATTTAATTAATTATATAACAAGTGTAATTATACTTGTTATTTGTTGTATGAATAAACCATTTATTTTGAACTGTACATGAATTACATTATAGTTGTAATTCATTTACCATATGATTAAATGAAGTTTGATCACATTCGATCCAAACAATTAATTTTCGTATATATTATTAGTACTCTTGCAACTTTTCTAGTCCAATTTAATTATGAGAACATGGGATGTGGTTCAGTCAAAACCAACTAATCATATTTTATATATAACAAGAGTAGTTACACTTGTTATGTGGTTATTCGCTCTTTTTAAACTATATACCGATTATATATGTGAGAAGTATAATTCATTCATCATATGATTAAATCTAGCTAGATCAAACCCGATCCAAACTACAATTTTTTGCATCTATTATTAGTACTTCTATAATTTTTCCAATCAAATTTAATTATGAAAATATGAAATGGGGTTCGATCAAATTCATCTAGTTATATAAAAAGTATAGTTGTACTAACTTTTATGATTAATCATTCTTGTTAAATTAGACAGCAATGACATAATAAATTTAATTCACTCATGATATGATTAAATTAAATTTTATCAAACTCCATTCGAACTAAAATTTTCGTACCTATGACATTAGTACTCATATTATTCTTCCATCCCATCTAACTATGAGAACATGGGATGGGTGTTATAAGTCTAGTTTCAGCTACCACCATCTACCTGTCCTTGTTTACCCACTTTGTTTTTACTATGTTGCATGTCTTCATATGCGTATGCATATACAAAGTGAAAAAGTGGGGCCCGTTTGGTTTAATTTTTAATTTTTTTTCTCATTTTCTACTATTTAAAAATTAAAATACCTCACTTTATACACATTTTTACCAAATATATTTTCATTTTTATTTTCAAAAACTCATTCCCAAAAATCTACATCTCATCCCAATAACCTATATATTTTCTATCTATTATCATTATTTCTGTTTCTCTCCACTCATAACCTACAAAATCCAAAATAATCATTATTTTTTTCGATAATTTATTCAAATTTATTTTTCAACTCATTTTTACTAATTTTTTTTTTAAAATTTGAAAATATTGAAAATAAAAAATAAAACCAAACGGGCCCCAAGTGAATAAAATTTCCAATGGGTACATAACAATATTGACCATGGATGAAAAATACATAAATTAAAACATTGTTTGCCAAGTATGGTGTCTCATGCTAAAATAATAAAGTTAGGGCACGTTTGGATATATAGATAGAATTGATAAATTTATAATGATATAATGGGATTACACTATTGAACATAATATAATACTATGTTTGGTGACTAGAATTACACATTGTGGATATATATTTATTTTATCAATCCCTTGTATGGTTACAAGGATTAAATAATTGGGCCATGCAATATTATCAAATTCTATGAGTTTCATGGTATAATTGTCAAATAAATAGCTGTTTTTTTCCCACCATGATAAAGGAATATATAATCTAGGCCAAATTGTGGGGATTATTTATCAATTGATTTGTAGATTATAGACCGGACCCTTTATCTATCAAGGACTTATTTCTCCAAAACTAAACATTTGATGGAGCTTGATAATATAATCTATAAAGCCCAATCCATGTATCCAAATGTCCACTTAGGGTCCACTTTTTTCCCTTTTTTTTTTCTTTTTTTTTTTTGAATTTCTGAATTTTTTTACTGATGACAACGATAACTTATAAACTGCCAAACATTTTATAATATTCGAGAAGACGTCTCTATTGTACCGGCAAGGACTTTTAAGGGAATATGCAAGTAAAACAAATTGAGAAGACATAAATCAGGGATATAGCAATAGTATCAAGGCCATATTGCATCTTGTTAGCTTTTTGTGGATCATTTTCTCAGCCTTAGAACATGCAAACGCAGCTTTTATTATTTCCGTTGGCACATATAGAGGGATGGAGCCACGCTGAGTAGGGGCTGTGTTTCGAGTGGTGCTCCTTTGGAGTGGGCTGCTTCTTCGATAGTTACTATTCCCCATTTGGTGGTGGATGCCACAATCTCTCATGTTGGTTTCAGATTTTCAATTCTATAGGACCACATGGAGGAGTCACAATTTGGGCTAACACATCTAGTGTCAACTTGCATTATATATATATATATGTATATATGTGATCATGTTGTGGTCTTTACATTAAGGGTATATAAGTCAATTTGGTGTTTCAACTTGTGATAATGATCAGATTCGTCGTTAGATATGGAGGTTCAATTGTGTCGAGTTATTGTCTTGTCGGCACACATACAGTTTACAGGTTGCTAACTCTTTGTCATCCCTCTTGAAATAGTTTTTCAGGACAATTTTCATCAATGTGTATAAGTGATTTTTTCAAGGGTATATAAGTCAATCTGGTGTATAGTTGGGTGTTTCACTTGTGATGATGATCAGATCTGTCGTTAAATATGGAGGTTTAGTCGTGTCGAGTTATTGTCTTGTCGGCACGTATACAGTTTACAAGTTGCTAACTCTGTCATCTCTCTTGAAATACATTTTTAGGACAAAATTTTCATCAATGTGTATAAGTGATTTTTTCAAGGGTATGTAAGTCAATCTAGTGTATGATTAGGTGTTTCACTTGTGATGATAATCAAATTTATCGTTAAATATGAAGGTCTAGTCGTGTTGAGTTATTGTTTTATCGGTACATATATAGTTTACATATTGCTAATCCTATGTTACCTGTTAAAATATCCTAAAAAAAAAAAAAATCAAATTTGTCTTTAAATATGAAGGTTCAATCATATTAAATCATTATCTTTTCGACATATATACAATTTATAAGTTGCTAATTCTCTGTCACTTGTCGAAATACTTTTTAAAGACAGAATCCTCACTAATATGTGTCGATGCAAGAAAATTGGATGCGTTTGAACATTCAATACCATAGTTAAAATAAAAATAAAAATAGAGTTTGAAATATATATTGAAGATGACCTAACCTCAGCTCAGAGACTTTGATGGCTAAATAAATACAAAAGTAAATTCAAATTGAATGAGATGTAAGAAAGGAAGTTGCCTTTTTAAAATTTTAAATTATGCCTTTAGTATCTCTCATTTTTAGTAGTTGTTTGGGTGTTATACTTCTCTTTTACTACCTCCCTTTTTCTTGTTCTTTTAAGGCCATCGTCGGCGTAGTCGCAATCTGCATATTAAAACTCAAATTATTATTATTTTTTTAAAAAATGGAATTTCATGCAATTTTTAACTATTTTTATCTCAACCATAACAATTGACAAATGCGTCAAACAAACTAGACTTTGTTTGGTTATGTTTCTCCGGAACAGTATTATTTTAGGGAAACATAATCAAACATATCTTTATTTTTCTTTCAAAACACACATTCTCAAATATATATATATATTATATACATTAGATATATTTTTTATTATTTTAACATTAAAAAAATCACTCAATTCTATTTTTACCCCAAAAACTCATCAAAAAAATATTGATTTGAATGCTACAATAAAAAATGTCTCCCCCCAAATATAAACAAATATACCAAAAAATAACTTTTACATTCTTCAATAATTCATTCTCCCAAAATACATAATAAAATCAAATAAAAAAATAACCAAACATTCTCTAAAATTTCCAACATAAAAATATTTGATTCACGAACTATTGCTGCAACTAAACCTCGCAGACCTAAAAATTTGCAACTTTATTACATATAACTGAATGAACATACGAAGATACAATTGTTTGTACACTTTTATTATGTGATTGGTCGTTTGATATTGTACTGTACACTAAAAAGTTTCACATGGATTTCTGCATATAATTTACTGAGTCTAATTTTTCCTGACAGAATCACAAGTCCAACAAATAGAAAATACCAAACTCTTCGAAAGCAAGTTGGTTACGTACTCTTTTCAGTACAGTTTAGGTTTAAGTCCGTGATTTCCTCATTAGATGCTAAAAATATTAGTACTTTTATTTACATAGGATTTTGTTGGATTATATTTAAGACACAATAAATTCCACGTGGAATAAAATGATCTTCACTATTTTATGTAAACTCATTTGATGTAGATAAAAAAAAAATTAGAAAGAGGAAAAGAAATTCAGCAATATAAGTTATTTAATTTTTTTTTTTATTTATACACAGGTGAGAGACCATTACTATTTGAATTTCAAACTTTAAAAATATGTAATGAGATTGTGGTTTAAGCTTCTATTTGGTTTAATAAGTGATGCGTCCAAGAGTTTATGATAGAGGCTTTTTTTTATTTATTTATTTATTCACGTATACATGCATATAGGGTTTGTTAGGATTTAAATTTCAAAATTCATATATATAAGTATAACAACGATGTCATTCTGCCACAACAAATTGAATTTTGGTTTACTTAAGGAAAAAATATTTTACATAAATTTGATAGTTTTTAATTATTTTTATAGTATTATTTTTTTTATTCTTTTATCATTTTCACCATCATTATTGTTATCTATTATAGATTAAAATATATAATTGTAAATTATTTATATTTTATTAAAATATAATAATTATTGTTATTAGTAAAATGACATTATTATTTACTTTAATAAATATGTTGAATTTAATATTAATATATTCAAAATTATCAATATATCTCATTTTACTATTAATAAAAATAACAATACTATTCATGATAAAAATCAAATATTCAAAATACAAAATTTTAAAAAAAAATACTCACAAGCCGACTAGCAAACTTTTGAATAATTATATTTGAGGCAGCATTTGACTCAATCAAGACCTTAAATTCAAGCTCAAAAAAATTCAAACATAAATCAAAATTTATTCAAATCAACTCATAAAACTTACGAGTCTTTTCTATTTATCTTATATTCTCATGTAAAACTTTAAATTGAATATTTTTACAGTAGTCTATTCAACTCATCTTATAGCTTCGTACCGGACTCTTTAACCACGTTGTAAGTTGAGATACATGTAGATGTACAAAGGGTCCACAATGTCAATTGGATGGCCAACATTCAAGGCTACATCAAATGGGCTTATACCCCACATTGTCCTTTCATACAAACACGCAGCCCAAAAACCCGTGCTATCATGTCCTTTGCTCCAACTCCCCACATTCCCCCCACCACATGTTTTGAAAATTGGATCGGATCAGTCGATTCGATCGGTAATTAGTGGTCAGTTTGATCCGATTGATGCATAAAAATCGATGAGAATCGGTTAAAAATCGATTGAATCGATTAGTTTAATTTTTTTTTAAAAGAAAAGAAAAAGTAAAGAAGAAAAGATAAATTATGAATTAAAAATGATAATTAAAAATTTTAGAAATGTAATTTTTTAAAACATGAATTTATTTTATTGAAATTTATTGAAATTGTAGTTATATGTGAATGTTTATGTTTAATTTATTATTTTGTTTTGTTTAATTTTTCTTAAATTGTGTTGAATATTTTAGCATAGAAAAATTTATTTTTACTTAAAATTGAAGCATGAAACGAATGATTATTTAAATTAATGTGAAATATTATTTTTTTTACTTATTATAGTTAACTAATTATGAAACAGTATTATTTTCTAAAAACTGTACTTAAAAATAAGTTGAATTTTTTTTAAATAATATTCTTTTTATATCAATTGAAAGTTTTGTTTTTTTTGTTAATATTAAAATATTATATATATATATATTTATAAAATTAAATATAATTATTATATTATTATGGCATCATACTAATAGAATCAGTTATTCAACCGATTGAACCAGTAACCAACAACGCCACCGATTCTTTGTCCCATCTAATTTTGAAAACATTGCCCCACCCCCACACTCTCTTCATCATAAATAAATACCTTCAAAGCCCTCTTTCCTCCACCACCTCCATTCCTCATTTTTTTTCCCGTCTTCTCTCTGAAAACAAAATAAAAAAAAAATGGCAATCAAGAAATCAAACAAGCTGCCTCAAGCAGCAGTGTTGAAGCAAATCTTGAAAAGATGTTCGAGTTTGGGCAAGAAAAATGGGTACGATGAAGAATATGGGCTTCCCATGGATGTCCCCAAAGGACACTTTGCAGTCTACGTTGGTGAAAATCGAAGCAGATATATCGTTCCTATCTCGTTCTTGACTCACCCAGAATTCCAGTGTCTGCTCAGGCGAGCAGAGGAAGAATTTGGGTTTGACCATGAAATGGGGTTAACTATCCCTTGTGAAGAAGTTGTTTTCCGCTCATTAACTTCCATGCTCAGATGATGCAAGAAGATGGTGGGGTGGGGTGGGGGGGGGGGGGGGGGGGGGTTGTTGTTGTTGTGTAGTTTTAGTTATTTTATTTTGGGGGAACCTGTGTTTTTTAAGCCCATTTGTTTGGGTGATTTGTGTTGACCATAACCCAAGACCCATGATGATGAACTAATATTTTTCTGGGTTGGATTTGTAAAAAGGTAAAAAGAGGATTTGTAATATTCCTCGAAGAGGTGTTTGTTTGGCACACCCTAAGAGAGAATTTTTTTTTTCTTAATTTAATTTAAGAATTTTTATCCTCTTAATCTTGGTTCAAAACCCTATCGTGTTTATGAAATTATTTTTAATTTTGGGACGAATTTAGAGGCGATTGCGATCGGTGGAAAACTTTATAATGTTCGAGTAATATTATATGCAAGATCTGAGTGGATTTTAACGTCTGATATCTCATAATCGAATATTAATTTAAGCAACGTTGTATTTAGGTAGCATAGATATAGATTTGACGAGTATATATGAAAGTGTCATTTCCGATCTGCCTCAAAGTAGAGGATTCAATTAGGTGTTGGAATGAGAATTCATTTTCAACACGATTAGATTAAATACTCAAAGTTGCGAATCAGATAAAATCATTAGAATCCTGATGGATATTTTGACTCATGCTGATGTTTTCTTTAATTTAGAACTCTAAGTATCTAATTAATCATGTTAAAAGTAAACTTTCATTATTATACTGGATGGAATTCTATATACGGAACTTTAAACATCCAACCTAGTTACATACACTAAACTCAAGATCATACTCTCGTACCTTACTGAATCCTCTACCTCGAAAGAAATCTATCACACTTACCATGTAGCGACCAAGACATGGTAAGAATCTATCGCATCAATTATTTAGTCTGGGATCTTGTTATCATGTATAAATACAATATCCTACGAAGTAAGAGTTTAGATCCTTCATTCTAATTTAGGTTTCATCCTCTATTTCAATTATAAATATATTTGATTGAGAATAAGATATACTTGACATATATATAGTACATTGGAATAAGAGATGAAACATGTAATTAAATAGAGGCTCCAAGGTGTGAAGTAAGAGACCACAAAATGCCTCAAAGGAAGGACGGGGAAATAATACAAAAGTTTCATGATACAAAATCGAAAAAATTGAGAATTTCATAGTTGTATTCATTGCAAGACGTGCAATATATATATATATATATATTTGCAATGTATTTATTTCATCTGTACATCAAACAAAAAAAAATTATTTCCATAAATGAGAAAAGAGAGCAGCTATCAATCCTCAACTCCTTAAGAGATTAGATATCAACAACGAGGACTTAGCAAAAATTATAACATATTTTTTAAAAAAATAATTCTTTTGAGAAAAGAAAAGAGAAGGATCTTCATCTTATTGTTCTTGTTTAGTCCATTTCTTTCAGAAGTTGGTTCTAATTACATGTATTAATAATTCAAATAATTTGTTAATTTATTTAAATAAAAATTATATTATGTTGTTTCTCATCATTAATGTCTAATTAAAATTCTGTATGCCATTAAGATCAGAAAATCCTCACGTAGGACCACTCTCTGCCGTTGATATTGAATGTACGTAAGAAAAAACTGAAATCCCAAAAGCAAGGAATCTGGACCACGAAAATTGAGGACCCAAAATAATGGGAGATATATATCTGCATTATTATTATTATTATTATTATTATTACCACTACAAAGGCTATGAGCCTATGTCATTGGTTTTCTAATCTATTTTAAATCGAAAGTTGAACGGATAAAGTTTAATCTAATTAAATCCCATTGGGCCATGATCTCAAATAATTAATTGAAAGTAATTTTTTATTGAATCGAAAACATTGATAGTGTTTGGATATGAATTATGCGTTTTGGGAGAATGAGTTTTGAAAATAGAATTGGTGAATGTGAAATTTGTGTTGAAGAATTGGTGAATGTGAAATTTGTGTTGAAGAATGCGTATACAAGGTTTAATAAGTTCCTCGTTTTATTTTGATTGGTATTTTTAATTCTTCAATATTTTTAAAAAATACAATTTAGTTATAATTTAGAGAATGAAAATGAAACTATATTTGAATATTCTGTCTAAAAATAACAATTGGAGCATTTATGTAGATGAAATTTAGGTCGTTTATATTTTTATACCTAAAAAATATGTTCTCTTAAAAATACATGTATATTTTAATTATTTTGGAATTGTAATGAATACTTTATGTTAAATATGTGATAATAGAATGGCAGAACAATTCTGACAAAAGTTGAAAGTGAAAACAAATGGTATTTTCATTAAAAAGTGTGTAAAAATTTATAATTTTTAATTTTCAAATAATGTTGAAAATAAACAAATGGGACCATGGTTTTTCACTAGAATGCTTATCTTAGTTTTTTTTTTTTTGTTTTTTTTGGCTCAATTCAATCCAACAATATATGAAGTTTACTAAAGTTAATTTGAAAATACCCTAAAGTTGCATCTTATTATACAAAAATATAAGCTTTGAGATTCATTTTACAGATGCTCATTCCTCATTTATTTTTATTGGATCTACACAATAAAAAATACTTTTGACCTTTTTTTTTTTTTTTTTTAATTCAGAACTCAAAATATTTAATTTAGTCGTATTAAATGTAAATTTTCAACTTCTAAGTTTTATCTAATCGAATTACTTATTTTGAGAAAAATACTAAATCAGAATAACCCCATATTATATTCACACACAAAGGCAAAAAGGGAAGTACATGCAAAAATGTATAGCAAAATTTTATAATTTTTAATACTATATTTAATAAAAGGGTGGTAGGGCATGAATTAAATCTCATCATATACACATTTATAGGCTTTAAATATAAATTGGGGTCCATTCTAAAATGGTGAGGTTGTTGGTGAAAATGATAAGTCATGTACATATTCTTGTCATACTCTAACCTTTTCTTGTACTAAAACAAAAAAAGAAAATCAAGAAAATCCAATTTGCATGGATATTGCTTGGCTGTCTCCCTTTCTCCTTTTTCATGCAATACACCCAAAGAAAAAGAAAATTGTATTATATTTTTTGCAAAGAAAGCCCACAAACTTTTCCTATCCCTATCATTTTATCTTTTGTTCCACTACAACTATACATACTAAATATATGTAATTCAAAATTAAATATTCTTTTGAAACAATATTTAATATATGGTATGCATTTGCAAAATAAAATAAAAATTAAATATGAATTAAAATAAATAATTAATTTAAACCGCCTCCAAAGAAATTAATATAAGAAACTAATTTATAATCATCAAAGCAATACAAGTATTTATGTACGTACACTACCAAAAAGTGAAGTGTCTGCTAAGAAGAAGAAGAAGAAGAAGTATCTGTCATAAAAAATTACTACAAAATTAATTTCATAACTACATCTACAATAATTATAATAAAAAAAACTATTAATTATCAATTTACAGCATTATACTTTCAGAGTATAACAGATTAGTTATGCATTATTCATATGTAAATTAATATATATATATATATATAAAGAATGACCGTTAGCTACGGATTAGTCATAATAAGACACACGCTGCTAAAGTTTAAATTCTAAAACTCACATGTATACAAGGTCTAACAATGATGCCATCGAATCAACTCTCCTCTTCTAGCTAGCCCTTGTGTGTGTAGTGTGTGGAATCTTTGATTGATATATAGAACCAGCTTTACTGATCAATTGGGACCAGAGCAATGAAGGTGGTGAGCTGGTCCGTCCCTCTTAAAAACCATAAGTAATAATGAAAGCAAAATGGTCATCTTCTTTTTGTTTCAGCCACAGGGTTTTTCTGACACACAAAACTCTTGGCGTGAAATGTGCCCCCCAATTTAGCCCACAACATATGAAATTGATATATGCAGCTACATTTTTTAGAATGTATATATATATATATATTTATTTTTACAAACGCATATTAAAAATTCGTTCACACTCGAACTCCCAACCTTCCATATTATGTGGAAAGTTTATGTCGTTGGGCACAACACTCACCATATATATGTGTGTGTGTGTGTGTGTGACTGTGTGTGCAATCTGGCTTTGTTTCTTGGGGATCAAAACTATGACTAGTTTCTGTCAGTGAAATGATCTGCATTCCACTGGTTTTTTCATATGGGTTTTGGGATTGTCTCTGGCTATGTACACTTGTACAGGTATAATATTAGATACATCAAATGTTCTAATGATATTAAATTTTATTTCACATCGAATAAATTAAGGATTATAAGTCAGTTGATAAATTGTTCATCTTTTCCCATTCATTGAGATTTTTTTTTATAATGACAAAATCTATCACCATTACATAGACGAGACATTTAACTTAATTAGTATGTTGTTAGGGCCTAATGTGGTAAAAAGAAAGGTAGCAATTAAAAAGTCTCAGAGCGACCTAGTAAGAAAAAAATGAATTTTCAATCTACATGATAAATAATCCATGAGAGACATCCGATATTTTAGTGATATTAAGTTTTATTTTACATTACATAAAATGAGAATCTCGACAGTCATAAGATGCCCTCTTCTATCCTCTGTTGAAATACTTTTTTCATAATGGTAAAATCCACCCTTATATCGAAACTTTACTAAGTGCCCGTTTGGTATTATTTTCAAAACTCTTTTTCATTTTCTCCTAAAAATGAAAACAAAAAGCTATCAACTTCTCTAATATTTTCATACCCATATTTACACTCTATCTTCATTTTCACACTTTATTTTCTCATACTCTAATTTGCACGATTTTTTATACAAAAACACAACAATATCCAAATACAATTCATTTTCAACCTTACATAACCTTACATAATAATTTTATTTTTAAAAAAATATTCAAAAAGTATTTTATTTTCAAAATTATATTTATAACTAATTTATTATTATTATTTTTTATTAAAATAAAAATACCTCCAAAAAATAAAATCAAGCTGCCTCCAAGCACATCAAAAATCTAGTTAACCAATATAGTACATAAAGTACTTCTCTTAGTCTTTCAGACATTGATCATCAACTTTACTCTATTTTTGCGAGAAAAAAAAAGAAGGGAATGTTATAATTAATCATGTTGACTAAAGAAAAGGAAGGCTGAAGTGTTGAGGCCATATATGAATTGATGAAATTGCTGTTTTAGTGAAGTCCGTAATTAAGTACAATAAGGGCCAATCATTTTCTCTAGTCAGTCATATGCATGTTACTCCTGCACTTTTGTCTCCAATGTTCCATCAACACTTTTTCTTTTTCATGTCTAATGACAAGGTAATATTTGGACTGATATTTAAATAAAGTCACATCTTTATATTATTAATCAAATAAAAATATATAGATTTGAAATAAGATCAAATTGGACAATCACATCGATCTCATTATCGATCATCTTGTAGTCCTTTTCCATTTTAAATAAAATTCTAACCACATAAAATCGGCCATATTTTGAGAAAACTGTTCAAAATTGCGATTAAATCATTTGATTTGTCAGACTACTCATGATTCATTGAAAACGGTTCGATGTATTTCTTTCTTTTCCTTTTTCCCCCCCTTTAATTCCCATAACAATTATAAATTCTTGACTTTTTTTACCTAAAGTGCAAACTAGAAAGAATAAGATACAATCTATGAAATCTAAATGTCAAAATACTCAAACAAAATCTCCAAAATTAAAGTTGTATTGAAATTAATAGTTTTGGTTTTTAATATTTTATTATTTGCTATTTTATTAGTTTTATGACATATAAAATATAAATATATGTAATTACGATGTTATGATTTAATCATGTTTTAACCAACGATTTCACCTATGAATCGTTCAGGGCTGTTTGGTTTTATTTCCTATTTTAATTTTTATTTTCATCCTTTTTAAAATGGTGAGAATTAGTTATGTGATATGATATGGAAATGAAAACGTATTTAGATGAAATATTGAAAATATAATGATTATGTTGGCTTTGGTAGGTTGTAGGTGGAAAGAAATAGAAATAATGGAATAAAGAAAAAAGATATATAGGTTATTAAAGAATATGTTTTGAAAATGAAAACGAAAATTATATTGGGTGAAAATTTCTAAAAGTGATGATTTTTATTTTTGAAATAGTAAAAAATGAAAAAAGTGGATGTGGAAATAAAACCAAACGGACCCTTATTCAACTGAATGCATGATCTGATTATCAAAACAAAACTAAATATACCATTCTACTCCAAAACAATCTTTTCCCAATTTCAAAAACAAAATCAAACATTCATGACTCATCCAACCCGTTCTCCAAAATATTTTTCAAAACCCAGAATAAAACCACAAATTGCTTAATAATTTCTCAGAATGAAAGGATTGAGCCAAATGGCAAGTGTACTCAACTCATTCTAATGAGGCTGAATTTGTGTTCGATTTTGAATTCAAATATAAATATTTAAAAATTTATTGGTTCAGCTCATATATTTTTTTTTATTTGGTTATTTATACTAATATATATAAAGCACATACCTTTTTTTGGTATGTTTTGGGTAGTCTTCCTAAAATATCTTTATTGTTATTTTTTTAAGTCTCATAACTGCTTAGGTAGTTACCTTCTGTCTTCTTTAATTTTTTTTTTTTCTCTAATTTTCTCATGCTTTTCTTTTTTCTTCTTATTTTTTATATTTTTTAATTGTCACTAATATTTAAATAAATACATTGAAAATATTAAAAATTATAGTAATATTTATAAAATTTTAATACATACATCGAGTGTGCCAAATTGTTAGCTCTCACAATAAATAATGGGACCTAAGGTTGAATCCGAATATAAATGCATTTAAATCCCATGTATTTATACAATGCTTTGTATGTGAGAAAGCTTCCTTTCAACAAAAACCCGAATAAATAATGATGGGACAGGAGGATCCGCAATCTTTCTCGGGTCCCCCCTGTAGTACAATATCTGGGGGCTCGAGGCACGTGGTTGTGGGCCCACATATGTCCATTTTCCCTGCAACTTGCACAACATTTCAGGGCATCCGTTCGATCGCGGTACGTTTTTTTATTTTTATTTTTATTTTTTTTAAATATACATACATATATATATATATTAAAAATTCATTAAATTAAAATTTTTGAACTAAAATTTTATATATACTAGCAATTTGGACACATCCAATACATGTGCTAAAATATTTAATAGTAGAGTAAATAATTTATTTTTTAAATTAATATTAATATTTCATACTTGATAGTAATTTGAGTTTTTACATAAATAATAATGGAATGGTAAAATAAATTAATAATTATGGATATAGAATATGTGAGTTGTAAATGGTAGTTACAGTATAGTTGTAGTTATGAAGATTTAGAAAGAAAAAAATATATAAAAAAAAAGTGAGGGCATTTTAGATATATTACACAAAAACATATCAAAAAGGGATATGTGTTTTATTAATAGTATAAATGAAACTAATATCATTAGACTAAAATACCCACTTGACCATGGTGCATTTCACATCATGTTATAGAAGTGCTGTAAATTATTATTAATATTTTAATTTTTCCAGTCAAGAATTGGGGTATTATAGTTACTAGCCAATAGGCTTTTCTCTCATTCATTTCTTCACTCATGGTTTGAAATTCTGGTATTCTAAGCATAAAGGAATCGCACCCATCCATCCAAAACTTGATTGATAAATTCTAATTTTATAAATATTATTATATTTTTATTTAGTAATTCGTAATTTATTTGAATACATACTCAACAAATGAACATAAAATTTATCTGCCACCACATAATATATGACTTTGGTCTATATATTGCATCATCGATATGTAACAATATCCACGCAATATTAAACTATTGTCCTTGAAAAAATTGGTTGGCACAGTCATATCATTAATTTAAATATGAGAGTATTTTTAGAAATAAAATTTTTACGTGTTTAAAAAATAATTCTAATACATTTCAAAATTAAAATAGAATTTTGATTCAAAATGAGTACATTTCAATGTAACACTATGCATCAAAAGGGTCACAAATTTGAGAAAAGAAAATTTAAAATAAATAAAAATAAATCATAACTAAAAAAGTTTGAAAATTTAACTCAAATTCCTTTTCAAATATTAAAATCTTTATAGGTTTTACCTAATATTTGATAGACAATACTTCAGCATCTGCGGATCCAAATCATGATAGCTACATTTTTATTTAGTCATCAATTTTGGTATAATGAGAGACATGAATTTCCACTTCCAACCAATCCTTAATTCCGATGTTGTTGACTACAAAAGTGGAAGTTTTTATTGGATGAAATTGTGACCTCAATCATTATTATGAAACATTGTCCATTTTAATAGATTTAATCCAACTTTTTCACTTTGAAATTCCTATGGTTGATGATTTGATTGTTGGTCATTTCATGGACCCTTCCAAAATTGAATTAATCATTCATCACACATAATTAATCATGTTATACCATTTTTATATTTGTATGTGTGAAATTTATGATTTAAATGTGAAGGGGTCCATTCCCAATTTGATTTGAATACCCCGCGGTCTCGAACTATTCTCCTAATTTAGGGTTAGGATTGATGCAAACCGATGTTGCTTCGAACTCCACGAAAAGGATTAATCATCAGTTGCTTCTGAATTTATATATTGATATACACAAAATAGGGCTGTTAATGGATTATATTTCAATACGAATCCAAATCCAATCAGAATTTTATGATTTTTATCAAATTAAAATATCCGATGGACTAAATTCTCATAAATATTTGTAACTCAAAATAAGTAAATCGAACATGGAATTAAGGAATTTGATTCATTAAAGATCTGAATTCGAATTTTAATAATTTTTATTAAATTAATACTCTTATATATAATATTAATAAAGATTTTAAAATAAAATATATATTATATTTACTCTAATATCTATATTAACATCTATATTATACTATTAATATTGCATTTTTAACCTAAAAAATAACAAGAATATGGATAAAATATCAAATAGAGTAACATATAATAGTTCATTTATGTATTATTATAATGTGAAATAGGAATTTTGTATTTAAATATTTAACTTTTGAACTAATATATAATAAAAAATTGTTAAAATTTCAAATATGACATAAATTTACTTTACAAATACAATATTTTTATAAAATTCAAAAGGGGGGGGGGGGGAATAATAATAAACTGGGTCGAATTTTTAAATAGGATTTCGGATATCCATCGAATTCGAATATAGTAGTAGCTAACAAAGATCCTATAAAATTTTGGATTGATTTTGATTATAAATTTTAATAATTAAATTCTGATTCGAATATGATAAATTCGATTCGAATATGATCCGTTGACAGTCTTAACACAAAAAGCTCACAAAATTAAGTTGTAGTCCAAATTGGTCTTTCCAGGCATCAATTATTGCAGCTAAATAGTTGGATGAAGTAGACCCAATCCAACCAATTCTAGTTTTCAAATCACTTGGAGGTTATAGTTCTTTCTTTTCTTTTTCTATTTATACACACATATTCCATAAGCTCATTAAATTCGAATTTCTGATCCCATACTTTATGTATAATATTTTTGCAATTGGATAAAAGGCCATTTAGCCACTTAAAGGTTATAGTTGATAGTTCAAATACTCACCAAGGAGATATTAGTAATTCCACAAGCTAAAAACGAAAATACTTTCACATAATTCTAAGTAGAGCTACCTGTTTTTTCAGTAATATTTGCATTCGCTAGTGCAAAATAGGGTATCCTTTAACTCTTGAGGTCAAGCACAAATTATGGTCCGAAAAACATCAACATTAACTAATGGATTGCGTATTGCAAAAACTAATGAACACAAGTAGGGCTCTCGATGGAGCGTATTTTAATTCAAATTCGATTTAAATTTGATTTGATATTTAGGATCTTTAATCTATAAAAACTTACATGGATATGATTCAATTTAAAAAGTTTGTAATTTGAAATAAATTAAGCAAGTATGTATATGGTTTGATCCAAATATATTTAGTATTATACGTATATAGTATTATACATATGTATACACATGGTCTTATAGCAATGCCAAAGTGGATATTGGGATGAATGGAGTACTGAACTTCTATACAATATATCAAATCAGATACTTTTTATATAAATTGTTAGATTTTGAGCTTATTCACATCATAATTGCATCACTTGTTTCTCTATTGTTATAACAGAAAATGATGTAGGAAGAATAATAAGTAGGATTCGAATGCTATGATATGGCAAGAATTCAATGCAAATCTCGATTTGATCAAAATGAATTTCTTTTTTATAAAATTTTGAGTCTATAATTAGTTAATTGAAGAATCAAGTATAACTATTTATTTATAATACCAAATAAGTACTATTATTGACAACAGAACTAAAAATGCAATGATCTATTGAATAAGTGTGATTAAATTAAATTCTATTATTACTTTAAGTGATCACTAGACTTGAAAATTTATTCATTAATTATTGTGTATTTTTTTTATGGATGATTGTTTTAAATTTGAATTCTAACTAATTTTTTTTAAAAATAATAAATATATGATGATTTTAGAAGTATTTGAATTTGAATTTTTTTGGATATTCGATGGATACGCAACTTTTATTTGGATTCGAATATGATTATACCAACGACAGATATCTTGGATCGAATTTGAAGATGACATTAACATATTACTTTTGGATTCCAGCTTGAATCCAGCATAATTCGATTCGAATCCAACCAATTGACAACCCTAAACACAAGTAAGTTTGCATTGGGCCTTCAAACCCAAAAATGAATTATCCATTCCTTAAACGGAGAAAAATTGTATGAGTTGTGAACCGGTACCATCAAGCCCAAAACACAAAAATCCATTTTGCTTTTTCTTTTTAAGATAAAAAGATAATTTGCATTATAGCAATTATGTTAACTTCATATAAATGATTTTCCATTTTGTTCTTGCTTTCATTGATATTGTCAAAATCAATATTGTGAAGCTTAAATGGGTATCATTGGAAGAACATTTTAAATCACATTTTAGGCCCATATAAAGTAAATCAAGCCAAATTTTCTAACATTTCACACACATAAAAGTTCATAGCCCAAAGCCCTAACTGTAGGGGTGTAAACGGATATTAAACGGATCGGATATACTGTTTTCATATTTGTATCCGTTTAATTTTTCGAATATTCGGATACGGATACGAATTTTACGGATATTTAAAAATGATATCCAAATTCGTATCCGTCGGATATCGGTCGGATTCGGATATATTCATATTCATTTATAATTATTTATATGCATTTATATTTTATTAAACTCATTCGTATTTAAATTATTATTTTATATTTATATTTGATGATAATTATTTAAATATTCATTTACGAATATCCAAATATGTGAATTTATGAACATATAATAAATAGATATTTTAATTAATATAAGGAACCATATAATTTCATTAAAACAAAACAATCAAATAAATAGCATAATTTTTAATTAATTATTGACTTTATAATTGATTATTAGTACTCATTAATAATAATAATGGCATTTAAGTATATTAATTATAAAGTCAACCAACAATAATTATGTTAACTAACTTTATTCTTCAATTTTTTCTCTTTATTACAATAATTTTTTAAATTTATTCTTTTTTCTTCCCAATTCTTCAATTATAATATACATAAACATATATCGATTATGAGACTTTTATTGAAAAATATAAATAATAAATTATTTAATAAATATATATATATATATTCGGATTGGATATTAAACGAATCGGATACTCATTTACCATATTCATATCCATTTATAATCGGATATTTACTAATTGAATACAGATAATATCCGTTTTAAATGGATGAGAATAAATTTTGTATAAACGGATATGGATGCAAACGGTAAACGAATTTTTGAATATTCATTTACAACCCTGGCCCTAAGTGATGAGCAATGTTCCACAAATGCATTAAAAAAAGAAAAAAGGAAAAGAAAAAAAAAAAAAGAAAGAAAATCATTAGGGCTCTCAAGATCCTACAAACAATTTATATTTTTTATTTATATACATACATTAAAAAATCGTTAAGTTCAAACTCCCAACTTCACGCCTTATACATAAAACTAGGGATGGCAACGGGGCGGGTCTTGCAGGACTCGTGACCCGCCCCACCTAACCCAATTTTTTTTTTTGTATTTTTTTATATATATATATATATTTTTACCCTCTTTTCTTCATCATCACTTGAATGTACAGATTTTGCTGTGGGAAGTAGGGATGGCAACGGAGCGGGTCTGGGGTGGGTTTGGTAGGACCCGGGACCCACCCCGCCTTTTCTTTGGCCCCGAACCCGGCGGGTTGGACCCGCCTAACCCAATTTTTTTTTTTTTTGTATTTTTGTGTATATATATATATATTTTATCCTCTTTTCTTCATCATCACTTGAATGTACAGATTTTGCTGTGGTGAGTAGCAGGTTTGAGAGAATAAAATTGAAATAAGTTAAAAAAAAGAGAAGCCCTAATTTTTTAATATAATATTATAGTCTACTAAATACTTATACTTATATATATAATATATATGTTATATATAATATAATTATATATATGTAATATATATATAATACAATATATAATATAAATATATATAATAAATTACTATACGGGGCGAGTCCATCTAAACCTGCCCCGGACCCGGGCGGGTCTTGCTAATCAAATTCCGCTATCCGTCCTGAACCCCATTTTTTTCACCCCGAACCGCCCCATCTGGGGCAGGTCCCCGATTTTCCTGGACCCATTGCCATCCATAGTGGTGAGTAACAAATTTGAGAAAATAAAATTAAAACAAATTAAAAAAAAGAGAAGTACTAATTTTTTAATATAGTATTATAGCCTACTAAATACTTATACTTATATATATAATATAAATATATATATGTAATATATATGTTATATATAATATCTATAATAAATTACTATACTAGGTGGGTCCATCTAAACCCATAACCCACTCTGGATTCGGACAGGTCTTGCCAATCAAGACTCATTACGCACCCCGAACCACATTTTTTTCACCCCAAACTTGGTCCCCAATTTATCCGGACCCATTGCAATCCCTACATAAAACTTACGTAGTTGAACCAGTAACTATCAATAAGAATCCTACAAACAATATATTTCTACAAATAGTATAGCCTTTAAGAGTTAAAGCCTATACTAGTTGTAAACTCCATCCTCAATTTTTAGAGAACTTTAATGAAATCATTTGGTTTACTTCGATGAAAGTTTGATATTCTCAAAATATATCCTTATATCTTGGCGTAATTCTTTTTTATTATTAATTTAATATCATATAAGAAAATTAATTTGATTATATTCCACCATGCATGATTCGCAACATTTATACAACATTTTAATGGGTCATATAATTCTCATCATTATTACCTGCAAAATTTGTAATGATTTAAACCCAATTGCTATAATAATCTAAATTTATTTACATTTTGAAGTATTAAATTTATTCATAATCTATTTAAAATAAAACAGAAATTAATTCTATGCTCAAATGTATATGTGGATGGCCCCATAAGCTTCCATAGTATTAAGTATCGAAATTCAGCCATTGCCAAATCACAAAAGATCAACTGGGGGATGAGACGGCTGAGCTCCGCCTTACAACCACCGTCCGCGGCCATCTCCCCACCAATATATCTGAAAAAAAGAAGCATATCAAATTTGTGAATTAAAGGAGATAAGGAAGAGAAATTCTGAGCCGACAAAAGAAAAGGCTAACTAAACCACCTAGGGCATGTTTGAATACATGAATTGGGCTTAATAGATTATATTATCAAGCTCCATCAAATGTTCGATTCTGGAGAAATAAGTCCTTGACAGATAAAGGACTTGATTTATAATCCACAAATCAATTGATAAATAATCCATACAATTTGGCATAAATTATATAATTCTTTATTGTAATGAGAAAAAAAATAGTTACTTATTTGACAATTATACCCACAAACTCATAGAATTTGACAATATTACATATCCCAATTATTTAATCCTTGTATTTATACGAAAGATTAATAAAATAAATATATATTCAAAATATATAATCTTAATAATCAAACACAGTATTATATTATCTTAAACAGTATAATTTTATCATATCATTCTAATTTTATCAATTTTATCTATATATCCAAACGTGCTACTAAAATTGTCAAAAGCAGTTAATCACTCAAATTCCTATAACTCGTTCCCTCGGAGGAACGCCGGCGAACTCATCAGGCCGCGAATCCATACAGCAACGACCGAGATTCGCCGAAGCAATCGGGTATTTCATTCCTGATGCCGATGCGGCAGCGTCTCTGGAAATCCGAGCTAGCCGAATCGCCTCGGGACACGTGTCCGAGGATCTCCTCGAACAGCGATTCGTCGCATGGAATCGCCAGAGGTCCGGGGACGTTGGAGAAGCCGTATTCTTCCTCGACTCGGCTCAGCAGCCACTTGAAAATAGGGTGGTTCAGGTGCGTCGCGCGCAAGACGAACCTCCTGCAGTTGCTCCCTACGCATATTGCCACGTGTCCAGCCGGCACCTCCAGCAGCGAACGATGAGATGAAGATGGTGGCCTGGCCTTCATGCGCCATGCGCGGAGCAGTTGACAGATCCTCACAATGTGCCGGATTCTATTGCCTTTCCCCATTGATTGCTTGTGGGAGAGAGAAGGCCGTGAGGTGACTGAGAGCGTTCAGTTCTAAGGGAGGTTTTTGCATTTGAATTTTTCGACTTTTGGATGGGATTTTATAAGATCCGTGTGCCAAAATTAACCCTAGATTTTGAATTATTTACTACATAAGCTTATCTATTTTATTTTTTTCCCACTTGTTCAAATATAAGCTAGACTACTTGTTCAAATATAAACTAAAGTCTAGCAATGTCAACAACAATGACGACAAATCTCTTTATAATGAACAGATTCATTTTGTAGTTCATTATCAATATAAGAAGAATCGGATCAATGACATACACAATACTTGAATTCTCGATAAAGATACTATACAGTTGATTTTTTTATCTCTCAAAAATTACGGGTATAATAGAAATATCTGTAATTTTTTTCCTATCACTACACGAGAAACCTTTTGATTTTTATTATGCCACCTAGTTGATGTATATTTAATTGAATTATAAACTATGAGATTATATATTTGTCGAGTTCAATTGTGCCGGGTTTGTAGTGGGACCGACGTGGCGCTGAAACAATCTTGGTTGTATCAATTTTAGTCCTACATTGGGATGGGTTAGAGGCTGCAAGATGTTCAAATTAAATTGGGGTCGATCTCCCTACCTTTAAAAAAAAAAAAAAAAGATTATATATGAGAACATTAATATTTGTTTTACAATAGCATCATATTCTCATTTAATAATTAATAATTCATTTAACTACATATTTAAGGGGACATTATAAAATTTTCTAAATCCTATACGCATGATTTTCATTTTCGTTTTATGCTTTTGCAACTCGGACCAATTTACTAACCCTATGAAGCTGACACCATATACTTATCCAAGGAACCAAAGTAGTTTTTTATTTCTTCGAACCCTTTACTTGAATTAATGTTTCATTTTTATTTTTCATTTAATAAATATTAAAGTGTATTTTATTAACCAAAAATATTAAAATTATGAATTATGTATAATTTATATATATATTTGTAAAGTGAAATATACTATGAAACTATATATTAGAAATGAATTTATATAGAGCCAAAATTACATTGTGGTCTAATCAGGGACGGATTAATGGGGGGGCAAGCAGCAAGCAGGGGCCATTGCGCCCCCCCCCCCCCCCCCCCCAAACCATCTTTGTGTGTATATATATATGTATTAAAAAGTTTTAATAATAGTTAATTTAAATTTAGATTTTAAAAGAATACATCATTTAATATTAATTTTTAATTAATATTCATTAATTTTAAAAGGTTTAATTTTTTTTCTTGGGCCTTAAATCAAAATTTGAATTATTTATATTTATTGAATTAAATTAATTAATTTTTAATTAATGATAAAAATAAATTTAATTAATTTAATTTTTACTTATTTAATTTTATAAACTTAGAATAAATTTTTAAGTTTATATTCACAATCAGGTAATCAAATGAAGAGTACAATTAAGTTACACCCATTAAAGTATTTTCATTCTATCGTTTGTGAGAAAAAAAAAATGTAGGAGTTTGAATCTTAAGACTTGCAAAACAACTGAAAAATTCATCTTTTTGACTTTAACAAAATTGAGGCAAAGGGAAAAAGGTAAGTAAATATTAATATATATATATATATTTAAAATTTTCATTGTCTTTTAACAACTAGAAGTAAGAAAAATTTTCAGACAATAAATATTATGAAAAAAAGGCTAAAAAATAAAATAAAAATAATTTTTTAGCAAATTACTTATTTAATTATATTGAAAATGATATTACAAAAAAAAATTATAATGATTCGATTACTAATGAAATCTATAGTACAAAAAATCATTATGCTCAACTTCGACATAAATCGTACATTATGACTTCATAAAATGTAAAATTTATATATAAATTTATATATTTTTTAATTTTTGACCTCCATATTTTCATTTCTGGATCCGTCACTGGGGTTAATGATTTATGTTTAATTAAGGTAGTTGAGGTAAAAGACAGATTTAATGCATTAAAGATAAAGCATAATTTCCCTCTGTTTCTCTATGATCTCTTTGTCTCACAATCTCTTTGTTAACACAGTAATCAGACAAAATTAGTTAATTATTGCAAAGATTTGGGGAATATATGCTGGGACCTTGTCTTTGCGCTTTGTTTAGATTGATTATCTATTTTGAATTACTATTCAAGGGGGGCCCAGCCGTGGCTGACAAAATATTTTATGGCTATCTTTGTTTAGATAATATTTGGTTATATTTTATGTTTGATTATGATATATGTTTTGGGGGGAATGAACGTTGGAGATTGGATTGGGGAATATGAAAGTTGTGTCAAGAAATATAATGAATTTTTAGGTATATTTTGGGGAATAGTTAAAAATTTGCTTTGAGGAGTTTTGGTATATTTGTTTATATTTTGGGAGGGATATTTTTTACTGTAACAATTAAATTAATTTTTTTTTTTTAGGTTTTTAGGGTGAAAAATGGAATTGAGTAATTCTTTTTTATTGTAAGAATAATAATAAAATATATATAATATATGTGTCTGTATATTGTAAAATAGAGAAGTTTTGGAGATAAGAAATGATATAAGAGGGTATTTTGAAGAAATCTATTTTAGTGTTTTGAATAGAAAATGAGTATATATTTGGTTATGTTTTCCCAAGAAAAAATTGTTTTGGGGAAACATAACATAACCAAACATTCCCTTAATTTTTTTCACAATATTTTTTAATTTCAAAATAATATTGACCATAACAATATATTTTTCGATTTTACTATCCAAAATATTAAAAATATTACACAAAATATCCTTCCCAAAACATTATATATATATATGCACGCACACACACACACACACACACACACATATATATATATATATATATATCAATCACTAGTACACAAATATATAACAATTACAATATAAAATCAATTTCATTTCTCTAACTCAACAAAAAGTAAATGATTTAATATTTATAGTAAAATTTATCCCCTTTTAAAATATTTCCGAACATTTTATTTTCAAAACATTCTCCAAGAAACTCTTGAACAAAACCAAATAAATATCACATTCTTTAATTCATTATCCAAAACACATTCTTTCAAAATATTTTTCACAATTCATCGCAAACACAAACAGACATAGTCTATGCTTTAATATAGTTTCCATCACCTATGTAATAGTCGCCACCTTCTTTTCCAATATTGAATTTACGCATTTTATGACAAGTAGTTTGTTTGTTTGTTTGTTTTTTATTCATCTTCCCCAAAAAAAGGACAGAGTCAGAATTTTTTTATTATAGGGGTGTGAAATTAAATTACTAAAAATATAATATTTTATAAATTTTAAATGCTAAAAAGAAAATAATGGCAAAATATATATCCTCAATAAAAAGAATAATTATTTTATAATTTGAGAAATGATTAAATTATAATATTTTAAAATTTTTAATATAAAAAATCAAATTTCAAAATTTTGAGATAAGGCGGCGGCCGCCGCCTCGAGTCAATCCAAAGATTATGACAGAGTGGTTGAATTTGAAGGCCATAAATTTATTGGGTTGTTCTATTCCAAATGAAGTGCAATTTGTTCGTAGAGTAGCTCATAGAACTATACAAGTTTCAATTATGTTGTAATTATTGTTGTTTACTTGGCTTTGTATGTCTTTTTTCACTCTTTGACAAAACTGCAGACAATGCGTTTGAATGCCCAAGTTGCTGTATAAATGAGTGTGCATACACATTCATAGATGTCTATGCTTAGAATTGATGTTTCTTGTATGACACGATTATACCCTGCATTTCCTGTTTTTCTTTTTAAGGGTTTGAATTTGATGGAGTAACTTAGGACTTGTTTGCTTGTGAATTTTCAAAATATTTTTCAATTCTCAAAATACAAACAAACAACTCATCACATTATCTAATCCTATTATCCAAAGTACACCCAAAAAAGCAAAAAATACCCTTACAAATTATTTTCTACCAATTCCTCAATGTCTAACTCTCCAACTCTTTCTCACTGTACCAATCTAAAGATACACATATAAATAATTTTAAAATATCAATTTCACCCTACCAACTCAATAAAAAAGTTATTGATGTAACATCTTGTCTCCCCCCAAAACACAAACAATGGAACAAACAAATAATTTTTTCTTAATTCATTCTCAATCTACCACCCAAAACACAAACAAACAACCATCACATTCTCCAACTCCACTTTTCATAAACAAACAAACCCTCAAAAGCGCAAATATGGGCCATGATCTTACCTGTTTTGGGTCCAAAAGTTGACAGGTTGTCAAAGCAAAATTTGGGCCATGATCTGGAATGTTTAGTATGGGCTTGACTTGGGCCCTAGGCCCAATAAGAAACCCAATTGTGAATTTTGGCTACAATTGCTTTATAGATACCTTTTTTCACACATATTCCTCATAATACTTGTAATCCTACGACCATGATATCAGCACAAGATAAGTCTCACGAAACTCTTGTAATCCAAAAGGATCTACTCCGTGAAATTGCTCTTCAATAAAATTTTAACTATAGCAGGTCCTAAGTCCTAACGATGAAATCACCAATTTTGCAAGGTGGGTAAAGAATTGCCCGACTTAAGCTTTACTCCTGCGTAACTCTAAACACCCAAATCAATTTCTATTTCTATTTCTATTTCTACAGTTTAAATATTTGGAAATACGAAAAACCAGTCTTCAACTCTTTGCCGTCTTGAAAACTAAGTATGTTGAATAGCTTTATCAACATAGCATAACTCATGGATCAATAGAACAGAAACATATTCATGATCGAAGGCTAAGAAATTAATAAAGATCCCTGACTGATACCAAACCAAGAAAGATTAACTGAAGGAGACGACAACTGAGAAGAAAAAGTGCTGGAGACGACAATATAAGCCAATAGAAAAACTGGATGAAGAGTTGGCAAGTAATTTCTTTTCTGAAGATGACAGAATTACATATTTTTCCACTGGACTACATTAGCTCATTTCCCAAGACATCAATGTAGTGAGAAAATTGGAAGAAAAAATCACATAGGTTAAAGCCAGATGCATTCAACACTTCTCCACAAAGTGAACAGTTTACAAGTAGAAAATGATGATCCTTTGCATCAGGTCGTAAATACTTCCTCTCTTCAATTATTTTGATCAGATAGCAAAAAAATTAAGTGCTCCTCTAGTGGTGTGCCTTAGCTTCGGCTTTCTTCTGAGACTTAGCCTTTGCCTGGTAAAATAAGAAAAAGGTAGAATTTTGGTCTTTTCAGCCCTCACCATAAAATAAAAAGATCGGCAGAAATAGAATGGACAAAAACACATTCAGCAAGGAAAACAGAGTTGATGTTACCATGCCAAAATAAAGTTCCATATATTTGTAAAAGCACAGAGTAAACGACTGATAAAAAGAGAGGACAAGAGGCATACACAGAAGCGAAGAACTAAAATATTCATGTGTATTTTGGTATTATATGCTAAAGTTACTAAGACAGTATCTGCAATGTCTGCATTTTCCTTAGCAATACTATCCAGTAAATCAAATTTTAGCAAGTGCAACAATCAATACCTATTTCATAGAAACACAATGTAGTTTTGCAGGCTGTAGTATTCAATATTCATTTAACAATATGATAGATAACTATATATAGATGTAGATTTATCTGATCATCTACCTCAAGGAGGAAAATCTGACACATTTCAAATAGCCGGATAAAAATTGAACTCGCCGAAACAATCAAAGCCAATCACAAGAACCAACAGGTCTTTTTTAAAACAACACATTATTCAGCAGATATAAACAAAATATACTTGATAATAGTTGTAACCACAACACAATACAAGTGATACTCTAAGCAACATCAAATATATGGATGCTAACAATTCAATGCACACAAAACCATGCAACCATCAAGACACAACATAAGAAATTTCATCATCATTTCTTAGCGAAGCCCCAGCATAATTCTGAGAGGTACTCCTCATTTACACTTAGATACGTATATCAAAAGTTAAAAAAAAATTGTTGCTTATATTCATTTTCTTAATTTAAAACAAATATCAGCTAGCATGCCCGCTCTTAAGGTAATGTCATAGCTCCAGTCTCAAAGCCCCATTTTCTATCTCCAATTATCCTAATCCCTGAATCTCACTTCAACAATCGTATCACCTCTTTTATGAAGAAAATGTCGACAAACAGCACAAGATATTTTTAGGTTTGAAAATTCATCCCCAAATTCCAGATCTGCATTGTCAGAACCAAATCCTAAAAAGCTAGACCTCCGTAAAATTAACGTCCTACCAACTCAAATTAGCTGAGTTTCATTCTCCTCAGAAGAAAACCAATCTAATTAAAGCTCAACAAAATATAAAAAAACTAACCACTCCTATTTCCATTTATCTCCAGTAAACCAGACATGAAATACCTTAAGAATCTTAAGTTTTACGCTCCCGTAAGCGAGTCCGAACGTGAAAGCGGAAACCCTAGCCACCTGCCAGTCATGCAAATTCAGCAAATTCTCACAAATCAATACACAATACATATATGTATATGCACATAAAACAACAGATCGGAGGTAAAACTTGAAAATTACCAAAGCCAGGGTGCTCTTGCCGGAGTATGGTCCTGGAGGCGGCGTCATTTTTACCAGGTCTTAATGGAAACAGAAACCAATATTTTGTTAGCTGAAAGGGAGATGGAAATAGAAATCTATTTTCTCTCTAAACCCTATTGTGTTACACACGTGTGGTTCGTGTGAGTGTGCATATTGAGCTGGACTTGGACTTTAAAGTGGTGGCGGCACTGATCCAGTGTGGTCCGGCGTATGACTGGAGCCAATTTTCCAATGCCACGAAGAGAGAATATGAGGGCAAATTTGTAATAATTCTTCTATTATTAGGCCAATTGTTGATGCACAAAAACATAAATGACTAAAGGTCATGATCTCAAGCCCAAGGAAAACTTTTTTGATAGGTGGACCCTCTTGCACTAAAAAATTGTAACACAAGGGCCCATTTATTTTGTGATATAGGATGTAGGGTGATAGGATAAAGTGAGGGATGAAGAGTGAGATTATGATAATTTATGTTTTTTGAAGCTGCGACACCATTTAGTCAGTGGACATATTGCTGTAATTAATTGTGAATAATTGAGATAAATTTATAATTTTAACTCATTATCCCATTTTGGCCATTTTTGAAATAAAACTATCACATCTATTGGTGTGGATAGATCATTCCTCATTTAGTCCGCACAATTACGGGCTTCACTTTATTTATAGGCCGAAGTCCCTTAAAGTAAATAGAGAATGATATAGGATGTGGCCTAACATCCTACATCATCAAGAAAAGTAAACAAACCCTAATAGTATACTATATATATATGTGCTATTTTGCAAATAATTTTATTTTTCATCTTAATTTGAGTTCAATTTGCGAGTGATATGGGCCAGATTAAATGGGCCATAAGTTGAAGTCCACATTCTTTATTTGAATCGAACCAAAAAAATCTTGATAATTTGGGTTAAGAAATTAAAAATGTCTGAGCCCAATCATAATTGTTGTTAAACAGGAATATTGCAAGTATACACGATAAAACGAAAATTAATTGAAAAAATAAAGTCGAGAGCTTTTACTTGAATCGGGTGTATAAAATATGTAGTCTAGTAGGGGTGTTCATGATTTGATTTGATTCAATTTTGAAAAAAATTTCAATCGAACCAAATGAATTGATCTTGGTATAAGACCAACCATTCGGTTTGATTCAATATAAAGAACTGAAGCAAACCAAACCAATCAAATTTGATTTGGTTTGGTTCGATTTTTTATTTTGCTTTTTCTCCTTCATTGGGTTGGGCCATCGGTTGGGCTTGGGTGGAAGAGAAATATATAAAAAGTTTAGGGTATTTTTTGTTAAAAAATATAAAAATAAAAGTATGATAGTATTTTAGTATTATACTATCAATTTGATTGGGTTTTGACTTTGCCAACTGAAATCGAACCAAATCGTTCGATCTTTTCAAATTTTAAACCAAAAAAAACTAATTTAATCAATTTCTTATCGATTTTTTATTTTTTTCAACCTATTTAATCCGATTGGTTTGGTTTTGAATACCCCTAGAATCTAGTCAAAAGTCATGTTTATGTAGAGGTGTGACACTTGGGGCAAAATTAATATCAAAATTCATTACAAATATAGGTCCTTTGCCTTCCGCAGATTTTGATACCTAAAGGATGTAACCCATTATTCCCAGCCAAGCTATATAAAACATAATACTTAAGATTATATTTTCAAAATGGGCTCTTACTTGTCACTCTATTGCTGGTATAGACAGCTCACTTTAAACTTCATTTTTTCATTCAATTCTTCATCAAATTCGACATATTAATACTCTATAAACATCTCCTTAATAAAATGAGCTCATAAAACACCCTTGTAACTATGCACCAAATTTGGTGATTCAACGTGCCAATTTCTACAAAGTCATATTTCTTGGAGTACAAGTTGGGTTCAGTTTAAATTTTCTATTACCTTATTTCTTGCATTCCCAAAATTGCGCGCCACCCATTTGTCCTGCCGGGTATTGTTGCCCGGTACAGACCGGTGTGAATGTCAAATGAGCTTGAATTCATATTCTCACTTGGACGTGGAAAGCATTAAAGAACTTTAGCTACCAATCTGACTTTAGCCCCCCAAAACCTGCTCTGGTTGATTCTCTTTACATGAAGTGACAAAGGAAAGTTCCTCTTTCACAATCCTTATGCCATGCATTTTGACTTGGACCATTGACAATGCATGAGTAATAACGGTGATATCTTAAGGGCATATAAGTCAAATCACAACTAAAGAATAATGTAACTTGATAAAATAGATAATTGAGCCCACTTAGATGAGACGTTGAGGACCCATTTATTTTTATTTTTTGTTGAAAATGAAAACAGAGAGCCATCTACTTCTCCTCCGTTTTCACAGACATTTTCATTATGAAAATATTTTTTCAAACAAACTCTTACACGCTGTCTTCATTTTCACTTTTCATTTTCTTCTACTCACATTTACACGACTTTTTAATACAAAACACTATATCTTTCAAATACAACTTAATTTCAACTCTACATAATCATTAAATTTTAAACAAAATATCCAAATAATATTTTATTTTCAAAAATACTTTTATGACTAACTTTTTACTACCAAAAAATAAAAATGCCTTCAGAAAACAAATCCAAATGACCTATAAATTTATTACGCTCGACTCACTAAAGATTCAACCAATCTAAATACTAACTTACGCGACTAAAAAAAGCATGAAATAATATATTAATTAACCGAAATACTATCTGTAAGCAGTCACACTCTCAAGACAAAAAATCACAATTCAATAATTTTTAAAATTATCTTCGAATTCAATTACGTACAATATCAAATAGTTATACTTGGCAAAATGCCCTCTTGCCGTGTGGAATCGACATCCCATATAAAAAAGGATCAGTCAATTCAATTTGGCCTATCTTTCTATCATTTAAGGAGTGGAAGGGATAAGTTCGCTTGTTGAGGTAGATAATGTAGTACATCGTATGGTAGCATGAGTCACGAAATCTAACTTTCTTTCCACTTTTTGTTCTAATAGAATATTTCTCTTTCTCTTGTGTTTGTGTATTTATCCAATTGTGGTGTCTTATTCAATTAAAAAGCTCAAAGAATATGATCCATCTTTCTAGTTATGGGGTCCAAATGCCTTGAAAGAGATGGATGAATTTTATCTAATGGCATCAATTTCTCCTATTATGTGGAATGTCTCGAGTTTGAATTTGAATGAGTTCCTTTATGCACTTTGCGTGCATTTGACTATCTTGTCTATACTTTAATTTACTTAATTTGAAAATAGGATAATATCGATTTGTTGAAAAAATAAAAAAATTCATCATTTGTAATATTCTCGCATTTACTTAAATGGAGGAAATATGATAATCTCTTTAATTGTAAGAATTTTCTATTACATACAACATCATTTTACATCAACAGATAAAGTATAGGAATAAATAAATTATTTAGCACTTTCTTTCGGTACTAACTCAAATTTCGTTGTTGTGTCAGAATAAAGATAGTTATGCTGATTCGGTGTACTCTAAAGATGCCCTTAGTAAAATATTGATGATCGTACAAAATGAAATTGAAAGTCTTAAGTGTCCCTTTTTCAATTATAGTATAAATCGATTAGGGCTGTGTGTATGTATGTGTGTGTATATATTGATACACACACACACACACACACAAAAAGCAGATATATCCAAAGCTAAAACTTGATCCAATACAGCTGATCCAAACAATTGCATAAAAGATAAAGAAAGAGCCATCATAGCTAAATAATTGGCACACTGATTGGCACTACGATAAACATGTTTGAAGCAATAAGAGTCCAAACTACATAAACTTACTTTTGCAGCATAAATTAGTGGTCCGATGGCTAAGTCCCATGTGTCATTCATAAGAGCCTTGATAACAAAAATACAATGACCTTCGATAGTAACTTTGGTCCATGGATAGGATGCACAAATTTCACATGCTATTTTGGATATATGAATAAGTAATTTATTGATAATTATTATTCATAAGTTATTGATTGACGATTAATGATTATTTTAGATATATAAATAATTTAAGATTATGTGCTATATATTTGATCATTATTATTCGTAAGTTATGTATTTACAATTAATAATTTATTATTAATTAATATTTACTGTAATAATATTTTGATCATTTTAGATATATAGATCGTAAGATACTCTATTATATATACGGTTATTATCATTAGTAAATTATTAATTGATGGTTGTTGACCCATTATTAATTAATGTCTGCTATAATGATATTTTAATCATTTCGAACAAATAAACAATACAAATTATAGTATATATTTGATTATTATTATTTATAAGTTAGTAATCAATGATTGTTGATTCACCATTTATTAATATGAATTGCAATAATATTATGATTGTTTTAGAGATATAGATAATTCAAGAAAATATGTTATATTTAAAGGTAATTATATTTATTTGAATAATTAATCATACTAAAAACAAAATATATTCTTATAATCATCCAATGCAACTTACCTAAATAATTAGTCAAAGTTTAATTTGAATTAAATTTTTGACAAAATATTATGTTCTTTAATATTTTTACCCTTAATAAATAAAAAATTGTTTCTAAGTGGGCTGAAGGAAAAAGAAAAAAAAAAAGGATTTAATTGAAAACATCATAATCAGATAAATGGAACTTGGGAGTGGATTAAAGGAAAAAAATAAAAATAAAAAAGAGTAATAAAAAAATATTATAATCAAATCCTAAAGTCTAATAGATTTCCACAGAATTGGGTTATGGATTTCTCTCTATACTTTGACCATTTTGAATTCGATGTATTGTCTTCAGCACGCTCACAACCGACCAATTACATTCCTCCGTGACAGACGCTACTATCACCACAGTGTACTCTAACGTCCCCCAGTTTCCTCATCACGTCCGCCATTAAAAGGACCAAAACCTAGTCCACCCCTTAAGCTATTTTCCCAGCCAAGTTCATAATCTCCTCAGCTCTCATGGCAACTTCCACCGCCACAAACGCCAACCCCGCCGCCTCCGCTGCCGCCGCTTCCACCGCTGCAACTTCCACCGCCGCCACCGCCACCCGTCTGTTCTCTCTCCCGGCGTGCACCAAGCATTTCTTCAACATCTCCTCCAAAGCCCTCCCAAAACCCCTCCATGTTACTCACTCCAAGAATCCCATCTCAGACATCGTCTCAACCCATAAAAACTCAGATTCTAATGTTCCCTTCTTCTCAAACGATGATGACGATAAACCTCGTGAGGAATGCGGCGTCGTGGGAATCTACGGCGACCCCGAAGCCTCCCGCCTTTGCTATTTAGCCCTCCACGCGCTCCAGCACCGCGGCCAAGAGGGCGCCGGAATCGTCTCCGTGCACGATAACGTCCTCCAGTCAGTTACCGGCGTTGGGCTCGTCTCCGAGGTTTTCAGCGAATCGAAATTGGATAAGTTGCCCGGAGACATAGCCATAGGCCATGTCAGATACTCCACCGCCGGCGCTTCCATGTTGAAAAACGTTCAGCCGTTCGTCGCTGGTTACAGATTCGGGTCCGTCGGCGTTGCACACAACGGGAATTTGGTTAATTACCAAGTCTTGCGGGCGGAATTGGAAGAAAACGGGTCGATTTTCAATACCAGCTCCGATACGGAGGTGGTTTTGCATTTAATTGCTACATCAAAGGCCAGGCCCTTCTTTCTGAGAATCGTTGAGGCTTGTGAAAAGGTCAAAGGGGCTTATTCTATGGTTTTCTTGACTGAGGACAAGCTCGTCGCCGTCCGGGACCCCTTTGGATTCCGGCCACTGGTAATGGGCCGGAGAAGCAATGGCGCCGTTGTTTTTGCTTCGGAAACTTGCGCTTTGGATTTGATTGAGGCCACTTATGAAAGAGAAGTCTTTCCCGGTGAAGTTATTGTGGTTGACAAAGAAGGGGTTCAATCTGTTTGTTTGATGCCTCATCCAAAGCCAAAATCTTGCATCTTTGAGCACATGTATTTTGCTCTGCCAAGTTCTGTTGTTTTTGGGAGATCAGTGTATGAATCCAGGCGTGCATTTGGTGAAATCTTAGCCACAGAAGCTCCTGTGGATTGTGATGTTGTGATTGCAGTGCCTGACTCAGGAGTTGTGGCTGCTCTTGGCTTTGCTGAGAAAGCTGGAGTGTCCTTTCAGCAGGGCTTGATCAGGTCCCATTATATCGGAAGGACGTTTATCGAGCCATCCCAGAAGATTAGGGACTTTGGGGTGAAGCTAAAGCTATCACCAGTGAGGGCTGTCTTGGAGGGCAAACGTGTTGTTGTGGTTGATGATTCTATTGTCCGTGGGACGACATCTTCTAAAATTGTTAGGTTATTGAGAGAAGCCGGCGCAAAGGAGGTTCATATGAGAATTGCCAGCCCACCAATTATAGCCTCATGCTATTATGGAGTGGACACTCCGAGTACAGAGGAGTTGATTTCGAATAGGATGAGTGTGGAGGAGGTCAGGGAGTTCATTGGTTCGGATTCGCTTGCTTTTCTTCCTATGCATAGTATGAAGAAGCTTTTGGGGAATGATTCTTCGAACTTCTGTTATGCTTGCTTTTCCGGGGAGTATCCGGTGGAGCCGAGGGGGAAAGTGAAGAGGCTTGGGGATTTTCTTGATGATGGACTGAATGGAAATATGGTGTCCATTGATGGGGGGTGGCTTAAGGGTGCTAGAAATGGAACTGGGGTTGGAGTTGCAGAGTTGAATGGGGAAGAGCAGAAGTTTTCTGGTTAGAAGACAGATTTAGGTTTCACCTTGGGATATACTAATGCAGAAGTTTACCTAATTACAACATCCTGTGTTGATGGAACAGTTTTTCTTGCAATCTTTTGCTTTATTTGAACATTTGTGTGTTATTCAAAATAACTAAATAGGTAAAAAAAGGACTTTCTACATTTAAAATAAAAGCTTTATGTCATTTATTATTGTGACTTATGTCTCATAAACATAAGATCCTATAAGAATGATTGACCTATTTTAATTTAATTTATATTTGTAGAGTATTTTCATATTCGTACAATGTAGCAGAGATTTTTGTTCTCTGGAAAAGACACGTGGTAGAGAATTTTATTTTCTTAAAAACACATTAATGAGCAAAAGAATGAAAGCAACTTATAAACAAACATATGACGCAAATATTTTTTTCCTTTGGAAAAGACATGTGGTAGAGGATTTTGTTTCCTTAAAAACACATTATTGAGCAAAAGAATGAAAGCAACTTATAAACAAACGTATGATTCAACTATTTTCAGCTAATTTTATAAATAAAGGTCTATCCACCTTGCAAAGTAATAGAAGATGATAGACATGATTGTGTGATAAGATGGGGACTTTCTTTTTGTCGCTATACATAGACTAGATGCATACTTGCTTGATTATTATATTTGTGGAGTAATATTATACGAGCATACATGATAGATGATTTTATCTTTTAAAAAAAAGATACGTGCGTGGTTGAGAATTTTAATTTTTACAAAAAGAGACATTGATGAGCAAAAGAATTGGAGTAGCTTATAAACAAGCAATTAATGCAAGCTTACTCAACTAATTTCATTGTGTGTTTGGGGTACGCTAATACAAATTTTTACCTAATTACATTGTGTATTTGATGAGGACAAGTTTTCTTGTGATCTTAAAAATGTTTGCGTATATGTGTTATTCAAAATAGCTAAATAGGTGAAAAGCATTTAAAATAAGAGCTTTATGTCATTTATTATAGTTATTTATGTATTATAAACAGTACATTTTACAAATATAATTAAGCCACTTTAGTTTAATTTGCATCTATAAAAAATGGTCGTATGTGTACACATGGTAAATGTTTTTATTTTTATTTTTTTAAAAGACACGTGGCAGAGAATTTTATTTTTTGAAAAAAGAGACATTAATGAGCAAAAGAACGAAAGCAACTTATAAACAAATTGAAGCAAGCATATTCAACTTATTTGACAAGTAAAGGTCTATTCACATTGCGTAATAATAGGGAAAAAGCTAATAGAATGAGATCGTAAAAAAATCATAGACATATGATCTATTGATAAGAGGGAGGCTTTTTTCTCATCGTCATGTGCTGACTCGATGCATGCTCGCTTGATTATTATATCTGTAGAGTACCGTTCTATGAGTACGTGTGATAGAGGATTTTGTTCTTTTAGAAAGACATGTGACAGAGAACTTTAATTTTTCAAAAAAGACACATTAATGAGCAAAAGAATGGGAATAACTTACAAACAAACAACTAATGTATATGTAGAGTACCATTCTATGAGCACACGTGATAAAGGATTTTGTTACTTTAGAAAGACATGTGACCGAGAATTTTAATTTTTTAAAAAAGACACATTAATGGGCAAAAGAATGGTAATAACTTATAAACAAATAATTAATGCAAGCTTATTCAACTAATTTCATCATGTTTTGGGATATCCAGATGCATAACTGTACCTAATTACATCATGTGTTTGACGGGATCGCTATTGTTGCAATCTTTTACTTTATTCTAAGATTTGTGTCCATGCACGAGTGTTATTCAAAATAACTAAATAGGTATAAAAAAAACTTTCTGCATTTAAAATAAGAGTTTTATGTTATTTATGTATTATAAATGGTAGATTTTATAGATAGAACCGAACCACTTCAATTTAATTTGTATCTGCAAAGTACTTTTATATGTGTACACGTAATACGGGCTTTTGTTCTTTTGAAAAGACAAGTGATAGAGGAGTTTGCTTTTTTTTAAAAAGACAATAATGAGCAAAAGAATGGACAACTAATTTTACAAGGTCTATTCACATTGCAAAGTAAATAAAATAAAAAAAAATGATGAATGAGCTAGTCAAAAGACCACTCATATATGATATTGTGATAAGAGGAGGGCTTTTTGTCATTGTTATCTGCTAGTTGGATGCATAGTCACTTGATTATTATATCTCTAGAGTATTGTCATATGTGCATTGTGATAGAACATATTGTTCTTTTAAAAAGACAAGTGGTAGAGAATTTTGATTTTTTTTTATTTTAAAAAAGATACATTGTGAGCAAAATAATGAGAGTAACTTATAAACAAACAATTAATGCAAGTCTACTCAACTAATTTCATCATATGTTTGAAATATACTAATGCAAATTTTTACCTAATTACCCCATTTGTTTGATGGGGATAATAATTTGTGCCCTTGTGTGTGTGTTGTTCAAAATAACTAAATAGGTATGAAAGGACTTTCTGCAGTTAAAATAAGAGTTTTATGTCATTTATAATTGTTATTTATGTATTATAAATAGTAAATTATAAAATTGAGCCATTATAATTCGATTTGTGTTTACATAGTACTATCATATGCGTACACATGATAGAGGCTTTTATTCTTTTGAAAAGACATGTGGTAGAGGATTTTATTTTTTTTAGAAAAGACACATTAAAGCGCATAACAGAAGAATGGAAGCAACTTATAAACAAACATCTAATGTGTATTCATCTAATTTTATATGTAAAGTTCTATCCACATTGCAAAGTAATAGAAAAAAGTGATAGAATTAGATTGTTAGAAGATCATAGGTATGTATGATCTTGTGAAAAGAGGGGAGGATTTTTTTCATCTTGTGCATTAACCGGATGCATACTCGCTTGATTTTTATATTTGCAGAGCACTGTCATATGAGCACACGTGTGGATGATTTTATTCTTTTAAAAAGACGTGCAGTAGAAAATTTTAATTTTTTCAAAAAGACATACTAATGAGCAAATTAAAGAATGAGAATTGTCATAAACAAACAGTTAATGCAAGCCTACACAACTAATTGGGATATCCTAATGCAGAATTTACATAATTACATCATGTGTTTGATGAGAACAATTTTTCTTGCGATCTTTGATTAATTTTAAAGATTTGTATCAACACGTGGGTGTTATCCAAAACAACTAAATAGATACAAAAGGACTTTTTGCATTTAAATGAGAGCTTTATTTCATTTATTGTTGTTATTTATGTACTATAAATGGTAGATTTTTCAAATATAACTTGACTACTTCAAGTAATTTGTATTTACTTAGTACTGTGTGTATACGTGGTAGAGGCTTTTATTCTTTTGAAAGGACATATAGATTTTATTTTTTATTTTTTTTTAAAAACACATTAATGAACAAAAGAATGGGAGCAATCAAGCACATCCAAGTAATTTTATGAGCAAAGGTATATCCACATTACATAGTAATGAAGAAGAGCTGATAGAATAAGATCAGCAAAAAATATATAATCTTTTGATAAGACGGGGCTTTTCTTTTTTTATTTTATTTATAGCTATGCTATAGCTAGATGTATACTCACTTAATCATTATATTTGCAGAGTACTATTTTATGGTACACGTAACAAAGATTCTTATTCTTTTTAAAAGACACGTCATAGAAAATTTTAATTTTTAATAAAGACACATTAATGAGTGAAAGAATAGGAGTAATTTATAAACAAATAATTCATGCAAGCCTACTAAACTAATTTCATAAGTAAAGTACATTCACATTGCAAAATAATAGAAAAAAAATTGAGAGAATTGGATTGTTAGAAGATTATATAAATAGCTGATTTTGTGGGGAAAAAAAAAGGAGGTTTTTATAATCTTTATACATATTATTCAATGTTTCAATACTTCTAACTATTGATGTGAGATGAGATTTGACATCATTAAAGTATGAAGCCAAAATAATCCAAACAAGTATGATACATTAAATACATCAAGTTTAAAGAAAGAAAAAGTGCTGTCAGAAGTGGGATTTGAACCCACGCCCTCTCACGAGGACCAGAACTTGAGTCTGGCGCCTTAGACCACTCGGCCATCCTGACTAGTTGGTCAAAGTTGATTGGTGTATATATAATTAGCCTCTTGGGAAACTATGAGGGGCTTAACCAACTGTTGGCACTTGCATAAATTACTATAATTAGTTGTTGTAACTCCTTTAGATTTAATTCATAGTCCCTATAACATAGATATAGATAGAGAGATCAACAAATAGCCATTTAAGGGGCTGTTTGATTTTATTTCCATCATTTCTAAAATGATGAGAATTAGTTATGTAGTGTGATGCGAAAATAAAAATATATTTGGATGAAATGTTTGGAAATGTAATGATTATGTTAGAGCCCGTTTGGATTCATTTCCATGGAGCATTTTTATTTTCAAGTGAAAATTGAGAGAGAAAAGTTAGTTAGAATAGTTGAATTTGAAAAATGAGTTTTATTTGGATGTGTTGTAGAAAATTATAGGTTTATATATGTGTGAAAATGAGATGTATTTGGATATTGGGTGTTTTTGTATTAAAATTTGTATAGTTTTTGAATTTTAATTGATGACGTGATGTGTGATTGTTTGAAAAAATAATATTATAATTTTAATTTTAATTTTTAATATTTTTGTGGTGAATGGTGTATGAGAAGTATTGAAAAGATAAAAAAAAATGATTAAAGTAATCATAAGGATTGAAAAAGGGATGAAAATGGAGAGAGAATATGATAAAAATGTTTTGAAAATGAAAATATTTGAGAAAATGGTGTGGATAATGATAATTTTCTATTTTCATTTTCAGGTGAAAATGAATCCAAACGGCCTCTTAATTTTAATAGGTTGTAGGTGTAGAAAGAGAAGATATATATGTTATTGGAAAAAGATATATAGGTTATTGAATAATGTGTTTTGAAAATAAAAATAAAAATTATATTAGGTGAAAATTTCTAAAAAGTGATGATTTCTATTTTTAGAATAATAAAAAATGAAAAAAATGGATGGGGAAATAAAACCAAATGGGCCTAAGACATCGATCAGACCTCTAAAATAGAAGAGCCAAGGGTTGGAGCATTCAGCGTTAACCGCCAGGAGAAATGTCAAAGTAAATGAGAATTAGTGAGGTGGAAAACCTTCCAGGCCAGTCCTACCACAAGAATATGAACAAGGAAAGAATATTTCCTTTAGAGCTGTTCAAATCCAATCCAATTCAAAAAAAAAATTAATGAATCGATCCAAAAAACCGAAAATCAATTAAAATCGAATTTTTTTGGATTGAATTGGATTTATTTTCTAAAAACCGATCGGATTGGATCGATTTTCTGATTGGATTGGATCGATTTTCGATTTTAATCTCAAAAACCAATCCAATCCAAACCGAACCGAAATTTATATACTAATAATATAAAACTATATATATTAATTGTAAAATACACAAATAAATTAAAATAAAATAAACCTAGAATTTTTTCACTTTCAAAAATCAAATATATAGGAATAATTATTGTGAACTTATAGCTTTATAATTACGTGTTCTTACATAATTTAACTTAATTCCACAAGATTAATGTGATATGATAGCTAAATGAAGAAATTTACAAATTGATTGATTAAATTAGTTTAATTATCAATAATAACTTGTAAAAAATTTAAATTAAAAAATCGAATTAACTAATCCAATCCAAACTGATTTAAAATTGATTGGATTGGATCGGATTTATAATAAAAATCTAACCGATCCAATATATATTATATAGTTTGGATCAGTTAACTTTTTGTCCCAAAATCGATCCAAATCGAACTGCAAACACCCCTAATTTCCTTCTCCAATACTCAAAAAGACATGCCATTCAAATCACATTAATTAGATTGAAGTTCAGACCTACTTCAATGGCCTCGCAATGGGGTTGCAAAATCACATTTAACTATATTAAAGAATGGACCTTTAATCTAACTTAACCTCAAAAGTTAGCTCAAAAAATGAGAATTATTCAAGACCATAACTTATTTATTTCACTGATGCGGGATACTAACACGTCCCACGCAGGCCTAGGAATAAACATTTAGAACGTGGAATAATATGAAATAGTCAAATAGGTAGTCCAACAACACTAAGTAGCCCAACATCGGGAATAGGTAGCTCCGTTGCCATGTTAAAGAATGAGTCTTAGGCCTAACTCAACTCCAAAAGTTAGCTCAAAAGGTGAAGATTGTTCAAAACCATATATAGAGACCATAACTTATTTATTTCATCGATATGAAACACTAACAAACTAAATATCAACTGAATTTTCTTCATGCTCGAGGTCATGTTTCTTCTTGTGTTTATTGTCATTATTGTCCGGTCGGTAGGAGGGGCGGCTGGGGAGCATGATCAAAGGCCTATGTTCAAAATTAACCAATAATTGTATTCCCCCAATGGTGCAATGAATCTCTACCAAATCTGAACTCGTTGGACTCAGACTTGGTCATGCATTAACCAAGAATCTTATCAGAAATGTCAGGAAATATAGGATGAATCATAAGCAGCATGCTCACATAATACAAAATAAGAATGAGGATGAAAACTCAGCAAGATATCAATCCAACATGAGTTACCTTTCTAAAGATATCATCGTTTCTTGACTTTTGGACAGACAGGGATAAAGCCACACCTTCAATGCATTGCATTGAAGGCGCAAAACTAATGAATGAATTCAATTCGGTAAAAACTGCTGAAAATAAGGACATTAAATAACAAGGCTTTGATGACTCTATGCCATCAAAACACATTTATGTTCTGCAGATTTAGTGCTGCACACCGTCACAAGCTATTGGTTCGGCTCATGTTTGGCAGTCTTACTGCCATTCAATTGCTGTGGTGATGACTGTTGTTGTTGCTGCTGTAATTGATGCATGTTCAGTTGGGTAGTCTGCTGCTGGCGTAACTGAAACATCTGGGGGTTGATTGAAAGCTGCTGAAACTTTGAGGTATCTCCACTTAGTTCAGCAGTTGCAAGCTTCAGTCGTTGCACTTCTGCTGTCAATGCTTCATTCAGTGCTGACAAAAGAAACCTGTGTTAGGGTGCATTTTATTTCCCAATACAAAGCAAAATGAGCTATGAAGAACACTCATATATTGAGCTAAAGAGAGAAAAAGGGAATTATAAGCTGATAGCCATGACTCCTGGAACAACAACAAAGTGACAGTCGTCATGTCATGAACAAAATTCTCAATATCTTAGATTCCTACCAAAATGCATTTGCATGCATACATGTGATAGGAAACGGATATGACAGCATCCCAGACTTTCACAGCAGCAGGTGGACTCAGATAGCATGTTTTACAGGAATTTTACCCCAAGCCCCGAGAATAGAACCCGAAAGAAAAGTAAAGACTCCGTGAATCTGACCAGGTGATCCAGCAGCAGATTTGGCAACCTCAAAACCAGTGCATAATTTATGTCATAGAATCCCTCCAAGTAAACTTATTAGTTATTATTAGGATCAACAATAATACGTGACTAAGAAGAAATGATGATTTTTTAAGTAAAGATTACAAAGACAGTACCCCCCCCAAGGCACTATAGATATACAAAGTCGGTGCCATTTATGAACTCTTAAGATGCACTTTTTTTTTTTTTTTTTTTTTTTTAATCCTTGTATAAATAAGCATACCTTTGGTGAGTAATAAAAGAAGGAGAAGCAAATGGTAGCAAGTACTTTAATGTAATTGACTCTATCCCCATACAGAGTATGATTATCTTAGTTCAAATAGATTGACAACATTCAAACATATCCATGTATAAAAACACACCAATTTAAATGCAGAGAATAATATCCGTCCATCTACACCTGGATGACTAATCAGAGGACAGAAGAACAGCACCATGCCTTTTTTCTCATACATGATGTTTGTGATACCGCTTCTGACACTACAATGTACCACCAGAATCTGGGGTACATTCAATAGGGGAAGGAATTACTGCTAGAAGCCACTTGGGCAGACCACCAAAAAGGTGTCATATGGAATGGATGCAGGCCATCATTGACAACATAGTTGAGGCTTGCAGCCAACAAGTCTGACAAGAAGCAGGCCAGCCAACTCAATTATGTTGTCCTAGCATATTGATGTCCAACTATATATACGGTAGACATTGTCTTTTCACATATGAATTAACCACTCTAAGCAGAATTTCCACGAAATTAAAATCAACATGCCATTTTCAGTAAGAAACTTTGTCTCAATTAAAATTGTACCATCTCGGAGTTGAGCCTGCTGTTCCATGGCCTGCAACCGAAACTTCAGCTCATTGTTCTGGCTAGTCAGTCCAGCAGAGTCACGCTGAATGCAAATAGAAAATCAGTATTAGCAATAAAAGAAAACACCACAGAACTATTATCCCAACCAAAATTTCTTAAAGTTCTCACTTGAAGCAGCGTAAGTTGTGCAGACAATGTCGTAGCTTCAGTCTGTAAGGTCTGGACCTTGTGTTCCAACTCTGCAATATATCTCATCTTTCGCTCTTTTGACCGAGCAGCAGACTGACGGTTAGCTAAGATCCTAAAACAAGACGCATCCACTTATAAACCAAGTATATAACATTCACCACACTAGAAGAACATGAAAGAGAACAAAATCAGCTTAAACCTACAGGTGGACTAGAAGGGATGTTACCTTTTCGCACGCTTGGGATCACTTAATGCTATCTCAGCAAGTTTTTCATTTGCCATAATCTTCTTAAGTTCAGCACCACTAAACTCCCCATTACCAAACTCCAAGCTAAAAGCGTTTGCATTGGTGTCAATTGAATTGGTTGGTGAGAGTTGACCAGGGTGTGCTCCTGGAGATGGAGGCATTTTGGGCGACTCATCAGCAAAATTTATCTTCCCCATAAAACTATCCATAGAGAAACTTCTATAATGTCGAGTGGTTGGAGCAATATCTCCCCCAGCATTCCTTTTAACCCCTTCTCTCTTCTCAGACAATGTAGACACACCTGGTCTCTGCATACTGTTCCCACTTTCATTGACACTACTAGTTGCTTCATTATCACTGCTGTCACCTCCATTTGTCTTTGTACCACTGGCTCTACTATCCAAATCTTCCCTATTCTCATTCCCCAGCTTCTCATCAGTACCAGAAGAGTTGAATGCATCGATATTGTCCAAATTCATATAAGCAGAGAACAGGTCATCAACAGCTTCCCCTTCAGATTTTCTCTCACCCATCCCTTCGGCACTGCTCTCCCCTCCTTTCTCCCAACTTGACTCTCTCTTAACCAATTGCACCGGCTGAGCTCCTGAATTCTCTCTTGCAGAAACTGACCTATCCAAAGCACCAGGACTCCTCAATGGTATAAGCGGCGGCGAAGTATGCATGATGGCTGAAAATCCAAACGGGATATCACTGTTGGACCTTCTATGAGCCTTCCGAGGAGGAAGGCTTTCACCAACCCTCGATGCACCACCCCTTGTGAAAGGCGAGGGTGGCAACATAGATTGCGAGGCCCCTTCCCTCTCCTCCATAGACACGTCAGCTGAAACCTGGTCAGAAATTGAAGTCGAAGGTGACTCTCGATAAGGCGAAGGGATTAGAGGCGGCAGGGAATCAAGAGCAAAAAAAGAAGGCTGCGACAAAGACCGAGTGTGCGATGGCCCTGGACTAGTACTAAAATTCTGCAATCCCACTTGCTGATTTCCAGGGCGATTAGCCTGGATCTGTGAATAAGGCGAGATAGGAGGAATTTGTGGATGAGACGGCGGAATGCCGCCCCTTTTACCACTATTTTCAACACCCAAATTAGGCGAGAACTGCCGAATCTGACCACGAAATTGCGACATGTGTAATTGAGGTATATCTAGTTGATTCACGGAAAAGGGCTGCTGCTGCTGTGTAGGAAGCGAAGACGATGATGCTCCAAATGATGACTGGAGTCTCTGCATAGCCTCCCCATTAGCTTCCTCATTATCACCACCCATTTCTTCAATTTCAACACTCTTCTACTTAGTTACACACTGTGTAGATAAAATTCAACTCAGAAAACCACAAAATGTCCAAATCATACACAATCATGAACTGAATAATTCAATCCACACACTAAATCACCCTCAGTTTCCCAACATACAGATTACAAAATGCAGATTAACAAACATATCAAGCTACGCATTCAAAATCCCAGCAAGAAACGCAAAAAAGGAAGTTCTCCAAAAACTTTACCCGAACATTTCTTCCTAGAAGCCGCAAATCAGCAAGAATTTTATCCGCAACGTTTGGGGGTGAAGTGTACGTGATTATGATTAGGTATAAATATATATATCTGTTAGGTATTTTTTCCTTCTCTCTACAAACACGGAAGACGAAGACAGGTATGACTATATTTACACGGATTTCATGACTGCTACTGCCTCGCGCTACTGCCTTTACTCCCAATACGCGTTGAATTTAATATGAATTTCAATCTCATTTGGACCGGATTTGCATTTCGACCCAATTTCAATTTCATTCCGACCGCATTTCGGTAATAATTTGTTTTATTTTCTCCTTTTTCCTATGTCCCCGCAGCTTATGTTGCAGTGAATATCTCTCCGTATGCGTCTAATATTTTTGCCCGAAAAAGGAAATAGCAGTCTCTTTTGATGTGCATGTAGAATAAATACATTTTTTTGTCCTATATAGCATGAGACTATTCAATTTTGGGATTTCAAAATCTTCAATCTCATTTTAAATAATTCGACACTAAAAAAAAAAAAAAAAAAAAACTCAATTTCATTTCAATAAAAATTAATCTCAATCTACTTTTGGTTTTAAAACATTTTGAGCCAGGATAAAATGGTTAGGGCAAAACCTGTATGGGACTTTGATTCAACAAAGAAAAGTTGAATGAGTTCACTTTGAAATCAATCAAAAATCAATAGAATCTTTGATTCAATAATTTTTTTGGGTATTTTTTGATTTGGTATGATTCAAATATCCATATTATTTTATTATTTTCCTCAATAACCTGCCACTTCCTTGACGGAGTTGAATTTGATTCAACTTAAATATGGATATAATTTGAAAATCTGCACGTATTATAAGATATTAAGAGGCCTCCTAAGCATAATGTGATTGGTACACCTTATTAACATCCTATAAGTAACATCCCTATCATCCTCAAAAGGGTAACAAAATCATCCATCCCTCGTCTAATTCTTACATTGGAGCATTCTTGAGCCCAACCTACATGACACACTACATATCCGCCTCGTCACCTTTCGAACTTTATTAGAAACTTAATAAACCATTCTCTCAGGAACGTAATAACTGATTCGATCCTTTGAATTCACTTATCTATCTAATAACCTCTTGATCGTTGAACCTTCAAATACACTGAAGGCTTTTTATTACCATCAGGTTGTTATTGAAAATGGGCAAAAATAAAAAAATAATTCAAATTTCATATATTTCGTATTTGATTGGATCAATCCTATCCACATCACTAATTGGACTAATATAATTACTGAATTTGAATGCCATTAATATCTCAAATTAAGTCATTTCAATTGTTGCTTCATCACCAAACATCATTCACCTACAAATACTTCATGCCAAATTCATTTATAGGGATGCCAACTTAGACTATCTTTATTCTATAGGCCAGTTCATACGATCAATAATCTGATAGTCCCAAATTTTTCTTTTAGTAACTCAATGTATGAACATCTTAACTTTAATAATTTTTTCTCGTACAATAAATTGCACACGACATTCAAATAACAACGACAACATAACAAAGAACTCTTAAGATATGTAAAGAATATCACCAAAAATCATCATTAAACTTGGATTTCCATCCAAGTCTAATGTCTAAACCCAAAATTAAATTTGCACCCCACATCAATGCATCAATTGATGAACAAAGTGTGACAAGGAAATTGGGACAAATGGATAAGGAATATTGGGGTCCCTATCCACGAGCAAAATAGTAAGAGCAATATTATTCAAAGTGAAAAAAGAAGAAGACAAAAACTTGGGCATCGAGCAATTATTTGATTAAGACAAGTCTCCCTATCTAGTTTGTCCATCCCTTGTGCTTGGGAGGGAGATCTTAAGGCGCCCGCCTGACGTGCTGAGGTGCTGCTTTTTGTCCCCAAAGAAAAGAAAACTTTTGGCTATGGGGCACTTGTCAAGTTTTTGGATAATAATAGGTTGTACTAATGTTTAATCAATGTTTATAGTTAATGTTGGTAAGAAAGTCGAGGGGGCACGTTTTAGGTTTGTGATGTTTGGGCGGTGATATTTTTTTCGATTTATTCGATATAATAGTGATGATACATGTTCTTGTTTTATATTGAATCAATAGAAAATTTTAAAATAATCTATAACTTATCTCTTCCTTATTTTGAAAAAATATTTTTTGAGAACAAAATACCTCACTCAGTACATGTTTGCAAAATAATATTCAATGTGTGGTTGAATTTTTATGTAATTATGTCTAATGATAGATATGATTACCATTATTGCCAGCTCGATGATAGCTTGAGCTCGAGCTCGAGCTCGAGCTTTAAAATAAGTCGAGCTCGAACCTTAATTCAATTATTCTAAAACTTATGAGCCGGCTCAAGAGGGTTTTTTTCTTTCTATTTTTAAATACTTTTTTTATACATTAATTAAATAATTATTATATATTAATAATAAACTTATTTTTATTTTTAAATATTTTTATATATTAATTACATAATATTAAATAATTATTATATTTTTGTAATTAAGTTTTATTGAGTTGAGCTCGAACCTGCAATTTTTTTCGAATTTGATTCATTTACACCCCCAATAAAATCTACTACGATTATGTGGCTTTTCTCTAGCTCCTCGATTGGAAGTCGTGATGATTTATGGTATTGAAAGTATTAAAGTTTTGGGACTTTTTATAAGTTATTATTCTCTTTTACTCTTAGAGGCGTTAAGACAAAATTTCTCACCAAATTAGTGTTGGCAGGATAATATTTTGATGTGTTTGGATCGTAATATCAGCTAGTAGATTTGATTACCATCGTATATCAAATCGTCTTGAACACAAACTTCGTTCTTATAAAAGCAAATTCTAGACAAAATACATATACTAGGTTTTCCATTGATATTCATTTAATATTTAAATCAATAAATAAAATTAAAGAATATAGTCCAAATATTGAAGAATTGTACCATGGCATTAAAATCGGCATTGCTATTTTATGACATCATTTTTTCCATGACACAAAATACGAATACTTAGGAATTAATGAAACTAATTAAGAATATTTTAAATTAATTTACATTTCCAAAAATCACAAAAAAAAAAAAAAAAATTATTATTGACATCAACAATTACAAAAACATATCTCTCCGAGTCTCTTTGTCTTCTTGTTGGCCCAATAGACTAGCCCACTTCATCAATAATCTTCAATTTTTTTAGTACTATTGATTTTTCACAAAGCCCAATATTTAGAGGGTTAAGCCCAATTTGGTTGAATGTTCTTCACTCTTCAGGATTCTTCCTCTCATCAGCAGGCTTCTCTTTCAGCTACGATCATGAGAAATGTGTTCGGATTATACATTGGGAATTGCAAGGCAAAATCATGAAACAGAATTAATGGATTTATATATCATCTTCTTTGGTAAATATACAGCATTGGTCCCAGAATAGCAGATTTTCCTTTGAAAAAGAGCCTCCGGTTCTTCTCTCTCTCGCGGGTTTTTTCTGGCCGCCGCAGCAAGGCTGCTGCTGAGCTACACCTTCTCCCTCCCCTGTCGCCGCCTGAAGATCTGGTTGAATTATTTCTCTCGTCGTTCCAATTGAAAAAGGGGTAGGTTTTTGGAATTTCTTGCTATCTAAATCAGGATTTTCTTAGTTAGGGTTGCTGACGAGGAATTGAATATAATGGGTCTTTCCGAGTGCCTGAGTAAGATGAATATTATTGCGGTTTTGGTTATTAATTTGTCCAAAATTTGATTATTTTGCATAGTTTTAGTTCCTTTTTTCTCAGTCATATTCATTTAAACTAATAATTCGATCGTTGAAGTTGATTTTGATCTCATTTTTTTGGCAGATGTTTTTTAAAAGCTGTTTTTTTTCAAATTTCATTTTTGGGCAAGTTCTATTATGAAGTTAATGCATTTTCTAGACAAATTTCAATAAATTTTTTTGGTGCCAGGGTGAGACTGTCTGCAAAATAATAAAAAATAAATACATAAATAAATAAAAAGGGTTTTAAAAATGGACAATAATGGATTAAAGATTCTATCAATTTCACAATATAATGAGAACTCATGTATCTTTTGACATTGTGAAATGCTAGGTAAAATCTTGGTTCAGAGCTATCCGATTGCTGATGGAGCCTGAAGTGATAGAAGCTGAATTGGTGCTGCCGACTCACTTTAAGTTCAAGAAGATTCAGATGTATGAAAAGTATCCAAAGGGACAAGCCAGAGTCAGGTGGAAACATCTCAAGCAGATTATTCTAGCTGAGAACTACCAAAATTATCCTCCTGATGAGCCAAACTGTGAGTTTTATGCCTTACTCTTGTTAGACAATAATCAGTTCTGCGCTTTTGAATAATTTTTACTAATTAATCTATGGAGTATGTATTCATTGGGTTATATTAATCTTGGAAAGCACATTTGGACAGTAGATCAAAGAGTCACACGAGTCCCCAGTTTTTAGCCATAGGGGCGGGAGGGTGTGGGAATAGGAAAAAGTCTTGCTACCTTCTAATCATTGCTTGACCGTAGATTGTGGTACATTGAACTTCTATGGACTCTTTGGAGAAAGTATTGAACTTCATACTCGTGCATGTAGGGGTGCAATCTAGTTGAGCTGATCTAAGCTTAGATGAGCTTGGAGGAAATTTTAAGCTTGAGCTTGAATTGCTCGGTTTAATTAAGCTCAAATTGTCAAGTGAATTGTAAATAATTGCTGTCTCGAGTCTCGACTCAAGCTTGAGCTTGAACTCGAAATAAAATATAGTAATATAATATATCTGTAAGTAAAATAAAAGGTAATATTTAATTATATTGCCTCAAGCTTAGGCACAAATGGTTTGGGATCGAAATAGCTCGAGTTTGAGTCAAGCTACCTCAAGTTTGGCCCATGCGGCTTGCGAGCCGACTCGATTCATTTGCACCCCTACATGCATGCACTAAATGCTATGTTAGATTAGAAATGTGGAACTTTCTATTGGCTGTAAGGGCTTAGAAGGGTCATGCCAAATAATGTCATGACAAGATATCTAAGCTATATCTGTTTTTTAAGTAAGAGGGAAACTGTGCTAAAAGAATCTTTGATATTACTAGTAGTCGTTTGGTCTACTCTTACATTATCGGATAGTATCTGTTGAAGAAGATTGCTTTATATATTCGATATTTTCATGGCTGTGTATCCTTTTAGCCAAAGCTGCGAAGCAGAATATTTAGACAACGCAATGTCGTCTTGCCTATCATTTCGAAGACTGTTCTGTTTAGTTGTTTAGTTGCCATGTTTTCTTCGCTATTTATGGTGAATGCTGTACTTTCTGCTGTTATTTGCAGATGTTAACATTGAATCACCACCATCTATGCATCCATCCAAAAGAATTTGTGACATAACTGGATATGAGGTATCCTTTTCGTTTTCTGTTTTTCATTAACAGTTTTCTATGTTAAAAAACAGAACATGCTTGACTATATTCCTCATGTCAATATTTTGTGCCCAAAAAATCAATACGAAGTTCTCCTTACTGAAACAAAGATGTAATTCTACTTTTTTGCTTCGCTAACTTCTCTCGGTTACATTGAACTCAAGGGAAAAACCATGTATCTTGTGTAGGCCCCTTACTTTGATCCAAGAACCAAGCTCCGTTATGCCAATGCAGAAGTCTTCAAGCTCATAAGATCTCTTCCTAATGACTATGTTCAACGGTACCTGGCCCTCAGAAACGCTGCAGTTGTCCTGAGGTAGCTCTGGATGGCAAGAGAAATAGATGTCTCTAGTTATTTTTCTTTTGTCGTTGAATATATTGGGACACACCAATATTTATTCTCACTGGATGCTATGTCCATCCTGTTGAAGAACAAACAACTTTCAGCTGTAATTTACTCTCTGACCCTTATGTATTTAGTTGATTTTGCTATTAATGCCCTGAGCCAAGCTTAGCAGAAAGTAGATACATGCTACATCATATCGGTGAATCTCATGCATCCCTATTAATCCATTGGATGCTGTAAGGAAAGAAAGACCTTTTTGACCTCATGATAATCAAGATTTGCCCAGTTCAAGTTCAGTATAGCAAAAGTAACAAAGAGGCTTAAGGAAAGTGAAAAACAAGGTAGAATTGAGTTTTCAATTGGCTGTGCAGCCTGGTCCCGTCAAGTAACACTCTAGTGAATTTTGCAACACCACAAACCATTACAGGCTCATAATAAAGTAAGATGAAATTAGTAATATCGGTAGCCTCAGCAAAATCAAAGATAAAAAAGCTATGTTTTCCGGAGTATTGCCTCTCCTAGTAGAAATATGCAGTGAAAGTGAGCGTGAACGAGGAGAAAGAAGCAAATGCTTAACAAGAAGTACCAAAACCATCTGCCACCTAATTGCTATATTTACTTGGGTACGAAATTTCTGGCCTCAGAAGATGGCATCTAATTAAGGCACAGAGTTTTGTTGTTAATACCAAGAGAATTCATCTCAAAAGCTACTTGTATGAAGCTACTTGATGGTAATGTAGCGATTTGTTCCATGCTTAGCCCAGTAGTTCTTCAGATCCAGGGGAATTGACAAGTCATGGCCACCTGCCGCCAGTCTAGTTAGCAATCTGCTAAAGACACTCCCACTCATTTTTCGCCCACCCATCCGTGCATGCCTCTTGTTTGGCATTTGGGGTAGTGGGTATACTGAAAGGGAGGTAGTGCAGCAAGACGACTGCCAACCGCCATTACCCCACTTGTAACACTGCCGGGGCACTCCAGTGCATGAACAAACAGGCACCGGCATGGTAGATTCATCAAAGCGTATCTGGTTCATAGAGCCAAAAACTTGGGCATCCCATTCAGCCTTGGACCCATGTGTTGTCACTTGCCTATTCAAATCCTCACCTATTTTCTTCACTTTCTTTGGTGATTTAGCTGACTTCATATTAACATTCTTGCTTGTTTCTGTGCTTTTCGCTTTCTGAGACTTGACAGTTTCACATACTGGAAATGCATCAGCTATACCCTCTTCCCTCAAACTATGGGAAGATTGCACATTGTCAGAATGGTGATTTGTAGGATGGTTTGTGCGCTTCACTCCACGTGCACCACCGCTCAATATAGCATTCATTGTGCTCTCCTGAAATTGGAGGGCAGCAATGGCATTGTCCCGTTCTCTCAGTGCATTATCCCGCTCCACAATTGCTGCATCTCTCTTCTGAATAGCAACATCTCTTTCCTCCAATGCTGCTTTTTTCTCAGCCAGGGCTCTATCACGCTCTTTAATAGCAGCATCCTTTTCATCACAGAGCGTACTGATTTTTGCATTCATATGGAATTGCTCCTTAGTTTGATATTGGGATATTGCATTCCACTGCAACAGTAGGTAAATAAACATAAACAACGAACATGCCAGTAGTTTACTTATACTTCTATGTCCCCACCCAGAAAAATGAATAGGAAGACTACTAGATTCAAGTACTGTTTTGCTCTCAAATAGATTCCCTCTATCAACAGAAAAAATAATCTCTGTATCATTACCGGAGGTATTTTGTAGTAATCCACCCTATGTCTCCTGTTTTCTCGTCCGCCTTCGTCCATTTCAGCTGCACTTCTTACTTGTTAGGTACCTCTAACCTGTAGTTCACCCAATTTTTGTGTATAACCAGTGTCAAACTCAATTATTTTCCTGCACTTAAGGAAAATAAAGATTGAAAAACTTCAATTCGCACAGCCCATAGTTGAATGTAAAGCCTTTTGCCTTGGATGAAAATTTCGTAAAGAGAAGCTGTGATTTGAAGCAAGAAATCATCCCCAAAAGAAAAAAGTTCAGAAATAGCAGTATTTCGGCTCTTCTTTGCCCCTACGTTCAAGCCAAAAGTTGAACAGCTCACATTTTCCTTTAGTTACGCTTGGAGCTTGGATTTAGTAGGAAAACACGAAAGAAATACATATATAAACATAAGTAGAAGTAGCATTTGTTGATTTACATATCAATTTCATTTGTTCTTTCATGATAATAACTAATTCAAACAGTACTTGAATACTTACTAAAACATGATGGGATTTCATTTCAATGCTTTACTTTCCCTTTTCTCACTGAAATCCAAGCTCCAAACATAGGCTTACTAACTAGAGTTTTCACAAAATATACAAATAAACACTAACCTATGACTGATTCAACTTCATATTTAAATTGTTCAGACCCCATTCAATCAGAACCCAAAAGATACATTATGACAACAGCAGCAGCAACAACAACGACAACAATTATAATAAATCAAAAAGAAAAGCAGCTAAATATTATACGCCATGAAAAGACAAACAGAGGTTTCAAAAACAACTGATTAAGAAAAAATCAAATATAAACGCGCAGCAAAAGAATATGCATTTGCGAGCATACTAACGAGGAAGGGAACAATAAGCAAATAAATGCGAGAAAAATAGGGAAGACACCGCGCCAAAGGCGGAGATGTGGGAGAGAAAAGGCGGCGGAGAAGTTACCGGAGATTAAGGGCCAAGCAATCGGAGAAGTGCGAGTTTCAGGTGAAACCCATTGGCCTCAACCGTGAAAACCCTCCTCTCCTCCCTCTCTCTCTCTCGCTCTCTCTCTCAGTTTCTACTTTTACTGCTATTGTTTGCTCGCCTCAGTAATGATTTCACTTTTTCTTTTCTTTTTCGTTGTCATTTCTTTAAAAATAAATAATTGAATCATCACCCAAAAAAAAAGTGCAATAGAACTTTAAAAAGTACTGATTTTAAACAATTTGATTCATTTTTAATCTCATTAGGCTAGTTTGATTGAATTTTTAAATTATCTCATAATTATTTATAATGTAATAATTTAGATAATTTTTTATTATTGTGGTATAATTTAATTTATATGATAAATAAAAATAAGGGAGTTAACAGGTTAATTTATCATGTAATTGCACATATAAATACATACTTTTAATATTCCTGTGGAGTTGAGTGTCTGTTGTCATTCAAATTAAACGAATGATAAGATGTAATAAAAATATTGTATCCCACTTTATCTTTACAACCAAACTAACTCTTATTCTCATATAAAGAAAGGATCGAGTTTAGGAGATGTGTTATTAGAAAGAAATGTTAAGATTTTCTTTTATTTAAAATGCGGCAAATTAAGGATTCGAATCTCAAATTTCATTGAGTGATCATTCAATTCAGTAAAATTAAAGTCGAATTTAGTGCACTCATGATATACATGTGTATTAATAGAAAAAAGAAACTTGCGTCGAAATAATACTCCATTAATAAAACTTTTAAGGGCTAATTTGGTTGAATTTTTTAGTTATTTCATGATTATTTATCATGTAATAATTTATGTGATTTTTTATCATTGTTGTATAGTTGGCTGGTATGATAAATAAATCAATTGGAAGTGACAGATTAATCTATCATAGATATTACACATATAAACACGAATTTTTAGTATTTATACTGATTTGAGTTTTTCTTAACACTCAACCAAATGAATGATAAGGTAACATAAAAATATTGTATCAATCTTATCATTTCAATTAACCTGGCCCTAAAGTTATAACACTTTGTTTATAGGAAAAGAATAATTATTTTTAAAATAAAAGAATTTGATGACTTTGGACTTTAGAGTTTTTGTTTTGAAAACTGATGGGCTGGTGGGAATTGAAATTAACCCAAGATTTGTGGGCTGTTAAATTTTTGGGCTATGTAACTAATTGAAAGTATTACCATATGATTCCCCGGCCCATTGTCAATATTTATCCAAATCCATGTAACGCCGATTTTAGTAAACTTATAAATTTTTGAAAATATTTTATAAGATATTATAAAGTGTGAAGTATTTTTTTTTAAAAAAAGAATCTTGTCGATTTTCAAAACAAGATGTTAGAGTCTTATAAATTCTTTCAAAAAAGAGTAAGGAGTTAACTTATTTCAAAAATCTAACAATTTTTTATAATTTTAATTATATTTTAATTATAAAATTGTCAGTACAATATCATCATATAAACTCTGATATCGTATTTTATCCAAACAGTTCATAAACTTATTTTTAAAATAAGATGTAATTTTTTATAAACTCTGAAAATATCTTTACGAGATATTGAAGGGTGTTAAATATTTTAAATAAGCTCACACCAAATACCCTGTAAAACTAATATTTTCCACAAAATATGTGTGATGAAATTTTTATAGTATAAAATAAGTATAAGTGTTGATTGGATTTTTATAAAACTACAATTTTTAATAATTTTAATTAATTCTTTTAATTCTTTAAATGAATTTAAAATTTTAAAAATCATATTAGGAAGATATAGAATGGCAATATTGAGTTGATAGATACTCCATGCATATACTATAATTATTAGAATTTAAAGACAATAGTGAAAATATTTTAAAAGTTCACTCAAAAATATATAAAAATAATTAATATTTAATAAATAGTGTAAATATTGCAATTGGGAAAGAGAAATTGAGTCAGAATGCACCTCAACCAGATATATTTGCATTTTGCTTTTTGTTAATATTTTATTAAAGAGAAATGGGCTTTCTTTTTGTTTTTTTATGCTTTTCTTTTTGGAATTGTAGATCCATACAACAATAGTTTATTGGTATTAACTTTTCTTACCAACCATATGAACACGTGAGCCTAACGGCCTCAAGAAAAAAGATACCCCCAAAAGCTGGGCTGTGCCCAGTGGCATAAGTCTCCCACATAATATGGGAGGTCAAGAGTTCGAGTCCTAACGGACTCCTGATGTATGCGTGTGTATAAAAAAAAAAAAAACCTGGACTGTCGAGCCCACTTTAGATTCTTTATTTTATTTTATATTTTATTTAATTTTAATTTGATATATAAATGTCAAAGGTATTTAATTTTGAATTAATTATTTTTATAATAAAATATTTAATACACATATATCCATAAAATAAAATAGCAGATGGAATATGAATTGAGATAAAGAATCTAAAATGTGTGGAGTCATGTAAGTATAACAAATAAAGTTGACCAATTCCTGTTGTATTAGAGTAGGAACATACCGACATTTTACTCAACTCAAATTTAAATAGTGCTTAATCCAATTTATTTTAATTTAGAAACAATTCAAAAGTTCTCGTTCAATTTATGTTCACACAAAAACTTCCACGTAAATCCACTAATCCGCAACCAGTATCGAAATGTTATCATAGACATTATTTCACTTATTAATTCATTTAAAAGAACTCTATATTATTTTATTTAACGAAAAATAAGACTATTTTTATCTCATTAAAAGACATAGTGTTCAAAGCTGATACCCCAATAAAAATCCAGTAATATCATATTTGCGATCATATTAATGTATTGTGTCGGAAATTGTTATCCCTATAATAAATGTGAATCCTTTTACATCGCTATAGAGTTAGATATAATTTGATGGAGCTATAGATTAGGGCATAATTAGATGACGTTGTCTATGAGAAACGATAGCAACGTATGTGCCTTTTAACAATTATTGTTCCGCATTATATGTTAAAATATTTTATAAGTTGCTTTCTTATATTATTCATTCGTATATCTTTTCATAAAACATAATTTCTCACTTTAGTAAAATTTGAAATTAAAACACAGAACATTTGTCTTTATTTCTTAATTTATACACATACATAACATCAATAATTTATTTAAATTCAAATCCAAATCTCATATATGGGTGCAAATGAATCAAGTCGGCTCACAAGTCGATGTTGAATCAAGTTGAATCAAGCTTAAACTGTATTTCGAATCGATTTCAAATCATCTGTATCTAAATTCGAGACTCGCAACATATATTTTTTCATAAAACATAATTTCTCACTTTAGTAAAATTTGAAATCAAAACAAAGAACATTTGTCTATATTTCTTAATATATACACGTACATAACATCAATAATTTATTTAAATTTAAAACCAAATCCATACACGAGTGCAACGAATCGAATCAACTCATGAGTCGAGCTTGAATCAAGCTCAAATTGTATTTTGAGTCGATCTCATGCCATCTGTATCTAAACTCGAGGCTTACAAACTAACTTACGAACTAATATACAATTGAATATCTTTTTTATTTTATTAAGAAATATATATTATATTACTATATTCTTTATTTCAAGTTAGAACCCAAACTCAAATTCGCTCTCACTGTTATTTGTAACTCATTTAATAATTCAAATCTTATTGAGTCGAATTGAATTAAATTTGAGCTCGATTTTTTTTTTTTTTCAAACTCAATTCAATTCAACTTGACTGAATTACACGTAACCTCATATTCATCAGCAATAATGAATGCCATTTTACCAAGTGACAACAACAATCTTTAATTCAAATGCAGCTCTAAATTAGGTAAATTGATAAACAAACTATCCTACAACAACATTCTTAAATGCACTGAATCGTCGTATGTTAATAGTGTGGATCCAACCAAGCCACGACGTCAATTGCTAATAAGTAGTAATTTCTAGTGCTACGTTAGTGGAGTATATACCCCATAATAGCACAGCTAAATAAATACAACTACCAACGAAGAACAAAGAAATAACAAAGGCAGTGTTTGATTATGTTTCTCAATACAAATTTTGTTGTGTTTTGAGGAAATATGATTAAATATATATTTATTTTTTTAAAATATTAAAATATTTTCTTTCCAAAATTTTATCTTCTATAATTTATTATGTTCAAAATTTTCTCATTTTTTAACACACACACATATCATATATGTATTATATATATGTATATATTATTATTTTTAAGAGCACAATCGAGTCGAGTTGAGTCGAGTTTGAATAAATTTTTTGAATTAGAGCTCGATAAACCCAAAATTTTAAGCTCGAATTTGGTTCGACAATAATTCAAGCTCGGCTCGACTCACTTTGATAAGGTTCGAATTAACAAATGAATTGTAAAAAATTACATGCTTAAGCTCGAAATAAAAATATATATATATATATATATTTATTGATAAAATAAAAAAATAATATTTAATTATATGTCAGCTCGCGAGCCTTGAGCCTAAATACAAACGGGTGAAATTATAACTCAATTCGATTCAACTTGACTCGAGCTCAAATTGTTTCAAGCTCGTAAGCCGGCTCAACTCGTTTGCACCCCCTAATTATTTTTATAATAAAAAAATTACTCAATTTCATATTCACTTCAAAAATCAAACAAAAAAAAATATTAATTTAACTGTTACAGTAAAAAATATATATTTTAAAATATAAACAAGCACACCAATGCTCTTAAAAAAAATAAAAATTAATTATTTCTCAAAATATAACAAAAAATTCATCACACTTTCTAATATAAATTTCACATTTATCAATTCCACTTACAAAATCCACTTCCCCAAAACACATATCATAACCAAACATAAAACATAACCAAATATCACCAAATGAAATCGAAATACAGCTGGGAGAAAACAAGTGGTATATTCATTCATAAATTAATTTCTCATCTTTTAGCTGATAAAAGCAAATTGAATAGTATACGACGTCAACATCCCGACACAATCATATGTCCCAAACGAAATTTCTCCCCACCGCTGAACTGTTAATCCGCCGGAAGCTTCCGGCAACACGCCGGCTTCCAACTATTCTTCTCTGTTTCTACTTTTTGCTATGAATTATTTGTGGTTTTTTCTGCCTCGTTATTGGCGGGAATTCGGCTTTTTCGGCATCTTATTCGATGTTTTGACTTGCTGCTGTACAGAGGTTTGGAGTTCGCGAAGGCGTAGTCTTCTTTTTCTTTGTTTGTTGTGTGCTGATTGCTAGATCAAGTATATAGATACAGAATTCTCACATACACACATACGCATACGTAGATATAAGTAAATATATGTACAGAGATAGAGATGGCGGTTTCGGATAATACGAGGGGGTTAATATTGGCAATGTTGTCGAGTTTGTTTATCGGAACGAGCTTTATTTTGAAGAAGAAAGGTCTCCGGCGTGCTGCTGCAGCTGGTACACGGGCAGGTATGAGTAATTCTTGAATATCTATAGGATGATGTTTATTTTTCATTTGGAAATGCATATGTGCTCTTTATTTTAGTGTTTTCTTCTTTTGAGTTTTTATTTACTCAAGTAGACAGATCTGTGATTCAACTAATCTGTATAAATATGCAATTTTCTGAACTAGATTTGAGCTGCGGTAAAATTTGTGATTAGTGGACTTGGTATTGAAGTCTTGACTGATATTTACTTAACTAATACATTGGGAAGTGATTTGAGTTCTTTCTTGGCATGTTATGGATTGATGGGTGTGGCAATTGATGAAACAAATTGGTTCTGCGTAGTTTGAGTTTGAGGTGGAAGTTGGTTATACTTGCAATTAGGTTGTGCAGCGGAGTATTGCAGAAATATATTGGTGGTGTTTTTGTGGGAAGTTGAAAGGGAAGGGGAAAATATGTTGGGAGTGTTCCCTCATAAATGCAGAACTAGAATTTGCGCTAATATACGTCTGAGTGCTCGATTTTAGTTTGTAATCCCGTACTTCATGAATTTGAGTTGGAATTATGAGGGACTGGTGGAAAACTGAAATTCAATAGTGATTGTGATGGCTCAAGGGTGGGTAAGAAGTGCAGTTGGAACTCTGACTAGCACTTGAACATCACTACGTAAAGGGATCCATTAATTTTCACTACATCTGTTGGTCCACTAGTAAACTTGACTGACTTCCTCTTTTTCTCACTTTTTTGGTTAAATATGCTGTCAGTCTTCATTGCTTAAACGATCTCTGTGCTTCATTGTACATTTCTTGTTTAGCTTTTTGCACCAGCTGGTGTTTCTTATGAGTATTGAATAGTAAAACCTGAAGAAAAGGATGTATTCTGCACTGATAAACCTGATTGCTTTGCCTCCATGAGACTGTTTATGACCATTTACCTAATTCTTTTCGCCAAACTGTGTAACTGTAAAAGAGACTTTCTATTGTTTTCCACTGTCTTAAAAGTTTTTTTTCCCATTGTTTTCTACTGTATTCTATCTCGGCTTTGCCTTCATGTTCTCACTACTCATGCTATTAGTATTGCAGGTGTTGGAGGATACACTTACTTATTAGAACCTCTTTGGTGGGCAGGCATGATTACAAGTAAGTTGTGGATTTATACTCTGTTCCCCTTTGTTTTCTTATGATTACGAGTAAGTGTTCTGATTTTTACATCAGTAATTCCCAATTGTCCTTGAGCAGTGATTGTCGGGGAGGTGGCAAATTTTGTCTCTTATATTTATGCTCCAGCTGTTCTTGTGACTCCTCTTGGTGCATTGAGTATTATTGTTAGGTATGTTTTGAAACTTTTTGCCTGGCGTGCATGAGACAAACTAAACTTTGATTCGGACTTCCTGATGATATTACTTCACTAACCTTTTTCATGAATCTGAAAAGTGCTGTTCTGGCGCACTTTATGTTGAAGGAACGGTTGCGACAAATGGGCATAGTGGGATGTGTGTCTTGCATCGTAGGATCTGTAGTGATTGTTTGTCATGCCCCGCAAGAACAGACTCCAACTTCTGTACAAGAAGTCTGGATTTTAGCTACTCAACCAGGTTCTTATTGTTTTCTTCTCTCTCTCTGTATGTATGTGTGCGTGTGTGACAGGTTCAATATCCTTAACCACGCTATTACTTATATCTGCTCATTGCTTTTGTCTACAGCATTTCTTATTTATGTGGCATCTACATTATCTATTGTGCTAGTGCTGATGCTTCATTTTGAGCCTCGGTACGGTCAGACAAATATAATGGTTTACTTGGGGATTTGTTCCTTGATGGGTGCGCTTACGGTATTGCTTTTCATCACATTCTGTCAATATATATAGCACAGATATTTAAATTTTAATTGACTTGCACTTATTTACTGCTTGATGGAGAAGCTTCTGTTCCTCAGCTTACTGTATAATCAATGCTATCTTGTAGGTTGTGAGCATAAAGGCAATTGGAATTGCCATTAGGCTTAGCTTGGAGGGGATCAATCAATTTAAATATGCACAGACTTGGTTTTTTCTTTCAGTTGCAATAGTCTGTGTGATCACACAGTTGAATTATTTGAACAAGGTAGCTATAATGTACCATGATTATTTATTTGATGAAACTTTTGATTGTTCTATTCTTAGAAAAGTGTGGAGTAGTTATCTGTGCTTGCTAAATGTCTCAACACAAAATACCTTCTTTTTCAAATTCAGGGCTAACCTTTTATATATTTGAGATACTGTGGCCACTGATCTACACGAGTACGAGTACCCCTTTTTTCCTTCTAAATTTCTTACTAACTAGAAGTTTGAATTTTTGTCTAATCATTTATATTTCTCTTTCTCAACCCGTTGCTTCTTCTGGTCAGGCGCTCGACGCTTTCAATGCTGCAATTGTTTCGCCTATATATTATGTTATGTTCACAACTCTGACTATCATAGCAAGTGCTATAATGTTCAAGGTAACAGCCATCCTCTCGAAGTAATATGTTGCTGCTATCCTGGTTCACTAAAGGTCTTAGCTAAATGTGGGTTCACTAACGATAATTACACCAACTTCTGCAGGATTGGTCAGGTCAAAATGTGAGCAGCATAACCTCTGAAATATGTGGATTCATCACAGTTCTCTCAGGGACAGTCATACTTCACACGACAAGAGAAGAGGAGCCAACAACTTCAACAGGTATTGTGAAAGGTGAAATTCTTTGGAGCTGTCAATTTGAGACGATCTCTAAACCTCTGTTCCCTCTAGATTTTACATAGTCAAACCTCTTTATCTTAGGGAAAACTTTTGATGCCTCAGCCTTAACAAAATTCATCATGCACTCCACACACCAACTAGCATACATATTTCCTTTCCATTATCAACACAAAAGAAATATGATCAAAGGAATGCTATTTTCTTGGAAATTTTTCTTGATTTTGATTCGTACATAATTGTTTACATGTGTATTCTGGATATGAACCAAGTCAATACCATTTTATTAGTGGAAAGGAGCATGATACTTGCGTTACGACTTTCTACACTCATACAATATGCATTTGTTAATCCTTGCAGGATCCATGACTTGGTATAGTGAAGAGCCGGAAAAAGGTTTAGAAGAGGCTCATTTTGTCGCATTAAACAATTCAGATTACATTGATTAATAGTTATTCTTCTGGAGACGAATCTGCATTCGAATGAATCCACATTGGTACCCGATACCCCAACGCCTCCATGTCTGGTAACTGATTTACAGTGCTTATAGCTCTCATTGGTAATTTTCTTACTGGTGCCAAGAGTGGATGAACCACCTCCTCCATGTGCATTTTCTTGGATGAAAGGGAAAAGACAGTTTGGATCAATTATAAACATCGGAAAAAATAGGGAGGGCTGTGGCTTTCTTAAGTCTTTGCATGGAACTGCATCAATGGAGTTTCTCAAGGATTTCGTCAATGGGGGTTTGTAGATATGTGTGCCTGTATTTCTACAGTTCGTTTTGGTCGAAGGTATGTATTGTCATAATTGGTTTGTTATCTTCCTTACAGTTTTGAGGATGTAGTCCGTAGTCGCATCATTTTCTTTTCAGTATAGTTTATTTTTTCATATTTGTATTCTAAACGAGCTTATAGGATCAAGAGAGGAATAATTGCATGGATATTTCGTTTAAGCATTCACAATTCCCTTTCTAAAGATCTCGCTGCTTTTGGGAAAAGTATAGATGCCCTTGTAAATGTATTTTGATTTTCTATTACATTTTCTATTTTATCTCCAGTTCAAATTTGCTGTATTTATATTAATTGTATCTGATTTTAAATTAATTATTTTTATAAAAAAATATTTAATACACGTGTTATATATTCATAAAGTGAAATAAAAAATAAAATAAAAGAGGGAATAGGGAACCGTCGAAGTTAGAATGCAAACATTGGAAAATTTAATCCTCCACCCGCTTAGACGTATGGAGCTTCAAAAGAACGGTGTTAACTCTGTTGAAGCCCCTCTTGGTTGAGAGTTTAAATTGTATGAAGTCATTATTTTTTTTATTGCATGCTCTACTTTCAAAATTGAAATAGATATTCTGACTTATGAATTGGAAATGCGATAAAAAGTCAACGTATCAAAATCTAACTAATTATATGATAAGTGTAGTAATCAATATGCATATGATCATCAATAATATGAAAATAGTGCTCTAAAATGTATGCATTCAAGACATATTTCATTAACTACTACTATTGAATACGCAATTAGCATAAATTCAGAATTCTAATAGAGCATAAAAAATATGATAAAAAAATTTCTTATGTAAAAATTAATATGGGCTTTTTCATATATTTTTCGGCCAACCAACTCAATTTTGAAGGTGCAATAAAATGCTAAGGAAGTGATAAAAAGATTTCTTAGATAAAATTAGATTGTTATTTCGAATCAATTCAACACGAATTTGTTCTTATATGCCTACATTAATCGATAACGGGAGGAATGAGTGGACATATTCAATAAAATAGAAAAACCACATTGTTATGAATTAAATTTTGTTTAATAATTGATTTGGATGAAACAATTACTTGTCAATTTAAATTAAAAACACCAAAATCAATAAATAAAGAGGAAGAAATATTACAGTATTATTGATCACTTTGAATTCTCTATTTCACTCCGTGATATATATATATAACAAGCATATTTAATTCTCAATTAATTATTTTTATAAAAAAATATTTAATATACATGTCATGTATTTATCAAATAAAATAAGAAATAAAACATAAATTAAAATAAATGATCTATACCGATTATTGATATGGTGTGCATGTATTTTCATAATTCCTAAAGGAAAAAAAAAAGAAAAAAAAAAGAAAGAAAGAAAATCCACCGCCAACCATCTCATAGGCTCATACACGCCAGCTCACATATCTATTCAGTATATTCCCTCAAAGTTAACAAAATAATATGTACTCAATCTCAACCGTCCATGCCATCTTATTTCCTTCCTGTTCTCTCCAATAAATCCCCGCCGTTGGATCATATTCGGAAAGCTGTCTTATAACCGATGAGTGTTGGCTTTTAACTGACGCAAAATCTTCACAAAACCTATCGCTGCACATATTCTTACACGCAGAGGAGAATTTTCTGGTGTAGAGAAGAAGCAAGAATGGCGGCAACGGTGAGCGCATGGGGAAAACCAGGCGCTTGGGCTTTGGATGCCGAAGATAACGAGGCGGATCTCCTCCAGCAAAGCAAGGAAGATTCTTCCGTGGTTAAAGGCGGCGACGAAACGGCTGATTTTCCGTCGCTGGCCGCCGCCAAGAAAACTAAGAAGAAGAAAGGACAGACGCTATCCCTTCAAGAATTCTCGGCACACGGCGTTGTTAAGCCGGCGGCAGCTCAGCCGAAGGGCTTGACGTCCGATGAGCTTTTGGTCCTTCCCACCGGTCCACGTCAACGCTCCGCTGAGGAACTTGATCGGAATAAGCTCGGCGGAGGCTTTAGATCTTACGGTGGCGGTGCCAGGGATGAACAACCGCGCCGACAGGGAAGCTTTAATCGGGATTCTAATCGTGAATTTGCGCCTTCGAGGGCTGATGAGACTGATGATTGGGGGAAGGGGAAGAAATTGTCTGTTAATAATGGGTTTGACAGGAGGGAGAGGGGAGAAAGAGGGGGTTTCTTCGGTGATTCACAATCGCGAGCGGATGAGGTTGACAATTGGGCGTCGAATAAGAGTTATGTGCCGTCTGAGCCAAGGGGATACGAGAAAAGAGGAGGCTTTGGGTTGGAATCAAGCAATGGTGGTGCTGATTCAAGTAGTTGGGTGAGGAGGAAGGAAGAGGAGGGGCGGAAGATTGGTGGAGCTTTTGATAGTTTGAGGGAGAGGAGAGGGGGCTTTGGGTCAGATGGGGTGGATTCTGAGAGTTGGGGAAGGAAAATAGAGGAAGGAAGTGGTGGCAGTAGACCGAGATTGAATTTGCAGCCAAGAACGCAACCTGTGGTCGAAGGGCAAAAGAGTGAGGTTGCTAGTGTAGTTAAGCCAAAGGGGAGCAATCCATTTGGTGAGGCTAGGCCGAGGGAGGAGGTGTTGAAGGAGAAGGGACAAGATTGGAAGGAGATTGAGGACAAGCTTGAGTCCATGAAGATTAAGGAAGTTGTTTCTGCAGCTCCCAATGATGGCCCGGCAGCTGGAAAAAGGAGTGTTTGGAGTGGTAATGGGAGAGAGAGGTTGCAGCAGGAAGATAAGAATGAGAGATCTTGGAGGAGGCCAGAATTAGTTGATTCTCGTCTACAGAGGTTGGTAAATTAGGTTGTTTGAGACAGTTATACTCATTACATATTTGATATGTGCTTTGGAAAATTGTGCAATATGTTGGGTTTTATTTGCTCGTATTTTATGTCGTCTTAATGTAATACTTAATTAGTGTAACAGCTTATGAATGATGATGTGTCTATTGTAAGTCATCTCTTGTATGTCGAGTCCTTATTACTGGTAGGTTTCATGGTGTGTGGTTTCTTCTTAGGACAGGAAGATGTGGACATAATCATGCTGTAGAAATGCACATAGCCTCATCCGTGAGCGTGAGTGGATGTAGGCGTTGTGTGTGGATACATTGATGGCATTTGTGCATATATTTGTATGCTCATCTGCTTTTATGTGCATGTAGATTAATTGGTGTCGGTAGAATCATTCTTTAACTAGCAACTCGTGGCTTCTTATCAAAGTACTTTTTTCTGGGATTCGTCTTCTCTCCAATTATAACCATTACACACTTAGATGATTGTCATGTCATTAATGAATTAATCTAATGGCAAATATGAATTTTCATCAATCACAATCTTAACTCAAGTTGAAAAATAGTGGAGATTTTTTTAATTAAGAAAACTCAATATTCATTCCTAAGATCACTCCACTCCAATCACTCCAACCAAAGATGGAAATTTAGTCCAAATAACTTCCATGAAAACTTATATACAATAGATTATATACTCTATTTTATATACAATCGGTAGCTTACTTTTACCTCTCACGTTTCTCATGTGTGTATTTATATTATGTTATCAACACTAAAAAGAATTATATTATCAGCACTAATGATAATAAAGAATTAAAATTACCTTGCCACTTGCCAATTCTTCCAGAAAATCTTTTTTGTGTAAGAATAAAAGCAATAGCCAAATTATGAATAAATTTGCGGCAACATACTCTAATAGTTGGATGTTATTTGTTCTCAGTTGGAGATTATAGAGTAATTGATGTATAGTGTTTGCAAGAAATATGGTGGGAAAACTTAAAAAAACTGCAGGAAGAAAACAACATTTCTTGGAGCTGTGAAATTTTGATTTCCATCTTTGGTTGGAGTGATTGGAATGGAGTAATTGGAAAGTTGGAGTAATCTTAGTCATGAATATTGAGTTTCCTTAATTAAAAAAATCTCCACTATTTTGCAACTTGAGTTAAAATTGTGGTTAATGGAAATTCATATTTGCCATTAGATTAATTCATTAATGATATGGCAACCATCTAAGTGTGTAATGGGTGTAATTGGAGAAAAACTATATTGGAGAGGAGCCAGATCCTTTTTTCTGGTGATTAAGGAACATATTTGGAACAATCTTATTCCCTTCTTGTGAAATAATTCTAGATAATAGCTTTCTTGGTCTTAGTAGCCAAACCGTTACTCTTATCAGTACATTACTATTGATTCCTGGAGATAATTAAGATTGCTGTGCTACTTTTCGGCAGTTTTGCCAGGCAATCAGCCCATTATAGGCTTCCACTGAGCTTCATTGGGAGGAATTTTTTCTTGCCCACCACCAAAGAACGTGTTTTTGCTAGTTTGCTATACATCTTTTATCCATTAACTGGGACTTTAAGATTTGTCTGTGTTGGTGATCACGTGCTGTAGTTTTTTGCTCATGCATAAGCTGATGCTTTGAGGAGTTCATGATTGATTTACATATATCCCTGGAGGAGAGGGCAGTAGTGCGATAATACGGGCTGTTACACGTAACAAGTACGAATTGATTGTCTCCCTTGTTCTCTTCATTGGGGGTGATGATGAGTTTCTTCTTATGCTTCTCTGTGTGCTAAAACCAGTAGAATTGACAGGGTTTTGAACTTGAGAAAACATGGATGTCATCAAGACCCTCATATGCATGTTTTAAGTCTTGGTATTTTTGTTTCTGAAGCTATTGTTCTTTGTCATTAAATTCATAATTACATTCTTCTATTGTAGTGCTGGCGAAGCTGAAAATGAACCTGCTGAGAACGCTGGAAATGGGAATGCTGAAGAAACAGAGGAGAGAAATTCTCAGATGTGATATATTGAGCCAATCATCTCTGACAGTAAAGGGTAAGCATTAAATGTGGCATAAAGAGTCGATGAAGTGTTTAGATTTTGTTTTTACCATTTTTCTATATGTGTTCTCTTTCACTAATTTTTAATGCAGAGCAGTTTTGGTAGGTTTACATGTAGATTTTCTTTTAGGCTGATATGGCTTGTTTGTACTTGGTCTGTGGTAACTACTAAAAAAAATTTCAATGTTATGACTTTTTCTGGTTAAAATTCTGTTCGTTATTTGTTTGCATCATTTCTATTGCAACCTCAATCCTTGTTTCAGTTAATTGTATGATAACAGCAATGCATTCTTGTATACCTGGTATACACATACATATGATCTCCTTCAATCTTGGGTTTTTGGATGTCAAATTTGTCCGTTGGATATACACACATATGATGATGTCATAAAATAAAATAGTGATGTCACTATATGCAGATATGCAATGACTTCGATTCTATTTCTACATGTAGGAGAAGAATTTTTATTTCATGAAACTTGTTTGGTTTTGTGTTTCCAAAATATTTTCCAAACCTGGGAAATGTAACAAAACATGCCGTTTAACTCTCATGAGTCAAAGCACTGCCAAAGTATCCTTATTTTCATTTTTGAAAGCAAATACAATCATTATATGTTACACTCCGAATTTTAAAATCCTGAAATAATAAAATGTGAAATCAATAAGCTTGACTAAATTAATTTTGGGTTAGAGTTAGTTAAAGATCTAGAATTAAATAATTACAATTGAAGGATTAAATTGAAAAGAAGAGGAGGAATTGATTATACAAAATTATAAAGTTGGGGGGGGGGGGGGGTTATGTAAGTGAATTAAAGGTTTGAAGACTTCAAAATAATTAAATTGGACCTAATTGCCCAAGAACAGAAATCTTAGGGGCTAATGTGTAAGGATTGAAACTTAAAGGACTCAACTGAAAATTAGGGGCTAAACTGAAGGTGGTTTAAAAATTCAAGGACTTGATTGGAAGCGGTGGCAAACCTTTGGGGCTAGAGCGTAAATAAGCAGAAGACGGTTTATATATATACCTAAAGGCCTCTAATTTTATTTAATTACCAAAGATAGCCTAGCTTTTCTTCGAGCTCGAAACCTCCACACCGTAGCTCAAAACTTGAAACCAAACCAATGGTTGCACTCTCTTCATCTTGTTGAACACAACCATACCAAATAACCTTAGAAACAACCAAAAAAAGGGGAGAAAGAGGATGGTCGACGGTGAAAGTGGGAGGAGCTAATGGGTTGCCGGGTTTTAATGATGGAAACCTGAAATCAATAGGTGGGTTGCGATGGGTTTGACATGGGGAACGCGGTGGTGGGGTTAATTTGAAGATTGGTGGCTGGAGGAGGAAGAATAGACGGCGAGAGGACTCAGGGGTCACTAGGGTTCGTGCGGCAGTTTTTCGCCAATTGATCGGCCAAACGATGGCTGAACGGAAATTGACTTAGGGGTTTGATCCATCTTGATCAGGCGCATCTTTCGGCGATGAAAGTGTCCAGCTCTAACAACTATGTGCGGTGGCCGACGGCGGCAATGCGGTGGCGGCGCTCCGATGATAGTAGACAGAAACATATAATAAGCCTTAATCGGACTACTTTTAGGCTCTGATTCGAGCCTTGACTTGGCCCAATTTGGGTAAAAGTCCTTTAATTAAATTTTATTCGATTAATTTCTTAAATTTCAATTAAATTGTGTTATGAAAGTAAGGCATCAAGTGATTAATCTAGATTAAAAATTAAACGAAGTAGTCTTGAAAGTTTTATGTTGAGATTTCTTTGGAACATCTGAGTCAAGGGAAAATTTGGATTTTGAATTGGAATACTCAAATGATTACCTAAGAGACTAAGTATCAATGTTGACTGGATTGAAAATAGGTTAACTCAAATTTAAAAAGATTCAATCCTGTAGGTATTAACTAAGGATTAGATTTAGGAGTTTACCTAATAATTGACAAGCCCCTTAAAATAAAACCTGTGCATAACAATGTAATATGAGTAGATTCGATTATGAATTAATTTGATGCTTTGAAGAATAATAAGTTAGGTTAAATATTCAAGCTAATGAATTATAAGAATTAGGCCTACGAATAGAATTTAAATAAATAGGTTATTTCTGAACAATATAACATAAGAATGAAGTTCTAGATTCAAGCCTAATCATAATATGAACCAAGATTATTAAATTATGTTTTAGCCCAAGTTACAGATTAATTTCATACCTAATCAACTTGGATAGATACTGTTAGGACCTTAAGTAAGATTTTAACAACTTTTTTACCGACTTGTCGAGTTAAGGACCGTAATGTATGGTTATCTTAAACATCTAAGTGAACATGGAACTTGATAAGGACATTCAAGTACATTAAAGATTATGATTCAAAAATCAATACAATGTTGATTTAGGTTGTTTTATTCTAAACTTTGAATTGATTGGGAAACCAGGATATAGACTCTACAAACAACTAAGGATTACTACATTTATGTTTAAGACTCGGAGGATTAATAGAATAATAACTCGGATTATCTTATGACAGTTCTTGATCTAACTAGGAGGCCAGGACTTGAGCGTTTACAAAGCTTGGAATTTCTCTGCGTATATCAGGTGAATTTATACTCAATAATATGAGATCCTTTGCTGGGGAAAGAATATATATACTTGTTACTATCTCCTGTTCATCTGCTCCCTTTCAATCTATGTGTTAAAAATAGCACTTCACATCACCCTTCTATATTAAACGCTTTTGTTAATTTTGATTAATATTGCTTTATCTAAAATTGGCGATGTGTTGAGGAAGCTGAAAAGTGATTTCGAGATATATTGTTTTATCGCCATACCTTTCTGGAAGCTAGTATGGTGTTGGATTATTCCGTATATAAACATGGCAATTTGATATATTATCTGGAACACTAGTTTTGAGATATATTTATCTGTCATAGCCGTGACCGTTTCTCAGAAACGGGTCAAGATTGTTTGAGCATCCGAATTTTGGTTGTCATGGCGAAATGACGTGTTATATGAAATTATGTTGTGCACTAATTACTGGTAACTGATACTGTACTGATTGCTGATACCCTTGGGGTGGGACTTAGGATTAGCTTGGGAAGGACCGGGCGAAACGGAGCAAAGGTGACTGATCTCCTGCTGATACCCTACTAATTACATCTGGCTTTGTAGTCCGCTGGAGGTAACTGGATAAAGGTGGGATGAGACATGTAGCTAGCTAGGCCTACTAGTTATAGTATCTTATCCGAGTCGATCACTCGGGACCGGAGGAATAAGGGTTTTCATGTTTTCGAAAGTGGAGTAACAAGGTAGAAGAACCGCCAACAGCTTAACAGTGAAAATATTTTGTTAAATTATATTCAGTTATTCGGTATGTCTAAAACTTATACTTTGAATATCAAATATTTGACTGAAATCCAGTGGATGTTCAAATGGCATACCGACCGCCTCTCTAATCATAGTTGAGGTTTAAATCTCTGTGAGAGATAGTGAATTTTGTGAAGTCTCATCACTGGTATGGGACAGTAGTGAGATGGATCACCTCAAAACTTTAATTAAAACCTTCTCTCACAACTTCTGAAAATACTTATGCTTCTATTTGTCTCTTATGTAATAATTGTGAAATTGTTACTTTGTTGTTATTGCTAAACTATCTCACTAAGTCATTTGGACTTTTGTTGTTTTATTATTGCTCTCTGTTCTTTACCCCAGATGAGAACAAGTGACGAAGACAAACTAGTCCCGGTGACCCATAAGGTAATGAGGGTGATAGAAGTGCTAAGTGTGATTCGAGATACTTCGATTTAGAATTGAATATCTGATGAATGTTGTTGCAAAAAACTAATTATCTTGGAAATTTGGGAATTGTATTTTCTGTTATAAAGGAGACATGTGGTACTGTTTAAGTAGCATCTTGGCCGGAAGTAGGCGCCTCCCGGTCGGGGCATTACATTATATATGTATTTTTTCGCATTATAATTATATATATATAAGAATAGAATTACATTATCATGGTAATCAGATAAAAATTATTGTTTTGATATGTATAATGCAAAAATTTCCTCTCAAATCAATCTCCAACCATTCTCAAATCTCAAAATAAAATTAAATATACATCAAAATTCCAACCTTGTTTCTCAAAATACATGGTTGATGGTTTTAGAACATTTTTCACAAAACTTCTAGGTTTTGGAGCATGTCTCGAATTTTAATTTTTAAATCCAGAGCTGTCCCAAATCTATCTCACTAGAATATTATATGTATATATATATATATATATTAATTTTATTCATTTTGTGTATATTTATGTGGTGCGTATTTATATGTATATGAAAAAATATAAATATTACATATATGTTCTATATAAAAATAATAATATTATCATAACAAATAGCTTATACATTCAATATGTAAATATAAGTAACAATAATGTTCGCAATTTATCATTTTCTTAAAGACTAAAACATGCATATATATATATATATAAATAATAATTATTTTGTTAATAATATTATTTTCTCATATTAGTAAGTTATAGTGATGTTATTTTTTTTAAAAAAAATATTTTTTTTTAAAATATTTTAAACAGGTATAATAAATTTAATGGGTCCAACCCGCTAAATATAAATTAGAGAGGGAACGAATCTCAGATCCATAAACATTTCGACAGAACATATCCCGAGTTTTGCCCGAACCCCCCATTTCCATTCTTAACTCCTAACTTCCAGAATACCTAACAAAACTTACCTGACCCCACCTTTCCATTCCTAATGTCCAGAATACCTAACAAAACTTAGGCATATATTTTCAATAAAATGGACTCATTATTATGACCATTAATTCCTCTAATGACATGAAATTCATGAATGAATAGTAAGAAGAATGTGCTTATATCCCTCCGAACAAGGAAGTTCCTTTAATTTCTTTTCTCAAAAAAAGAAATGCAGATCCATGTACACAAAATTTTCCCCAATACATGCGGCAATAATCAAGACAAATTAATGGCAGACTCTTTTTTCTCGCATCAATTGACGCACGATTTCTTCCTTTTGAAACACGTTTTCAGTTCATTTACCAAACATATGTCGCTATTTTCTTTCTTATATAATAAGTTCTCAAGTCTCAGCTATTCATATTCATAATCCAGTCCCCAACAATATAGAGATGGAAAGGATAATATTCACATTGCTTATGCTTTACTCGATTGTACCAACTGCTGTGCCGATGGCACATCCCCATGAAAGTCCCAAAAAAATCCAAAAATGGTTCAAGAAACTTGACCATAATACCCCTCAAAAGACAACCCATCTTCATTTCTACCTCCACGACATTGTGAGTGGCCCAAACCCAACAAATATTCCAATTGCAATGGCCAATTCCACTGCTAAATCGCCGACCTATTTCGGGCTTATTGCAGCAATAGATGATCCATTGACAGAAGGGCCCAGCCCGGAATCTGAGATAGTGGGCAGAGCCCAGGGGCTGTTTGGTTCAACCTCATTGCAGGAGATTGCTTTTCATATGACATTTGATTTAGTGTTCACTAATGGGAAGTATAATGGTAGCACCCTTAGTGTGATTGGTCATAATCCGTTTTTGCATGAATATCGTGAGTTGTCCATTGTTGGTGGATCTGGCGTCTTTCGATTGGCTCGCGGTGCAGCTACATTGAATACCGTGACATATAATAGTACTACGGGTGATGCTATTGTTGAGTATGATGTTACAGTGTTGCATTATTAGTTTTACGTTTGTCGTGATTTATCATGTCGCATCTCATGTGACGTTTATTATAAGAGATTTTCAAATAGTTATGTTATGGTAGGGATTGATGATATTTATCCGATTTATATGAAAATCAATCATATCTAAATTTATCGTGCATATATGGAAGGAAAGCTTATTCCCTATTTGTTAAGTAGTCAATTAACCCAATATCGTCATCCTTACACTTGCATGTGTGAGGTTTGAAATTTGATCAGTGATGAACTTTTAATATGCATATTTGTGTAAATACACATATATATAAACTTATTCCCTATTCTCGATTGGTAAAATACATTGGGACGAATTTTCCTTGGTATATATAATAATATTTTCATTTTTTAAAAAGACATTTCTATAAATTAGAAAGAGAAAAAACAACTTATAAACTGCTATAGAACTCTTGATCTCCAAACAATAAAGAACTATTCAATCTAAGGCTATCAATAGATATGATTTTAGTTCGAATTCAATATGAATCAATCCAACTTTTAGGATTTTTATTCGATTAAAATATCCGATGGATCAAATTCGATTATAAATATTCGTAATTCGAAATAAATGGGATTAAATATAGAATTAAGCAATCCGATCTGTTAAAGATCCGAATTCGAATTTTTATATTTTTTATTAAATCAATACTCTTATATATAATATTAATAAATATTTTAAGATAAAATCTATATATTATATTGACTCAATATCTATATTAACGTCTATATTATACTGATGAGGGTGAAAGCTGTATATAGCTAGATTGGGACGGAATCTGAGTAGATCGACCTGCCTGGCCAAGTTAATGAGCTCCACAGATACTTGGGCTGAGTCCTGCAACCACGAGCAAACGTCAAGCTAGTCGAGGTGCCCTCGGCTTAGGCTCTCCGACGCTCAAGTTAGTAGGAGGTCGGGTAGATAAGGAGCAGCAGAGTGAGGGCTTTGTAATATAGAATGACATACCTTTAAAAGGCTGGAATTGGGGTATTTATAGCCCCAAGTAGGATATCAAAATGTCCATGGTACCCTTGCTCTTGCAGGGAGGACCTTTGTCATTGCATGAGGGTTTTTAGGTCTTTTCCTTATCTGAAATTCTCTTTCCAGGTGGCGCCCCCACATCCTTTTGGGGATATGGTGGAGATCTCACATTTAATGCAGAGGCAAGCTGTCTGTCATTGTATTTAATGTGACAGAGTAGTGGTTGAGTGCATTAAATGCGACAACGACTGGTGGTGAGAGAAACCTTCCTGGCTCATAGGTCGACCTCTTCTGGTCGAGATATCTCCCCGACTGAATCTCTCTGACTACTCCGGTCGAGTGCATGACCTCTTCTGGTCGAGATGTCCGCGGCCGTGGGTCTATCCGCCCACTCTGGTCAAGTGCATTACCTCTCTGGTCGACCTATTCTGGTCACTCTGGTCAAGTGCATGACCTCTCCGGTCGACCTATTTTGCCCACTCTAGTCAAGTGCATGACCAGAGCATGACTTCTCTGGTCGACCTATTCTTGGACTTGGGATGGTTGTATTGGGCCTGTTGGGCTCGTCTTACTTCCCCATATCATATACTATTAATATTAAGTCTTCAACCTAAAAAGTAAGAAAAATATTGATAAAATATCAAATATAACAACATATAATAGTCCATTTATGCATTAATATAATGTTAATAGGAATTTAGTATTCAAATATTTAACTTTTGGATTGATATATCATAAAAAGTTGTTCAAAATTCAAAATATGGCATATATTTACTTTATAAATACAATATTTTTATAAAATTCAAAAGAAAAAAATCAAAATTTTTAATCAAATTTCGGATATTCATCGAATTCAAACATGGTACTAACTAGCAAAAATCTTATAGAATTTCAGACCAAATTCAAATATAAGTTTTGATAATTAAATTCGAATATGATATATTCAATCTAAATCCGACCCATTGATACCCAAATTCAATTAAAAAGATAAAATAAAATAAAAGGTGTTCACACTTTAGAGCCACAGTCAATACCCACTATGTTATGCGTCAATGCCTGAAATTCAACAATTTGTCCATTCCAATAGTAGCAGCAAACTTGGACTGGACCACTACTACTCCCCTATAAATACATCCCTCCCATCCTTCTCCACTCATATTCCAAATCCACATACACACACAATGGGAAACCAATACATGATTTTAATGCTATCTTTCTCTATAGTGATTTCCTTGCTAGTGGCCGGTGAAGCTGCCCAGAAAGGGCCCAGAGCAGTGGAAAAATGGTTCAAAAAGCTTCCTAATGCCAAGGAAAAAGTCACCAATCTTCACTTCTACTTCCACGACGTCGTCAGTGGGAACAAGCCGACGGCCATTCCGGTAGCTCAGGCCAACTCCACCTTGACATCGCCGACCTTATTTGGGCTGGTCTCGATGATAGACAACCCACTAACAATCGGACCGAAGCCGAAGTCCAAAGTTGTCGGCCGAGCGCAAGGGATTACCGGCTACGCCTCGTCGGAAGATTTGGATCTACTTATGACGGTAAACTTCGTCTTCACCGCCGGCAAGTACAACGGGAGCACGCTTAGTGTAGTGGGCCACAATCCGATTACTCGCAAATACCGAGAAATGCCTATAGTCGGTGGCTCTGGTGTTTTCCGGTTGGCCCGCGGCATCGCCACGGCGGAGACCGCCAAGTTTAGCCCGAAATCAGGGAATGCTGTAGTTGAATATAATGTTATGGTGTTGCATTATTGAGGTATCAAATCCTCATTTTTTTTTCTTCTTAGTTTGTTAGAACTAATGCTTTTGAATAATTGGTAGCTTTATTGAGATTGGCTGCTTTTTTAATTTTATTGTTTGTCTCGTGCATCTTATTTTATTCGTGGCCTCATGTCTTATAAAGTAATAAAGTAGTCATTCCACCAACTTCTTAGGCATAAGACTCTGATGTTATTACTATTTACCACCATAGATCATGAGAGCTTTTATATGAAAAGAGGAATTGAAGAATTAACAAAGCTATGCTCTTCTTGATTATCATTTTGGATCACTTCTTCCAAACTTGTTTAGCTCAAACATCAGTTAGTAGAGTTGTTCATCAGATCGTATTTACCCGATGAACCGGATTATTGGAACCAAATCAACTTAATTGGTTCAAATTGAATCAGGTAATCGTCCAACTAGGTAAAACTTAATCAAAATCAATTAACAATTAGTTTGGACTCGAGTTCAACTTTTACGTACCCGACTCGATTCAACTACCCTATTAAAAAATAAAATATAATATATATATATTGATGAGGGTTCGATTTCGATGATGAATACGGATCGGGTCTGAATCACGATCCGTGGTATGGTCTTCTGGATTGGTTTGGGATTGGAATCCTGCAATCACAGTAAACGTCAGGCTAGCCGAGAGGCCCTCGACTTAGGCCCTCCAACGCTCAAGTCAGTATATATTCGACCTCTGAAATCGAGCAGCGGAACATAGGGGCTTTTTGAGTATATGAGTGCATACCTGTGAGAGGCAAGGTTGAGGGGTTTTTATATTCCTCTCCCTTGCAGGAAATGTCAGGGAAGCCCTTGGCTTCCCCAAGGGACCTCTAGCCTCCTGCCTAGGGTAATTAGTCAATTCCCCTGTTTGAATATTGCCAGCCGAATGTCCTTTTATACTGCAGGACAAGATGGCACACTGTTGCGGCGTCTGCTGTGTCAGACGGTGAGGAGAGGGCATGCACCATAAATGCGGAGGCGTGTTGCCAGTCAACACATTTAATGCGACGACAGAATACTGTGCGGGGTTCGACTTGCGAATCGACCTTGAAGGGTCGACATAGGTCGAGAGGACTCGAGGGCCATGGAGAGCCTTGTCGATCGATCGAATAGGGTTGACGAGTCACTTGGGTCCTGGGCCGTTGATTGAGTGTTGGGCCTCGCTGATCTGGGCCATCCTATATCATATATATTTAAATGATCATATAGTATACTAATTTCAATATTTTGGTCATATAGTATATATACTAGTTTTAATATTTTACCTACTTAAAATTAAAATTTTAATTATTTAATTAATTGAAATGTAATATATAATCAAAATAATATCTATTTTTTAAAAAAAATAAAATTAAAAATTAAAAAAAAAATTGAATAGGTATACTCAACTATCCAACCCTAACCAATCTGATCTAAATTGGGTTGGTTTAGTTCGGGTCGGGAGATCCAATTCCACAAAATTCGATCCAACCCAACTCAATTAAATTTAATTGGTTTAAATTGAATTTTCCTACAAACCCAACCCGACCCGACCAGTGAACACCCCTATTAGTTAGGAATCGAAGAATTATTCAAGTGTGAAAGCTCCATCCTTTTTTACTACTATTTCAGAACACTTTCTCACAAACTTTTTCACTTCAAATTTGTGGTCAACCAGAACCTTGACCATTTTTGGCCATTGACCATGGCCATATTTTGATCATGTACAAAACGAATCAAATATAAATTCAGGCCATGATATTTTTTATTGAATCAAGTATAATACATCAATCCAACCATGATCGTTGGATTGCAAGGTCATAACCATTGCTTTTCGTTTCAACGGTGATGAGTAAATCAGACACGGGTTCATTCATCTCAAATATTAAGGTTAAGAACTTAAGAATCACTAGGGTGTGTGAACTTCATCCTTGACTATCAAATTTCTCCTAACTCATTTATCTCAAATATCTTAGTCAATCTTCTAAACCTCCACCGTTCACATCAAATTTTTGGCCATTGACCATGACCATCATACTTTGATTACGTGCGAAAAGAATCAAATTGAACTGTGATATTCTTAATTGGAGTGAAATAGACCCAATTCAACCATGATCATTGTAGTGTCACTACCCACCATTCCTTAATTTAATGATGCCAAGAGGATCGGATGCAATACATCATTATACTATTCCAAAAATAAAATAAATCACTTTATATAAATTTTCACCAAACATCATTTTCATTTTCAAAACGCATTCTCCACATACAACCTATTAAAACCAACATAATCGTTATATTTCCAACATTTCATTCAAATACAAACTTATTTTCAACTCATTTCCACTAACAAACCTTTTAAATTTTAGAAATGATGGAAATGAAAATTAAAAATAGAAATAAAACCAAACAAGCGCTTAAATAAATGAGTTCTTTTTTCCCTATACAGGTAGGCCTGAAGCGGCTTAGATATCAGCATTAATATATTGCTAAACATGCCCAAGCATCAGCATCTACCGTCTCATGTACGAGCGCATTTAACATCCTGAAATTCTCCTCTTTATTTTCGGGTAGAGAAAGAGATGAACAAGCTATGTATAATTTCTACTCGGCAGTTCAAGTATTTCACTAGCAAACTATATTCACAACAAACTAGACGCAATTATATTCCAAAATCACACAGAAAACTGTCTTACTCATTTAGCTGTAACAGTAATAACATTCTACAAAATTCTGAGCAAATGCAAATGTCAAGGTATTCTTACATTCTCAAATATTAAGTACTGAAAATAAATTTCAACTTAAGTTCATAGAAGTAACCGAAGAATGTGATGGTCTTCTGATCTGAACATGCAAGCCTCCTGGGTCGGGCCAAATAGAAATTCCTCCCAAAAATCCAATATCCCTTTTCTTCTACCTACCTGTTTGACAAGAATGAAGCATCTTCACAAGTGATCAGGTTGAATGAGAAGCAATTTTGGTTATGCTTGACGCATAAAAAGGAAAATCAAACAGATATATATAACACAAACAAAAGGAACCATAACCCATGGATTTTCAAATTTTGTTGGCACAAGAAAAGTAGTCCATGGCCAAGCCGTTAATAGTTGATTAGCTGTAAGTATCTCAAAAACTTTCACAAGTTTCTAAAGAACAGCAACAAAGGTGAAATAGATTGGAATCAATGTCAGTCTCACACAAGGTAATACCAGATTAGCAGTAATATAATGAGGAATAATAGCATCAAGTCTGACACGCTACATCAGAGAGAGAGAGAGAGAGAGAGAGAGAGCATACCAAGGTGAATAGTCTGGAATCAACATCAATCTCACACAAATACCAGTAATAAAATAAGAAATAACAACATCAAGTCTGATGCAGACAATACTTATGAAAGAAGAAACAAGCCACATTAAACAAATCATAGTACTGTGCATTATATAAAGTAGCTAATGCAAAATAGAAAAAATAATTTCCTGCATGAATAGAAAAATATGCAAATCATGCACTAGAGCAAAGTAAGAAATTTCCCCCTAAGAAAGGAAACACGTGTGCGGTTTAAATCATTCCGGCCACCACCCTCTCCATACACACACACACACACACACCCCAAAAGAAAACACGCAAATACAGGGGGATCATCAGCAAAAGGTGCTGCTGAATTTTTATTTTCTCCTAATTTAGGACTTAACAAAACATGACCAATAGTTTCAATGCATCTTGTAAAGAAACCAAAATATATGCAAATAAGGCATCACGCGTTGCTAAAAGGCATGAAAGAAATACCTATGTTGGTTGCTGATCATGCAAAGGATGCCCACTACAGAGGCAATTTGGGATATCCAAGTGTTGTTACATCAATCCACTTTCGTAGTTTATCCATACTGCACCTGTTGAGAATGGCCGAGTACCTTTTTCACTAGAGGAATTAAGCCAATTAACACTATTTGAAGCTGCTCCGAGCTGTTGATTCGGACACTAAACTGTCCAGATCCCCTGTTATTGATATTAAAACGACCAATCAAATTCGTGTGTCGTCCAATAGGGATCTGGGTCTGGGAATTGCACCCAATAGCAAGATCTCCGTGCCAATCCATTACAGAAAGGCCCAAGGTTGATAGAAACCGTCCCACAGGGTGGTCTTTGTCCCTAATTGTTGCTTCCAAACTACCACCATACGCAACCTCCCCACGACCATAAATGGCACCACCTGAAACAACTAATTGTCCCCGTTTCCCAATGGTTAACTTGTCCTCTACTTTTATTCCACCAGTTAAAACATCCCCCAAAACAGTAGCTGAAAGACCAGCAGCTGCCTTGTTTATTCTGTGATTGCTAAATCTAGTCTCACTTCGTAGAGTATAAGCATAGTCCTTCCCAACTGATTGCATATCAAAGCCTAAAGAGGTTGCTTTCCCTTTCCCATGCTTCACCTGTGCTTGCAGTTTCCATTTGAAGGTTGGTGTCCTTTTTGTCCTTTGAAATGTGGCCAGAGAAAGATATTGGTACCTTGTCCTTGACCTACAAACAATCTCTCAACGTTTATGCCATCATATCCAATATCGTGGTCCCACCCATTGGGTTCTAGTACAGCCCTCACAAGCCAGGGATTGGAGGAATCAAGAGAACGGTATCGATGAGTTGGAGTATCAGAATCAAAAGAAGAAGGCAGGGACATGTCTGGCATAGGAACTGGTACAGATGCAGCACCATTGGTCTCTTCTTCGCCACTGGCACCATAGTCAGCAGGCAAATCCTTAGCTGCTTCCTGCATTTTCTTCATCATCTTCCGCCGCTCTCTCTCTTCCTTCAGCTGCTTCTTCAAGAAAAGTTTTTCCCTGTATTCAAGTTCATCGTAGTATGCCTTCCTTTGCACTTTAGTAAGCTTTTCCAGCTGAGCTTTTGTCAATGATTTGAAGGGAGGTAGTTCATCGTATTCTGATTCTTCTTCTGAGTCTGAGCACTCATCCAGATCATCATCTATAGCATCATCATCATCACCAAATTGCTCTGATGGAAGCTTAACTTCAGGTCTTGATTGGAGAAGAGATGAAAGAAGAAAAGGTAAAGGAGGCGATCTTGTTCGAGGGGCAAAAGGTCTCCCAGGAGGAGTATCTTGCAACTTCAGTAGAGTATTTGCTTCAGCCAAAATTTTTGAAGCAAATGACAGAAGCAACAAGTGAGGCTTCCAAACCTGACCATTTGGCAACACCCTCTGTCCAGCTCTGTTTGTCCTGCAAGCTGAGTGGTTCTCAACCAAAGAAACAGGATTCATCAGCCGCATATCTCCAGCAGCCTGACGTATTGCTTGCTGGACAACATGTGACCTCTGTGTCACAAACATATCATAACTTGTTGTTGTGCCATTGGGACCCTCAGGTGGAGCAGATGCAGCATGAGTCAGAACAACAATGGCATTGAACCAAATAGACGGTCCAAAGATTTCTGTGATGGTCTGCAACAATGGCATGTCACCAAAATCTCTGCTCTGCATGTCCAATCTATCGAGATACAAAACAATATCAGGAGGTGTTTTCTTAATAAACCTTTTGACAGAATGAAGGATTTTCTCATTCTGGCGCTGGTCTGACCAAGAGGGCAAAAGTCCAGGCGTGTCAATCACACGGACCCTGATTCCTTCAACAGTCCCTGCAATATCCTGAACTTTCTTGGTGCCCAACTGAAAAGCATCAGTACCAAACTTTACTTCATCAAATATGGAATTTATAGTTGCACTTTTACCAACTCCAGATTTCCCGAGAACCATGATTGTGCATGTAAAATCCAAGGGTTCTTGTCCAGCTGCCTCAAGTTGCTCTGCCATTGCACTTGCACGATCAAAGCTAAATGCAGCAACGCGTCCCCCACTTCTCCCATGTAGCTGTTCAGCCAACCCTAATCTGTACAAGACCTGAGCCACAACAACATTATGTGGAGTCTGACCAAGTCTATGAGCAAGACGCAGAAATTTGACACGAATCATCTGGAGCTTTTCCCGGGTCTCATCATACTCCTCAACCTCATTTGTGGGATCTTCAATGAGCTGATTCTGTGTTGCAGAAACAGCTCCGTTTACTCGAGGCTGTTGAACGACCCGAGAGTTGGGTTCCAATAGCGGGGCAGCACGCCCAAGGCCAGCAGGACGAGTAGGAGTTGCTGAGTTAGTATTGGTTGATGAAATATTAGATGTAGACCTGGATCCATGTTCTTTATTCTGTGAAGCAGGCTCTAGCAGTGGTGCAGAATGCCTAAGGGCAGGAGGTGGACGAGTTACAGAGTCAGCAGAGGAGGAGATATCTGCTGCAGTTTTAATTTCCTGTTCTGCATTAGCTGATGTGTCCTGAGAAACAGGTTCCTGTACCTTAGCAGCAGGTTCAATGCCTGCAGGATGAGCAGGAGCAGGGCCAGAGGATGATGAGTTACCAATAATGGTTCTGACTTCCTTTTCTCCATTCCCTAACAAACTTAGTTCCTTTTCCTTATCTTTCACTACTTCCTGCTCTGGTTTTTCTAAGGCGATTGTGGAGGCTTCAGGTGCTTCAGCACTGGCATTGACAAGCTGCGGCTGAGATGATCTAGAACTTTCAGCTAACAGTTCAGAAGAGCTGGAACAAGGTTCAACTTCTGCTAATATTGTATCATCAAGGATGGGATGTAAATTGGCATCAAGTCCATGACTTTCTGTAGCATGATGAGTAGCAGAAGTATCTACAGATGCAATACCACTGGTTTCTTCCTTGCCAACATCTTGACTATCAACTTTCTCAACTTCCATACATTCTGAAGCTAGTATCTTCAGTTCTGTGTTCTCATCATCTTTGAGATTGGCACAAGAAATACATGGCTTTTCCTTCTGCTCTCCAACCTGATCCTCTTTGAGTTCAGAATGTGGATTGGTGGAGGTTTTTTCATGCTTATCCGGCTGATGTCCAGAATCTAGAATAGCATTCTGCTCACTCTTACGCAGAGCATCCCCATTGGAGTCAGACTCTGGGCTAGGGCCAGCTCCACTTCCTTTCACCCCATCTACATCCTCAGTTTCCAACGATGTCTCATGCATTTGTTCTTTCAGTGCATCAGCATCTGAACTCTCTGCATCAACATGATTCAAAGTGGAAACCAAATCCACATGATCCAACGGAACATTTTCAGGAATATCAAAACCAATATCGACTGCTTTTACTGTATTGTCACCTTCATTTTGAGCTGTCCCATAAATGTCACTTTTAATGTGAAGCTTCTCTGAATCAGTCTCAGCTCTTCTTAACACATTGGGTGCCTCCACAAGTTTTGCATCTCCAGAAGTCAAAGCTTCAACAAAGCTCAAATTATCTGATACGTTGTCTTCGGACTTTTGACTGGACTTATCCAACTTCAGATCTATCTCATCTCCATCATTTAGATTCTCTGTCTTACCAACACCAGCGGCAGTAGCAGCTGAATCTACAATTTCCCTGTAAACACCTTTCCCATCCTCAACGGTGTTGTCATTGTTCTCCGGAAATCTGTCTTCCATCATTCCTTTACTTTCATCCTCCACAACTTGCTCAGTAGCAATTTGCTTCTCATCATAGTTCTCCTCGCTCGTCAGAAGTTCAGTCTTGGACCCAGAATTCTCTGAATTCTGAACTGCACCCGCAGCCCCTGCCACATTTTCAAACTTTTGAACTTCATTAGATACATCAGAATCCCCCTTTGCATCTCCAGAAGTCAAAGCTTCAACAAAGCTCAAATTATCTGATATGTTGTCTTCAGACTTTTGACCTGGACTTATCCAACTTCAGGTCTATCTCATTTCCATCATTTAGATTCTCTGTCTCACCAACACCAGCGGCAGTAGCAGCTGAATCTACAATTTCCCTGTAAACACCTTTCCCATCCTCAACGGTGTTGTCATTGTTCTCAGGAAATCTGTCTTCCATCAATCCTTTACTTTCATCCTCCACACCTTTCTCAGTAGCAATTTGCTTCTCACCATAGTTCTCCTCGCTCATCAGAAGTTCGGTCTTGGACCCAGAACCCTCTGAATTCTGAACTGCACCCACAGCCCCTGCCACATCTTCAAACTTGTGAACTTCATTAGATACATCAGAATCCCCCTTATTATTCTCCAAGGTGCCCATTAATTCGGCATTTCCGCTTTTAGTCATTGTAGTACTGTCCAAACCAATGGTAGGGGTTTCTGCCTCAACTGCCTCTTCAAACACTTCATCCTCATCTGAATCCTTTGATTCATCCAAACTCAAATCAACACTTTCCTCTTTACTTGGCTCCAACACTTCACGGTCAATAGCCTTCCCCTCCCCAAGCTTGGCATCCTCAGCAATGCTGACGCCATTTTCCATCAGAGAAACCAAATCTACGATGGGCTAGACTCACCTTAAAGAGGGAATATAATATCATGAGGAAATCATTCATCAAACACCAAGAAACCAGACCAATAAAAAGAAGGATGAGAAAACATAATCACATTCAACTCTACTTTACCATACCGATAACGAAAGATCAGCTTTTGCATTATTTTTATCACAATGAATTCATATGCAAAGTTTCGTGTGCGCAGAATTGGTAAACTAAATTCATTAGGAATCTACTTAAAAACCATGAATTCATATATCAAAATACCAAAGAAAAGAACTCGTAGCCAAACCCAGATATCTATTTGGCAGCTTCCCCCACCCCCCAACAAGATATAATTAAATAAATATATTTGCACCAAAACCCCTAACCCTCAAATCCCATACATTATCAATTAGAAAGCATTAAACGAAATAAAAATAGCCAATTTGCACATCATTTCATCCATTATTACTCAAACTTTTCATACATGATAGCAAAGGCGCATAAAAACAGATCATTACAACGACTCTTAACTAGGGTTTAGCATGAGCAAGCAAAGAAAATCAAACACAGATAATAAACAGCAATCTAAGAGCTCACCTGGAGAAATGGATGTCGTATAAATATGTATGGCGAGAGATACTATTTTTTCTTTTTATTTTTTTTTGAGAGAGAGAGAGAGGGGGGGAGAGAGGAATCGGTTCGATTTGCAGTATGAAGAACGAGGAGAGTTTTTCGCTGTGAGTCGTCAACTATATTGCTAAAATTTTGGTAAGTAGGTGAAAAAATGAGGATAAGAGCAGATCCACGGGTCACTGTGGTTTACGGGTTCGGATCTGCGGGTGGAGAAGAGGGCCTCGGTTTCACCGCGAAAGTGGTTGCCCCAATCATCGTTGGGTCGAAGAAAATGGTAGGTGTTTTGAGAAAGATGTGCAATGTCTAAAATCACGTGCCTAAATATATGTGTGTGAGTGTTGTGTGTTAGGATTGGTTGGGGGGGAAGGGGGGTGGGCTAATCCTTTTTACATAATTATGTAATATTAATCAAATTTTAAATGCTTATAATATATATAAAAAAATTTACATTTGTTAAGAATATATTGTTAGTTGAAATTTTTATATCTTTTAAATAATCAAAATATGACATATACTAATGTATATGTTTTGAATACATTAACACATACATGAATTCATAACATCATATAGAGTAAAAGTATATTTAATTATAATTGCATAATTTTATTTTCTCTTTTTACCCACCTTCAAGAATGAAAACCCTTTATTCTTAAAATTTTTGAAAGATAAGTAACTCAATTTCGTAAAGAAATTTATATTGAATATTTTAAAAAAAACTTTCCTTCATAAGAAAAAAAATACTTGCTATCTTTACGATTAGATCCTACATTGCTATTGAAGACAGTAGATCGACTCTATGACATAAGTGGCCCAGAGAATATGACTTGCTTAGCTTACAAAGCTAGTTTATTACCAAGGTGAAGTAGATTCACCCTAACCCTCCAACTAGGAAATCCATCGTTATTGATAACACAAAGATAAAAGTTCAACTAGCTTCCAGTATTAATTGTGAATGTTAAAATCTCCTTAAAAAATGATACTCATGGTGAATTGAACACGTGATAAGTCCTCACTTTTCCAATGATTCAATCAATGGCTCAAAACCTTAAATTATGTCTAATCATATTTTAAATTATTAAAATTTAGAAATTTTTTAATTATTTAAATAATTTCACTCATTCTTTATATTAACTATAATTTCTTTATTTTCTATTAATCAGAATATGCCCTAATTAAATTTACCAACCTTTTAATATATCTTTTAAATTCACCCACAGACATACAAATTGAAAAAAAAAAATAATAACTAAACTGAAATAACTTACACAAGTTGAAGAATTGTTTCAGTTAAAATATTAAATAACACCACTAAAATAATTAAAATTTTAATATAATAAAAGAACATGGATATAATATCATATAATTCATAGTTATCATCCTCTTTTATATTATTGTATCTGGAGAAAAAGTCACACCAATTAATCAACAGCTATCTAGATAGCTATTTGGTCCCAGTCTTTACCTACTGCACATTTTACTGTGTATTTGCGCACCGGGTGTGAACTTTACATGTGTAATTCTAAAATTCAAACAATTATAATTATCTATAATCGAATTTATGTATGAATAATTTTGATTATTTTGGAATTTATATCCTAAACACCTTTTAATAAAGGAACAATGTTGCCATTTCCAGCATGACAATATTAACAAAATAACAATATTTTTGCCGCATCATAAAAAATTTTAATGACCAAACGAGAAAAAAAAGAAAGAAATCGTTCAAGAATGAAAGTTATTTCAGTAACCAAGATCAATAAAATAGAAGTTACTCCATTTGTCACTGCAGAAAGAGTGTGAGATCAAAACCGTCATTACTTATTTCACACAAGTCGATGAGTCCAGCACATCCATGCCAGTTTGTGTAGCCTGCCAAGTTTACAATCTTCTAGGGGTGTGGAAGGCACATGTGGAGCAAATAAAAATTAACTTCCACCAAATGCATGGTGGGGCTTTGGCTTTGGGATGAAATCATTAGGAAAGATGTTTGATGGGATATTTTGGAGGAAAATTTAGATGATTTAAGTAAATTATGAGTTTTTTTTTATGGAAAAGTAAATTATGAGTTATTAAATAAAAATATAATAATATCATAAAATATACAAATATTATTACATATGATATAAAAGTTTATAATTCATTTAGGCAAGTACAAGTACCAGAATGAATTTAATGATATCATCCTATTTTGGAGTACATTAGAAAAGCTTGCCCTATGAAACATGCAATGTCTCCTTCTAACTTGGACTTAATATCTTGGGATCATGCAATTATTGTACTTTAGTAGTGCGATGCAACAATAACTTGTCTGCCATGTTCACCATTTATGGGGGAAGTAATAGTAAGAGACCTAATAAGGGCTACCAATTTTCGAGGCCAAAAAGAAGTTTTGAGGGACAAAGATTATCTATCTCTTATGGATAAGAAAAAAGGAAAAGAAAAAAAAAATCTTGTCACTTATGGATAATTATTATGCACTACAATCTTGCTATAAACTGACAATAAAGATGGAGGATATATTCCAAGACAAATAGAAAGCTAGGAGAAGATGCACTAGGAAACACCCCATGGTGCATGTTGACCAAAATCCAGACAGCCAATTTCCGAGTCTAATCAATTCAGTTGTTTTGGTTACTGAAAAATCCTATTTCCCTTGTGACACTGAGTGACAATTTGGCTCTTTATATTTGTAGCATTGGTAAACAGTTATGCTTATATGAGGATTTTTCCCCGTGGACTGTGGTTGTTCATCAATATCCAACGTTAAAGCTCTTCAATAATTTTGCATGTAAGTCTTACCTGTTTCAAGGATGCTTCCACAAGGGCTCTTAAGCAACTAGCGTGCTTGCTGATTGTGCACAATATCTTTGGACTTTGGTGCTTACTGCTTAGAGGACTGCAGAATTTTCTTTCTTGCAACTGTTTCGAGTTGCTGAAAAATCAACCAAAAGAAAAGAAGAAAAAAACGATATTAAATTACACAGGGAATTTAATTGGTTGAACTCTATAGACAAGCATGCTCATTTGTTTCAAAAGATAAATGTGAAGTATAATAACTATGACCAACTGTCTGATAACAACATAGGACTAAACGCAAAGAATGAACATAAATGCAATAGATTCATTGCAATATTTGTATGCACTTTCAAATGAAGAAAATCATGATGCATGATTAGATCCGACTATTATAGTTGTAGAATCACAAGATCTGACTAAATGTGGACAGGGGACAAAGATAAGCCTCCTAGGTTTAGGAAATCCACACATAAAAAAAACTAATAGCTTCACTAACAGAAGCACTGTCGATATTTAATAGAAAACTGTTGTAAAAACTTCTGAAAAAGGCCTCACACTATCGAGGGATATAATGGTGGGATACTGTGGACTGAGAAAATTAAGGTGGTAATGCCAAGTTCGATTGCAGTTTCTTGATTGGGCATATGAAGATACTATATGCAGACTAAGCTAATTTATGGGTTGCGCCATTATTTGCACGAAAGGATTACAAAGACTGGAAGACACGAGAGGCACTGTACTGACTTTGAAGGTCCTGCATAAACAGTGTAATATTGTCAGATGCCATGTTCACAAGAATTTTGGATAAATATTACTGTGTGAAGTAATAAACTTCGGAAGTGAAAAAGTATGCCGACAGATAAAATCTACAGAGAATGAAGACATGCAAGAATTCTAAGCTGAAAACTAATTAAAGAACGGACACCAAATGTAGTGAAAATGGATAAACCTGCAATTTCCTCATTCTGTTTGTCCATTTTCTTCGAAATTCTGTGAGTACATTTAGCATTGTCAGTGCATTATTCAGTTTGTAACACGACAGAAGATGAAGCAACGCAGAGACCAGATCTAGAACTTTAAAGCATACTGCATACCCATGGAAATAATAAGCTTCAGAATACCATATGATTCATCCCTAGAGGTCTTTGGTCCGGAAGCAATCATCAAATTCGGATTTGATGATTCATCAAGTCCATGATGAACCAGTTGGTGGTTTCAGGTAGCTTTCTAGGTGGTAAGCGTTCACCTATAGACATATTACTCCCCAAATCTCCTTTTTGAATTGCATACAAAAAAATTACTTCCATGTTCGAGGAAGATGTAGGGATATCAATCAAGTATCAACATTAATATTAGCATCTTCATCTTCTGTGATACATCAAAGAAACCAAGTATGAGATTTGGTTTGAACTTAGTGCAGTTCATTTTCTCAATAGTTCAACTTTGGAAATCCCTAGCATCTAAAACCAATTAGAGAATAACTGCACAGCACATTTAAAAAAATGTCCAAACCTCTAGCAGAATAAATCAGTTTGAATTTTCAACTTTTTATTCGAAATAATTTAAGGTAAAATTCAAGAGAATACAAAGTAGTGTGTGTAGCCCACTCAACCCAGATGTACACCAATAAACAGGACATCTATAGAAGTAGATAACACGCTACAAATAAACCAGATATAGCTTCAATAAACGAAATCTGCTCAAGAGGAAATGAAAACACTGAGCTATAGGAACTTCACTAAATTAATGTAAGTAATAATCTTTCATCCCCACTGCCAAAAGAGTACCGAAAGGACTCAATTGAAGCAAAATCAGCTGAGCAATCCGAATGAAACAGATTTTATCTCAATCAAGCAAAAATAACACCTCGAAAAAGAAGCATATAGTTGAGGCTATGATCGTGGAGAGGCAAGGGGGGCATTCCAAATTGCCAATTGCATTGAAATCCGTCAGATCGAATCTGGGCGCGGTCGTCGCGTGTGTAGAATAGGAGGCCTAAAAAACTCGGCCCTAAAGAGCCGAATGATCCGAAATCCGGTAGGTTACCGGAGAATTTGCTTCGCAATTGGATCTCCCGCCGCTCGTCGCCGATTTTCCTCTTCCTCTCCCGCCATATCGCGGCTAAAGCCATTTGCCTTTTGCAATTTGATGGCTTTCGTGAAATAAACTTGCTAGGCGGGAAGGGAAGATGGACCGGTTAAAATTTGAAAAAGCTCAGCCCAATCACAACTTGGGCCGCAGTGAGGATTTTTTATCTAGGACCGTTAAAGGATCGAATTTGCATCGAATCAATTATATTCGAATTCGAATCTAATTATTAAAATTTATATTCAAATCCAACCTGATATTCTATAGAATTTTTGTTAGTTGACATTATATCCAAATCCGATATATATCCAAAATTTGATTAAAAAAATCCGACATAATTTCATGTTTTTTTGTTCTTTTTCCCCCCTTTGAATTGTATAAAAACATTATATTTACAAAGTAAATTTATGTTATATTTAAATTTTTTATAATTTTTTATCATATATTGACCTAAAAATTAAATATTTGAATACTAAACACTTATATAACAATATATTAATATATAGATAAATTATTATACATTGGTATATTTGATATTTTTTAAGTATGCCACTTATCTTCAGATTAAGGTTCAATATTAATAGCATAATATAAACATTAGACCAATATAATATAAAAAAAATTGTCTAAAATCTTTATTAATATCATATATAAAAGTATTAAATTAATAAAAAATTATTAAAGTTCGAATTCAAATATTTAACCGGTCGGATTGCTTAATTCTATATTCAATCTACTTATTTCAAATTACGAATATTTATAATCGAATTTAATCAATTGAATATTTTAAATCGATTAAAAATCATAAAATTCAGATCAAATTTTAATCGGATTCAGATAAAAATTCGATCAATTGACAGCTTTATTTTCATCACCTTGCTTCAAATTTTTTTATTTAATATAGAGAAATAAATCCTTTTTATGGCCTTAGAGTATTCATATATAAGTTTGTAAAATAAGATTTTGAATCTTTTAAAGTTTCATCATCAGTTAAACAGTGAATGGCAATTACTAGAAAAATAGGAAATTGATTTTGATATTAATATGAGTTAATGGGATTATTTTCTAATTAAAATCAACTTTTTGGATTGGGTCTTCAAGCTCGATTAGAATTTAAAAGTGAAAAATAAGTTGAAGTTGTTGGGAACATTCCAACAAAAAATTTATAACGCCAAAATCAGTAGACGATAAAATATAAAATAAAATTGAGAGAAAAAATGGATAGTAGAATGGTGAAAATTAATATTGTACACCTCCCTTTAAAATCAAAATATAAATTTATAATTGTAGTTTTGCCAACTCGTGGCATAATCAGTGTTCAAAAAATCGGACTATTCATTGAACTAAAAAATTTATCAGTTCGCGATTTATTGGTTCACCTGTTGGTCAGACCTTAATTGAACAAAACCATGACGTCATAATTACGAAATATATATTTATATTATATATACTACTTAACAATTAATAAAATACCAAAATATAAAAAATTAAGAGTTTAAATGATATTGTCTAATATCACAATCTAAATTTCACAATTCATATTATAAATGATCACAACAATTTAAATGTAGTCTAAATTTTAAAGTTGAGAATGTGTGAGTTAATTCTAAAGTTTAAACTCTAAACCAAGGTGTTTTTTTTTTTTTTTTTAGATAGCTTGTAAGGTGTATTTCAACGTTCAAACTTTGTTCTTAGACGAAAAAATTAAAAAAATAATAATAATTTCATTAAAAATTAAATAAAAAAACCGCTCAAGTTCAATTGAACCGTAAACGGTTCACCGATTCACCAGTCCAGTTGGCTGGTCTGAAAGGTTTTAACAAAATATGACATTTTTTTTTTGGAGAAAATCGGACCAGTTCGTCGGCCGATCGACGGTCCAACAGGCCATTTCAGTCCCTTTTTTTAAACCATGGGCATGACTCGTTGTATTACTAAAATCGAATGATCACGTGAAAATTAACTGAATTGATAATTAAGTGTTCATAATAATGGAACACAAATCACATCATGAATTTAACTATTAAATAGAGGGTATTTTAATAGTATCGCATCAAATATATATTTATTATTTATATACTTGTACAGATTCCATCAAAATAGAGTAGTCATTCAAGTTAGTAATTTTTTTTTAAATGAAAAAGTAAAAATAAAAATGCTACAAGTTGAATGCTTCCACTTTTTCATTTTGGAAAGTAGATTGGTGACATGCATGACATATGACAATCTTGTATGTAGTATTGTGTGAATATATAGTTTGCTTATTTAATTTTATATCACTATGCAGTAAAATAGGAGGGAGAGTGACTCTTTGTTGAGTTGATTTTGAATTATTTGTATTCAAGCGCCAAGCTTGCAAGTTGAATTTATTTATTTTATTAATAAATATTTTTTTTATTATTTATTTTGAATTTGAGGTTGGATTTAAATTTGAACTGACAATTGTTGAAAGTCCACTTGAAAATACGAGCCTAATCAAATTGATTATAACTCGAGTATAAAAAATTTAACTCGTTGAACTCGAGTTGGAACTCAAAATTTTTGACTGAACTAAGCTCCCCTCAATCATTGTTTAAAAAATCGGACCGGGCGATCGAACCGGTCAAACTGTCGACCGCCCTATGAATCAGTTAGATTTTGAGTAAAAATTGGTAGACAAAAAAAACCATCATATCTTGTGAAAATTGTTTAAACCGGCGGTCGGACCGTTCATGATTTATTTCATTTTTTTTTCTTTTATTCCCTTTAATTTTTGGCATAATTAATTTTTTTTATTTTCTTGCCCTAATGTGAACCTTCAAAGTAAAAATACATCTTAAAAAGGTAAAAACCTAAAAGATTCAAATAGATCTACAAAATAAAAGCCCCATATCAAATCTAACATTCTAATTTTTTAAATCCTACTAAAAGGTACAAATGTTTAATCCCTTATCCAACCTTTGTGCTCTTGGATATCTCTTTCAATAGATTCTAATTTATGAAATTGAACAATATAATTTAGATTATTTATGTTTTATATTTGGTATTTTATTAACTTTTAAATAATATATAAAATATACAATATATATTATATAATTATAACGTCACGGTTCAATCACAATTCAATTATAATCTGACCAACGATGAACCAGTAAACCATTACATTTTTTAATTTAATGAACAAGCCAACTTTTTAAACACTGCCTTCAACTCGGCTAAATTGCACCCTAAAGGGAAAAGGTTTTGCCTTTCTTATAATTTTCGAAGTTAGATATTAATGAGTACATTTTAAGTGACTTACATATGTTATTATAATTGGAATTTTCACAATCAAATCAAATCCAATCAGCAGTATTAATTTCTATATTATAATTACCTAAAATAAAATAGCTAATCGCCAAAATATGGAATTAACGAAAACTAACATAAATGTGTTTGGATGGAGGACCATTTCTTGGTCTATAGGATTTAAAATATCATTGGGTTCCGTGCAGGATTTGAGTGGAGTAGGTTGAGAGGCTTTGGTGACTGTGTACCAATTCTTGTTGTTTCAGTTTTTTTTTTTTTTTTTTAAGCTTTCTCAATATTAATTTATCACTTTTTTTTCCCTTTTTTCCATTTAAAATTGTATCAAGATGTGCATTTTAAAATTTTAAAAATATGAAATTTATTAAGAATTGAATATTTATTTAACATTATTATAGATAATTTAAATATTATTATATTAGTTTAAAATATATTAAGTTTGTATTTTTTATGTAATAAATTTTAAATATTAAGTATGTAACTTATCTAAATTTTATTTTTAAATTTATAAAGGATAAGAATAATACTCCAAGAATTAATTAATATATTTTAATTTTGTCTTAATTGAAAAAGTACATATCTTATTAGAAAAGAAAAAGATAAGATTTATAATTAAATTATATACTAATATATATTATGAATATAATTTTTTTTACTATTCCATCCCAAAATTTAGTCTTGTATCGTTTTCAATTGTAGGAATATGAATATTCCTAAAATAATTTTTCAGTTTCATCTTGAGAAGTGTGAAACTAATTTTTTTTTTATGTGATACATATCTTTTAAATTATTTTATGAATAAATAAAAAATAAAAATTGAATTTCTAACCAATCCGATTAATGAGATTTGTTAAAATTTAATTCGAACATAAAATAAAAAAATAAGGTATGTAAATAATATCCAAATAAGGTACGTAAATAATAATGGTCACGTTCTTTAAACACTGACAGAGTGAGGTATAAAGTAAACAACATACTTCACAAGTTAATTTTCAACAATATGCGTACTCCATTTAATTTCTTAATTATAAAAAAAATTAAAAAAGTCCGACTAAACTTTTATAAAGTTATAATTTATTAAAATTTTAAAATATCAATAAATTTTGTCTATATTATAAATCCCAAACAGATCGAATTTTGGCAAAATTCGATGTATTAATACATGACATATATTTTAATTTTTTTCTTTCAAATATTGATTTAGTGAATATATAGAATATCTATAAAATTTTCTATATCATAAATCTTAAACAAACCCAAAGCACAAAAAAATTGATTTATTAATACATGATGGGTTTTTTAACATTTTAAAAAAATATTTTCAGTTTGACATATTTAGAGATTTTTGTTAATTTTTTAATATATTATTACTACCAAAGAAATAAAAAAATAAATAAATTTATTCATAGACGATATTTTGGTAAGAGCTAAAGGAAAATATCGATTTATTGAAATTAAAAATTTATTATAAATTATTAATTTATTTTAAATTCCAAGCAAACCCCAAAAAACAAATCTCATACAACAATTTCATTATTTCAAAAAAAAATTTCAAACATATCTCAAAACACAATCTCACAACTATTTACAATCTCAAATCATATCAATACATCACATCACTATAATTATTACACTTTATCTCATAAACCATTCACAACCTCATATCTAATTTTCATATATCAAAAATATCAAAACAACCCCAAAATATTTAAAACACCAAACATGAGACAAAACTCCACAAGCAATCACAATCTAAACTTTTTGGGGTGCCTCACCTATTTGTTTTCATTTTCAAGCTCCATTTTCATTTTTATTTGAGAATAAAAATTGAAAACAAATACTTTCTCATAGTTTTTTTCAAAAAAAAAGTATACATTTTATTCTTAAAACTCTTTCTAAACATATTATATCATCTCATTACACATCAATTAAATTAAATTTAATTTGACATAAAGTACCCACTATCATTTTTAAATTAATAAAATATACATATATTTTAAAAAATAAATTTTTTTAAATATAAAAAAATATAAATTAACTTACTTTTTAATTCTATAATATATTCTAATTATTATTTTTTAATATTTCATCCAAATATATTTTAATTTTAATTTTAATTTTAATTTTAATTTTATAACTAATTTTTTAATTTTTAAAAATAATTGAAAATAAAAATGACTTTGGAAATAAAACCAAACGGCCGTTAAAATTGACCATTCGACTGCCCAAGCCCTAAATCGAACGGTCAAATGAAGGCAATCAAATAATCCCTAACCGTCAGATTCCCTCGATAAGTGCCAGCCGTCGCTTTGGTTCCCAAAGTTGTAGTACAAAATAAAAAACATAAAAAGGAAAAAGGAAAAAGGAAAAATCCGGACCCCACTTAGGAATTTGGTATCAGTTGATTCAAAAATCAAATCCGCTTACGTGGCACCTGAGGGGCAAATATTTAATCAGTTCAATTCGGTAGAAAAGCATGCCAAGGGAGAGGGAAAAGATATTTAGAGAGAGTGAAAAGTTGTAAGGGTTTCCGGTTTTGCATCAATGGCGGAAAGTGAGATGAAAAGGGGGACTGTTAAGTGGTTCAATGATCAAAAGGGGTTTGGGTTTATAACTCCGGATGATGGAAGTGAAGATCTGTTTGTTCATCAGTCGGCCATCAAATCTGAGGGGTTTCGCAGCTTGGGGGAAGGAGAGGCAGTGGAGTTTTTGGTGGAGTACGGCAGTGATGGCCGTGCGAAGGCGGCGAGCGTGACGGGACCGGATGGCGCCTCTGTACAGGGGAGCAGCCGTGGATCTTATGGCGGAAGAGGCGGCGGAGGCGGAGGCGGAGGTGGTTATGGTGGTGGGAGCGGAGGTGGTTATGGTGGTGGGAGCCGGGGTGGTGGCCGTTCTTATGGTGGCGGAGGCTACGGCGGTGGATACGGAGGCGGCGGCGGCGGCGGCTATGGAGGTGGAAGTGGCTGTTTTAAGTGCGGTGAGAGTGGGCATATGGCTAGGGAGTGTCCTCAGGGCGAGGGCGGCGGCTGCGGTGGAAGATCTGGTGGTGGTGGTGGTTGCTATAACTGTGGGGAAGATGGGCATTTTGCTCGTGAATGCCCCAACTCCAACCGCTAAGCCACTCGGAGGGGCAGATGGGTCGTTTTCAGATTGGCGCCGCTTTGTTCTTATCAGCTAGTTATGTGGTTTTTGCTTTGCTGTTTTTAAGGTTTTCTAAGATGGTGAACCCTCTTAATATTTAAATTGGCTTTTGTTCTTCAGCAGTATTATTCCTAGTTAGGGTTTTATTCCAACAATGAATATGTTTAGTTTAATTTTTGCTATGTTGGGGATGGTGCCTATTTTTGTTGATAAGTCACAAGTGTATACATGTATATGGATATACATGTTGGCTGCTTTTGTTTATCTGATGAAGATTTTCATATTTCTCCATGCCATTTTCTTACAATAATCTCAGCATTAGTGATGAATTATCAGTATTTGCATAGTATAAACGAAAGTGACATTTATGACCTGATGGGCTGTCTTCATCTCAGTATTTTAAAGAAATAGTGGGGTGTCGTTTTCTTTGGATTGAATTGATTGAATTGAGTTTGGGGACTGGGGAGTGGGGACAGTGGGTCAAATGTCTTCTCTTGTTTGGGGGGAATTGACAGGACCTTGACTTGACATGCATGTTCTTGCACGACCTGAAGTGATCCACAGTGGAAAGTTTCTTGGCTTTTTATGCTTGTTTGTTGCTATTGTGTCTCAATAGAGGTGGCCAATTATTTTATAAATGGATTAGGATTACTATTATTTTCCAAAATAAAGTACTCTCTAACTAGAAAAGTAAATGCTTGAGCCTGAGACGCTATTGGTCCAATAAGTCCGTAAAACTCGCTAGCATAAATGGTATTATTGAACCGGACAAAATAAGAAGCAGTGAAATTAAAGACGGATAAAGTCCCTAAACTATACGATATGTAAGCTTTCCCAATTATTTTATAAATGGATTAGGGCTTCTATTATTTTCCAAAATAAAGTACTCTCTAACTAGAAAAGTAAATGATTGAGCCTGCGAAGCTTTTGGTCCAATAGGTCTGTAAAACTAGTTGGATAAATGGTATTATTAACTAGACTAGACGAAACAACAAGCAATGGAATCAAAGATGGTATTATTAACTAGACAAAACAACAAGCAATGAAATCAAAGATGGATAAAGTCCTTAAACTATACAATATGTAAGCCTCCCCAAATTATACAATGGCGCATCAAGAAATAATTTAAATTCAGTGTTAGGAGCTTTGTCATAAGCAAGCAAGAACTTTTATTCTATTTCGTGTTTTATTTTTTATTTCATATTATAGATATATGATGTGTACTGAATACATCAAGTTGGAATAGAAGATAAAATAGAGAATTGAATAAAAAATGCAAAGTAAACAAGATGAGGGTGTTTTGCATTCTTATTGTATCAAATGCGAGGGCTATGTTTGGTTGTGAATTGGGCCATTCTCCAAAAATATTTTGGGAGAATTGATTTTGGGTAGTGGGGTTGGAGAATGTGATAGTTGTTTGTTTGTATTTTGGGAGAATGAATTGAGAGAAAATGATTTGTTTGTTTGTATTTTGGGGGGATAAGATGTCACATCAATAACTTTTTATTGGGTTGGGGGGTAAAATAAATATTTTAAAATTATTTATATATGTGTATATATAGATTGATAAGTGGTAGTATATGTATATATTTATAATGATGAAAGATTGTATGGTGCCTTGGGGAATGGTGTGGAGTTGGGGATAGTAGGAATTTTTTGGGAATAAATTTTATATTTTGGGAGTGGAATTGGGGAATATGTAATGTTTGTTTGTTTAAATTTTGAGAGTTGGAAAATGCATTAGAGATTTACAACCAAACAAAGCCGAGATATATAGAGTTAGGAGGTTTCTTACAAGCAAATGAAAATGTCTATGAGGGTCGGAGCAAGGTGCCATCGGACCAAGCAGTCTCACAATCAGGCACTCATGCCCAAAAGTTTAAGCTTCATGAACGAGGCTCATCTTGTACTTTAACTTACAAGCTCATATAGTATTTGCCTATATATCTTTGAAAAAAAGAGCATGCAAGAGACACTAATATCGTCATGACATATGCATTAAGCTACAAATTACGAATTTCATTCATCATAGGATCCATACTTCAATCAACTAACTAAAATATCAAAGGTCTAATCTAAACTTACAATTTTTCTAATAAATAGGCACAAAAATGGTTTTCAATATTCTTCACTAGAGCACCAATCCTAGCTCTCTAAGTCCATGTTTTTGTTGGGCAACTACTAACCAATTGAGAACCATCGTCAAATATCTCAAAGGCGGTGGATATGCGGCGGTGGATGGGTGAGGTTGGCCGCCGGAGATGGAAGAGGAGCGGTGGCGTTGGCCATGCGTGGCGGTGGAGATGGCACCAGCTGAGGTGGGCATTGGTAACACTTAGTGAAAAGCCCAAATGTATCAATCTGGTGGATAAAGTTAGTCATGCTGGCCCATCCACCAAACCCAAACCCAACAATCAGAACCCACACGACTATAAATATGTTGATCACAAAAGTGCCCACCCATCTTCCAAAGTACTTAGGGGGCTGCTCCACTGCATTCTGCAACAACAAAATAAATCAATAAGGCTATGTTCTTTGGGCTTTTTTTAAAAAAAATTTATTTTTTCAGAATAATTACAAAATAAGTATACATTTTCTAATTTTTTTGTCAAAAAATAAAATTTTAATACCCATAAAATCCTCACAATTCATTTACCAAACACCTTACAATCATACTTCAATGATTACAAATATATATATATATATATATCAATCATTTTCACCCTATAAATCTAACAAAAAAGCAACAAATTTGACGTCAACAGTAAAATTTGTCTCTCCCTAAAATATGAAGAAACAAACAATTCATTTTCAAATTATTTTTCATATTTTCCCAAAACAAAAAAAAACATGACACATTTTTCAAATTTTCTCCCAAAAACCCATTCTCAAAATATTTCTACAATTCACCAAAAACACGAGAACAAGCCCAACCATCACAATTTTAGCAAATTTGTTTTTATTTAAGGGCAAAGAAGACATTTTGCCCTTGAAGAAAAGAAAGAATATAATCCACAAATTTGGAGTACTCAGAGAGATCATAAGCGCACAGGGTACTATTTCTGCTGATTGGCAGCAGTGGGAATCTTTCCCTTCTGCTTAATTATATTCCCATATTCCTGTAAAAAAGAACTATATAATGCAAAAGTCCCCATCCAAGCCAGAAAAAAGAAAGATTCCAAGATGAAATCTTTAGCTTGCTAAATCATTTTTTCTTTAATTTTTATACCAAAAAATGGGTACTTACAACAAGAAAATGACGAATAGTTTTAATTTCAAGGCAAAATTTTCAACAATTATGGAAAAAGTACGAGTATTAATGTTTAAAGCTGCTAGACAATGACCAGATGATTTTTACCTAGATTCTTGGATGTCTCATGCGGTACTTTCTATTATTAGTAACCACTTTTGTGTTTGGATGCTTCCTATTGGATATTTATCTCCAAGAATCACTCCTAAGTGTATAATAAGATCACCTATAATCCTTAACCTATGAATTATTGACATATGAATTGCAATACTGTAGAGTGGTCATTCGACTCAATGACATAAATTTCACACATCAAGTATGAGGTCAGGAGTTTAAACTCAACGGATTTAAAGCATGTATGTATATAAATAAAATGAAAAGACAAACGAATTGTAGTACCTCTCGTGCTGTAGATGATCTAAAGGTGAAAATATAAGCCAAAGCCGGGATAATGTACACGGTGAAGCTAACAAGGAGCGACCCAACGGTTGAGTTGATGGGACCGAAGAACGGGAAGACGATGGCCAAGAACCATATGGGGATGACAACCGGCAATCTTGCTGCTGCCCGTTTGCACAAGCTCTTGCACTCGTGCATGCCGATGGCCTTCTCCCAAACGAAATACAACGGCGTGCTGGCGAATCCAAAAGTTATAAACTGAATTATGGATACATATCAAATTGTTAGAGGATGATGATCATAAGTTCATGATAAAGTTTAATAATCAGCATAATTTTTGATGTAATTATGTATGTGCCTGATGGATGAGCATCAAAATGACAGCCATGTCCCTGAAGGGTGATTTTGGGAGGAGAGAAAATGCATTGGAGTGGTTGAGAAGTAAATCTCCAAAAGCCCAGTAGACTGCTGCTGCAGATGGAAGTGTCAGCGTCAAGACATAGAGGGTGGCCCATAAGTATATTGCCTTGAACTTTTGAGGCTTCCACATAGCGTGCATGATCTCTCTGCCCAACAAATTAAAGTTTGAATACTTTCTCAGTTGTAATTAAAAAATCATTCATCAAAGTAAAGTTTACGCAATGTACATACTAGGGATCCAAATGAGTTGAGCAGACGCTTTACCTCGAATTAATCTCAATTGTATGTATTCATGTTTCATGGGCTATTTATATTTTTTTAATTAAAAGTTTCAAAATTTGAATTGACAATAGCTTAAAGTGACTTGAGAAATCAATCTTAATTGAGTCAAATTGAGCTTGAGTTTTCACTGACTCAAGCATGAATTTAAAAAAGTAGGCTCGTCAAACTCAAACCAACATCCAGTCGTCTATACCTAAACTCTGGATGCTCTTATTAATTTTTTTTTATCATCTTGTTTAATCTTAAATTCCAAATTCAAGAGTTTACGATGACTTAAGAATCACTTAAAACATCAAGTTCATTTGAGTCAAGTAAAGTTCGAATTTTTTAAGTCAAGCAATGACTTAAAAATCAAACTCGTTGAGTTAGAGTATATTAGTATATATGTTTCAAGAACGAAACGAGCTCGAATTTTGAAATTTCTTTTCAAGCTCAACTCTACATATTGTTCCCCTAATCCTAACACTCATATAGTATTATAACGTATTTGCATGATTCTCAATAGTCGAATGAAAATATTTAAAAAAGAAAAAGAAAAATTTCTAGTAGCACGCCTAAGAGGGGAAAACAATTTTAAGTTCCAAGAAAAGGACTCATCATTTAACTCTTAAACTATTTTTCTTAGAAAAAGGAAAAAGATGGGTCACTAGATCTCGCATGGCCAGGCATCATGTCCTTGTCGATATTAGCCAAAGTTATGTCCCTTTCAAAATAAAGGTTAACAAGAAATAAACTCCATATTTATTACAAAATTCACTGATATACATATATATATATATATATTATATTTTACCCTGGTTGACAAGGACACAACTATGATTTGGAATAACGTAAACGACACGAAAAATATTAATATAATATGTCCGAGAATTGTCTTACACAGTAACGGCATGTCCCCCGAATGTGTAGAGAATGTTTGTGGCTCCTGTGAAGTATAAAACCAGCTTGGTTGGACCCGAGTGCTTCACACCCTCCACCTGCTCATATATGTTATTAATCAAGAGATTAATTATATATTTATATATAATTAATTGTAATTATGAGAAATAATTAATTAATTCAATCTTTGACTTGGAATCTCTATCTTTTGGATTCAATTCATGAACCAAATTGGATAAAAACCTTGGTTGGTTATGTCACATGCATGTGTATTTTGCAGGTTCACATGCGCTAGCTAGGGTGGGGTATTAACCAAACGAATCTTTCATTAAGAAAAAAGGCCATAACTAAATAAATAAATAAAAAAAAGTAACACATAAAGCTAATACAATTAGGGCACGCTTGGATATATAGATAGGACTGATAAGATTATATTAATACAGTGATATTATACTGTTCAATATAAGATAATACTGTATTTGGAACATAGAATTATGCATTTTGGATATGTATTTAATTTTTTAATCCTTTGTATGGATACAAAAATTAAATAATTAGGCTACTTAATTTACTAAAATGTCCATTATAATAAGACAAATTCAAACCCCAATATTTTCATTTATGGGTGTAATTGTCAAATGATGTATTTCTTTTTCTCATCCTCATTTTGGATTATACAATTTAGGCCATTTTGGGGAAATTAATTATCAATCTTGTGCTTTTTTCAGTTTATCCAAATATTTGATGGGGTTTAATAATATAATCTATCAAACTCTATCCAACAATCCAAATGGGCCCTTAATATAATATTATAAATTTTTTGACCTTTAAGACATATTTGCTTTGCATGATATGTTTGAATATATTTTCATGTTTGTGTTAATTAATCAAGCGTTTTTTTACAGTGATAAAAGTTCATGATGTAAGAGGTAGATACAATATATTTACTTTATACGATATGCTTAAATATATTAATATATTTAGGTTAAGTAATTAGTCTTTATAGTGATGAAAACCATAATGCAAAGATGATATGATATGAAATTACAAAAATATTGAGTGAAATATTCAGCTCAAAAGCTCTAATTTAATAATAATCAATAATCATTTAAACAACCATGTTATCCTTGAGTTGCTAATTAAATTATTAGAATTATATTACTTTTTAAATGTACGTTAAATTATATTATTAAACATAATTGATCGACATTTAATTAATCACTATAATTTTACTCATCATTTCATATAATCATTCGAGACTTTCATTGCTTCAAATAAAATGAATATAACCTTAATTAGTTACTATTATAACTTATCAAATTAAAAATCGACGGTCTTGCACCGGCTAGGTTAATCCTAAGTATGGCATTTAATGTCCAATTATAAGTGTATTTATATATATATATATATACATTATATTCACTTTGAATTTTCTATTCCATTTTGTATTTCATCTCCTATTTTAATGTAATATATATGTGCTAAGTGTATCTAATTTTCAATTAATTTTTTTATATGAAAATATCTAATACACATGTCATATATTCATGCAATGGAATAGGAAATGAGACAAAAAGTGGAACAGAGAATCTAAACGGTATTACATTGTAAGATAATGTGAAAGAAATTTAGTACCTGTCCGTGGAGTAGGGATGCAACAGTGAGGTACCAAGCTGTATAAGTGGTCATTACCAAGCCAAGAAAAGACCAGATTCTGTAATTATGGAAAGATGGGATGAACACAGTGGTTGCGCAGCAGGCTCCGAAGATGTATGTCCAAGTTCTCTTGTCCAAATTGTCATTTATGTAATAAATATTGCTGCATCAAAAGATACCCTTTTTTAATTTTTAATTAATTAAGTTTAAAGAAAAAAAAACTTAATTAATTAAAATAGTATATATATTAATACCTTGCACAGGCTATGAGTTGAATCACGGACCCAAACAGAAGAAATGTGCAGTTAAATGCCAAACCCACGTTCCTCCAGTGTTTTCCGAGGAGCCCATCAAGAACTTCAAACCACTAGTTTTTCAAGAGAGAGTGGGACAAGAGACAATTAATAATTAAACAAGATAGTATGGACAAACTTATGAATACATTCGTCGAATCAATAATTGGTTTAATCGCATCGAGATATTATTTAATTTAGATCATAGTTTGGGATGGAGGATACTTTATAAACTGTTTGAAACAATCGATTTTCTCATTGTGGGATAAGATTAGATATTATCTTAATCATTTGACATATGACCATTATTTCCAAATGGTTGACTCAATCACATCGAGATATTATTTAATTTATATTGTCTCGAAACATGGGATGAAAGGTATTTTATAAACTGTTTGAAAGTGTCGATTTTTTTCATTGTGGGATAAGATTAGATATCATCTTAATCACTCGACGTATGATCATTATTTCCACAGACAACACATAATTACGACCTATAACCAAATTTGTCACACTACGGCAATATTTTAAGACAATCAAGGCTCTACCATTGACTTTTTAATGTGAAATAAGATTAGATATCATTCTAATCCATTAGACATCCGACTGTCATTTTCACAAACAACACGTAGAATTACCATCAAAACTCTTACTAAATATATGTCGATAAGACAATATCTCAAGATGTTGGACCTCTATATATGACGAAATAGACTTAACCTTCATGAGAATATTGTTGTACTTGGCATTGTTAATGTTGTCTTTTTAACATGTTGTAAAAAGAAAATTAAGAGTAAAAAAACTAAACCTGAATGACATGGTTCCTGAAATCAACTTTCTCCCTTTCTTTTCTAGTTCTATACTCCACATAGAGAATGCTTATGAGATAAGCTGTCCAGCTCCCCAGCAAGCCATAGAAGAGCTGGAACAAAATCCCTGACAGCATTCCCAGCTGAGAAAATGAGTATGGCAATGTCAGCAGCACTTGGGCCACCTGAAAAACACCAAAAAAAAAACAAACTCAAATTTGGACAAAACCACAGAGAATTTCTGAAACTAAAGCTAAAACTAAAACTGTTTTAGCTTCAAAGAAGAGAAAAACTAAATAAACCTGGTTTGAAGCGCAGCTGAACCAGGCATCATAAGCCGAGCCGCCATGCCAGAAAAGCTTGGAAACTTTTGACTTAACATCTCTCGGCTTCCCTTCAGTCTCCATCTCCACATAATTCCCCACTATTACAGTCTCCACCACCTTGTCCGAGGCCGCCATTTTCACTCTGTAGTGCGTGTTTTTTCTTTGTAGTAATTACAAAGGAACACAGTATCGATGTACCTCTGTGTTTATATATATATAGCAAGGAGGGAAAGGCTGGTGGAGAGGTGACAATGGAGAAGAGCGATTTTGGGAAGAGCAGAAATCCGCTTTTTCGGTGAGAGATCTGAAGAAAGCGTTGTTTTTCGTGTGGGTTAAAAACAAATTGTTTAAATCGCAAATTGTTTATTGATATTTTAATGGATAATAATAGAAGCGTGGGAGGGGTGATCGCACGAGTGGGGCTTCTCCTCTTCCAACGCTAATGACAAATAATTGTTTTACCCTAAGCCCACCACCCAATATTTCTTTTTTTATTTTTTATTTTTTAGATAGTAATCTTAGGGAATATGCAATTTTTTTTAATTGAGAAGCATATCTTCCAATTATATTATTTTTAGTTTTAAGAAAACATCAAAACTAAGAAATTTATTGTTTCGTTTACTATTTATATAAGTTAAAAGTTCATTAAAGTTTGAATTTCAATCACACACATATAAGTTCGAGAAATTAACCACTCGACTGCCAATAGAATCAATAAGTATAAGTTTCTTTAATTGCCTTTATAGTAGTTTTAACTAAATAATTAGAGTAGCTTTAAATTATTGTTTTAGAGCTTAGACAAATCTTGTCTTGAATTTAAAGCTAATGACATGTTAATTATGAATGATATAGGTATTTTTTTCCAATTCCCTCAAAGTATTACATTTAGAGCAAATTAATTTCATCATTATGATGGAAGGATAATGGAGTTTGAATCTTATATTTAGAACGTGCAAATAAGTTGAGTTGGTTCACAAATTTTATAAATAAATTAAATTGAATCAAATTCAATCTCGAATTGTCTTTACTTAAGTTCAGAGTTGGCTAGCCAATATTCAATTTAATATTACTTTATTTATATTCATTGAATCAAGCTCAAAATTGAGCCATATATATATATATATATCGAGTCCATGCTCCAGCCAAGCTAAACAACTAGAAAATTTCTCTGAACTCGACTCAATTTAATTAAAATAATACTAGCAAATCAAAATTATTCTCTTATTTTCTTCTTTCCCCTTTATCACATCTTAGAAACAATATATACAATCCATAAAAACAATTAACTATATAATTTCAATCCAAATTTTGAACTTTTCCACCAAACCCCACCCCCCCCCCCCCCCCCTTTCTTTTTTTCTCTTTTGGTGCCCCAAGAACAAGGGCTCTTGGAGAGGAGACAAAAGCTACTAAAAAAATAATAAGGGAAGAAAAAGAGTGAATGTGGGGAATTATTAGAAAGCAGACCAAATGATTGCAGGCAAAGGGGCGTGGTCGCTTTATGAGAAGAAGAAAGTTGCTTTTATCACATGGGGCAAATTTTGGGGCTAAGGCCCTTTTTGTCTGTGGGCTCGATAATCTAACAAAAAGCCCAATTACCCAAAAGTCTCTTAATTCACATTGGACTTCTTATTTTTAAAAATTGTTTTAGATTTTCATTTGCCTTTGGAAATCTCATCTATTTTCTTTAGTTACAATTGTGAAAGCAAATATTCTTTTTTATTTTTTTATTTTATTTTAAGTATTTATAAATTTTATGATATATTTCATCATCGTCGTGGTGGTCATCATTCTTATCATTACTTATATTCTCCATTGTCTTGTTTTCATACTTCAAAGTACAACCAATGACAGTCTTATGCCCATCTTTTCCTTTTTCTTTCTTTTTTTGTTTTTTTTTTTTTTTTACTTGTGGACTTTTATTTTTGTAAAAATAAACACAAGGGCTCAAAAGTTGAGGATTTTATTGAAAGAAATAATTAAAATCAAATTATGAAAACTTTCTTTGAAGAATTTCAAATTTTTGATTACGATCAGATTTATCATTGGTTTGAAATATAGTTAAGGAATCATCAAGATGTTCAGCTTCTTTTCCTTCTTCAAAAATTTATCGACTACTAGTCCATTAAAGCCGTCAATTTTAAAATTGGTTAAAATAAAATAATAGTTATAAAAAATTACAAAAATAAAAAAAATAGAAAAATAAAGAATATGACTTTGAAATAAGGCTTTTTCCAACTCTTTTTTCTTCTTTTTGAATCCCAACAAGTCACCTGGGGTGATCATTGATTATTCTTAGTGTCATGATAATAAAAAGCATGATGTAGTAACAAATAATAATTAACTATCATAATTAAATAAAAAAAAAAATGTATTGCTTGTACAGTAATTTCAGGCTTCAAAAGGGTTTGTTTGGTTGCAGCAAAACATATTGACGAAATTTGTTGGAGAAAAATGCTAAAGTCCTGTTTGTTATGTCATTCTTTTAGCCCATTGGGACCAGAAACATTCCCTGAAAAATTTGTCTCCCTTTGACTGCCTCTGCTGCTGTGTGGACTACTGTCACATACAGCACATCACTTGTTTAAGTTGGAAATAATTTCTTCCTTACAAACATGGTGTTTCAATAAGTTGATGTAATCACTAATGTCGTGTAGTATAATTTGAAATGTGTACAATTAGATGATGAAGTTAGATTCCCATTTTGTTCGTATTTTCAGAAAGAGTATCTTTTATTTCTCATTTCTGTTTTTAAACGAATCAAGAGAATAATTCGTATTTTGAACAAGTATGAATATAACATCTATAGAGTAGCTTTCATCTTGAAAATTGTGTTGCATTTCTAGAAGATATTCATAATTTCGTCAGATACAAAACTTAATTGATTTTGCCAAGCTAGGGATGCCATTGAATCCAAATGAATCAGGCGAGGTCGAGTTTGAAAAAAAAATCTCAAGTTGGATTTCAACTTCAAAAAATATATATATGTATATGTATATGCATATCAGATTGGTTTTTTAAGCTCGATTCAATTAGAAATTCGAGTTCAACTTTGATCTAACTTGATTAAACTCAATTTATGAGCAAGCTTTTCAGCCACCACAAGAGTATGAGCTCAAATTCAGAAAATTTTAATTTAATTAAATAGACAAATACTAATAATTTAAATTTATGAATTCATCATAAGCAGTAGAGAAGCGAGTTCACTCAATTGGTATACACTCATAAATTATATATGATATCAATATTTTAACTTATAACAGTGATTCACAAGTTACTTAACACGTATTTAAAAGTGAATAACATTTAAATTTTCATTTAATATCATAACAAACCTGTGAAAGAGAGGACAAAAAGAAAAAAAAGATTAAACTCTTTTGTAACTTTGTCCAATTAGAAAAAGGCTAGAATTAAAAATCCATATAATTGTGGTTACTCATGATGAAGCCACAAAAAAACAATTAGTCAAAATACAGCTTGCAAAATTAGGATTGATGATGAAATTGGGGGAGAAAATGAAAGGTATGGATATATGAATTCAATCAAAGTCAATCTATAATTAACAATGATTGGATTTTTTTTCTATAGTGGAAGTGTCATTATAAAGGGGAGCCAAGATCCATGATATGGAAATAAAATTAAAATAAAAAAAAAGAAAAAAAAAGATATCGTGATGTAAGTCTACAGCTCTTCATTACATCATAGGTATTGCTACTTCTTGAGATAACTGCAATTATATAGTATCATAGTTTTTTTCAAAAATTCATAATTAGAAAAATGTTTATACACATCAAATATGCCCTTAGATACTGCTTTTCTCATATATAATTCATACATATGTATATCAAGAGTTTGTTAAAATTCGAGTTGGTCTGAATCTTACATGAATTGGATAACATGGATTTGTCCAATTGAATTATCTAAAGCCCAGGCCCGCTTGGTTTTCATGGAGAATAACATAGAAAAGAATGTATAGTTGGGTATTGTCATGAACTCAGCAGAATAATTATTAGGGATCGGGCTGGGTCTAGCCCATGGGAAGGCCCAATTTAATGAATATCAAATTAGACGTAGGACTGTCAATAGATCGGATTTTAATTAGAATTCGATCCAAATTTTATAATTTTTATCAGATTAAAATATTCGATGGCTCAGATTCGATTATAAATATTCAAAATTCGAAATAAGTGCATCGGATATGGAATTAAGTAATTCGATCCGTTAAAAATCTGAATCCGAACCTTAATATTTTTTAATTAAATTAATACTTTTATATATAATATTAATAAATATTTAAAGATCTATGTATTATATTAACATAATATCTATATTAACGACTATATTACACTATTAATATTGAATTTTTAACCTAAAAAATAAGAGGGATATTGATAAAATATCAAATATAATAACATATAATAATTCATTTATACATTAATATAATATGAAAAAGGAGTTTAGAATTCAAATATTTAACTTTTGGACTAATATATAATAAAAAATTATTAAAAATTCAAATATGACATATATTTATTTTATAAATACAATATTTTTATAAAAATTAAAAGGAAAAAAAAAAGGAAAGAAAAAAAACAAATTGGATCGGATTTTTTAATCGGGTTTCGGATATTTATCGGATTCGGATATGAAACTGATTAACAAAGATTCTATAGGATTTCGGGTCGGATTCGGATCTAAATTTTTCTTATCGGATTCGGATTCGGATATGATAGATTCGATCCAAATCCAACCGGTTGACTGCCCTATTCAGATGACCCGAAGAATTTTAGGTATTGGGCTGGAGTGTAGCCTATTGGGAGGCCCAATTTAGTGAATATTAATGTAGAAGACACAATGAATTGTTAGGTATTGGGTTCGAGCCCATTGGAAAGCCCAATTTAATGAATATTAATTTACACTAGTGTTTCTTCATAATCCCAAATAATTAATGCACAAAAAAATTGGAAGTATGGAGAGTTGGCATCATCTTTATTTTGTTATTATTGCATAATTGGTATATTCTTAAATTATGATCATTTTATTGTCGTCACGGCTAGATTTTTTTGGAAAAAAAAAATTAGAAAAAATTATTGATTAAACAAATATGTACAATCAAAAGTTCATGTATCTTCGAATCTTTGATTAGATTAATTATTATTGTCGATGATAATCAAATTTATCGTCAAATATAAAAGCTCAATCTAATCGAGGTATTGTTTTGTCAATATGTGTTGAATACTCGTCCTAAAAGACATTTTGAAGAATGCAAGAGGAGAAGTATTGAAGCAACTTATACATAAACCTTGTACTCCTCGATTTTTTGGTTGGATTCCAATTACTCGATCGATTGAGCCAAAAAAAAGAAAGAAAAAATCACTAGCTATTTAGGTTCGGAGTACAAACCAATATTCGAACCTAAGTCTTAAGATTTGAGTGAAAAAAGTCAAAGAGAAATCAAATCTCTTTGGTGTAAACATTTGAGATGAAAGTGAAAAAATGATGACTTTTTCCTTAAAATCTTCTTTGTGTTGCACAAAGTTGATACCTTTGTAATTGTAAAGTGGGTAGAATGGACTGTCCAGCCGTGTGGAGTGGGCCTCCTTATGATGAAAATCTTTGCAAAAAAATAATGTTTTGAAGTAGCAATCACATGCAAAATTAACTCGAGTTTCAAATTTGCCAAGAATGGATTGAGTTTTTCAAACATTGTTAACGTCTATCAGGATTTATGTAATGCCATTTGGATTATAAATTATTAGATATAATCTTATCTATTTTTATCACACATTATTAAAATAAATTTTTTTAAAATAATTTATAAACTGTCCACCGACGAGGTACTTAAAAAGACTATTTTGTTCTCAAAATCTTCAAAAATATTTTAACAGGGCAAGCATATGCATCTTTTCTATTTGGGTCCTGACTTGACCCTATTCGGGTTAAGATGTTGCTCATGAGTAGTTGATCTAAAGCGCATCTGCTCAAGATAAGAATGCCACATGAAATCGTATAATAAAAGGACATTTCAACTCTTATATAAAGGCAATGTTGAAATAATAGTAGGTTATGCCTTTTCATTTAGGTTTTACTTAAACTCGTCGATACATTTTTCTGTCGAGATTGAGAAAAATCTCAACTAGCTTGATGCGTGTTCTTGCTGTCAGGTTGGAAACCTGAAATACTTGTGCTAATTGAGATTGGGATCAAGATCATTTAGGAAATTCCAGTTCGAACAAGAGGAAAGAAAACATAATAATGCATCATTACCATCTATCTCCCTCTATGAAATATTTTTTCAAAATAAAATAATAATATGTACCGACAGAATAATACAATAATATTACTAGATGTTAACAGTTGATGGTGAACTTGACGATCTTGTATGATAATATAATATTTTATTTACAAAATTATTGTACATTTATTTGATAATTAACAAAATCATATAAAATTTCTTCTCCATCAACTCCCATCGTATGGCGAACAAAAAATATTTGTGGCCACTATTAATTTTAGGAATTCAGCACGCGTCCATTTTGTATTGAATTTGGAATAAGTGTTTAGGTTTTGATATAGGTCAATGTGTGGTGCATCAAAAGACGAGCAAATGGAATCCAAAGTGAGAGAATTTCAACTTTAAACAACCAATCCCCCCCCCCCCCCCCAAGTCGACAAACTACAAAGTTTTGGTACCAACAGCGTTAAGAGGGTGTTTGGCTAATTTTATTTAAATTTTTTTATATTTTTTATATTTTGTAAAATATTTTTATATTTTTAAAATAACTTAGGCATTTTTTATTTTTTTTAAAAAGAGTTTATAAATTTATAATATATTATTTTAGGAGCTTATAATTTAAAAAAAAAATAAAATTATCAAACACTTTTTTACATCGTATAAGTTTTTCAAAACATCTTATAAGAATATAAACTCACTCAAACAACCTCTAACGTTATATTTGGTGGAAAAAACATGGTTGTGGTTGGCTGAAAAAAGGTTGATATGAAAGAAAGATTTCAAGTTACAAATTCTTATTAATCTCAATGTTAAAATAATAAGATTTAAAGTCAAATTTTTTAAACTAATCTTTATGTTCAATTAGTGTTATTTTGCAGTTAGAGAAAAAGTTTATTCTCATAAGTTTATAACTTGCATTTGAGTTCCAAACACAAAATAAATTTTTTAATATTGTAAGAAAATTAACATATGAGAAATCACAAATTCATATTTAATTGGATTGTCAAAGATTGAATTATTTCGTATGATCTGTAGATTGAGTAAATTGGAGTCTGCATTACGAAAGAAAGTAAAGAAAATTAGGCATAAAAAAAAAGTTTTTTTTAATAAAAAATCTTCAATACTTAAATCAACACAAGCAATAAAATTGTACAAAAATGTTAAAAAAAAAAAGAAAAGTCAGCAAGGTAATAATAATGAATATACTTTGGCATTATCGAATAGAAAGTATAAAGTATTATTAAAGTGGATTTGTATGATCATTCTAAATGAGAGGTTAGATCAAAAATCGAATTAAGCCAAATTTAATCTGAATAGAAAGTTGAAAATTCTTAGAGCATTTAAGCATTTTCAACTTTTTTGAAAAGTATTCTGAACTTCTTGGCTTAATTCCTCTCGAATCCATGTCTTTGGATTTTGTTAGAAAACACAATATTGAATTTCAGCAATAATATTTTAACATTGCATTGACAGCAAAAGAATTTTGGTAGGGCCAATTGCCATCTTACTTTTCTAGGCATATTTTGACTTGTTGAACCAATAGCCACAATCCTCTAATTTTCATTCAAAAGAATATATAAAAATATAATGATATTATAAAGTGTAATGCTGATACTGTTGTATGTGTTATGAACTTCTATTCACTGACATACACAAATTAAATCTACAATAAAACAACATTATCTCGTTATTGCATAGCTCGGGTTGGAATCATATACCATTAGATAAGACAGTCTCACGATCAAGTAATCATATCTGAAAATTGTGATTATATATACTCTTGTCGGTCGGAGAAGGAGGAGGACACAAGACGAAATCTATCAACAACAAATTTTCAATACAGATAAAGACGCCTATCAAAAAAATATAAATCATTTTGATTTCCGCTAAAAGTAAGCAAAGGAGATCTTTGAAAAGCATCGAATCCTGATCTCTTCAATTTCAAGATTGAAGAATTATAGTTGCTAATGCATCGGTGAAACATAACCAGCTCAGAGAGTAAGGGAGAGTTTCGTCCTATTTTTTCCTTTCTTTCTTTTTTTTCCCCCCTTATGTAAAAGATAAGAAGAGAAACTATGTCATGTTATTTCAATTAAAATGTACTATATATCATTTCATGTAAGAAAAAAAATTTATAACAACAAACCAAGTTGCAATGATGGACAAGATGGTATTATTTTTAGCCATGTAAAGAAACAAAAGCCTTTAAAGATGCTCAGAAGCCCATATTCCACACTCAACCCAAAAACAGCACTGCCATTGCTGCCATGGCCCATGGCATTTCCTCACTGACCCAAAATAATCTAATGGGAGTGATGATTACAGGGATTTTGATTCTCCCTTTCCTCCAAAAATAAGCACTTGGGACCCAAAAATCCTCCATAGTATCTCATTTCTCGCCGTAACTTTCCGCCACCACTGGCGGCAGGAGGCGGCTGCGAAAACCCCTGAAACTACGGACGCATACAAAAAGAAACCTCCATTGTTTTCTTTTTCTTTAATCCTTTTTCACGTAACAACAGAGATATCAAGCTAATTATTTCTTGTCACGTTTTCTTTTTCTGCCTCTGAATCTCCATTCACCTAATCACATTAAAAAAAGGAGGGAGAAAAGGAGTTCATAACTAGTTATCTTGTGGCAATATCTTGATGGATCTTTGTTGTTCCTACTCATCCCTCATTCTCAGCTTACATTTTTCTCTTCTCCTGTTTTCCAGAGGTAAGATAATAGTAGAAACTCCACCTTTAGCTACATGTATCAGTCGCATTTTTTCTGCATTTTTTGTTTAAATTTGTGATCTTTGAACTCGGTTTTTGCCCTTCTTTTTGTATTAGACTTGTGATCTTTGAACTAGATTTTTGCCATTTAAGTTAACTTTGGGTTAAATGTGTGAACTTGTGTGAACTTTATACTGGAATTTTGGTGGTTGATTTTATTTTTGGGGGGAAATGTATGATCTTGGACCCGTTTTCCTGTACAAATGTGTGGTTTTTGCTACATTCTTGATATTTTTTGGTGATAAATACGTGAATTATTGAACCCTTTTCTCGTTTTTCCTTTCTTCTACAGCTGCATTTGGAGCTACATTCACATTCGTGAACAAATGCGAGCACACAGTATGGCCCGGTATACTAGCAAACGCCGGCAGTCCTAGACTGGACAGCACTGGATTCGAGCTCCCCCAAGACTCCTCCCGTAGCTTCATCGCTCCCGCCGGCTGGTCAGGCCGGTTCTGGGGTCGGACCGGATGCACATTCTCCGAAGAATCTGGTTCCTGCCAGACCGGCGACTGCGGCTCGGGGCAAGCAGAATGCAATGGGTCCGGAGCAGCCCCACCCGCCACTCTGGCTGAGATCACACTTGGAACCGGCGGCTTGGACTTTTACGACGTCAGCCTCGTCGACGGGTACAATTTGCCTATGATAGTCGAAGCCACTGGCGGTTCTGGTATGTGCGCCTCTACCGGCTGCGTGACGGATCTGAACCGGGTCTGCCCGTCGGAGCTCCGGGTTGGGGGTGGGGAAGCTTGTAGGAGCGCCTGTGAGGCGTTTGGCAGCCCGGAGTACTGTTGCAGCGGCGCGTTTAACTCACCCGCTTCATGTCGGCCGTCGGTTTATTCGCAGATGTTTAAGTCGGCTTGTCCTAGATCCTATAGCTACGCTTATGACGACCCCACAAGCACTTTCACGTGCTCCGGCGCAGATTATACGGTGACGTTTTGCCCCTCAATGCCAAGGTGGGAAAAGAAAAAATGCTTATTTCCTCCTTTTACTTTGTACTTGTGTTTTTCTCTGTATTTTTTCTTGAGTTCTTGTGGTTTCTTTAATTCAGTTTCCTATCGTCTTGATTATGCTGTTTGTAAGATAAGATTCTTGATAATGACTCTTCAAATGGACAGCTTGGTGGAAGTCAATTGCAAGTTGAATCAGGTTCGATTTCTAAAAGGGTAGTTTGGAAACACAAGTTGAGTCAGGTTCGAGTTCTAGAAGGGTAGTTTAGGAACCAACCATGATTCTTGTACCTGGGATGTGGATGGATCTATTGCAAGTTCAAGTCAAGTTCGAGTTTTGGAAGGGTAGTTTGGGAACCAACCATGATTCTTGTAACTGGGATGTGGATAGATCAATTGCAAGTTTAAGTCAAGTTCGAGTTCTGGAAGGGTAGTTTGGGAACCAATTATGATTCTTGCAATTGGGATGCAAACAAGTCGAGCCTAGTCAAGTCTTGACCATTTTTTCAAACTCGAGTTGGAGCTCAAAGCACATAAACTCAGGCTTCAGCTGCTCGAGCTTGAATCAATGACCTAGGCTTGCCTGGGCTCAGGCTCAACTCAAAATTTATATGAATATGGCTCGAGTTTGACTCTAGCTCGAATTCCTTAAAGTCAAACTTGAACATTTCTCGTTGGGCTTGGGAGTTTGCTTGATTTGCTTGCATCCCTACTTGTAACATGCAAGGGGTATTGGTTGATCAGCCTTTCGTCTTGACTATGCAGTTTGTTCATAAGATAGGAATAAAGTTCTGAGAACTATTATTCTCCTGTCGACTAATGGAATGAATTTTGGATCTGGAAAATGAATTTCGACTAGTTATAGGAAAAAGTTATTAATTTCTTGCAATTTTTTTCTGTTTCACTTTGGGGAATGGGGTCCTTTAGTAATGGGTTAAACTTTCTCCAAATCTTGCTGTATTTTGCAGTCAGAAATCTTCAAAAGATCCAACTCCAGGAACGACTACACCAGGAGCAACTAATGCTGATGGATCTCTATCAGGATCAGAGACAATGGGCATGAGCGGGTCTGGATCAGACTCTGGGCTAGGGATAACAGGGGCAGATCCCGAATCAGCAACCGGGTCTGGATCTCAAGCCGTTCTGGTAGATGGATCTTGGTTGGCTGGGTTGGCAATGGGGGATTCAACTAGACTTTCTGGCCTATCAGCTTTTCATTTGGCAGGCTTCGTTGCATCTACCGTTCTCATTTTATCCATTTTTTCTTAGTAATTTTAGGGTAAGGCTTTGTTTCTCCGTAGGCCATTGGACTCCTCCCTATGCAGACAACATAGAACAGACCAAGGGAATGAGGTTTTTGCATTATGTTGGGGGGAAAAAAGCTATGGATTTGTGGAGTTGGCAACTCTGGTAGCCTCTTTTCTAACTAATTTATTCTGTTTTGTACTTAGGAAGTGTTCTTTTCTAACATTTCTTTGATGTTTCCCATGAATTGTGTATATGTAATGCTGGTTTTCTTGGTCTCTTTGTTAGGTGAGGAATTTCCATATAATCTATTACACCACAGCATCATATTCCATTAGTCTTTTGGGCTTAAAATATATCCAAGAAAATTGTAAGATAATGCAAAATGTTTAGATAGACAGAAAAAGCAGTCAGTCTGGTGTGAATGTGTAAAATGTTGTCTTAATGCCTGGAAAAAGGGCCTGCCTTTGCGGAAATTGCAAGCATAGCTTTAATATTGTCTGCTCTTATTTCCACTGATGTGTCAAAAGCCATTTCAAATGTGAATGAGAAAAAGCTGAAAAAGTATAGTTTCTGCGTTAATTCAAATACTAAAACTCAAGGAAGATGGGCTTCAATTTTAGAATCATATAATGGTGAATCTCATAATGTCCTGTGGAGTGTAGACCTATCCATTTATCTTCGTAATTGTGCCTTCTAATCAAATATTCAAGATGATGGGCTAATTATTACATATCAGCAGAGCTTAATGCAGTCAAGAATCTTGATCAGATGAGACCTTAGGTTATGATGATGATTATCAATTTCAATTAATAAAATGAGAGAAATCAAGAAAAGATGAATCCATTCGTTTAAGAAAATGAGGTTAATTGCCAGTATTTATCATATAATCCCTCTTTGGAGGCCACATACTCATCCATGGCAGGAACTCAATGGATGCCATTATGCTGTTTTACCAGCAATTTTTAGCAGTTACAACTGAATGTTAAAATGTTTGGTTTCCTCGCCTTTTGGGAGTGAAAATGTGGAATCAACTGTTTTGGTCCCATACTTTGCAGTCACCTTGTATTCGCCCAAGAACCCAAAGAAACTATAGGAGCCATGCTCATCTGTTTGTCCCTCTAAAGCCCCAGTTTCCCATTCTTTCAAGAGCTTATCAACGGTGTCCCCTGCAGGGAGGTTGTTAAAGTCATTATCCGTTAGGCACATTTGGTAACATCCCCCTTGGCGCAGGGCCGACCAGAGCATTATCCCATCAACTGCAGGATGTGAAAACCCTTCTCTCAAAACTTCTTCCAAGTAGATAGCCTGTAAAAGTCAAAAACAACCATAAGAGACAATACTAATTATGATGGAAGTTTTGAGCCTTTAAGTATACTGACATGTTTGATTCACCTGCTTTTCCTTGCTGAATTTGTTGCTGATATCTACTTCAGTCAGCCAAATCGGAAGCCCCAGAGTAGCCAACTTATCAAGAACGCCTCTCATTAGAGGAGAATTCGGCACATCAAAATGACCCTGAAGTCCAATTCCATAAATCGACACTCCACCTAACTTCAGCTCTCTCATTCTTGAAACATATGCATCCACAGTTGAATCATCATCAGCACAAGTTTCCACCACATTGAACTCATTCATGAACAGGGTTGCCAATGGATCGGCCTGATGGGCCGTCTTGAAGAACTGCAGAGTGGCATTAGGGCCAAGTCTTTTCTCATAAAAATCAAAATGCAGCATCTCATTACTAACATCCCAATGAATGAATTCTTCTTTGTATTTGTTCATCAGGCTCCAAATTCTGGATTCGACAGCTGATTCCAGATCAGGGCCTGTCAGGTTTAAAACCCATTCTGGAGCGTACTTTGGATTCTCCCAGAAAATATTGTGGCCTCTGGCAATTATTTGGTTTGCTCGGACAAATTCCAGCATCTGGTCAGGTATGGTGTAGTTCACCTGCCCTTTTACATGTTCAGTTGCATCCCACTTCAATTCATTTTCGAATACTGCTGCATTAAATCTCTCCAAAAACCATGTCTGAGAAATTAAGAATCAAACTATTAACATTTCTTAGCCGATTCTTTAGATAATTTTGTTCAGTAAATTGAAAGATAAACGCAAAAACCTGATATTTTGAATTTCCTATAATGGTTTTTGCTATAGCAGATCCAAATGGGAAATCCTTTGAGACTTGCTCGACTCTTATTGCTGCTCCTGGCAAAACTGTTCCTTGTCTGTCTGAGATGTGGATAGTAACAGCTCGCTTTCTTGCCTATATCAGATTAAAGAAGCATGATCTTATGTTACTTAAGATTCACAAGAAAAAGAGAATATAGTTAATACTGGTCTAAAAAATTTGGTGATGTCCCAATTCTTGATTATCATATACACCTGGTTGATTTTTGTATCTTGATTCAACCTCCATTGCTGCTCAGTGAATGGCTGCAAAGAAGCACTGGCAATCTCTATGTTGATATCCCTGCCATCTGGATTCTGTGAATAGAATTTGTAGTGTAAATTCTGGTTCTTTTTTAACAAAAGCACACACTCAGTAACTTAGGGGTGTACATGAGTCGAGCCGGGCTCAAGCTGTTTTGAACTCGTTCTTTACTGTTCCGTCAAATTAAAAATTTCGAGTTGAGGTGAGTGTTGAGCCAAGTTTGAGCTCGCAGTGGCTCAGAACTCATCGAATTTAAATCAAGTCGAGTTGAATTGAGCTCGAATATTTGCCAGTTGAACCTAAACCTTTTAAGCTTTGAAATTTTTCTCTAGACTCGACTCTGAACACTCAATCCAACTCAACTCAGTTGCGACCATATTGTATCTATACATAGTAGAAAGCATATTTACCTGGAAATAGAGTCTAGATGATTTAGACGGTGATGACAATACAAAACCACCCTTGAGAAATGACCAGCATCCCTTCTTTGCAATCACAGTCCCTATGCATTTCAACTCAGTTTCCTCCGTCACAAGGCTAGCCCTTATCAGAGCTGAATTTGCATCATTTACCTTAACCCAAACTGTCGCATGATGCAAGAATATGTCAATACCACAAACATGAAGTCAGAGAAAAATGTAACAGCTGCATACAAGGGAAGTTTCTTTTCGAATATTACACGTATCTTCCCTATCTTCATGGTTTATTTCAGAAAACCTCGTACTCTTGATTGTGGGATGCAGCTAAAGTAGACAAAAGAGAAGAAACTCAACTGGAAAAACAATAGTTGGTGCTTTCATTAAGGTTCTGCAGAGAAAATGACAGCAAATTAACTGGATCCTCATTGTCAAGAATGACCTCTCGGAAATTTGGCTGTTGATCCTTGAGAATTCCTCCATCGTAAAGTGGGTCCTCAGGTTGCAATTTACACTTCATATATAGAAAAAAGTTCAAAAATATTGGCCACGTAAACATTAAAATGGCCAATCAATAATTGGGAATAAATCCTTGAAAATTTTAAGAATTGGAATCTCTTAAAACCGTTGCAGTTTCACACACATTTCTGGGAAAACATCCAAAGGAAAAAGCCGAAATCTTGCATACCTCAGTATAAGCAGATGAATCGTAGAGCGGCCCATCTGCAAGAACAGAAGAAACTGTCAACATAAACGAAGATTATAGGTTCGCACACATAAGAACAGAGAGGGGGAGAGAGGGAGAACCATAAGATGAAACCATGGGAGAGGTAAAGAAGAGGAGGAAAAACAGGGGAGTAAATAGTACTAGAAATTGTGCCATGTTTGGCTGATGTTTAGCTTTAGAATACACAGTTGCAGAGGATCAGTTAAAAGAGTGGGTTGGTCAGACAAAGGAAAGAGATTGAATATGTATTGGAAAGACAGAAATGGGATGGTATCACAAGTGAAACAGTTGGTTTTTTCTGAGGAGAGCACCAAAAGCTGTTCACATGCAACAAAAATGAAACATGCTTGCCTTCATTTATGCATGTATTTGAGAGGTTGATATTGGGTTTACATTTATCTCTAAATTTTCAGATGGACTTCATTACCTTGACTTAACTTCAGAACTAATCTTTGTTTCAAGTGATGATTTTGGTTTTTGATTGCTGCCTGGTTCAATGTCAAAATGCTGATATAATAGTTGTTGTAAGAATGTGATTAGCTTCAACATGAGTTTTGTAGTAATAGTTCGATATAGTTAAAGTTGGGTCGATCTGTCGAGCCGACTTGAACAGATGGATGTGTAGATTAAAATCTCTAGATAATAAAATCACAGCAAAAAAGCGTAAAGGTTATTGAGAGTTGTCCAATGGAAATTCTTAATGTTCAAGTCAGTTATTGGAACGATAAAGATATATTGGAAAATAAAAAATGTGAGTTGTTAAAGTTGCATAGCTAATTATATGATAAACACTGAATATTTATATTAGAGTTTCATTCAGCAAATATGTAGTATTAGAGTATTGATTAGTAGTCGAGATGCATCGAATTGAATATCGAATTTAAATTAAATTCGACCCACCTAAAAAAAAATGTGGAATCTAATTTATTAAGGATTTAATTGACTTTTCTTTGAGATCCTAGTCAAACATTAATTTATTGCGATGATACTTACATAAGCATGCATGCAAGTAACGTCAATTTCTTTTTTCAGTTTAGAAAAAGATAATTAAAAGAAAAGCCCAACTCAAAACTTATGATGCCCCCATAAGACTACATATATAGAAGTTGACTAAGTCAAGGGAAAAGGTTCTAAGAAAAAGACAATTGACTTGGTCCCAAATATTCTTGTCTTTTTGTCCTTTTACTACAAGTTTCAAGGAATCAACTTTATTTTGTTCCTTTGTTCTTTGTTTTCAGCGAATTATCCAATATACTTTATACTATTACATTTTTTTTAATTAATTTTTATGATAGGGGTAATGTCCCCAATCTGATTTGAGTATCCTTGTGATTTCGAATTCACCCCTGATTCAGGGCTAAAATTAATGCAATCGATATTATTTCGGCCGCCACATCGCTGCAGCTAAAATTACAAATTCACACAACTGAACTCGATAAATTTTATATTAATACACTTTATAATGATACGATAATACTTTTATGTAATCAACTGTAACAATAATTATATAATCAGGACAGAATTTTAAGTATAAATTAGACTCAGAATCATAACTTATGCTGTCATTAACTAAAATGGGGAATCTTTTATTAATTACACAATTATAACTCAAAAAGGGACATCGTCAATTGACAAGTAAAGGCAATAATTCAAGAGGACTGAGGTCAACTAATAGTGTTACTTCGAGAAAATGTTATCATGTGATCAAATTAATTATTTTGATGAGAACTTGTAAACTTCTCACCATCACTAATTAATGAATCACACGGAAACCAAAAACAAAAAGACAAGATTCATGGTACTCTTAACCAATCATAGAAATTTTGTGATGTTTTTCCCTATTTCTAAATTATAGATGTCGGAAATTTTTTCTTTTATTTTCTTTTATTTGAAAAAGAATTGAAATGGGTAATACCAAAAATGTTTTGGTGCCCGTTCGTTTTTGTTTTCAAAGTTTTTTTTTTTATTTTTTTCTGAAAATAAAAATAGAAAACTATCAACTTCTCTCCTATTTTCATAGATATTTTCATTTTCAATACTTTTTTCTAAACACACAATTACATTCTCTATCGAATTTTACTTTTCATTTTCTCCTACTCACATTTGCACTATTTTTAATACAAATTACTATATTTTTTAAACACAACTCATTTTCAACCCTATATAATCATTATATTTTAAACAAAGGAGCCAAATAACATTTCATTTTCGAAAACACATTTATAACTAACTTTTTACTATCCCTTTTTATCAAAAAATGAAAATGCCTCTGAAAGACAAATTCAAACGGCCCCTTAGCTTCGTATTTTTACTTCAAAATGGGATATTAATCCCAGTTTGGTAAGCTCATAATCTGACGGACCAATTCAATAAGGTTAAACTCATATTGAACGGCTCAAGTTAGACCACATCAGTTAACAATTTTCGAGCATTTGACATTTGCAAATGCTACATCCATAAAATCAACTTTTTAATTATATAAATATTGAAGGATTTTTATTGGGACATTAAAATTAAAAAAAAAAAACAATTCACGAGTAAAACCTAGACGACCCTCCCCTCAACTAGAAGAAAATTCCCCGAACTCATGCAAGAAAATGAATAGCAAGCAGATTACTTAGGAAAAAAACTGGTAAAATGTCAAAAAGTAGTTCACGCGGCCTGGACAAAATGGGAAGAGGATGAAATCAAAAGTATGAAATTGGTAAGTGACGGTAGCCCAGGTTAAGGCGTGGGAGGAACAAATTATTATCAACTTGCATGCCTGTGGAAGGGACCATTATACAGCTCCATACATTGAGTGGTATTCAAGTGGTTGGCATCGTATCAAACCGTAGGATAGTAAATGCACTGATTTCTCAATCCAACGTTTGACTTTGCTAAAAGATTCAGAATATAGAGTTGGGTTTTAGGAGTTCACGAAATTCTTGGAGATATCATCACACTCTTTCATTGGACGAGCTGCAACATCCAGACAATGCTAATAGATATCCTCCTATAAATTCAAATTGGGCTATTATTATTAACTCCACAGTCAATTTCTACACTGCAAAGATGGTGTGGTGATATGCAAAGAAATATTACCTATTGGACTATGGGCCTAAAAGCAAACTTGTTTCAGTGATTGCTTTAATATGGGCTTCAATTTTATTTTATTTTTTCTTTTGATTGATTGGTTTTTTAATCTCACGCCCTCTCCACCACAAATGATATAAGTGCGATCACTTAGGTCGAGCTACAACAAATGATATAAGTTACGGGTCGAGCTTACACTGGTGTTCCTTCAAATGCAATGAAGGTCACTTCACTGGAACCTTTTCTTGAATTTTTGAAACTTTTGTTGCTCCATACGGATAGAGATAGAGAACCCATTGTTGTTTCTTGAATTTTTGAAACTTTTGTTGCTTCATATGAACAGAGATAGATAACCCATCGTTGTTTTTTGAATTTTTAAAACTTTTATTGCTCCATACGGATAGAGGTATGGAACCTATCGTTGTTTCGACTATGCTACCGGGAGCTCCAACCTTGGACTTGGACCTTTGTGATCACCCATTGATCTCATCCAAGCAAGTAAATGGGAGCTTCATGGTTAATAGCAAACATAAACGAATAATGAGTTATTCAAGTTATTAGAGAGAAAAATTTGAGATTGGCTCCAAAGTATAACTCAATAAAACTCAATTCTTACAAATAATCATTGTGATCATGGTCTAGACATCTAATTGTCCAAACAAAGATTTGTCCAATGGGTGTATTTTTTAGTATCCCAAATTCCCATTAATTAGATTAATGCAATTTCAATGAATTCAAACAAAATCTTTCAAACTAATTAATTCAAAATAAAGAAAGAATTCAAATCAATTCTTACAATTGTTTATAGATAAACAACCCTAACCTTGAACATCTTGGTTTCTTGGGAAGAAGATCCAAAAATAAGCCTAGACAGTAGACGGCAAAACAACCAGTAAAGCGCGTTGACAAGGAAAAAGCTTCTCAGGATTCCCATTCATGTGGGTCTCATATGTGAAGAATTTCAAGATCCCATTTGTCATCTAATACCAAACAATCACCCGTCAATCTTGGCAATGTTTGGGGTAAATTAAATACATAAAGAGTAAAGATCTCGCCCATATAAGCCTGGAAATGTAACCTGCTCGTCGCAGAAAAAGCCAGGCAGCTGCTGGTGGAAGAAAACGGCAGACTTGGAACTACTAAAATAAGAATATTGCAGAGACTGTAAGAGTTTTTGAGGCTATCAATACGGTTCTTGATCGTCTGTCATGTCATCTGCAGGTAAGAAAACTTACAGTAAGTGAACTCTTTTTAGTAATTATATAGTAAAGATCTTCAGCTTTTTAGTTTTCTTTCTTTTGCCAAGAGAATAATCTTCATTACTTCACAGAAATATTCATGCATTTATCCTGTTTTTAGGATCAAATCTTGGAGAGTGGGAGCTGGAATCGTAATGTCTTAAATGGGAGATATATGTGTTTAGGTTAATGAACTAAGGATCTTCCCGTTTCTACTTAGTAGTGAGGAAAACTCTCTACATGGAAAAGAGTAGTTTGGGGGAGTGTTATCGGCAATATAGGCAAGTTTTACTGGACCGTGTAGTATATACTCATTATCGCTTTAAATTAGTTTATATGTTCAGAATTATGGAAAACTGAGGAGAAAAATATATAACAAGCACTATAGTTAAAGGGAACAGAAAGAATTTCAATAAATGATACAGTTACCTTTCTTATTGATCCTCAGATATTCAGCCATAGTATGGAATATAGGTGCCAAATTGGCCAGAGCTATCCCGGCCGCAATGCTCCAGCTTGAAGAATTTGGCAGAAATTGAAGAGGAAGAAGAGAAAACAACATATGTTCTTGCCTGCTATATATCCTCAAGAATGGACAAACCAAGAAAGTTCAATGTTCTAAAATCTTGTATGAAGAAGATGGAGAAAAACTGAATCAGTAAGAATGACAGCTACTATATACTTGCATAATATTAGAAGTGAAAAATCTAATTACAAGAAAGATTCAGGGAACTGAATCTAAAAGTACATTTTCTGACATGTCCACTTGCTTTCCTTCAAATGTTGTTAGAAGTTATGCTGCAAGAACAAGTGTTCTTGAGGAGAAGCAGGTCCTATCTCTTCAACTAGACTTATCAATCCATCCCCACCACTAGTGCCATTCCCAACATTTCTTGTCTCAATGTTCTTTCCATCAAGATCAGACTCAGAAGCAGATGATTTCCTCCGTTGAGAAGATGCAACGCTAGGAAAAGTAATCCATGATGGAGCTCTAAATTCAATTCTTTGATCCTCTGTATCAGTTTCTGAGTTGGAACGGTTTCCAGACCTTTGAGAAGACTTCTTATGCAATCTACTACTTCCCAAGACCACCTCAGTCGGCAAGATAGGTTGCTCGTTGGATGGACTACCCATCAACACTGCAAGTGCACGTTCCAAAGCTGTCGTCACTTTGTCCATTGATGGCCTCTCCTTTCCTCTCATTCTCACACATTTACTAGCTACATTAGCAATCCGTTTGAGAGCTTCAAGATCCAATGGATGTTTCAAAACCGGATCCAAAATGGCTTCTATATCACCAGCTTTTATCAAAGGGACGGCCCATTCGACAATATTTCCTTCCTCATACTGCATATCAATGGCTTTTCGACCACTTAGGATTTCCAATAGTAGAACACCAAAACTATAGACATCGGATTTGGTTGTGAGGTAATGAAGTCTATAGTACTCAGGGTCAAGATAGCCAAGTGTTCCGGCAGGCAGTTCAGCCAATGGAGAGCTGCTATTGGCCGGTCCAAGCAAGGAGAGGCCAAAGTCAGCAACACGGGCATTGTGTTCTTCGTCTATTAGAATGTTTGACGACTTTATGTCCCGATGAATCACGGGAGGACAAGCATAACCATGGAGATATTCAATCCCACGAGCCGCCTGGACTGCAATAGTAACCCTTCTCACCCAATTTAATTGCTCTTTCAGTTCCTTATTCTTCCCATGTAGGTGATGATGCAAAGAACCATTAGCCATGAACTCATAAACGAGAAGCCTCTCGCCGCCTTCCTCACAATAACCAAGCAAATTGAGCAAATGGGCATGATTTAACCTGGAAAGTAAATCTAACTCTGTGTGAAACTCCTTTGAGTTCTTCTTCAAGTCAGGAGATACAATAGCCCTTTTAACTGCAACCGTAGTGCCATCCTTTAACACCCCTTTAAAAACACACGAAAAACTGCCCTTTCCCACAAGTGATTCTTCTTTAAAGCCGCCAGTGGCTCTCTCAAGTTCCTCATAAGTAAACATCTGAGCCCTCCTAATCCTCAGCTCATCCAAGTCAGGCTGAGCTTTCCCACTCTCCTTATCAAAAGAACCATTTCCACTACTTCTTCTCGACTGTCTAACACATCTACAGTTCCTTAACTTGTATCTAACATAAAGAACCGCAGCCAAAGATACAGCACTTATCAAGAACACAGCAAAACAAACCTCTGCAATAACAATTGGCAATTGTAATGACCAGAACTTTTCATTGTTATTATTACCAGCATTGGAACAATTGGAGATGCACTCACCAGAGCTACAACTAGAACAGTTATATCCACATTGCCTATCTGATGTCAAACTGCATTCAGCAATCTGATACATTTCAGCAGGACAACCATTGCTACAAGGCAAGCAAATGTGAGAGCCAGGAGAACTGCAAGGTGCACTTGCATTGTTGAACGCATAAAAATTATTTGAACACGGCGTTGGCTTGCATATTCCAGGCGAAACGGCTAAGGGCAGAGCAGAAGGAAAGTCAACTCCCCAACAAACCGGCAATAGAGATGTCTCAGCTAAAACTCCACAACTGAAGTAATCCCCAGCAGCAATCTCATAAAGCTTAACACCACTAGGTGGTGAGGTACTTCTTTCCAAGCTAAAACCCCAACAAACAACTCCTCTATCATAACTTCTGATCCCACAGGCATGAAACTTTCCCCCAACAACAGAAAGCATGGGATCCTCAGGGGCTAAATCCACATTATCATGGCCAGAATGCATAGAAGAACCAACTGAAATCTCTTCTTCACGATCCAAACTCCTGCCCCAACAAATAACTCCGGAATATATCCCTTCCAAAATCCCACAAACATGATATCCCCCAGCAGCAATCTTCCTGAACCTCAATCCCTTAGGGATCAATTCAATCACATTACTTGCAGTCTCATCTCCCCAGCAGAAAACACTCCTATTCTGAGCAAACAAACCACAACTAAACACAGAACCTGAAGAAATAGACTGGATCTGCCCATCAAAATTGTGACTTTTTGTCATGTTATAACCCCAGCAATCAACTAAAGACGTGTTTCTCAGCTTTCCCATCAAGGGTTTTCTCAATCCACACAAATGGTTATCTCCAGCACTAATTTCCAAGTACTCTGAATTCTTATCCACTTGGAGAGGCACGCCCATCGGGATAAACCCGGTACTCCCCCAGCAAAAGGGTTGGTTTGAATCCATCAGAAGTCCACAAACAAAGCCACTACCAGCGGTTAAACCAAGAAAAGGTGAATGCTTCGGCGTTGCATGAGTAACAGCAGTATTCGAACCATAACAACTAGCCAAATGAGAACCATCAGATTTTAAACCACAGAAAACGGGGCCCTTTTCCCCATAAGAAATGGCGATGGACGCCATTGATCCCAAGCTGGAAACATCGCCACAGAAACACGAAAAGAACAACAAAAAGATCATATATCGATCAAGAAAAAACGGGGCTCTACTCCATAACCGAAGCTGCTTCATCTCTTCAAAAGATGAGAATTTTCTTGACCAAGTCTGAGAGTGCTTTCGGTAATCCAGAGGTGGGTTTTTCTAACGGTGGCGGAGAAGGCGGTTGACTGGCGGTGAAGGTGGCTGAAGCGCTGTTTCACTGCGTGTTGTGTGTGAAAGAGAAGGGAAGGAAAGATGAGAGGGAAAGTAAGCTGGTGGAGGCATTTAATATTCATCTGACGGTCTATATTGTCCAATTCCAATCGAACGATCAGTATTGGTTTTTATATACTAAAGTGCATTTAGTTACCGCTGGATGTCACGCTCGCATTAAATGCTTCCCTTTTCTTGGTCGAACTAACCGAATTTTAGGAGGGATTTATATTCTTAACAATTCGATTGTACAAGAATTTTGGTAAGAAAAAAATAATAAATAATTTTAATTATTTAATTACCACAGAAAATATATTGAAAAATATTATGGCAAAGTATAGGATAATTGAAATATATATATATATATATAAAATGATGGATAAATAAAGAAAGTGGCTTCTCCTTCTCTAATAAACACATCACCTCCAATTTTTTCGGTTCATTTATTTTATTTAGAGTTTTAGAGAGTTAAAATAAATTTGAATTTTATTTAGTTTTAAATATTTTTTCTTTGAAATTTCTTAAACATTTGAAACGTATAAATTCAAATTGGATGTATATATATAGGAAAATTTGTGTAGAGTATTTATAATTGTCATTCAACTACCTACATTATATAGGGAAGAAATGAGATTCCTACATTAGGTTACCTCATGGAACTTCGAGGAAGACACACAATTAATTAGTAGAATACGATAATACTTCTTTTTTTTATTTATTTTAACTTAAATGTTCAAAATATTAGTAAGAGGGAGTTTTTAGTTAAGAACATTGTCAAGAAGTGAAAAAAGCCTTTTTCAAATGGAAGAAATTAATAAATGATATGATTAAAAATAATAACTTATCGTCAAATACAAGTCCTGATATTTTAAAGTATTATTTTGTTAGCACATATATGGTAAGTGATTTTATTTTCATAAAAAAGCATTCAATCATATGCGTGCAGATAGGATAACACTTCAAAGTAGTTCGCTTTAATATTTGCGATAAATCTAATTATCATCATATGACATCATCTGGGGAAAAAACGATTATGTACATCTTACCAAGTTAATTAACTATGACTATAATGATACTTAATTCATCCTACTTTGAAACAGTCAAGAATTTTGAAATAATTTATAAGTTAGTTTCCTTGTTTCACCTTTCAAAATATCTTCTCAGGACAAATCCCTCTTCAAAATCGTATAAATAGAAAAATATCTCGAAACAGTTAAACATTTATATATAGCAGTGATCATCAATAAAGAAAGCATTGCAATAATGGTTTAAATTGTGACCCAAATTAAAAAAAAAAAAATCAAAGATAAAATTATTTGATTAGGTTTTTAAAACAAATTCATTAGATTTGATTTATTTAATAATAATAAAATATATATTTTAAAAAAACCCATGTAGATGGCTAACCTGTCTCTCAAGTCTCAAGCGCAGGTATTACGGCGTGTTTGTTGCCCAAAATGAAAGCAGTGTTAAATTACTCACGTTCCATGTTATCCATGGTTGTATATTCTTGTCCTTTTCTGGATTAAATTATTATTTTTGAACATAATGTTTTTATAGATTTGTGTGAGGACTCGAACTCAACTTCTTGGGATTTTGGGACGACTTTAGTGGTTACTTTGTGAATAAATTAAGGGCTAAGATTTTAAAAAAAAAGAAAAAAGAAATGATTATTTTTTAGGATTATTACAATCTCCTATGATATTAAAATTAAATATCAACTGTTTTTATACTTGAAGTTATGTTGGTTGGAATTGATTATTATGCTTGCAGAAGGTGAAACATAAATTTATTTTCATTAATTAGTCACATCCCAACCCCCAAAAAAGAAAAGTATTGTGATTGTACTATTAAGTAGTGTTACTTATTTAAGTACAATGTCTATTAAAATATATTGTAAGCTGAAAAATGTCATTTTGAATTGGTTGATGTGAAGTTGACGTTGAAATTAAATTGATTGGAATAATTAGTCGTTTAATAAAAAAATTTCAATACTTAGTAGTCCATCAAGTAGTGTTACTAATTTAAATACAATATATATTAAAATATGTAAGTTGGAAAATGATATTTTGAATTGGTTGGTGTGAAATTGACGTTGAAATTAAATCGATCGAAATAATTAAGTCGTTCAATGAAAATTTTTCAATGCTTAGTAGTTGATCAAGTAGTGTTACTAATTTAAATACAATATATATTAAAATATGTTGTGAGCAGGAAAATGACATTTTGAATTGGTTGATGTGAAGTTGACGTTGAAACTAAATCGATGAGGATAATTGAGGTATTCAAAGAAAATCTCTCAATTCTTAATAGTCAATTAGATAAAAATAAAAAAATAAAAATTATTTCAAATTAAATGCCCATAAATACGGCAATATCACGTATTTATAGTGTAGAACACTTGACATATATATTCAACCGGTGACGTGGTGTTTGATGCATCCACATCCATTGTGTTCAATGGCTAAGATTATGTTGGTTTGGCCCCTTAGTTTCTACTAAGCTAATCCAATAATCCATTAGTCAGTAATAAAGTAGACACTAAACTTCAGTTTCTATTCGTCTCAAGAAATAAAAGAAGCATTTTTTTTAGGGCCATCAATAGGTTGGAATTGGAACATATAAGCCATATTTGAATTCAAATTTGATTAGCAAATTGAATCTGACCCAATATCTTATAGGATTTTTGTTAGTCAATATAATATCTGAATTTGATGAATATCCAAAATTCGATAAATAATTCCAACCCAATTTACTATTTTTTCTTCCTTTTGATTGTATAAAAATATTATAATTTATAAAGTAAATTTATATCATATTTGAATTTTTAATAATTTTTTATTATATTATAATTCAAAAATTAAATATTTGAATATTAAATCCCTATTTAACAGTATATATACATTATTATATTTGACATTTTATCAGTATCCATATTATTTTTTAAGCTAAAGACTCAATATTAATAACACAATATAAACGTTAGATATTAGGTCAATATAATAATAAATTTTATTTTAAAATCTTTATTAATATTATATATAAGAGCATTAATTTAATAAAAAATTATCAAATTTCATATTCAAATCTTTAACATATTGAATTGCTTAATTCCATATTCAATCTACTTAGTTCGAATAACGAATATTTATAATCGAATTTGATCCATCAGATATTTTTATCAGATAAAAATTTTAAAATTCAAATTAAATTCGAATTAAAATCCGATTCATTGACAGTCTAAATTTTTTGTCAATTCAAACTGGGCCAGCCTGACCATAAGTTTAATGGTGATCCATGTAAAAGCACAAACTTTAGCCCAACTCATTAATCCAAAACGAAAGCCGAAGAGAAAAAGTTCCCATTTCTACAAGTACAACAAATTGAAAATAGATCCATATAATTCTAGGAATATTACAATTTCTTAAGGAAAAATGATTAGCAGTTGCCAGCAAGCAACGCAGTATTCTAATTTCATAATTTTTGAGAAAAATAAAACCAACAAAATCTAGAAAAATACAACAAACTGACAATAGGAACATCAACTGGGAGAAAAATTTCCCATCAGTCCCTTTTCAATGACCATTAGATACTGCAGATTTCTTCGATTTTCTGCTAGCATAGATCTTAGTATAAATGCTTTTTGTTCTGACAGACAGCAAGACATCAAGGCCAAACCCAATCACACATGCAATCGCCATGACAACGAAAACAAGCCTGTAACAGTGCGCGCCGATGCATGTGTTGCCTCCCCCGGCCGTGCGTGTGGCCTGAGCATCGTACAAGAAACCGGCAAGCAAGCCGGAGAACAGGAACGAGCCGAGCGGAAGGTTGAGGATGAGAATGTTGTATATGAGGCCGTAGTATTTAAGGCCAAAGAGTTCGGAGGCGGTGGGAACGGTCACCGCTACACGGACGCCATAGCAAATTCCGACGACTATGGAGCCGATGTATAGCGATCCCGGCATAGCCATGGCCATCAGGATGTATCCCACTGCCATTAGAATCTGGGAAGCTGCATTCCATATAGGCCTTGGTGTTCCTGCCCTCCTACAAAAGAAGGAAAAGCACGTTTAATTCACCATAATTGATATATCCTACTAAGAGGGTGTTTCGGGGAGCTTATGAACTACTCAAAATATTTTATAAAATGTTTGAAAGTTTATAAGATGTCATAATTTTTTTTAAAAAAAAAAGAGCTTATAAACTCCTAAAATAAGATGTTAGGATAAGCTCTTTTTAAAAAAGTAAAGAACTCTCGACTTATTTTCAACATCTTAACAAATTCTCTTAATTATAATTATATTAATTACAAAATTGTCATTACTAACTTTTATAAGTTCTAAAATCTTATTTTATCCAAAACACTTTAAAATTTTATTTTTAAAAAAGATATAACATTTTATAATCTCCAAAAATATCTTATAAAATGTAGGAACTTATAAGACCTTTTAAATAAGTTTAGCCAAACACCCTTTAAGACATCAAAGCCATAAATGTAAAAGACAGATAAAAAAGACCCCAATGTAAAAGAGACCACTAAGCCCACCTAAAATAGATCCCACAAATTTGATGGACTTTCAAAAATTTAACTAGTATAAATATCAATTTCTTCAGCCAAAAATATTTAAATATTCATTTTTTAACCCGATCACTACCTCTACGTAGATATGTTTTTGAAACAAAAGCCCATCATTCAATAAATTTCGAAAAGAACCTTAGATTCGAATCCATACAATACCAATGACTTCGTTATCAAGCATTTAAGTTTATGTTGGTGGGATAGATGTCTTAGGCGTAGGTGGGCACAACATGTGAAAAAGACTTTCTCAGTGTCTTGAGAGAGTGATAACATCTATCCGGACCGATTCAGACACAAGAGTGGCCCATGATAATGCAAATTAGTACACTAACATTCTCGAATATTCTAGAATGGGGTAGATATTTTAGTAAAAAGTCAAAATATATCTTCCCCAACTATAACCGTTGATTTAATCCTCTTGCTAGTGTGAAAGAAGAGAATAGAGTAGCAATCTTTTATTAACGAGGCATTTAATGGGTTTGATCTTTAACCAAACTCATCCTGACTTTTAGATGCCCCAAAGGCCAAATATGAGAAAAAGAGAGCCGTCTTCTATTCTTAAAACCTACAAAACTCTTAGGACACGGTTGGATTTTAGATGGGGCTTGCTAGATTGTATTATCTTTCATCAAGTGTTCGAATGAAGTGAAAAAAGTGCATAATAGATAAAAGGCTCGATCTACAATCCTATTTTCAATTGATAATTAATCTCCTCAAGATGACCTAAATTTTGTAATCCAAAATGAGAGTGGAAAAGAGAAATTAGTCATTTAACAATTATACCCATGAATGAAAATATTGGTGTTTGAACTTATCTTATTGTTATGGATATTTTAGTAAATTGAATAGCCCGATTTTTTAATCCTTATATCCATACGAATGATTGATAATATAAATACATATCCAAAATGTATAATCTAAAACCCCAAACACAGTATTATCTTATCTTGAATAGTATAATCCCACTGTATTAATATAATCTTATGAATTTTATCTATATACCCAAAGGTGCCCTTAAGGTGGGGAGATTCTTACCTCTCTCATCCCTTTTGAGCCCAAAAAAGTTGATTAATAGCAAAACCAAACCAAGAATTCACCCAAGATGTGCCAAAATATAAAAAGTCTCCTTTAAAATCATATATTTTTATTAAATTAAGTTTAATTGGACGTGTGATAGTATTTACCATACCAGAAATATTAATGGATCCGTTTATTGTAATTACTCATAATACTCTTTTTTATAGCTTTTACTCTATTTCTTAGCTCAAAATCTCTATTTCTAGCTCAAATTTTGATTAGTTGAAATTAAAGAATTAGTAGATGATGGAAACATCTTTGACCATGTGATTTTTAGTATTCTTGCTCAAAACTAATAGTAGTAAACTCATGTGATCCATAATTAGGGATGGCAACCGGACACACCTCAGACCGGGGCGGATTTTAATTTTTAAAATCAAACCCGCCCCGTTAGATATTATATATTAATTTTATTAATTATGTGTACATTTTATGTGGTGTGTATTATATATATATATGAAAAAAATGTTAATAATACATATATGTTCTATATAAAAATAATAATATTATCATAATAAATAATTTATACATTCAATATGTATATATAAACAATAATACTGTTTGTACATTTTTCAAAGACTAAAACATGCATATATAAATATTTAAATAATAAAATTTTTTGTTAATAATATTATTTTCTCATATTATGAAATTATAGTAATGCTTTTTTTTTTAAATAAATAATTTTAATTTTTTAAAATATTTTAAATAAATCTAAAGAATCCAACCCGCTAGATAAGAATTTGAGCAGAGGTGTGTCTCGTGTCATAAAAATCTTGACGGGTTCGAGTCCGGGTCCTGGGTTTTGCCAAACCCGACTTATGGCCATCCCTACCCATAATTATCAAGAGAACAAGATCCGACTATATAAATTGGCCAGAAAGGACATAGTTTACCAAATTGACTCAACAATTAATTTTAGAGTCAATAAAATGGGCCTTGTTGTCAAATTTTACACCCTACTTGCCTTATGCTTAAAGCCAATATCTCTTGAAATTCTTTTGTTATCAAATCTTATACCCTACATTTGCCTTATGCTTAAAGCCAATATTTCTACAAATTCTTACTCGATACGACGCCGTAGAGTATATTCTACTGATTGCAAGCATATACCCAAAACTGTAAGAAAAAGTGATATGCGAGAAGTAGTTTGGACTTACTTGATAAAGTATTCTGAAATCGACCCGGATAAGATCCGCCCGAAAAATCCCCATATGCTAGTCAGCGAAACGAACATGGATACATCCGCATACCCGAGGGCCAAACCCATTTGCCCCAGGTTGTTCATCACTGCGAGACCCGTTCCAACTCCACATAGAAACGACAAAAACAGGATCCAAAAGTCGACGGTTCTCAAAGCCTCGACTATCGTGTGCTCTTCTCCGAGCACCGGCCTCGGCTTCTCTGCCACCTCCGACGGCGTCTCTGTTTCCACCTTCTTGTCCGCCTCCGCCGCCAGTAATGGCTCCGTCACGCTTTGCTCAACATCTACTGTTTTGGGACCGGAACGGATAAAGCTCTTTGCGGCCAGGTAAATAGGAATCGACAAAGGGGAGACCAATAAAACCAAAAGTATGGCAGCGAAAATTTGAGAAAATAGGCGGCCGTGAGTCCCTGTCACGTCGAATGCCAACAAGTAAAGGGCGATAATCACTGCGAGAACGTTGATAATGCCGAAGTATTTAGTCTCCGCGCCTTCTTCGGCGGCGGTGGAAGACGGCGGGACCTCCCGGAGGAAAAAAATGGCGGTGAGGCAAACAACAAAGGGAACGATTGCCAGCATTAGCAGAAATTTCGCCGGGTCATCGGCGAACAACGCCGAGCAGAGGTCGGTGAAAATTGCCGTGCTTAATCCGACGTAGCCTTTCAGAATTCCCGAAACTGGGCCCCGATTTTTCCTGAAATTCCGAATGCATGTTACCAGAATCGCCGTGTTCATCCACGTCGTGCTGTTTCCTCCCATACACAGAAAAATACACATCTGCACCAGAAATTTATGCAGTACTATTTTTAGCTAGAATCTGGAGAACTGTTTTAAATCATGATATTAAACCACTGAATTGATTGTTAAAGGGAGCAACACACACTATGATATACTTACAGCCCAGTAAGGTAGAGGTTGGATTCGGCGGCTAACGACGAGCCACTGGACGCCATAGCCGATGAAGCCTTCAACGGAACCAATGAGGAGAATAACGGTGGTGGGGAGGCGGTCGGAGGCGAGCCCGGCGAGAAGGCCAAAGGCTTTCCCGACGTCTTTAGCAACAGAAAGGCTGTTGAGCTGGAGTTGCGTAAGCGCCATGAGGGACTTGAGGGCGTCGGAATAATTAGAGAAGGTGTAATTGTTGCCGGAAATTGCTTGCACCCAGACGGCGGTGACAAAGCCAAGCCATTTTCCGGCGGGGGAGGCCGGAGAAAATTTGAACCCCATTCAAAGAAAGATGAAAAATCTAAAGAGGGAAAAGACGAAGACTGGACGGCTACTTTTGAAGGTTGTGGGGAGAATTTCTGCGTTTGGACCATTATTTAAAGACAGACTTTTGAGATAAAAAATTTATTTCAATTCATTGAATGAAAAATCTGAGAACCAAACACGGAGTAACCTAAAACAGCTAAGGGAAAACAGTGGATTAGTAAAACTTACTAAGTTTGGTACTAATCTTGTTTTAAAAGACAAATATTGTGTGCTTTTTGGGTTAATTGTCCTATACATTGAACATAGTCATGAATCATATGACTTTGAAAGCAAAAAAATTGGTCGACATGGGACTTATTATTTACGTACTTAAGCCTCATTTGATAAATGTAATAAAGTTTTATTAAGAATTTTTATGGCTATCATATGCTAATTATTGTGATGGACTCAAAGGAAATTAGTCTCACAAATCGAGTCTGAGCTACATCTGTGATTAAGGTTCAATCAAATATCCATTTTTATATGAGCATGCAAAATTAATATGTTGTTTTAAATTTTTCGATAATAAATGACCAATATGCTCTTAATTTGAATATGGTAGAAATTTTTTTATGACGAAATGAGTCTAAATGACAGTAAACTTGGCATCTAGACTTCGATATTTGCAAATTTTGACATTTTGATGCCAAATATTTAATCTTGCTAATCAAATGAAATACAAAAATGTATAAAAAAAATGTCAAAGAATACGTATTATACTTAATTCACTACAAAAGTTAGCTCAATATGTGATAATTGTTTAAAATTATATATAGAGATTACTATTTATTTATTTTACTGATGTAGGATACTAACACACCCCGCATATACCCGAAATGAACATTTTGAGTGTAGAATAACATAAAATGAATGATTCAACTATACTGGATAATTCAATATCGGGGAATAAGTGACCCTAATATCATATTAAAAGATGAACATTAGTCTAACTCATATCAAAAGCTAACTCTAGAGATAAGAATTATCCAAAATTATATATAAATACTATTATTTATTTATTTCACCAACGTAAATATAAGATGAATTGATACTACACATGACTACGTAATTTTAAATACCAAACGCATGCTTGGTATAAGAAAGCATGGAGTGCAAGTGAGACATATTACTATCTATTTACTTATTAATTTAACGCGTCAACCCATGCGGCACGCCTCTCTTTGTGGGTAGAGTGAAATTAATAGGCGCAGATCTACATCATTACGTACAATAAAAAATTCTTATAGTTAATTAAATTTTGAAAGTATTTAATAATATAAAATAATTTTGTTCCATTTTAAATCCATTCACAAAAAAATTTCAATCAAAAAGTAATGATACTAAATTAGTTATAAATTTAAAAAATATTTGAATATTTGAATATTTTAGAATAACTTTAATTCTACATGAAAATCTACATAAATTAATTTTGGTTTTATTTATTTATTTTTTTTGTATTTTTATTTGCATGAGACAGTCACATTAGAAAAATTATAATAAAATGAAGAAATACCCATTCAAACCCCTTCTAATATATAAAAATTGCATACGCATCCCAATATTTTTGTGACTCAATTAGATTTGATCCCAAATAATATTATCTAAAAAAAGCCAAAAATTTGATCATGTTCAAAAGTTTTTAGAGAATATGTTTTGAGATTTAATGGTGTTTTTTAAAAAGTAATTTTGACGATGAGATTAAAGGACGTTGAAAGTAAATAAATAAATTTTACTATTTATATGTTATTTTTATCAATTCATAAGATTATCTAAACATGACAACATAAATATTGGCTTGGCAAAATATTGGGGAATTGAGTGGTCAATTGATTCATTGACATCACGTTCACATTTTCCAATAATATATATATCTTCTCTCTCTATTCCATTATTTTTATATATCTCCACCTACAACCTATTAAAACTAAAATAATCATTATATTTCCAAATATTTCATCCAAACACATTTTTATTTTTACATCACATCACATAACTAATTTTCACCAAAATAAAAATAATGGAACTAAAAATGAAAATGAAACCAAACGGTCCCATAATCTTTCTTAATGCGCATTTGTGTAAATTTAAAAAAAAAAGAAAAAAAAAAGAAAAAAAAAGGGCATTTGGGGAGATCAGTGTTTGGTTGATATTCAGACCAGAGTATGATGTTAAAGGCTATATAATATAAGGCCATTGGCTTATCGCCGTTACAACCCCGTGAGATTTGTTTATACAATAAAACCATAAGCAGACAGCCAACCAATAATCCGCTGTTTTTGTCCAAATAACATTTTCTGTGCAACCACAACCAACTCCGCGCCCGCTTCCCCCCCCCTCCCCCCAACCCCCAAGCAAGTTAGTCAATAAAAGATTTTTCTCAATGGCTTTTGGTTTCCTGACCGCGACAATTTGATATATTTGATATCACATGGAAAATCTTATGGGGATTTATTATGTCTGCAGACTGCAACTTGCAAAAATTAACGTAATAAATTTTATTGCCTGAGAAATAGAAACTAAATATTCATTTTGAAATAAATAAGAAATCTCAGAAAATATTTGGTTATATTTTTTGTTTGATTTTATTATATGATTATAATATATTTTGGGAAAATGAATTATTGGAGAATATGAATGTTATTTTTTGATATGTTTGTTTATATTTTGGGAAGATATTTTTCACTGTATCAATCAAATTAATATTTTTTTGTTGGATTTTTTTGATGAAAATATAATTTAGTGGTTTTTTTATATTAGAATAATAATAAAATATATAAATATATATAATATACATTGAAAAATGTGTATTTTGGAGGAAAAATGAGGATATATTTGGCTATATTTTTCAAAAATAATGTTGTTATGTGGAAACATAACTAAATATTTTCCCAGTATTTTCTTTTTTCTTTTTGAGTAAGAATGTACAGTGGTTAGCTAAAATTACTGCTTATCATACCAACTAACCGAGGCCTTTTGGTTCTTCTTAATTTGTTATGAATGATCAAAATTTTAAAATTTTTTATTTTGAATTCTGCTGTGGGTAATTTCAAATATATTTTGATAAATGTTAATTCTAATACTCCAGTAATAATGTTATAATTTGAGTAATTTTATTTAATAGTTTGACTTGATATAATCTAAAGGAGAATTATTCATATGCGTATTGGATCAATTACATTCAAAAGTTCAAAGTAAATCATCTTCTAGCTTGAATGACTAATAAAATAGAGCATTTTTTTTTTTTTTGTATTTTTCAATTTTTACATAAAATCAAATCGATTGGGCCGGCGATCGTCGGTTCAACCGGTCCGACAGCCCAATTCGATTTTTTAAATAATGTTTGCACTTTGCAACTAAAAAACTACTTCTTGAACTCCTTAAATCAGCTAACAGACAATCATTATCCACCAATAATTCAACTATATTGTGCGTGTACATATACTATATATAATGTATTATCAATTAATTAGCGTTTATTTGAATTACAATTACAAATTAATTGTGAGTCTATGTATGCATTTATTTTTCTTACTAAAAACTTCAAATCAATAATTTGCAAAATAATTTCTCAACTTTCCAAACAAATGGTGGTCCTACTTTAATTGATTTAATCTCAACTCTTACAATACAGTAATTATTAATAAAATTTATTTATTTATACATACACACATATTATGAGTCCGATTATAAATTTGTTAAATTTAAATTTTCGACCTTATATTTATATATGAAATTTATATTATTGGGCAAATAATAATAACTAATGTAATTAATCCTAAATTTCATATCATTAAAATAATATGACTCTAGATAAATATGACACACATCAAAATTTGTCCAATTCTAGCAAAACCCAATCCCAAATCATTCAACGACTATGGGGAACATCTTGATTAAAAGGAAAAAGACAAAAAATAATAAAGAAGGAAAAAATTGATGTAGATCTAACATCCGTAAGAAGGACTGCTTATCAAATGAATTGATAAGATAAGGCCATGTACGGCGGGCGGGTATGAGCTTGTCTATTGTACGATGCGAACAGCCTGTCGTGACAATGGCTGTCGGACCCCATTGGCCCTTCTGCCACTTTCATGTGCTTTAGAATATTTTATGGTTTTTGTTTTTATTTTATTTATTTATTTTGTTTTTTTTTTTTTTTTGTTTTCCATGGTCGGTACAAATTAGGGATGAGATGGAGTCGGGACAAATCGAGTTGAGTTTGGGCAAAATTTTTGAGTTCGATAAATCTAAAATTTTAATTTCGAGTTTGACTTGACAAAAATATAGACTCGAATTGACTCGACTCGATAGGGTTTGAATTGATAAATGAGTTATAAATAACTGTAGGCTTGAGCTCAACTTCAAGTTTGAGCTTGAAATAAAAAAAATATTAGTATAATATATATTTATCAATAAAATAAAATATAATATTTAATTATATATCAGTTCGCAGCCTCTAGTCTAGACACAAACAGTTTAGGTCAGAGTTCAGCTCGCGAGCCGACTCGACTCATTTACACTCCTAGTACAAATACCTTTTGATTCTATTGTTTGGAGGTAAGTGAAAAAGTTGGAAGTTTGATTGTGTTTTGATTATTTTGCAAAAATGAATTTTTGAAAATAGATTTGAGGGATGTAAATGTGATATTTATTTAATTTTATTTTGGAGGTTATTGCAGTTTTTTTTTTAAATAACTTTATTATAAATATTATATGAGTTATTTTTTTTATTGAGTTAGTGAGTGTGAAATTGAATAGTTTTTATATTGATTATTTATATAAAATATATAATTGTAGTGGTTAGCATATGTATACATATTAATTTCTTGGGGAATGAACTAAAATATTCTGGAGGAGATATTTTGAAGAAAAAATATAGAGTTGGTAATACATGTGAGCATATGTAAGTTTGTTTGAAAGTGTTTCGAGAGTTTAAAAATTGTTGTGATGAATATAACTAAACGAGACCTGAGTCATAATTACTAAAATTATTTATTTAATTAATACTCCCTCTCTTGCTGATACATGTGATTTATTTTTCTAACACAAAGTCAAATATTTTTTTAATACATTTCCAACACTTAAAAATAAAATGGTGGAAAAAATTTATCTGTATCATATTATAAAATTTTTTTTACTACAAGACGCCTCGTGGTGTAAATTAAACGACATTAAAAAATTATAAGCAGTAACATTTTATAATTTATGACGTTAACTTCGATATATTATTATAGTACAAAGTTAAATTCTTCAATTTGTCAACCAACCTATTATATTTGTAATAATTTCAAAATTTTAAACTTTTAGTTCTTAATATTAGTTATGTCATATATTAATTTTGAAATTCTACCTAATTTGTTGATTATTACTCAAAGTAAAAAAAAATAAAAAATCAAATTGATTGGTCGTCCATGCAAGAAAAAAGGTCAAAAAAAAATTTTTTTTGGTATGTTATGGCAAGTGGGAAGAGGCGTGTTTCCGGGTATCTTAATATTTTTGTTCCTTTTTTTTTTGTTTCACGTTTTTTGTCGTTTCATGGTTGGCATCCAACGTGCGATATTCGGGAAGAAGACCAATTAGATTTTGATTTTGTGCAAAGATAAACAAAAGGCGCTTTTGATTTGCTAGTCTCTATTGCAAGTTGTTTTAATTTTTATAGCACATAGCAGCTATGGCCTAGGTGTGCTGTTTTTGACAGTTTTGGTTAGCTATCCTTCATTATCATTGCAACTTGTGACTGCCCGATCATGTAATGATTATCTGATTACTGTTTCATGTAATGTTTTTGACGCATGGAACTCAAGTCGGCTCAATCATTATAGTTAGATCAATTCTCCATTAATTTAATTTAATTGTGATAAGTGAATTGAGTGTTAATTGAGAACTGTTCGTCTCTTTTAATTTAATGATGATAAGTAAATCGAGTGTATTACAAAAACATTCAACATATTGTAGAACTGACTTAAAAATATCTTTAATTTTAATTAGAGTAATAGGAGTTCTGAAAATAAAAAAAAATTATCAGAAGGAGTTAGTCTACCCAAAAACTCTCTTATCTTAAAAGGAAAGAGAAGTTGGACAAAAGTAAATTGCCCTAAATAAAATTTGCCTTTAAATGGGCCAATAGTAAAGAATTTATGGAAGAGTGTCTTTTGGCTAGTAGTAACACATGATTGAGGTATCCACTGGCATCCGTCTCCTCTATTATATGAGAGATTTTATGTTCGATTCGAAATGAGAGCGTTGTATACTTTATGTGCATTGTGTGTAGTTTATACTTTGATTTATTTGATTTGAGAATAGAAAAAATATTGATTAATTGAAAGAATGATAATTGACCATTTGTAATACTCTCTCTCTATATAAAAATAAATAAATAAATAAATATTGATGTAATTTGACCTGTTGCATCTACATTCCAAATATACCATATTCTCACAAGACATATTGAATAGAGGCGAATCAACCCATATAAATAACGTAAGATCATAAAATATTAGGATATTGTGTCAATTATCACCTGTCAAAGATAAATTTAAATATACAGACATCGATATTGCATCTAATGCATTAAAAATTTTCATATACTCGATTTGAACCTATAGAGTGAGAAACTTGTATTTCTTTTCCCTAAAAAATTATCACTCTTACTTGCCTCAAGCACACCAATTTGTCATCCTAAGTAAACCTCCCCCCAAAATTGCCTAAACAAATAAATTATAAAAAAAGGAAAATATTTTTACCTTTTCCTTTCCTTTTCTTGAAATGTAATATTGAAAGTTGAAACATTGATAAAATGAAAAGAAAATGAGTTTCTTTTCTTTAGGGTCATTTTCAAGTCTATTTGCTTTGCCCCTACAAATTCCCAAGGGGCGGCAACAACAAAGGCAAACTAGAATTCTATACATGGAAACTACACCGTATTTTTTTTGACTTGTAAGTCCTATATTTCAACATCTCTCCTATAGTTTTCAATTTTCATTGAGGAATACAATGGGGATCAATATTACTAAATACAACTTGTGACAGCCGGTTTACAATTTGATGCTCTTATCTTATTCTTTTGTAGCTAATTATAATTTTTTTTAATTTAATTTATTAATTATATACAGATACATGATAAGGACTCATAAGAGTTTGAACTTTAAAATCTTATCTGTACTATTGTAAGAAAGACGTCTATTTTGTGTTTAGTGTAAGAGTTTTTTTTTTTTTTTTTGAGAAAGAGTATTACAAATGATGAATTTATTATCCTATCAACAAATCAATAGTTTTTCTATTCTCAAACCAAACAATTAAAGTATAAACTACCAACAATGCACATAAAGTGCGGACAACGTGCCCACTTGGGGTCGAACACAAGACCTCCCACATAATACGGAGAGACTGATGCCACTCGGGCTACAAACCACTGGACTAGTGTAAGAGTTATTTGTGTGCTTTTATAAATTTTACCCATCATTTTTTTTTTTTTTTTGTAAAATAAAAATAAAAATATATATTGAGGAGGAAATTGAAAATTCATAGACACTGTAGATAGTTTTGATACCAAATTTCAAACGTACCAAATTTACTTTTTCTACTTATCTCACGCATTCAATAAATCATGTTATAATTATAACATACAATCTAAGTAACCATTTCATCTTCATAAACTTTCATTATCATAAGATATGTTCAATACTTTGATGAATTTTGTATCTTTTCTTCTTTAGTATGATAATGGACTATGAAATATGGGTACATATGAATGATATTTTCTTAATTACGAAAATTATAAATATATATTTTAATGCGTATCAATTTTTAGTATAATGAATGTGAGAATATATATATAAATAATATGTATTATTCAAAAAATATTTTATGCATGCAAAAATCATGTACAACAATTATTAATACATATAAGTATGAGGCGAATGCTATTAAATTAATTCACTAGTTGACTATAAGCAATTATAAGATATACTTTTCTTGAATTACCATTACTAATGTTTTGGTGAAGAGCACATCATTTGATTAAATTATTAAACGGAAACGGCTACGAATTGCCTACGTTTGCAAGGTTTGGCGGTTGAGAATTTATTATTATGATAGTTCAGGATAAATATCTTCAAAATTTTATCAAGAGTGAATTCTAGAATATTCTCATGCAAATAAATATCTTCTAGCTAAGTAAACTAACAAGCACAAATTCAAACTAAATATAACTCGATATTAGTAATTATAGTGACAACCATTGATATTATGGGTGTTAATTTGAGTTAGAATTTATAGGCTCAATCTAATCTATATGATTTTAGATTGAATTGAACTCAATATTTTATAAATGGGTTTGAGTGGGTTGTATTTTAAATGGGTTGTATCAAAATTGAGTTCAAAATCGATTTTAACTGAGTTCAAAATGTGCTCATTCAAAAATTTTAATTAATTTAATAAATTATCTCATTATGTTATAAAATTATTAATTAAATAAAGTGTAGAATGTATAATAATATTACTATGATTTTTTGAATTAATTTTTTAAAATAATTAAATTAATTTTTTTTTTATTATTTTCTATTGGAACAATTTCAAACTCAACCCAACCCATTTTGAACCCAATGTTCGAAAAATCGGATTGTTCATTGAACCAAAAAACTTACTGGTTCACAGTTCACTGGTTCAATCGTTGGTCGGACCGTAGTTGAACCGTGACGTCATAATTACAGAATATATATTTATATTATATATATTACTTAAAAATTAATAAAATACAAAAATATAAAATATAAAGAGCTTAAATAATATTGTCTAATGTCACAATCCAAATTTCACAATTTATATTATAAATGATCACAACAATTTAAATATCTCAAGTTTAACGTTTAAAGTTGAGAGTATGTGAGTTAATTCTAAAGTCTAAACTCTAAATCAATATTTTTTTTTTTTACTTTTAGATAGCTTATGGGTGTACTTTAATCTTCAAACTTTGTATTTAGATGAAAAAATAAAAATAAAAAAATTAAATGAAAAAACCGCTCCGATTCAATTGAACCGAAGCGGTTCATCGGTCTGACCAGCCGGTTCTGAACGGTTTTAACAAAATTTGTCATTTTTTTAAGTTTTTCAATTTTTTGAAAAAATCGGACCAGTTCGACGGCCGATCCGATCTGATTTTTTAAACCATGTTTGAACCCAATCAATTTTCAACCTATCTATCTTAATTTATATAAAACCCAACCCATATAAACCCAATCAAACCTGCCAATTTGTCACTACTAATTGATATGTATTAGAGAATTTCTCTATTTTGTTACTAATAGCTGATATAGTTGCAGCTAATGCAGGAGACTAATTCATCGGGCCGGCCCGCAAAAATGAAGGGGCCCGCTCCTGTGCAGTAAATTACAACCTATTGATATCGCGGCTATAATCGCACCCCACTTTTGAATCAGCAGAATCGCCAAATGCCTCTGCTGCCCTTGATTCTCAAGGCGCAATTCCATATCCTTGATTATTTTCCACAGCTTTTCATAATTTATTTTTGTCTGTATAAATCTTTAAATTTCAAAGTTTCTCAACCGAATCTAAATTCATCCATCAAATGCACCTTCCAAAAAATTTACGGAATTTGATCGGATACAACTGTTTGGTGGGACGTGATGGAACGAATATTTTGTTAATATTATTCTGTTCAATAACATATTTTGTTATTGAAAATTTTTACTAAATTATTTAACATTATATTATTAATATTATATTTTTATATGAGGAAGGATAAATGGGTCGACTTGTTAGGTTTTGCGAGCTTTTAAAAGAGTCTACGCCTAGATCTATGAATGGATATTCGAAAATTCGTTTACTGTTTTCATTCGAATCCGTTTATAGGGGTATTATACGTATTCATTTAAAGCGAATATTATCCGTATTCGATTAATAGATATTCAATTATAAATGGATATAAATATGTTAAATGCCTATCCGATCCGTTTAATATCCGCTTCGAATACATATCCATTGGATATATCCATTTATATATTCAATTATCCGTAATTTAATTAAATTCGTTATCTGTATCCTATAAATAATATTTAAAAAATTATTATATATAATATATTCTATTTTTATGTATTTTAATATATAAATAATATTTTAAAAAATTATCATATATAATGTATTATTATACATAATAATTTTTTTTTAATATGATATTTCATAATCTATATATAAATGAATATATGTACAAATTAGTAATTAAAGAATTAATAAAAAGAATTATTAGATGAGGATTATGAAGAATCGATAGATGGTAATGATAATAATTAAATAATATTAAATAAAAAAAATTCTTTCTCAAAATAAATAAATAAATCAATATATGAAAGGTAAAATTAATCAATGTAAAATTATTGTTGCTTTACTTTATAATTAATTTATATTGTTGTCATTTTATTAATATTAATTAATCATAAAGTGAAACAATAATTAGAAAAAAATTAACTAAATCAATAATAAGGGTTTGCACCGTGAATGGTATTAATCAAATGAGAGTGTCTGATTTGGAGAGGAAGAGAATTGAGCATTTGTTTGAATTGGGCTTTTTTTACTGGGGGCACTTTTGTCAAAAAATATATTAGTAGTTCCTAACAAATGCATAGTAAGCAATAGGTAGGATTATAGTGGTGGCTAATTGATAGGGCAATATTTGATATCTAACATGATATTGAATAATATAATCTCACTTAATCTTGGGGCTATTACAATCTCACTTATTATTCAAATACCATATCAAACGAGCCTAAAAGATTGTATCGAGACAAGTTAAGTGTTGGGATTGAGTTAAGGGAGTCTATAAAGTAAAATCAAAATCAGAATTGTTATGATTTATCAATTACAAATTCTTTTACATTCGGATCAGTATTTGAAAATTTGATGGAAAATATGTATAAATGTAATAAATATAATTACCCATCTGAATTGGAGTTATTTAGAGATGAATGGTACGTGACCATATCTAATGCAGATGAATCTAAACTATTGAAGCCTGTTAGGCTCATCACATGGAATTGTTTGAATCACAACTCCATTCAAATTGGATCAAACCAATAATGGTATTTTTGAGATAATTCACGTCGATATATTGATATAAACATTAATATTGGTACGTATTAGTTTAATCGGGCTTGAGCTGAGTCGAGTTTTTTTTGTTCCAAGCTCATGCTGGACCCTTGTTATTGGGCTTTTGCTGACTTAACAAAAAATTATGCCGGGCCGGGCCGGGCCTCTCCTGCATGACAGTCCGAGGGCGACTATGAGCCGAGGCCCACAAAAAATGTTGTCTTCAGCCCATTATGAGAAAAACTGCCAGGCCACCTTTCAATTCGACCCGACCCGGTCAAACAAATCTAAATTAAACGATTCGGAAGCACGACTCGGACAAAAAATCTCGTGCGAGAACTAAGACTAATTGCGGTAGCAATAATCTGTCGCTGCAATTCTTTGCCTCGAACGAAGAGAAAGATAAGGATTATTGATTCATATTTTGCGCTTACGGACTGCTAAATAAGGCTCTTGGGTCTGTTTTTACGCTGCAGATTTTAGTGTGAGGGGAAATTGGGGGCGATTTAATATAGAAGTTGTGGTGGAGCTATGGATTGTTTGAATCATTAATGGAAGAGAAAGAGGATGAGTGATCGAGAGATGGGGCGAGAGATCTCGGTTTTGCTTCAGCCTAAGTGTTTGTTGATTTTCGTGGCGGTTTTAGTTCTCATCTTTCTTGCTTCTTCATTTTCTCGACAGGTGAACTTTCCTTTATTCAGTGCCTGTTCTGTTTGTTATTGACGTTTCCCGACCTTTTTTTTTTTAATAACTTTTTGTTTGTTTTTTAGTTGATGATTGAGCTGAATTAGTGGCAATTGCTTGTTTGTTTGGATCTGATTTGAGATCTTCTTCTTATGTTGAGTGGTGGTGTGATTCCGGTGAAATTTGCAAATTAGTGTCTGAGAGAAACAGAAGACTTTGATTTTTTGTTGCATCGATGTATTGGATAAAGACTTCTTAACAAATAGAGTACTATATGAATTGTGACTGAAGAAAAATATGAGCTAATTGAATTTAGGTTGCAGGGAAATTAAGAGCAATTAAATGATTTACTAAATTGGACAATTTTTATGCTATATATGAAGGGGAGAGGGGCATGCATCTTTGATCGTTTTTGTTTTAGAGCCTAAGCTAATATATATGAGAAATAGTTGCAAATGCAGCTTTCCCAGCATCGAACAGTGAGGACTTAAAGGAAAATCTCTGTTGTGCAGCAGCAGCATAAGATTCATGCTAAACTGCCAGAGATTGAACTGAATAAAATCTCATGAGAACTCTTGTAATGATAACATTCTTAAAAAACTGGAACGTGAACCTCGGTACTTATATTTTGATGTTACCCTGCATTACTCTGCAGCATCATTAGTTAGCGTTAGACTGATATTTGTCCATGTGTGTGTGTGTGTGTGTGTGTGTGTGCAAGGATGTGTATGCATGCATATCTCACATAAAAAATCCACGTTCTATGAGACACATATAGCTATATGTGCATTTCATGTTGTAATGGATTTTCTTTTCCAACCCCACTCACAAGTAAACTTGATGTCTAGATTAGTCAGGATAACAGACAAAAGCCTATAAGTCCTCAGCATATGCATGCAAAATGGTTGAGAGATATTTTTCTATTTTCTTAGTATCATGCATGATTAAAACCTTTTCCTTATCATGCAGAAGGTTGTGAGTTATGGACATTGGCTCTTTATTTTTTAACTTTGTTCTGATTCCCTTTCCTATTTTTTTTTCTTTATATCTCCAGGAGGTAGAGAAGCCTGAAGAGGTCTATGAAATCACTCATAGAGTATTTTTGGATGTTGATATAGATAAGCAACGTATAGGTATGATATCAAGGAAGGATCTTAGTAACTTTGTTAGATTTACGTCAAACCGCCTTTTTTCTTCTGCTTCTTCTTTTTATGTGGGACTTTAATATGATTTGTCTCTTTTATAGTGTCAGTGGCCATGTTTTGTGTGAAAATCTGCTCTATGGAGTATAGCATATCTAAAACTTGCTCAAGCTACTATAAGAAGTGATCATGAGCTGATATGCTCATCAAGTTACAAAAATTATCACATGTGCTTCTGCTGCTTCCTCACATTCGAATGTGAAAATGAGGATCTAGAAAAGTTGGTATAATATCTGGAGAAGATAGTGGACTTATAAGGAGAAAGTTCATGTTCAGTATTATTTTTGATTTAGGACACTGCTGTACTGTTTTTTATATCCTCTATTTAGATTTTATATTTTGCGCCTCAATATCTACAGGGAGAATCACTATTGGTTTATATGGTCAAGTTGTGCCAAAGACTGTGGGTAATGCTTTCTGTCTTCTGCTTGAATATCTCCGCATTCAACTGATTATGTTTGTTCTGTTCACCATGACAATGTCGTTCCTGATTGTATTCACAATTTTGTTTGCAGAAAATTTTAGAGCTTTGTGTACAGGTAATTTTAAGAGCTAATAATTTTCCAAATTTGTCCGTATTTAGCATTCGTTGGTCACGTGCATTTGATATGGCTGTTCCTTGTTCTTTTATCTCCTTCACTCACCTATTATTTTCTGGAATCAGGGGAGTTGGGGAAAGCTGCTAATGGAATAGTTCTCCATTATAAGGGAACCCCATTTCACAGGATTATACCCGGATTCATGATACAAGGTGGAGATATCGTCTCTGGAAATGGAAGAGGAAATCGATCTATATATGGTGGCACCTTCCGTGATGAGAATTTCAAGTTGAAAAATTCTCATGCAGGTCTGAAATCATCTTCTAGTATCTTTCTTGACGCAAACTTGTCTACTTGCTAAAAACTTTTCAGTTCTTTTTCTTTCTCTCTCTCTCTCCTCCCCCCTTCTTTTTGGGTTTCTGCTTGACATCTCTCTAGCTTTCTCTCTCTCTCTCAAATACGCGAACACATGGATACAGTGCATTCATGAACAGAATAACAATCTTTCTTAATCTGATTTTTGCAGGTGTTGTGTCCATGGTGAACTCAGGGCCCGATTCTAATGGTTCACAGTTTTTCATCACAACAGTTAAGGCTTACTGGTAAGCTTTTGTCTTGACTGTTGAGGTAGCACTATGTAACTTGTTGACTGTTGTGTGGCTGGAGTTGTAGATAATGGATCCATCTCTTAACAGAAACTACATTCACAGTAGCTGTTTCTGCAAGCATTGCTTCTCTATTATTTGCATTTATGGATGTTAGTACAAGGAGTATGGAGCTCATTTATGAAGTCTAGCAGTTTTATTACAATGTCCATGAAATCTTCACATTTATTCGGAAATTGCACAGGTTGGATGGGGAGCATGTTGTTTTTGGCAAAGTGATTGACGGCATGGACACTGTGTATGCCATCGAGGGGGGTGCTGGAACCTACAGTGGGAAGCCTAGGAAGAAGGTGATCATCGTAGATTCTGGGGAGATACCCAAGAGCAAGTGGGAAGAGGACACCCGAATTTCAACAACATAACAGTGGAAAAAGCAGGATCTCAGGTTTAACTTGCTGATCTGGTTTAGATTTTTTGATGTGCATCCTTTTGTACCATGTTTGTTACACTATACCATTGACTACTATATCTCTAGCTAACCTCTTGCCTCATGGGAATACTGTAATCATCTTTTTTGAATACTAAAAACATATTCCTCTTTGACAATTAAATTTTATGTAAGAATGAGTTGGATGTAAGTTTGGGAATTTCCTCCCAATTTGAATCGAATCTCGGGTTGGGTCCTTAAGCTCAGTTCCATCGTGAAAATGATAGGTCAGGGTCCCTTGGGTTGTCCAAATGAAAACTTCTCCAATGCTCAGGTCAGTGTCAGAATACAAAAGAATTATAAGCTGCGAATACAGTAAAAAACCTATAAAAATTTGGGTAGGGAGCATGCATATCAAATTTATAAATGTAGTTATATATAGTGGTGGTACACTCGATCCACTTGGTCCACGTGGTTATGTCTAACTCCACTAAGGCTGCTAAGATCTAAAGGTGCCAAAGATTTGGGTACTTAAGAAATAAAAACATGGATCCTCTGGTCCTAATTTGGTATTTTTCTGCAGTGGTATTTCCACAGCATAAAAGTTCAAAAAAGCATTACAAACTCTTGCAGAGATTAGATTAATTGGATCTGTTTACATGACTAAAAAGGTTGATCATGAAGACACGTGCTAATAATTGACTTATGATTCCTGATTTGCCCATGACCATCTTTCCTTCTCTTCTTAATCTTCTTTTTATTTCAAAATATATTTTCATTTCCAATTTCCATTTTCATTTTCATAATTTCTAAGATTTGAAAAGTTAATAAAAATGAGTTTGTATTTGGATAAATTTTTAGAAAAGTAATGATTTTGTTAGTTTTAATAGGTTGTAGGTTGAGAGAGATAGAAACAATGGAATAGAGAGATGATATAAGGTTATTGAGAGAAAATATATAGGTTATTGGAAAATGTTTTGAAAATGAAAATAAAAAAGAAAATGATATTTGGTGAAAATATGTAAAAAATGATGTGTTTTATTTCTGGAATAGTAGAAAATAAAAAATGGGCTATGGAAATGAGACCAAATGGGGCCTAAACTTTTTTGAGACTGGATAAAACTCGATATCATTATCCGTGATACTTGGCTTGATTTAGTCTCAAAATTATTTGGTTCACTTACGAATACACAACTCGTTCACTTACATTTTTATGGACTTGAGTTTGAGTCTAAATGATATCTGCATCTCATTCTATGCTGGCAGGGGTTAAAGATTTTTAGACTCTCTCCAAATCTTTGTAGCAAAAATTAGGAAATTGTAGACATTGCTTTGCCTGTCTTTGCTCTTAATGGCAAGAACTTCTAACATGGGTCCATAATCCTTTCCCTGTCCAATGTATCCTCTACAGGGAACAACTGAAACTGGTGAATGAGATACTCTGTTACAGTATGGAGGTTTAGTTGTATTATATTGAAACACTATCCTGTCAATATGCATTGATGGACCCTTATGCCCATGCCCAATTGCCCTCCTGACGAATTGCTAGCTTGACAGAACCAAGAAATTACGAAAGGAATTGCGGATACACAAAAGAAATCAACAAAGCCCAAAGTGATGTCTTTACCTACGTCTACTATTTAGGTAGCATACCGTCATTCATTTTTACTAAACATTTTAAAGAAACCTCCTCAAAGATTCTTGGGACTCTGTTGTATATAAAGCAACTTCTCATGTTCAGTTGTCATTGTTGGATTTGGAACCTTGAGTAAGGGGGGCAATTTTTGAGGATAACTCATCAAGATTTGATATCATCCCAAGCACTCCTAGCATTCCACAACAAGATCTGGGGCAGTTGATAGAAGCCAAAGGCAAGAGGATAAAAAAGGCCAACAATTTCCCTTCCAGTGATATCCCTTCCACACAGGACATAGATATAATTAGAAAGAATATCAAGTTCCAAGTAAAATGCCAATTAGGAGTCCACTACTTTAAGAGAACTAAGGTGCACCACCAATTTGAGTACTTCCATTAGAAAGAATTTGAGAATATGCAGCTGGATCCCTGAAAATAACTACTCCAAAGCAGGGACTTGCCCACCACATCACTTGCCATCTTTTCTCTATAACCCCCCCCCCCCCCCCCCCCCCCCAACACCCCTGATTCATATTATCAGTATTCTCCTGGGCAACAATGGAGACCTCTTTCTGTTATATAGTCATTGCTCATAAAATAGTTGTAGCCTTAATACTTACTCTTTTTACCTCTCATTTTTCTACTCTTCTTTTGCTCTAAAATAGTTGTAGCTTTTCTTATATACCGGTTCATTAGATGCGGTGGTCATTTAATATTAGAAGAATTGTACATGGGTACTGGTGTAGGTATGTAGTAACATGGGGGCCATGTCTATTGTCTACTCGTCATGCATGTCCACTTCTTGATTTGCATTGGTAGGCATGCTTAGACTCTAGTGCTTGTAAACTATCTAAATTTTCTTGATTCTCTTATCACATCTTGTTGTGGGATGGCTACATCAATTAATATAATAAATCCTTGCACCTCTCCATCTATGATACCAAACATTAGGATAATGCTATTATATGTTAAATCAATGCATCCAACTCAGCTATAAACTGCTAGATCACACACAATAATGTCAGTTTTATAATATCATCGTATTGTCATCCAACGATTCACAATTCAGACGGATGCATACTCCAGCAGACGACATGAAAATTTTTCCGACCTCCTGTCAAAAAGTTGGGATTGGGATTTGAAATATCACAGTTAAATGCATGCATGAAATAAACCTAAGGAGAAGAACTCTTTTTCTTCCCTTTGCTTCCAAGCTAAGACTATTTGAGCAACTCGAAGAGTATACTCAGATAGGAGGATTTAGAATGTATGATTCTAAGTTATTGGGACCATTGTGATAGCCCACGTCCCAAGGTTAAATCTATGGGCAAAAACCCTCTTTGTTTTGGCCTTAATTTATACCTTATTTTTGTCAAATTTAGGACCAAGATTTCACCAGATTTCATATCTTGCTTTGCTCTCAATCTTCCAAAAAGAACCTAATAAATAAAATTAACTGTTCATATGAAAGAGAACTGGTAAAAGAAGAATTAAGCAAAATGATTTATAAAGTTCTTAGCTTTAGCCAGTTGCAGACTAGTGCTTTTTCCCCACCATGGAAAGAATAACTTTTGTTATCATTGGAAAGTTCAAGCCCACAGATCAATTCATCTACCAGCTTCACCAATTGAAAAATTAAGGAAACAAAGAAAAAAAGAACATCATTTCACACATATATTGAGGGAAAAAAAGAAAAAGAAACACTGTTTATAAGTATGCTGTATACAGAAATAGCAAAATGAAGGTAGAAAATTAAACTAGGCAATAATGAAGAAGCTCTACTTAGATAATGCGAAAATAGAAAATGTAGAATCGAATCGAATTTAGTTTTCTGAAGACTTTATTCATCCCTCATTGATGCTCGAAAATCTCCTAATGAACAACCTCTTAAAATACAATGATTCTTTAACAGATTCTTAAAATATGGCACTTTAATTAATCGTAACTCTTTAATATTCTAATTTGAAACTTCCTCTATGAAAATATTCATCAACAAAAAGAAAAAAGTACTTTTCACGTGTGAAATTATAGAATATGTTCTTTGAGATCAAGCTAAATTTGTAATTGCTTTGGATACTTTTTATAGCTTTTAGCAATATTTTAATGCAAGATACCTCTTATTGATTAAATAAAAAAAATAGTAGATCTATCACAATAAAAACAACAATGATTTCACCTGATTTAGATTCTTTATTTCAATATTTGTTTTATATCATATTCTATTGCATGGATGTACAATACATATATTAAATATTTTTTTATAAAAATAATTAATTAAAAATTAAATACATTTAATATATATACATCACATTAAAATAAAAAATAAAATACGAAGTGAAATTGAGGATCCAAAATGGTTTCCACCTATCATCAATTAGCATTCACTCCTTTTCCACCAATCAAATTTAGAAAATCATTGCAATTAACTCAATCAATTATTACTTCCCAAACCAAGAGAAAATGATACCCCCGCCGCCCCCCCCCACCCCAACAACAACAACAACAACAACAACCAAAAAATAAAAATAAAAAATAAAATTGCTGGATGTAATATATTATATTGTTCCATAGGGCAACTGGGTCCATTATGCACATATCATAGATCTGTCTAGCATGGCCAGACCTGTAATAAAACCAGAAAACCAGTGGCAATTCCACCAATCAAATCTTATATAACATCACCAAAAAGAAAAGCCCCCTTCGTCATAAAAACCCAAAATAATCTGATCAATAAACTTAGCCCAAAAAAAGAAAAAAAAAAAAAAAGGGAAAAAGAAAAAGAAAAAAAATTCACCCCCAAATCCCATATTCCATCCACCACCATGGCTATGGCTTTCAAGATGGTACTCACAAACCCATCAAACCAATTTCACACACAACACACAGTGGACTGTGCTTTAAACACCTCCAAATCTTGATTATAATTTTCATATACTGTAAGAATATTAACTTTAACTCTGATTATGGTTGTCTTGTTTGTCTGTGTGTCTGAAGGCGACGACGGGGATGTGGGTGACTGAGGAATGCAAGAATTCATTCATGGAGATGAAGTGGAAGAAGGTGCATAAGTATATAGTGTTCAAGATTGATGAGGGCTCTAAGCGGCTGACCGTCGACAAAGTCGGCGGCCCCGGAGAAGGCTACGATGATCTCGCCGCCGCCTTGCCGGTGGACGACTGCCGCTATGCTGTCTTTGATTTTGACTTTGTCACCGTTGACAATTGCCGGAAGAGCAAGATCTTCTTCATTGCATGGTTTGTACTCACTAGCTACTCCTAAACTAAATTATATTACTATTTTGTCTTTCCTAGGTTAATTTTTGGATTAATTTTTATTTTCTATTTTATTTTATAAATATATATTAATTATAATATATTTGGTATTTATTTATAATATAAAATATTTATTAAAATAAAAAAATATAAATTGATTCGGCCTAGCTATCGATCGAAAGATGAAATGAAAATTTTAACATCCATGCATTTGAAATTAATTTGCAGTATATCAAGAATTAAGAACTTAGAAACCAATCCAATTGTAGAAAAATGCTTATATTTGCTCCTTTAAATTGAATTTTTTAAATTTTTAATAAAGAATATTATTATTGATTTATCAATTATTCTCTATGAAACTTGAACGTGCCATTTTCATCTTGTCACATGTGTAAATTTACCACTATGCCCCTGACATTTTTCTATTTAGCGTTGAACTTAAGCACTATCCACTTTCAAAGGGATAGTATCAAGGAAAGTTTTAGTTCGAATTAAATTTGGCTAAATCTCAAATAAAAAATTTCTAATTATCTTTATTCAGTCCACACGTGAATAGCTACAAGAAAATCACAATTGTCGAGTCTAGTAGTGTGGGCATGTAATTCTTTCAGGGATCGAAGCAATATCGATTGTACTAATCCTAATCCTAGATTAAGAGTGGGTTTGAGGTTGCAGGGTACTCGAATTATATTGGGACCGATCCCCTGCTGAAAAAAAAAAAAAAAAGGTCTGAGAAAATCACAAGCTACGTGAAGTTACACTTTTCTTGTGATATTTAAGTCTGACGTACAAATTATTGTAATAGTAAAACTTTTATAAAATTATAATTTTTTTAAATAAAATTTTAACTTTTGATGTGTATTTATATGTAAATAATAATAAAAAAAATTATTGATGAAAATGTATATTTGCAGGGCTCCAACGGCATCAAGAATCCGAGCCAAAATGCTGTATGCAACCTCCAAAGATGGACTAAGGAGAGCATTGGATGGAATCCATTATGAAGTGCAGGCTACGGATCCAACCGAGATGGGGTTCGATGTCATTAAGGACAGAGTCAAATAATTTAATGACAATGTACATCTCATAATTATCATAATTAAAATCAAATCATGTTTTGGAATCTAAAATTACTTTAGTTTAACAATTTAATAATTCCACTTACACATGCTTTCTTCTTGTTATTGTTGCCACAACCTTTCCTAAGATGGGGATTGGGATGCTAATTGCATTCTTAATCTCTAATTAATTAATTAATTAATTTGCTACAATATAAATTACTGATCAATTGATCGAGTGGCATAAATTTTAAATTGTCTGATTTCAGGTCCTAATGGCCCAATATATAAATTTTCAAATCATACCATCTAGCATTATGCATGATTATATACATTTATGGCTGGTTTGGTTGGATTTTTAAATTATCTTATGATTACTTATTATGTGATGATTTATGTGAATTTTTTATCATTGTGATATAATTTGGCTGAATATGATAAATAAATCCATGGGGTGGCATATTAATTTATCATGAGAATTGTACATATAAACACTGACTTTTGATATTCATGTCGGTTTGAGTATTTATTGTCATTCCAACCAAATGAATAATAAAGTAGAATAAAAATAATATATCTCATCTTATCATTTCAACCAAATTAATCCTTAATATAATAAAATAATTGTGATGGTTTAACAATTAAACCACCTTTTTCCAAGGCTATCCCTTCTTTGTTTCTTTCTCGTCATTTTCAATAAATTACCTCTTGATTTTGATCACATTTCCCCCCCTAATTTTTCTTATTTTTTGAGTGCCCCCCCCCCCGCCCCCCTATTTTCTAGAAAGAGTGGTGGAAAACCACTTTAAGCAAACTCCTTTTATTTGCCTCCACAAAATTGTGTGACCCCATCTAAGAACTAATTCCACTTTTCAACTTATGGATAAGTTGGAATTATGAAAAGTAATGATTATAAGTAGAGAACAAAGGGTATTTGATTAGAAATTTTAGCAAAGATTTTGTATGTGTTTGAATTGGATTGAATCTTAAAATTCGTGAGAATTTAAACTATAAATTAATTATATATATGTATATATAAAGACGATATCATTGAATAAATTAATTACTTTATGTGTAACGCCCCAATCGGGAGGCGCCTGCTTTCGACTGAGGTGCTACTCACACAATGCTACATGTCATCATTGTAATACAAAATACATTTCTCAAAATTTTCAAAATAAATCTATCCCACAACCATCTCCATCGGATATTTATTTATGAGCCTTAACATATCGAATCACACTTGGCACTTCTATCACTCTCATTGGCTCATGTGTGGTTGGAGTTAGTCTATCTTCATCACTTGTTCTTATCTGGGGGTAAGGAAGGAGAACAATAATAACAACGTAAGTTTGAATGATTTAGTGAGATAATTTAACAATAACCACAAGGTATCAACGTCATAATCATTATATAAGAGACAAGTAGAGGTACATTGATTCCCAAGAGCTGTGAGAAAACATTTTAATCAAAATTTAGAGTGATCCATCTCACCACCGTCTCATTCCAGTGATGAGACTTCACAAATTTACTAACTCTCACAAGGTAATTTTAAATCACGATTACGACCACAAGGGGTCGACATATCACTTGAAAAATCACTGAGTTTGTATCAAATATTTGAGTTTCAAACATAAGATAAAATTAATAACCACTTTCACACTTTTGCTGTTGGTGGTTCTCCTACCATATTACTCCATTTTCGAAAATATGAAAATTCTTATTCCTCCAAAGTACTAAATGATCGACTCGGACACTTAATCACTCACTAGGCATGGCTAGCTACACGTTTGATCCTGCTCATAGATAGCTACCTTTAGCTAGCCTGCTGAGTAGGGATTATGTGTGCATCGTGCACGGGTATCAGCCGAAAGGTTTGTCATCGTCGGTCCGTTCTACCCGGTCGCCTTTCGTAACCGATCTCAGGGCCCACCCCCAAGGGCATTAACACTTTCACTGTTATCACTTAACATGACCAACATCATTCCACTGAACACATCAAGTCGCCTTGTTAACACGAAATCACTAATTCGGTCCTCGGTTGATTTCAAGATAGACATGGCGAAAATAACATATATTTCAAAATTGCTTTTTAGTTTCCTCAACACAATCGCCAACTTTAGATAAAGCGATATTAATTAATATCAATAAAAGCACTAAGTGAAAAAGAGCGATGTGGAGTACTATTTTCGTAAACTGTTTAGTTTCTCAAAACTCGTTCACACACTTGGACTCAAGTGGATGGAGAACTATTTTCATAAACATTTAACTTTATCAGAACTTGGGTGGAAGTGAATTGCGTGGTGCTGAATCAATCATATAAAATGGCTGAGGGGCTTAGGTACGAATAGTCCAAGAATTACAGATAAGGGTAAGAGAAGTTCAATCAACTACTGAGAGAGTTCACGAGCAGCAAGCCAATGTTACATAGGTAAATAGTAATCTTTAGTAGAAGGGAGGCCAAATAGAATTGATATACATGTATCAACGTAAACGTACAAGATAAGAAATCATATCCATTAAAATTGAGAGTTTAGGTAGCAATAATTCGAGAATTTCGAGCATAAGGGATAGTTCAAACAAATTGATCAAGTAAACATGAGGGCCAAAGAATAGCATAGAACAAGCACGTATCGATCATCGAATCTTAACACAAATACACAAATAGAACCAAGTGGCAAGATATAACAACCAGCACATATGTTTTCCCCCCAGCAAAAAAGCCAATGTAAACTCACCTGGAAAATGTAGAGGAATTCTTAATCGTATAGTCACTCAGGATCTGGCTTCTTAATCAAATCGAAAGCACTGTCACAAAATAACTTGAGCCATCATCTTATCAATCTTCTAAGTCTTCACTATAAGCATAATGAACATCATTATCAAACTTAAGGTTATTCTTATATAGTCCTGATACTCTTTAAATATTTGGAAGGTTCAAGACCTGGTTTCCTATTCACTTCAATGTTCAAGTAAAATAGTCCAAACCAACATTGTTTTGTTTTCTGAATCAAAATTCCTCAACATGCATAAATGTCCTCATCAAGTTTCTTTGTATTACCTTAATTGTCTAGTTATAATTTTCAAATTCCTTATTATATTCATACGGTTAAAGTAATCATGTGCCACCATCCTTAACTCAACAAGTCGATAACAATAGTCAAAAGTCATCTAAGGTCTTAACTAAAATCTGACAATTCCTCTGAGTTGATTGGATTCAAGACTATATTAGTTGTAAAATTAATACATAACCTTAGGTTGGATCGTAGTTTAACAATCCTAACCTAGGTCATAATTAAACTTTATCTGAAGTCTAATACATCCGATAATTGAATCGAATTAAAGTTCGATTATTAAAATTTACTCAATTTGGGTCGAATCAAGATTCAGCCTCAAGCTGAGAATAACCTAGATGAGCCCGGAACACTATTATGCACAAACTGGTTCAAAATCGCCGTCACGCGCCATCACTGGGCAGCCACGCGCCGCCGTCGGACCACCACGGGCCACCATAAAAAATGAAGACTGCTGCCACCACAAGATGCGTCTCATCAAGGAGAGCTAAAACCCCCAACCAATTTTTAGTTTTGACTTCGGGAAGCCACTCAATTTGGAGTTTAAAGTTGCAGCAACCCTAACTCACCACCGCCGCACCACCGCCTTAATTCCTCCACCACCTCTAGTTGAAACCCAAAATTAACATCACCAAGAGCTTACCCTTAAGCTCACGATCAAAACCCACTACAGCACCACCATTTTTCGCCATTGGAAATGGCAGAACCGTCACTCTCGCCGAGCTCTGCCGTTGGGCTCGATTTTTCGGCAGTTCCACTGGTTGTTTGGGGTTAAATTTGGTATGAAATTGATCCTTGAGCTGAGATATAGCTTTATACGGTTTTTGTTTCAGGTTTCATGGCCATTTTCCAGTGGTTCGACGGCGGGACAAAAGTTGGGCCATTTTTGAGAATTTGACAAAAATGGGTTCTTCAACTATATATATAAAATACTTTAGCCTCTTCAATTTTGACCCCCAAACTTCTGACCGACTGCATTTTCACCCCAAAAGTTTTAACCACCTTCATTTTGGTCCTTGGCCTTCAATTGAGTCCTCCAACTTTTATTTCTAGCACTTTGACCCCCATAATTCCTATTTTTGGGCAATTAGGTCCAAATAAATTTATTTTGAGGTCCTCAAACTTTTATTTCTCTCATATTGACCCCCAAAACTTTTGAAATCTTTGTAATCAAGTCATTTTTATTTCTTTTTTTCGAGCCTTAAAATCTGATTATTCGATATCTTGATATCTAAACTTTTAATTTTCAAAATACTGAATTTTAGAGGTGTAACATTATGCGTACTTAAAACTCATCAAAATTTAAACTACACATATGATGAATAATATTGGTATACTATTCATTAATAGCAATGTCCAATTGTGTCAATTTCAAAATAATTGTGATTTGATGAACCACTATTCCATGGTCTACTTGTTTGTGATTGAGTTGAAAGGGAATATGTCCTTTTCTCCATTTTCTTTTCTGTTTTTCTTTTTCCTAATATAGACAACCTTGTCAAATTAGTCTCAAAGAGTTCTTGATGCTATAGCCTATCTTATATGACTTCAATTTTAAGGGAAGAGTTGAAATATTAGCAAGAGGGTGATGATATTTACATTCTATTTTTTAAAATTATTTATTTTAGAAGATGAAATTACACCTAGTAAGTTAGTTTATTATTTTTTTTAAGAGAATATTACAAATGACAAGAATTATCTTTACAATAATTCAACAATATCAAATTATTAAATCAAGTAAATAAAAGTATAAACTGCACAACCAGATACACGCAAAATTTCAAGTGAAAGGTCTTATTTGTTAAATCACAACAAATTTTCTTTTGTCGCAATATATTATTTAAAAATTTAATGATAACAACCATTTATACTTAAATTATCACTATTACAAATCAATGACGGATGATGTATGGTTGCTGAGTTATCACTCTATATATTATTAATTATTTACAATGATAATTATTTACTAATTATTTTCTTGCTGCAACCTTAATTATTACATGAGAGAAATCATTAGCAATATAAAAATGAAATTAAAAATAACATAAATTACTATTTAGAGGAAAATGGTGCCAATAAATGTCACTTTCACTTGGAAAGAAAAGAAGCCAATGGATCATAATTTGTTGAAATTAATTCTTCTCTGATGATAATTATGTCTGTTGGTATTCCAAATTATTGATGGCAGTTAGCACACAATAATGCCGCCATGGTAATAAAATATAAAATTGTCTTCTACATTGATTTTCCTATCTCCTTTCATTATTATTTCCAAAATGCGGTAAGTCCCTTTTTTCTTTTTTTTTTAACTAACGATTTTGACACATTTTACTATTTTTTTTTTATGATATAAAATAAATGAGCTGTTTGTTTTTTTATTTATTTATATGAAGACTGATTTTTTTTTTAATTTATATACATTCATTTAAATTTTTAGATAAATAAAAATAAAAAGTTTTAATCAAATAATAATAGTGGAATACGGAGTCTGTAGGTTGTAAATGATATTGTATAAATTGTAGTTACGAGAATTAAAAGATAAAAACGTTGTATTTTAAACATATCACTTAAAAACACACGAAAAATTGACACTTTATTAATGGTGTAGATAATATTATATAAATTTTCTATAAAGCATAAATGAAATTATGAAACTATTTTACTTCCAATAAATTAACAAACAAGAGAAAGAATAACTATTATCATGTGTTTATTATTTATACAAATTGATTGATGTTTTTAGGGCCTCAATTTTGTTAAAATTTACTGTTTTAGTACTGTGTTTTAGGGCTGTCAATGAGTCGGATTTGCCATATTCGAATCCAAATTCGATAAACAAATTTCAGATCCTAATCCGATCCGAAATCCTATAGAATTTTTGTTAATCAGTATCATATCCGAATCCGATGGATATCTAAAACCCGATTAAAAAATTCGATCCAATTTATTTTTTTCTTTTAAATTTGATAAAAATATTGTATTTATAAAATAAATATATGTCATATTTGAATTTTTAATAATTTTTTATTATATATTAGTTCAAAAGTTAAATATTTGAATACTAAACTCCTTTTTCATATTATATTAATATATAGATGAACTATTATATGTTATTATATTTGACATTTTATCAATATCTCTCTTATTTTTTAGGTTAAAAACTCAATATTAATAGTGTAATATAGACATTAATATAGATCTTAGGTTAATATAATACATAGATTTTATTTTAAAATATTTATTCATATTATATATAAGAGTATTAATTTATTAAAAAATATTAAGGTTCGGATTCGAATCTTTAACGGATCGGATTGCTTAATTTCATATCCAATCCACTTATTTCAGATTTTAAATATTTATAATCGAATCTGATCAATTGAATATTTTAATAGGATCAAAATCCTAAAATTTAGATTGAATTCGGATTAAAATCCGATCCATTGATAGCCCTATTGTGTTTTGAAATCCTAGTTTCTGAGTCTCACAGCCCATTTTAATGGGCCAAAGATCCACAGCTGAGCCCAAATCAAGGTCCTAAGTGGGCAGATAAGTTTAGCCCACATTAAAGCTTGAAAGAATAGAGGGTTCACATTTCATGATTTGGAGGCCCGCTTGGTTTTATTTTCATTCTCATATATATATTTTTTGCTTTCGTCATCTGCCTTGTATGATTATCAATCAAATAAAATGTTAACAAGAATATTTCTAATGGAATATCTTTTAGAGAGAAGCATTACACATGGTATGCTCCCAACCCATCAGCTTATTTTTTCGTTTTACGCCCCGACTGCTAGAACAATTGGTCTTAGAATCAGAAATAAATAGGCATATTGTCTCACTTTACTAGAGGAGTGGGAGTGGTGACAAAATTTTTAAACTTTTGGAAAGGTAGTTAAGGAAAATGAATTGAAAATGAATTTGTATTTTGATAAATTATTGAAAAAGTAATAATTTTATGGGGTTTAGTAGGTTATAGGTAAAGATAAATAGTAATAATAATAATAGAAAGAGAAGATATATAAATTACTAAGAGAAAATATATATGTTGTTAGAGAATGCATTTTGAGAATAAAAATTAAAAATGAATTGAATAAAAATATGTGAAAAATGACGTACTGATGTGTTAAATTTTAAAGAGCAGAAAATATGAAAAGGAGGCTTGAAAATAAAACTAAACATGGGCCTAAGTTTTGGTTTAAACCCATTACATCAATAATGAATTAATAATTTTATGATTGTAGATTTTAGGTTAAGAATTAGTACTTATTTTTGTCATAAAATCTATTATTGATGCCCTTTCAATACTTATATACTAACCAAATAGAATCTTAAGGGATTAAATTATGCACAATAATATTAATAATTATTAACTTCATTATATCTCAAATATAATCAATTATTGCATGTTAGGTGAACTTTACCATCCATGTGTACGTTTATAGAAATAGCTTTATGACTCATGAGAATTTCATTTTGGTTAGGTTGGCTCATGCATACATTAATGCACCTACAAAATTAAGGCGTGCAATTAAATTTATTCACGATTGAAAATTTGAAATTATTTTCTAATATATATATATATATATATATAAATAACTCTTTTTTTTTTCCTTGAGAGAATATGCCAAAGAGTTAGAGGGAACAACTTAAAGAGAATGAAGATTTCACTTTTACTTTTACTTTTACTTTCGCTTTTATCAAATTATTAGGACTACTCTTTTGTTCTAATTGATTGATTGGTCAAGCTTTATGAGTTTTTTTCTCAAATGAATTTTTTTTTTTTTTTGTGTGCGTAAAATGCATATGATCCCTAAAATGATTTATTTATCAATGATATTTAAATAAAATGACCAAAAATTATATCACTTGCTCCTTTTCATATAGACTTCAATCCAATTTAGCCATATTACTTCAAATTTCTTTAGCCGCCTACCTTATAGATTTGAGCTTTATAGGATTTTCTTTGCGCAAACTCCAAGAACTTTTATATTTTGTGACAAACTCGAAAAGAACCAATATAATTCAGTTTTTTATGAAATCGACCCTCAATTAAAGAACTTTTTTCGAACTCAAATTAATGACCCATTATTCATAAATCGAGGCCCCATAACAATTCTATTTTTTTTATTTTTGAAATATTAATTGAGCAATATTTGGGAAAAAATAAAAGTAAAAGAACTAAACGTAAAAATCACATGGTAAGGATTTGTTTGGTTTTATTTTCAAAACCCATTTTCATATTTTCTACTATTCTAAAAATAAAATAAATTATTTTTTATATTTTTTCACCCAACTTCATTTTTATTTTCAAAATATATTTTTCAATAACATAAATATCTTCTCCTATTAATTTGTATATATTCTCTTTCTATGTCATTATTTTTATCTCTTTTCACCTATAATTTATTAAAACCAACATAATCATTACTTTTTTAATAATTTATCTACATACAAACTATTTTTAATTTATTTTTATTAATTAATTTTTTAAATTTTAAAAATGATGAAAATAAAAAAAACAAAAAAAAAAAAACCAAAGGGACTCTAAAATTTGGATTCCCATAATTAAAGCCCATGGCCCACTCCTCTATCAACTCACCAAATATCAAAGAAAGCGACTCGCACTGACACACTTGACCACGCTTTTTCACTTTTTCCCGGGCCAAAACATTTCTTCCAGACCAAGAAACAAAAATAGAGCAACACGACGCCGTGTGACATCTCAGCTCCTTTACACGACGTCGTTTACTTGCCCTTGGGCTAATCATTTTCCGCCATGTCCGCAGCAAAATGTGCAACCTTTTGCTGACTTACGAGTCGTGCTCAAGACAAAATCATGTCTCCGTTTCCCGCATATGTAGTAATTATTTCATTAGTTACGCTGTTAAGTAATTAAAAGTTAAAAATATCAATATTATTGTAAAAATTAAATATTTTTTTATCTTTAAAATATAAATTATGATGCTAAATTTAGAATTTTGATTCTCATAATAGGTTAAACCTTAAATTGTTATCGTTCAATTTAAATAAATCAAGTCCATTCAATCAGTTATCAGGTAATCTTTCTTGATATTTCTTAAGGTTCAGAGTTGTTTCGGTTTGGGATGAGAAAGATGTTAAAGAATAAATTTTGATCCTAACTCAACCCCAAAAATTAACTCAAGAAGTGAGAATTGTTCAAAATTATGTATACAGATCACAACTTATTTATTTCATCGATATGAGACACTAACACACCCTACGCATGCTCAAAAATAGATATATGGAGTGTGAAATAACATGAAATAAGTGTCTTAACAACACTGAATAACCCAATATCGAAAATGATGACTCCGATATCGTGTTAAAGAATGAACATTGACCCTAACTCAACTCCAGAATCTAGTTCAAGAAGTGAGGATTGCTCAAACTCATGTCTAGAAACTACAACTTATTTATTTCATTATTTTGGGACACTAACAAAAGGAGTACCGACCAATTGCCCTTTCATTTATTTTATATATTCAATAAAACTTACATGTTCAAATAATCAACAAATTTTGAAAAACCTTCCTTATCTCAGAGCAAGTTCAGTATTTTAATGATTTTAAATTTAATAATAAATTGTACAATTTTTACTTTATATAATTATTATTATCATAATTATTATACAAAATTATATATTTAGATGTATACTTTTAATATAAAGAATGTGATAATTGTCACAAATAATATATAACAAATGTTAAATGCAAGCCAATGTGCAAACGACAGCTAGATAATTAACGAAATAGAAAGGACATGAGCTCCCTCTTAAATCAGTGATTTATCATCACTTCACTGCAACTTCACTTACTCAAAAATCCTATCTTTCTTTCCCTCTCGGCCATGGCTCCTCTTCTTCTTCTTCTTCAGCTGCTCTTCTTGATACTTTTAATCACCCAAATTTCAGCTGATCAGAGCGCCAAAACTTACATAATCAGAGTAGACACTTCATCCAAGCCGTCGGTTTTTCCAACCCATTACCACTGGTACACTGCCCAGTTCACTGAGCCCACCACCATTCTTCACGTCTACGACACGGTCTTCCATGGATTTTCCGCCGTTTTGACTCCACACCAAGCCGCTTCAGTTCTCCAGCACCCCTCAGTCCTCGCTGCATTTGAAGACCGCCGCCGGAACCTCCACACCACTCGTTCGCCGCAGTTTCTCGGGCTGCGGAACCAGCGCGGGCTGTGGTCGGAGTCTGACTATGGTTCCGATGTTATTATAGGAGTTTTCGATACCGGGATTTGGCCGGAGAGACGGAGCTTCTCCGACCTGAATCTGGGGCCCGTGCCGAAACGATGGAGAGGAACATGTGAAACAGGTGTGAAGTTCAGTGTGAAGAATTGTAACAGAAAAATCGTTGGCGCGAGGTTCTTTTCCAAGGGACATGAGGCGGCAGCCGCTTCGGGAATTGGTGGAATTGTTGGCGGAATTAACGAGACGATTGAATTTAAATCGCCGAGGGATGCCGATGGGCATGGGACCCACACTGCTTCCACGGCCGCCGGAAGATACGCTTTCAGGGCGAGCATGGAGGGCTACGCTTCCGGGGTTGCAAAAGGCGTGGCGCCGAAAGCTCGTTTGGCGGTTTACAAAGTGTGCTGGAAGAATGCAGGCTGCTTTGATTCTGATATTTTAGCTGCGTTTGACGCCGCCGTGAACGACGGTGTTGATGTCATTTCAATTTCAATTGGAGGAAGTGACGGCATTTCCTCGCCGTATTATCTCGATCCGATTGCGATCGGTGCTTACAGTGCTGTGTCGAGAGGAATTTTCGTTTCTTCCTCAGCTGGAAACGACGGGCCTAATGCGATGTCAGTGACTAATCTCGCCCCCTGGCTCGCCACCGTCGGCGCTGGTACAATCGATCGAAATTTTCCTGCGATTGTAATTCTCAGCGACGGGAGAAAATTCTCCGGCGTATCTTTATACGCCGGTGAACCATTGAACGGCAAAATGTATCCTCTTATTTATCCCGGCAAATCAGGGGTCCTTTCTGCTTCTCTTTGTATGGAAAATGCACTCAATCCTGATCTCGTAAGAGGTAAAGTAGTGATCTGTGATCGCGGCAGCAGCCCACGTGTCGCGAAGGGATTGGTCGTCAAGAAAGCTGGCGGAGTCGGAATGATCCTCACCAATGGAGCTTCCAACGGAGAGGGTTTAGTCGGAGATGCTCACTTGATTCCAGCTTGTGCAGTGGGTTCTTCTGAGGGTGACGAAATCAAAGCCTATTTAGCTTCCAATCCTAATGCAACTGCAACAATTAATTTCCAGGGAACCGTGATCGGCGTGAAACCAGCTCCGGTGGTGGCGTCGTTTTCCGGCAGGGGACCAAATGGCTTAAACCCAGAGATTCTTAAACCGGATTTAATTGCTCCCGGAGTGAACATCTTAGCCGCCTGGACCGAGGCAGTCGGCCCGACGGGCTTGGATTCAGATACCAGAAAATCTGAGTTCAATATCTTGTCGGGAACTTCCATGGCTTGCCCACATGTAAGCGGCGCCGCCGCCTTGCTCAAATCCGCCCATCCCGACTGGAGCCCCGCCGCCATAAGGTCGGCAATGATGACCACCGCGACTTTCATTGATAATTCCTTCAATCCAATGGCCGATGAATCTAGCAAAAAACCGGCAACTCCGTACGATTACGGCGCCGGCCATTTGAATCTTGATTTAGCCATGGATCCGGGGCTAGTCTATGACTTAACAGACGGCGATTACGTTAGTTTCTTGTGCGCTATTGAGTATGGTCCAAAGACAATTCAGGTGATCACACGATCACGAGTCAATTGCCCGATGAGGAAGCCGTTGCCGGAGAACTTGAATTACCCGTCGATTGCGGCTTTGTTTCCAGCCGGGTCGGTGGGTGTATCCAGCAAGACGTTCTTCCGGATGGTCACGAATGTGGGCGGGTCGAATGCGGCGTATCAGGTCAAGGTGGATCCGCCGAAAGGAGTTAAGGTTAGCGTGAAGCCTGGAAAAATGGTTTTCTCCCAGACTGTGAGGAGATTAGGGTACTATGTTACCATAACGGTGGACAGCAAGAATCTGGTGTTGGGTGATTCGGGTGCGGTATTCGGGTCTCTTTCTTGGGTGGATGGGAAGCACGTGGTTCGGAGCCCCATTGTGGTTACTCAGACCGATCCGTTGTAAATTGGAACAAAACCTTAGTATGATGAGTTTGATAATACTAGGTAGCTTGATGTTGTTATAATGGTAAGTTGGAAGAGGAGAAATGCCTTTTAGTGTGCTTTTTTTTTTTTTTGGGGGGGGGGGGGGGGGGTTTCGCCTTTCTTAAATTTGCTTTTATTTTTTATTTTTTTCTATTTAACTAGGCTTTTTATATTTTAAATTTGCTATGTATTTATAGAGTGAGATGTTGTATGTGTTCATTTTATTGTACACACTACACAAGCAAGATTTGGGATCCCTATCAAGTAAGGGCTAGTTTGATTTGATTATTAAATTATATCAGGATTATTTATCATGTGATAATTTGTGTGATTTTTTATCATTGTGATATGATTTGGTTGACATGATAAATAAATTCATGGGGGTAGCATGTTAATTTATCATAATTTCACATTTAAACATGGGCTTTTTGTTGATTGTTTATTGTCACTCCAACCAAATAAATGATAAGGTGGGATAAAAATATTATATTCCACTTTTATCATCTCAACCAAATTGGCCCTAAGTCTTTTAATCTTTTATTTTAAATTATAAATATATATGAATCGTATTAAATATTTTCTTAAGAAACATTTCATTATAACTCACATATATTTGATATATATTAATAAAATAAAATATAAATAAGACTAAAACATGTGAAATATGCAACAAATTATAGCAAGTCTCCAATGCTTAAGTCATTAATAATATTTGAAAGAAAAACAAACAAAATATTTAAGTGAAAAAAAGACTTTGAAGGAAAAAATATATTTTTTTCCTTTAATTACACAATCAAATTTTTTTGAACTCCCAAGTTTATACTTTTATGTATAAGGACAATGCCATTTCATAATCTACCACTTGATTATCAACTCAATCTTCCCTCCAACTTCACAAATTGGGCGTTTCAAGTTCATTTGTTGGGCTTACTTATGCATGCATTTTAGAATTGGACTATCATTTTTTATTGCTTGGAAAACTTACATCCTATTTGGTTTTATTTTTATTTCTAATTTTTATTTTTATTATTTCAAAATATTAAATAGTAATTTTTATTTTAGGTCGTTGGGGATGATCTCAACAAAAATCCTCCAACACCCAACTCAAATAAGAGGATCAGATATAATTATATAGGAATATTTTAATATGAAAAGTGTGTAAAGTGTTTAATAAGCATACCTGCTAATACCGGACTAATAGTGCTATTTATAGTAACGTTGCTTGAGATATCTCTTTGCAAGTGGCATCATCATAGGTGTTCATAAAAATGTAATCCAACGGATAATATTTGTTCAGTTTGGATCCAGGTTGGCGGGTCGAGGCTCAACTCGGATCCTGATTTGTTACTTGAGTTCTTTGCTTGGGCTGCCCTTCATGGATTATGGGCTTCTACAGATTGGACCAGCCCAATCAAATTCTATAGTATAATTTAAGTGAAAAATCTTATCAAGGTGTAACATCTCAATTCGAATTTGTGCTTCTTGTCTTCTCTTTTTTAATTGGATTTGTGGTTCTTGTCCGTACAACGTGCCTGGCGGCATTGCTACCATTTTCTTTTCCTTAATTTGGATTTATGGTTCCTTTCTTTCCCAAGAAAAAAAAAAAAAAAAAAGAAAGGATTTATGGTTCTTGATCGGACAACATGGACTAACGGCGTTGTTACTTCTTCTTTCCCCACTACTATATATTAGAAAGCTAGCTATTGTCTTATGTTATACATACAGCAAGGGAAAATCTTATCATATTGTTAGTATTATCAGGTTCATTGCTTGCAATTGTTCTTGGAGCATACGTAGAACCCACTCGCCCAATACCAACAAATTGGGTCATCCAAACCTCTGCCTCCGAAAGGAAAATGTTACAAAACTTCATTTCTACGTCTAAGTTATGATTGGTGGCGACAACCCAACCATTTGGAAGGTGGCTGAAACCAACCTAACCGATATTCTCCCATCAGCTTTCGGGCTTGTGAGCGTCTTGCACAACTTAGTAACATTAGGCCCGAAATTCAACTCCAAAGAAGTGGGTCGGATCCAGGGAATTATCGGGCTTAACAAATTGAACTTTTTTGCTTCTTTATAACGAGCCTTATCAAGTTAAACTTGATAAAGCTCACTAAGGCTTTGTCTATTTCAAAGAGCCAAGCTTGAGCTTGATTGTTTAGGCTCGATCAAGCTTGGCTGTTGATGAGGCTCCTGCTCATGGTGTTATTCAATATAATGTGGTTGTTTTCATGTGGATAATGATGTTATTCACTTTTATGATTTCTTCATTTCTAATATGTTTGCTATCTTCTCCAGTACTGTGGATCTTTTATTATATTTTATAATTTTTTATTCTAACTTCATGAATACATGCTAAGTATATTTGATTTTCAATTAATTATTTTTATAAAAAAATATTGAATATACTTGGGCATATCTCCATAAAATGGAATATGAGATGAAATACGAAATGAAATATAATAGAGAATTCTCTCCACTCCCTTTCCAAATCTTGAAAAGAAGGGGTAGCATATATGATATACATGGAAAATTTTATTATATTACAAAATATTAAAATTTTAACTACAATCAATTCGTGATTTATGTCAACCATTTGGAAGGTGGCCAAATCTAACCCAATGGATATATATATATATATTGTATATATAGTATTATAGTGCTCACTGCCCTTGCATTAGGAGTTTTATGTGTTATTGGATGAAGTAGTGACATTTGGGCCTGAAGTTGACTCAAAAGAATTGGACGTTGAAGTCTAGTACTTTTTGGCATATATATTCCAACCCAAGTCATCATGCGATGTTCCCATTGTGTATTTAGTAGTTCATAATTAATAATGGTATATGATATGAGTTCGCAAACATTTTTAGCCAATGGATTTGGTTGGCATGGATAGGGTATCTACTTCAATTATTCATTCTCGGGGTGCAAACAAATCAAGCCAGCTTGCGAGGCTAATGATTTGAAAAGTATTCAAATTCGAGCAAAATAATTCTTGTACGTGGATTTGCGAGTCTATATTTTTTTAATAATATATATATATTATAATAATATATTAATTTTTTATATATTATGAAATAATTTCACGTTTTGAGTTTGAGCTCAAACTCAAACTCAACCCTATAATCTTATCACAATCTTGACCTTAGTGAATCCAGCCCAAATTCATCTCGAGTCTCAATTTACTGAGCTTGTTGAGCTCGGATCTAATCTCAACTCCACTCACTTGCATCTCTAATTCATTCTAAATTCTTAACTAAACATGAGTAAGGAACACTTAAATCTTTTGCAATTTTTGAAATGTAGGATGTATAAGAGAGTAAATACAATATAAAAAGTTAAAATGCTAGGTAAGTAGTAAGAAACATAAGTGCATGCCTTGTAGGGTTTAATTAAGATATATATTTAGTCAAGGCGTGGTACTTAACATATTTTCAGTTGCTATATTACAATCAATATGCTAGTTTGATGGTTTCGTATTCATTTGATAATTAGAGTCATTTTTTGATAAATGATCACTATGAATTAGATTTAATAGAATTTGATTAATTATTTTTTCTATCATTAAGGCGGAAAACTAAACCAAGAATTCTCTTTCTCCATCATCAATTGAATCACTTTTTTAAGAAATACGAGATATCCAAGTCATACAAGTGAGATGTTTATTCATTGATAAAAAAAAAAAAGAAAGAAAAAACATTAATGGAGATTGGATTGTTGATAAAATAGAACTCTGCACAATACTTGAATACTATTGTGGGTGCATGCGAAGAAATGATCAAAAGAACTGTATTTGCTAGAGCATTGGAAATTCCTCTTGTAATGCTAGTCCCACAAATAGGTAATAGATTTGAACCTACTTGTGGTCATAGTCGTGAACTAGTCACCTCTATGGTAGAGAGGCTTTAGTCTAACTGAGTGGGGCTATGGTGACGGTTCATCATATGAGTAGAAAGTAAGGCTCAGATCAAATATTTTACAGCAATGGGAGGAACTCGTATAATCACACCTAAGGAAATCGCCTCTCCCTTTCTTTCTTCTATTTTAAAATGGAAAAGAAGACATCATTGGAAGTTTGACATTAGCTTTTGTAATTAATTTCAATAGTAATATCTCCTAAGTTATAAAATTTAAGTCAAAACAAAGTGCATAAAATGAGCATTTTCAAAATTGTCTTGTGAACGCATGAAGAAAGAAATTCAATCATTGTTCATGAAAATTCGACTGTCCTTTAGTTAAATGGTAGACAATTCGAGAAACGTTATCTTTAGAAATCAACTACAGCTTTTATGTCAAAATTTTTGGGTTGCTCAGTCTATAATCATCACCTTGTTTATTTAATATTATTCAATCCTATCACGACAACTTTAAGAATAATTTACAATGCAAAAGAAGCAAGTTGAATACAATTTCCACCATAATTGAGAATATGGAGGAGAAATATTCATGTTTATGACACACAAAGCTGTAGAAAATTATGTAACTGCTTTTCAATCAAATCAAAAGCCCATCACCTAAACAAATTTATTCAATTTCTTCCTCTATTTCGCTTTTGTTCTCCTGTTCCTCCCATTGATTCCCTTCTTCTCCTTCAGCTGAAGATGAAGTTGATCCCTGGTAACACATTAGTGCTAATTTGAATTAGTGATCACATCAGGAAAATATAATTTTATCCTTCAAGTCTTAAGAAAATTAATTAAAGTTCAAGAGTTCTACATATTTATACACTTACTTGGCCATAGGAGATTCGTGGACGCTCACTAGCTTTGAAACACATTTGCTTTATAGCACTATTCAAGTCTCTCACGCTTTCCAAATAATCTCCGCCAATTTGGATCTCTTTCAATTCCGGTGCAGTTATGGATCCCATGGTAAAATTTTCCATAAGTGGACACTCATCAATATACAATTCTTTCAAACAAGGCAGCTTAAGATCACCACTGCATCTGCAAAAACATCTTAACTTGGGGAGATTATCAAGTTCTATTCTTTTTAACTTAGGGAATAGAGACTTTTCACAAAACTTCTCCTCATCTCCAATCACTTTTTCGATCTCCATGCATCCTTCAATTCTCAATTCTTTGAGATTGACTAGATTTTCAATGCAAAGACTCCCTAACTTGGGTAGATCCATGAGTTCCAATATTTCCAACCTATGAAATGGAGGTTCTTCACCCAACTTTTCCTCATCCGCAATCACTTTTTCCATCTCCAAGCAATTAGAGATTGTTAGGAATTCTAGATTGACAAGCTTTCCAATTACTGAAGATAAGAATAAGTTGCTAAGACTGCCCCAATCAACTATCTCTAACCTCTTAAGTCCACTAAAAAAGTCAAGTGGAATTTGTTGACACCATATATTGGCAATGTTAATATTGCCATATCCAATTTGTAGATGCTTCAAGCTACCAAATGCAACCTGTATCCAAATAATTTATGTTGTCAATACAAGTTGAATACATAATGAGACTAAAGATTATTTGGAGCCTAAGTTTCACATTAAGTTCAAATTTCATAAGTGAGTTTTTTTTCTTTTTTTTTTTTTTTTTTTTTTTGGTAAACAAATGTTCTAATTAATACTTGAGCTTGGCCAAATTGATATGTGAGGTTTATAAATTAAATATTCTAATGATATACAAGCTTATAGATAATTATTAAATTGATACATATTAGATGGATTCCATCCACTTTTTCATATAAAACGTTTTAAATTAATGAATTTAACTTTTAGCATTAATTTTTATTTTAAGTATCCATTAAATTTTACCAGCCATGATCCTCTTTTTTTAGATATTTATTTAATATTCACGATATATAAATGAAAAATTGAGTAATATAATAGAATCGTATAAGCAAGACATATAAATATTTATTGTTTAAAACAAAACAAAACATTAAAATACACCATCTTTATAAGGGGCATTTCACAAATCAAAATTAAGACATAAAATTCATATTTAACTTCTAAAAAAATTGAGATTTAAAAAGGAAAAAAGAGTAAAAAGAAAGAAAAACAAACATGGAAATCATTTTGTCTACCTCTTTTTCAAATCTAATCTTTTGATTTTCTATTTAATATCTCATCTCATAAATTTTTATTTTGGAAATTATTGTAGTCCTTATCCAACAGCCACTTAATTTTTAATACAGTAAGGGCCCAACTGTCTTAAATTTTGACTGTGAAATGATTTTAATTGGAGAATGTTGAAAATTCTAAATAAGGTAAGCTGCCACACTTAAATTAGTAGTGTATGAACAAAATCATCTTATATAACCGGCTAGCCAGAACCATGAACTATATGAGCATGCAATTATTTCAAGTTTTGTAATTTGCATTGATGGGAAAATCTTTAATATGTGAAAAAAAGATAATTTAATGGAGAAAAGTTTTTTTAGAAAAATCCAATTCCCAAATTAGTTTTAAACTAAAAAAAAACAGCAATAAATGATAACAATATGCATGCAGTATCATGATATTAAAAATTAGATGTATACATACCTTTGGGTTGCAGAACAAATGAAAAGAGTTTTCATCATGGCTTCTCAAATTTTGATGATCATTCCCAATAGAAGAAACAAGAGTTGTGAGCTTCGGACAATTGCTGGTTTTCAGTTTATCCAAACTAGGGAATTCAATACTTTCAATTGGTCCTTTGCACAAAGTGGTTAGGCTTTGCAAATTTCTTAATGTAATTCTCTTCAATTTTGGGAATATGATGATTTGGCAGTGAGATTGATCTGATCCAAATTCATCATTTGTGAAGATTTCTTCCATCATCTCACAATCCCAAATTTTAAGCTTTTCAAGCTGTGGAAGAGCATCCTTTGCAATTGCCAATGGGAAGAGATAATATAACTTACCACATCCCAAAATATGTATGGAAGAGAGGTTAGTAAGTGAAATAAGATTTTGATTTGGACTACTTTTCCACAAATGCTTTAGCGCTGGTAAGTGATCAAATGATAATTGTGATAAATTCTTAAAAGAATTGGTTGATCCATCTAGAATTGCCCCATCACATATCTCTTCTAATTTGGGAAGATTCTTTAGCTCTAGAGACTCCAACATAGGAAAAAGCACACCATGGGGAACCTGCAAATAATTATGTACTATATACTCAATAGTACGAAGAAACAAAGGATGCTTCCATAATGTAGCTAAAGATAGAAATGAGAAATACTCCAAATAGATCTATTTAATTAGTGTTAATTTGCAAGCAAAGTAACAGCCACAATCATGAGTTCTGAGGCCTATTTTATTTTCTTTTTTCCCAACTAGAAATTGATGGGTGAATCTCCTCCACATTGCCACAAATACGTACAACTCAAAAGAGACAAAGAATGAATAAAAGGTAAATACCTTCAGATTGTAAAACAAAAGACCAGAGTCGTCATCACCGTGGCCGCTGGTAGAAGAAGAAACAAGACTTTTGATTTTGAGCTTTGGACACTTTCTGACTCGCATTTTCTTCAACACAGGGAATTCAATGCCTCCAATTCCCTTGCAGAAAGTTGTGAGGCTTTGCAGTTTACAAAGTGAAAGCATTCTCAATTTTGGGAATGTGATGATTTGACTATGAAATTGATCTCCTCCCTCATTTCTGAAGATTTCTTCCATCATTTCACAATCCCAAATTTCAAGCACTTTAAGCTGTGGAAGAACATCCATTGCAATTGCCAATGAGAAGAGACAACGTAGCTTACCACATTCGGTAATTTTTATGGAAGAAAGGTTGCTAAATGAAATGAGATTTTGATTTGGACTACTTTTCCACAAATGCTTTAGCGTTGGCAATTGATCAAATGATAATCTTTTTAAATTCTTAAAAGAATTGGGTAATTCCTCTAAAATTGACCCATCACATATCTCTTCTAAATTTTCAATATCCACCAGCTCCATAAACTCCAAAGCAGGGAAAACACCACCAACTGATCTACAATCAATTGATATTGATGTTGTATCCACCAATTTTTTCACCATCGAACATGATTCAAATACCAATGACTTGAGTTGCTTTTGAGCTTTGGATAATACTGAAATGTTTGAACCATCTCCTGTTAAATAGAGTTCTTCAGTAACGGCTAGAAATTCACAAACCGAACTTCCTAATGTAATCTCTCTTTCTAAAGACAGAGCCATGGATTTCGCATGATCAGTTCTTATCATCATCTTTGGCCAATTAAATCCGATGTAAAATTTTACTATACTTGACATTGAGGAAAGCCAGTTCTTTTCAGTTGCTAAAGTGTAATCCGATATTTCAATCTCCAAGCACCTCAGACTGGACAACGACTCAAGCTCTTTGAGGGAGACATTGTTCCTGGTCTTTTCATCATTTACCTCCTCAGATGATTCCCAGTTGCTAAAGCTGTTTGTTATCTTCAACTCCTCCAATTCACGCATGTTTGATATCACTCCTGGAGGTATTGTTTTGAGTCTTTCACAATATGAAAACTCTAACAACTTGAGGCTAGTTAGTCTCCCTATCTCAATTGGCAACTCCTTAATATTGTTGCACCAACAACAACAGAGAATTTCAAGATCCAATAACTCTTCACCAACAACAGAGATAGTCTCCAAGTACTCACACCAATATAAACGCAATGTTCGGAGATTTTTCAGCAACTGGATTGATTTGAATCCGACATATTCAAAAGATAGGACATTTAGCGCTTTTATTCCTTCAGAAAAACAAAAGTCGTCTTTGATTTTAAAAATTTCCGAAGAGAATGAGGAATGCATCATTAAGAGGCGAAGACTTGGAAAATTCAACCTCATGAGATTACGAAGCTCACTTTTGTTTCCCGGAATCACCGAAATCCATTCGCAGTCACTAGAAGAATCCCGCCTTGACCAATTCGCATCAATAAGCCTGTCCTTTGAAGCAATGAAACTGGCTACATCACGGATGACATCATGCATCTTGACATAAGCTTCGTCCCGACCATTTAATAGCAAGAAACGACTTTTAAGCATATCAACTATGGTGAATACTCTATTTCTTGCTTCTTCCAAATTCGTAATTTCTTCAAACATGCATAACCCCACACAATAAAAGGTCAACTGCTCAAGAGGAATATTGTGATCTTCAGGAAATAGGCAGCAGAGCAAGAAGAGGGATTGCGCATGTGGTTGATCTTTCAAGAATTCGTAACTTAGCTTCAAGGGATTGTAAACATCCCTAATAACATCCCGCATATCTGACGGGTTGGCAGTTTTTAATTGACGCAGTGCATCTTCCCAAATACGTATGCTCTGTTGGTGTTTTAGGGAACCACCAACAGTTATTAGGGCAAGAGGTAGACCTTGGCATTCTCGTGCAACTTGTTCTGCTATAGAACGCAAATTAACTGAGTCATCCAACCATGTCCCAACTTTCTCTCTAAAGAGAAACCATGCTTCTGTTTCAGATAAGATTTTCATTCCGCAAACCTTCTGAACATCCATTTGATTCAACACATCCCTACTTCGAGATGTTAAAAGAACATTGCACCCCTGGAAGCCAATTTCACAGGGAATTCCTAAGTCCTCCAATTTAAGCTTTTCCCAAACATCATCAAGAACCACAAGAATTCTCTTCTTATTGCCTGTTAGTCTAACACGCAATTTGTTTGCTCTAGCTGATAAAGTTTCTACTTCAAATTTCAAACCCAAAGATTCAGCAATTTCCTGCTGAATTTTCTGCATATCTACCTGTTGACTGATAACTACCATCGCAACTTCATCGAATAGATTTTCTTCCCTCACTCTATTCATGATCTTTTTTGCCATAGTTGTCTTCCCAACACCGCCCATTCCACATATCCCTATCATATTGACATTCTCCCTCCTCAGAGCTTCCATAATGTCGTTCTCAATCTGTTTTCTAGACTCGAACTCACGCATACCACCTAATGGAACAGGTTGCACCGCTGCTGGGGGGCCAGGATGGGATATGGAGTTAAGCTTGCGGTTGGACATAATCTCCTTGATAACATTAGTTGTCTTTCTAGCTTCCCTGCTCAGTAGAAAACGTGATTTGATAGTCAAACAACCACTTCGCACATTTGGAATTTCAGTCTCAAACCCTCTCATCTTTTCTTGGATCTCATCGGCCCTTCTTAACCAATTTGTAACTTCACCCGTCGCCACTTGCGCGTTTCTCTCGGCCAGTTCGACTTGATCCTGCAAATCAGTTCTTGCAGCATTGAGGTTTTGGGCTTCATCCCTTAGGCTCTGAATGTTGCTGTTGAAGCAACAGAGATAATTGAACTGGCGCTTGATTGGTGCAGCAATGGATCTCCCCAGATCTATAGCTGGCCCAACAAGACTTACCACTATTCCCACAATTGCTTCCATTTCCTGCACTTTTTCTGGTGAATATTTTGGTTTAAATGCGCAAGAATAGGACAGAGTAGAAAAGCAGCCAAGGGCCTAAGTATCTGTTTTCATCGTACATAATAATAATAATAATAATAATAATAATAATAATAAAAGTGAGGAAAGAAAGTTGACTTGCTAGCTAATTATGCCTCTGTTTATGCAATATTTAACACAAAACTATATACATATACCAGAGAAATTAACGGAAATGCTAAAAATTAAAGCTTAGATATATTTGTTAAAAGTAAAATGAAAAACAGCTTACTTACAATCGTATTTGCTCAAATGCTTACAAAGCCGTGATCTGGTCAACAATGGAATGCTTTCAGTATGAAACTTGCAGGTGATCTGAGGATGTCTTAACAATTGATATTACTTAATTCTGAGGTTTCATTTTCTTTGATTGCATTATCGAGCTACTTTTGGTTATTTGATTCACTAATACTTCTCGAGGAAGAAGGCCAAGTTGATTGCAGACCAAAAAAAGAGTGGTTGGAAATTAACAAGTACAAGATTTTACGCGTTTTAGGATAGACTATAGAGTGTGTGGTTATTTTTGCCTATACTTTTAATTTTATTTAATTATATATTTTTTACTTTGAGTCATAGACTTGCATTGACTGTGGAGTCTCCCACTACAAAATCTCCTGCACAGCTGCACTCGTTTTCATCTATGAGCTGGACAATACCTTTTGTCATTCTTTAATTTTATTTAATTATATATTTTTTATTTTGAGACAAAGACTTGCGTTTACTTTGAGTCTCCCATTCACACTCATTTTTGTGTACGAGTTGGATGCAACTTTTTTCTACTTATTTAATTTTATCTTTTATTTAAAAATATGTCATCAAGTTGACCAATTATTATTATTATTATTATTATTATTATTATTATTATTTCAAGTTTAAACAAAAGCCATTTTTAACACTAGAAGGCTAACTTACGTAATACAATAAATAAGAAAAAGTAAAAGACAAAAGCTTCTCAAAGATTTTTTTTTTTTTTTCCTCATTCAAATTTAAATTATTGACTTTCCATATTATGTGGGAGACTTATGTCATTAGGCTACAATCACTCAACAAAAGCTTTGCAAAGATGTCAAAAGATTTTTTTAAAAAATCTGTTATATTGAATTCATAATTTAGACTTCTACATTTTGATTTTTTTATGATAAGCTTACTTACAATCGTATATGAAAGCTGAGATATGGTCACCATTGTAATGCTTTCAGTATCAAACTTTCAGGTAATCTGAGGATGCCTTAACAATAGATCTTACGTAATTCCGAGGTTTCATTTTCTTTGATTGCATTATTGAGCTACTTTTTGTTATTTAATTCACTAATACTTTTCGAGGAAGAAAATGTCTTGGTGGCCGACAAAAAGAAAAAGTAGTTGGAGAACAACAAATGATTAATACTTTTAACTATTTCTTTTAACCAAATTGCGTAACAACATTACAAGATTTTACAAGTTTTAGGGTAGACTATGGGTACGTTTGGTTATGATTCTCCAAAATGATATTATTTTGAAATGTAATCAAATATATTCTTATTTTCTTTTTAAAATATACATTTTTTAATATGTATATATATATTATATTATATAAATTATTAAAATTATTTTATTTTATTTTTACCCAAAAAATTCAACAAAAAAGTATTGACTTGACTGTTGTAGTAAAAAATAAATCCTCCAAAATATACACTGATTCTCCAAAACGATATTATTTTGGAATGTAATCAAACATATTCTTATTTTCTCTTTAAAATATACATTTTTCAATATATATATAATATTATATATTATATATATTATTATTAAAATAATTTTATTTATTTTCACCCAAAAAATCCAACAAAAAAGTACTGACTTGACTGTTGCAGTAAAAAATATCTCTTCCAAAACATAAACAAATGTACCAAAAAACAACTTTTATATTCTCTAATAATTCATTCCCCCAAAATATATAATAAAATCAAAAAAGAAATATAACCAAATCAATTAAGATAACAACTTTTGATTTTGGGCGTATCTGCTTAACCATATTCCTCTATATCTTCTTATACACATCTTTCATTATCAATGAAAATAACAACTTCTTAAGATAATCTTCTTAAATCAGAGCTTTATTTAATTGCCTAATGTTGTTGTTGTTGTTGTTGTTGTTGTTGTTGTTATTTCAAGTGGACTAGACCTTTGTTTGTCTTTCCATACTCTATCTGCATTTTACAGCTCCAAAGTCTCCTTTACAACTTCACGCGTTTTCATCTATAAGCTAGACAACACGTTTTTTAAATCTTTAATTTAATTAATTATATATTTTTTTATTTTGAGACATAGACTTGCTTTTACTTTGGAGTCTTCCATTCACACTCATTTTCGTGTACAAGTTGGATACAACTTTTTTCTACTTAATTTAATTCTATTTTTTATTTAAAAGTACATCGTCAAGTTGATCCATTTTTTACTACTACTACAATTTTGAACAAAAAGTCGTTTTTAACATTAGAAGGTTAACTTACGTGATACAGTAAATAAGAAAAAATAAAAGAAGAAAGTGTCCTAAAGATTTTATTTTATTTTTTATTTATAAACACGCACGCACATCAGAAGCTCATTTAAATTTGATTATTGACTTCCCACATTATATAGAAAATTTATACCAGAAGACCACAAACCACTAGGCTGGAGCTTCATAAAGATGTCAAAAGGTTCTTTCAAAAATTTGTTATATTGAATCCATAATTTAGACTTTTACATTTTTATTTTTTGAAGATAATCTTTTTAGATTGTGTTAGGCAATCATGTTTCTCATCTCCTCGTGCTCTCCTTACCTCAGAACTTGGAGGTTCCACAGTTTAAGGATAAACATTTCGACAATACATTAAGAATAAACACATTAGGCTAGTTTGATTGTTTTTTTAAGTTATTATATAATTATTTATCATGTGATAATTTATATAATTTTTTATTATTATATTATATTTTGACTGGTATGATAAATAAATTTATGAGGGATGGGAGGTTAATCTATCATGGAAATTAAACATATAAATACGAACTTTTGGTATTCATATGAGTTAAAGTGTTTATTGTCACTCCACCCAAACGAATAATAATATGAGACAAAAATATTGTATCCCACCTTATCATTCCAATCAAACTAATTCTTTCGGTATTGGAAAAATACTCTTTTGAACTCTGGGTCAAAGGATAAACATTTTGAATAATTGAATAGAAATTTTGTCATAAATAACTATAGATGACTTGTGATAATGATCCAGTCCTTTATATTTGATGTAGATAAGAATGATGCACATCTGTATTGATGCGCCTAAATTCTTGGTGGGAATCTGTATTAACTTACATAATACAATAAATAAGAAAAGGAAAAGAAAGAAGCTTCCTAAAGATGTCGACATGTTCTATTTAATAATTTATTATATTGAATCCATAATTTAGGGGCTGTTTGGATTTATTTTTTGCAAGTATTTTCATTTTTTGATAAAAAAAAATAATGAAACATTAATTGTAAATGTGTTTTTGAAAATGAAATATTATTTGAAGGGTTTGTTTAAAATGTACTGATTATATAGGGTTGAAAATGAGTTGTATTTGAAAATATAGTGTTTTTGTATTAAAATTTGTGGACATGTGGGTATGAGAAAATGAAAAGCGAAAATGAAGATAGAGTGTAATAGTGTGTTTGAAAAAATGTGTTAAAAATGAAAATATTTGTAAAAATAAAGTAGAAGTTGATAGCCTTTTGTTTTCATTTTCGAGAGAGTTAAGGATAAATATTCTATCATCATAGCTCTCGACTTAAGGATAAACATAAATAAAAATAAATTCATAGATCATCAAGAGTTTAATTTATAGAATTCAATTGGGAGGTTCAATGATAAACAGAAGGGATTTGTTATTTGATTTTCAGTACGAATTAGTAATACAACGGAATTCATAAAAATTATTCTCTCTTTTGAACAAATTCATCTCTTTCTATAGCTATCTTTTGTCACGAGTTACGAATCTAATGGCTCTTTTTCTTCGAATAAGGAAAGAAAAAAAAAAAGAAGGAATTTACTTGTAAATGTACAAACATTATTTTTCTGAAAAAATTGGTCATGTTCATGTTCGAAATAATCCTTCAAAAATATGATTTTGCATTTCACTATATTTTGTTATTTATACACTAAAAAATTAATTTGTTGGTAACTACGTACTGGTAGACAAAACTTTTATCTGAACAATAATTTCAAATGAAGTTTGTAATCAATTAATTACTACATATGTAATTTCTATGAGGACACGATATATTAAAAACTGTGGTTAGGGTTCTATTGCAAACGGTTTCAAACTTCCAAATAAGACGGTTTGAACAAGAAAAGAGAAAAAGAAACTAATTTAATGCTATAAAATAAGACAATACTCATGTTAATTCATGAACACTAATGGTATGATTGGTATGTAAAAATGGGAGGAGAATGGAACGACTATTTTCAAGTCTATTGCTAAACACATGCTTGGTACAATTTAAGAATGAGAATCCTTATTTCCGTAGGAATAGGACAGCCTTGCCACTATTTCTGCCATTTCCTGCTCTTTTTCGGGTGAATATTTTGGTTTAAATAGTAAGAATAGGACAGGGTAGAAAAGCAGCCAAGGGCCTAAGAATACTAGTATCAATGTATAATCAAACAATAACAGTAAATTGGAACAGATCCAGACAAATATAAACCAAAATTTGCACGAATGAATTTCACAGACATAAAATCAAGCAAGAAGGAATCCGTTTTCATCGTACATCAAAAAAAAAAAAAAAGAAGTTGATTTTGCTAGCTAATTATGCCTCTGGTTATGCAATATTTAACACAAAACTATATACATATAGCAGAGAAATTAATGGAAACGCTAACAATTAAAGCTTAGATATATTTGTTAAAAGTAAAATGAAAAACAGCTTACTTACAATGGTATTTGCTCAAATGCTTGGAAAGCTGTGATATCGTCAACAATGGAATGCTTTCAGTATCAAACTTTCTGGTGATCTGAGGATGCCTCAACAATAGATATAATTACTTCTGAGGTTTCATTTTCTTTGATTGCATTATTGAGCTACTTTTGGTTATTTGATTCACTAATACTTTTCGAGGAAGAAGGCCAAGTTGATTGCAGACAAAAAGAAAGACCGGTTGGAAATTAACAAGTACAAGATTTTACGCGTTTTAGGATAGACTATGGGAGTATGTGGTTATGATTCCCTATACTTTTAATTTTATTTAAGTATATATTTTTTATTTTGAGTCATAGATAGTGCATTGACTGTGGAGTCTCCCACTACAAAGTCTCCTTCACAGCTGCACTCATTTTTATCTATGAGCTGGACAATACCTTTTTTCATTCTTTAATTTTATTTAATGAGACAAAGATTTGTGTTTACTTCGAGTCTCCCATTCACACTCATTTTTTGTGTACGAGTTGGATACAACTTTTTTCTACTTATTTAATTCTATCTTTTATTTAAAAATACCTCATCAAATCGACCTATTATTATTATTATTATTATTATTATCATCGTTTCAATTTTGAACAAAAGCCATTTTTAACACTAAATAAGAAAAAGTAAAAGACAAAAGTTTCCTAAACATTTCTTTTCTTTTTTTATTATTTATAAACACACATACACATCAGAGCTCATTCAAATTTAAATTATTAACTTCTCATATTATGTGGGAGACTTGTGCTATTAGGCTATGACCACTCGACAGAAGTTTCGCAAAGATGTCAAAAGATTCTTTTAAAAAAAATATGTTATATTGAATTCATAATTTAGACTTTTACATTTTGATTTATTTATGATAAGCTTACTTACATTCGTATCTGCTCAAATGCTGGAAAGCTGAGATATGGTCAACAATGGAATGCTTGCAGTATCAAACTTGCAGGTAATCTGAGGATGCCTTAGCAATAGATATTACTTAATTCTGAGGTTTCATTTTCTTTGGTTGCATTATTGAGCTACTTTTTGTTATTTAATGCACTGCAACTGCAGAATGCAGATGGAAGTAAATGCAAAGTAAATGCAAGTTTATGATTTAAAATAAAAAATATATAATTAAATAAAATTAAAAAATAAAAAAAAGGTATTGTCCAACTCATAAATAAAAACACGTGAAAATTGTGGAGGAGACTGTGTAGCTGTAAAGTACATATAGAAGTATGAAAAGACAAAAAAAGTCTAATCCTTTTGAAATAATAATAATAATACCAACAACAACAATATCAGGCAATTAAATAAAGCCCTGATATAAGAAGTTATTATCTTCGTTGATAATAAAAGATGCATGTAAGAAGATATATAGCAATACGGTTAAGCAGATACGACAAAATTCAAAAGTATAGTCTACCCTAAAACATATAAAATCTTGTAATGTTTTTAGGCAATTTGGTTTGAAGAAATAGTTAAATTATTAGTCATTTGCTATTCTCCAAACACTTTTTATTTTCGTCCGCAGTCAACTTGGCGTTCTTCCTCGAAAGGGCTGTTTGGTTTAATTTCCGTCTTTTTTTCATTTTTTACTACTGTAAAAATAAAATCATCGTTTTTTAGAAATTTTACTTAATTTTATTTTTATTTTTATTTTCAAAATATATTTTTTAATAATCTATATATTTTCTCTTTCTATTCTATTATTTCTATCTTTCTCCACTTATGATATATTAAAACCAACATAATCATTACATTCCAACATTTTATTCAAATACAAATTTATTTTCAACTCATTTCTACTAACTAATTTTTTAAATTTTAGAAATAATAGAAATGAAAATAAAACCAAATAGCCCCTAAAGAGCCCATTTGGATTCATTTTCTGGAGATATTTTCATTTTCTGGTGAAAATGCATGGTAAAAAGTTAGTTAAAAAAGTATTTTTGAAAATAAAATTATGTTTGGATGTGTTGTCTAAAATTATAGGTTTATATAGATGTGAAAATAAAATGTAGTTGGATGTTGGATGTTTTTATATTAAAAGGAAGAAAGTTTTTGAATTTAAATTAATGATGTGATATTTACTTGCTTTAAAAAATAATATAAAATAATATTTTTGTGGTAAATGATATTTGAGAAGTATTGGAAAGTTAAAAAATGAGATATATGTAATAATGAGGAAATATGTATGAAAATAGAGAGAGAATGCAAAAAAGAATATTTTTGGAATGAAAATATTTGTAAAACTATAGGAGAAGTTGATAGTTTTCTATTTTTATTTTTGAACAGAAAATAAAAATGGGGTTTGAAAATGAAAACAAGCATCCACAAAGTCTTGTCCACAGCTGCACTCATATTCACCTATGAGCTAGACAACACCTTTTTTAATTATTTAATTATATAATTTTTATTTTGAGTCATAGACTTGCATTTACTTTGGAGTCCCCCACACTTTGCACTCTGCATTTACTTTTATCTACTTTCTGCTGCTTGGGCCCATTTGGATTCATTTTTTGGGGGTATTTTTATTTTTTAATGAAAATACATAGTAAAAAATTAGTTATAAAAGTATTTTTGAAAATGAAATTATGTTTGGATGTGTTGTTTAAAATTATAGATTTATATATGTGTAAAAATAAGATGTATTTGGATGTTAGATGTTCTTGTATTAAAAGGAAAAAAGTTATTGCATTTCAATTGATGATGTGATGTGTACTTATTTGAAAAATAAAATAAAATAATATTTTTTTTGGTGAATGATATTTAAGAAATATTAGGAAGATAAAAAGTAGATATAGGTAATAATAAAGGGGAAATATGTATGAAAATGGAGAGAGAATGTAAAAATGAATATTTTGAGAATGAAAATATTTGTGAAAATAGGGGAGAAACGGAATTTGAAAATGAAAACAAACACCCACAAAGTCTCCTCCACAGCTTTACTCCTTTTCATCTATGAGTTGGACAACACCATTTTTAATTCTTTAACTTTATTTAATTATATATTTTTTACTTTGGGTCATAGACTAGCATTTACTTTGGAATCTCCTACACTTTGCAGCCCGCGTTTACTTAGCATTTATTTCTATCTGCACTCTGCAGCTACAAACTCCTTCATAGCTTCACTCATTTTCATCCATGAGCTGGACAACACCTTTTTTAATTCTTAAATTTTATTAATTATATATTTTTATTTTGAGTCATAGACTTGGGGTAAAATATTTTTACCCCCATGTGTTACACAAAATGAGCGATTTATCCTCTTACAAAAAAAAACAAAAGGGTGAAATGCCCCATTATGTTTTTAGAATTTGGGTCATTGCCCCTTACATCTATTTGAGTTGAATTTTATATTGAAAGGACAAAAATACCCTCATAGATATACATAATTACTTTATATCCTTATGTTTTTCTTTTTCTTTTATTTAATCTAAATTAAATAATTTTATATTTATAAAATACATAAAATATTTATATAAATTAAATATTATCTAATATTTATAAAATTATATCTACATACATATATTAAATTATATACATATAAAAAAATAATATAAATGCGTATATGCAAAATATATATATAATTATTTATAACACATCTATCTACATATATATATTATATCTTTCTTTTTCTTTTGTTTAATGAAAAATTAAATAATTTTATATTTATGAATATATAACATATTTATATAAATTAAACACTATTTAATATTTATAACATTATATATACATACATATATATAATTATCAAAACTAAATAATTTCATATTTATAACATATGTAACATATTTATATAAATCAAATACTATATAATATTTATAAAAAATTATATACATGCATATATATAATCACATATATATAAAACTATATATACATACATATAATTATTCATAACATATTTATGTATATTAAATACTACTTATTATTTATAAAGTTATATATACATACATATATATAAAATTATATACAGATATAAAATTATATAAATATATATAGATTGCACTGGCCCGATTTGATTGCATGGCTACCATGGCAGCCTTGGTCCACCTTTCCCCACCTCTCCCCCATGCAATCGACTACTATGGCCAAGCTTTTATTTATTTTTCTTTTTTTTATACATGATGACTACCGGCCAAATCTGGTTGCCAAAGCTGTTATGACAGTCTTGGTCCTGTACATATGTAGATATATATTACTATATTACATATATAATATGTATATATAACATACATACTATTCATAAATATATTATAATATATACAATATGTTGTATATATATGTATATAAATCTATAAATAATTTTCTATATATTTTTTTTATAAATATTAAGTACTATTCAATGTGAGCCGTTCATTTAAACAAAAAAATTCAATAGTTGACATACCAAAGGCATAATATTCATTTTATATATAAAAGCTCAAAACCACTTGCATTTTTTGGCGCTTGCACTCCACTTATAGTTTCATGGGAATTTTTCACCCATTTTTAAAAATATAAGGCGGTATTTTATTCTTTTTTTTTTTTCACAAAAGAGTAAACCATCAAAATAATTTTTCCGAATGGAGTAAAAATAGATTTTCCCCATAGACTTGCATTGACTTTGGAGTCTCCCACACTCTGCGACTACAAAGTCTCCTCCATGGCAACACCTTTTGTTATTCTTTAATTTTATTTAATTATATATTTTTTATTTTGAGTCATGGACTTGCATTTACTTTGGAGCCTCCCACACTCTGCACTCTGCATTTATTTTGCATTTACTTCTATTTGCACTCTACAACTATAAAGGGCCCGTTTGAATTCATTTTTTTTGGAGGTATTTTGGAGCCTCCCACACTCTGCGCTCTGCATTTATTTTGCATTTACTTCTATTTGCACTCTACAACTATAAAGGGCCCGTTTGAATTCATTTTTTTTGGAGGTATTTTGATTTTTTGCTGAAACTGCATAATAAAAAGTTAGTTAAAAAAGTGTTTTTCAAAATGAAATTGTGTTTGGATGTGTTGTTTAAAATTATAAGGTTATATAAATATGAAAATGAGATGTGTTTGGAAGTTAGATGCTTTTGTATCAAAAGGAAGAAATTTTTTGAATTTGAATTGATGATGTAATGTGTACTTATTTGGTGGTGAATGATATTTGAGAAGTATTGAGAAGATAAAAAGTAGATATAGGTAATAACAAGGGGGGCATAAATATGAAAATGGAGAGAGAATATAAAAATGAATATTTTGAGAATAAAAAAATTTGTGAAAATATGGGAGAAGTTGATAGATTTCTGTTTGAGCAGAAAATGAAAATGGGATTTGAAAATGAAAACAAACACCCAAAGTCTCCCCCATAGCTTCACTTGTTTTCATCTATGAGTTGGACAATACCTTTTTTAATTCTTTAATTTTAGTTTTGAACAAAAGACATTTTTAACACTAGAAGGTTCATTTTGGAATCTCCTGTTCACACTCATTTTTGTGTACGAGTTGGATATAGTTCTTTTTTTTTTTTTTGCTTATTCTATTCTATCTTTTATTTAAAAATGCATCATCAAGTCCACATATTATTATTATTATTTTGAACAAAAGTCATCTTTAACACTAGAAGGTTAACTTATGTAATACAATAAATAAGAGAAAGTAAAAGACAAAAGTTTCCTAAAGATTTTTTATTTTTTATTTTTTAATTTTTAAACAAACACGCACATCATGAGCTCATTTAAATTTAAATTATTGACCTCCCATATTATATGAAAAATTTATGCCATTAGGCTATAGACTACCCAACAGAAGCTTTGCAAAGATGTCAAAAGGTTCTTTCAAACACATGTTATATTGAATTCATTATTTAGACTTTTACATTTTAATTTTTTATGATAATTTTTTTAGATTGTGTTAGGCAATCATGTTTTTCCTCTTCTCGTGCTTTCCTTGCCTCGGAACTTGAAGGCCTGCAGGCCATAGTTCCATAGTTTAAGGATAAATATTTCAACAGTATGTTAAGGGCTTATCCTCATAAAGGATAAGAATGTTATTTTTTATTTTTTATCAGATCAATTTATCTTCTTAGAAGTTAGAATATTTTGGACATTACAAAATATAATTACATTGAACAATTTTTCCAACTAAATATTAGATAGTATTAAGCATGTGATATCACTCCAGCCAAACAAATAATAATATAGGATAAAAATATTATATCCCGCCTTATCATTCCAACCAAACAAACCCTTTCTATATTGGAAAAATACTCCTTTTAACTCTTGTCAAAGGATAAATATTTTGAATGATTGAATAAAAATTTATCATAAATAACTGTAGATGACTCGTGATAATGATCCAGTCCTTTATATTTGACGTAGACAAGGTGAGAATCAGTGTTAACTTACATAATATAATAAAAAAGAAAAAGGAAAAGAAAGAAGCTTCTTAAAGATGTTGACAGGTTCTATTTTATTTTTTTAAGGTATTTTTATTTTTTGGTAAAAAGAAAATAGTAAAAAATTAGTTGTAAATGTATTTTTGAAAATGAAATATTATTTGAAGGTTTTGTTTAAAATATAATGATTATGTAAGGTTAAAAATGACTTGTATTTGGAAAATATAGTGTTTTTATATTAAATTTCGTACAAATATGAGTATGAGAAAATAAAAAATGAAATGAAGGTAGAGTGTAATATTGTGCTTGAAAAATGTACTGAAAATAAAAATATATGTAAAAAAAAAAAATTGATAGCTTTCTGTTTTCATTTTAAAACAAAAATAAAAAAGAGGCTTTGAAAACAAAACTAAACAAGCACTTAAAATTTTACGTGCTTGTTTTTTATGATAATCTTTTTAAATTATGTGTTAGGCAATCATGTTATTCTTCTCCTCGTGTCTTCCTTACCTTGGAACTTGGAAGCTGATAGTTCCATGGTTTAGATTTAAAAATAAATATTTTGACACATTAAGCGTAAAGATTTAAAAAAGTAGATTCCTGATATATAAATTAGTGCTAATTAGATTAGGTATCGAATGCAAATGTAGTTTTATCGAATTTCAAGTGTTAAGGAAATTAGTTAAGGTAATGAAAAGTTTTACATATTTATAGACTTACTTGGATAGTGGAGATTCGTAGACACTCACTAGCTTTGATGTGCAGCTGTTTTATAGCACCATTTAAGTCTTTCATATAATTGAATTCATCTTCATCTATTAATAACCGATTTCAATTTCGGTGTATTTAGGGATCCCATGGTGAAATTTTTCATCAGTGGTAGGCCTGTAAATGGGTAGGGTGATACCCTATCCATACCCATATCCTAAAATACCCAAATAAAAATACTCAATTTTTACCCTACCCTAAAATACCCAAAAGAATTAGACCCTAATCCTACCCTACCCTAACTAACCCAAGACCCATTGGGTCTAGTTTATTAGACTTATGTTTTTAATATATACATTAATTTTCTTAATATATACTAAAAATATTATTTTGCATATGATAACAAAAAATAATTTTTTTTTCTATATTTAATTTAATCATTAAATTTAAATTAATTAATTTTAAACTTTTTGCTAATTAAATTAACTATTTTATTAATATAATAGTTAAACTTTATTAATATTATTAGCAGTTAAACTTTTTGCTAATTAAAAAAAATACAGTTTAAAAGTAGTTAATTAAAACAGTTCATAAAAACAGTTTATTAAAAAAACAGTTTATTAAAAAAAAGTTAATAAAAACAGTTTATTAAAAAAACAGTTAATAAAAATAGTTTATTAAAAAAACATACAGTTTATTAAAAAAATAGTGAATAAAAACAGTTTATTAAAAAAATACGGTTTATATACAGTTTATTAAAAAAATAGTTAATAAAAACAGTTTAAGAGCAAAAACTTTTTCTATATTTAATTTTATAAAAACAGTTAATTTCTATATTAATAAACTTTATTCATTAGCAAAATTAATTTTATTAACTGTTTTTATAAAAATATTTATTCCATTATTAATTTTATTAATAAAAAGTGTTCAACTGTTGCTATGCTATTTCATTTTTTTTTTTTAAATTGCAATCTCAATTTATTAATTTTATTAATTTAGTTTAATTTTTAATAAAAAAATTTATTTAATTGTTACCGCTCATTCACATATTTATAATTTTTATATATAAAAAGTTTATCATTAATATAAATTTGATTTCGGTATAAACAATTTTTAGGTTCATAAATTAAATTTAAATATAAAGTAATGGGTAATGTATGGGTATGGGTACATGGGTAATTTATGGGTATAGACCCTACCCATACCCATTACATTATATTTAATAAGTGTGTGTACGGGTATAGATATGGGTATGACATTTTGGGCATGGGTAGGGTAATACCCTACCCATTTACAGGCCTAATCAGTGGGCTCTCATTAATTTTCATTCACTAAAAACAATTCAAAATCACAACTCCATATGCAAAAATTCCTTAATTTGGGCAGGTTTTTGAATGAAAACCATTTCAATCTAGAAAATGGAGACTTTTCACATAATTTTTCCTCATATCCAATCACTTTTTCCATCTCCCAGCAACATTCGATTGATAGTTCTTTGAGGCTGACTAATTCTTCAACTATTGGAGATGAAAATAAGCTTCTAATGCCGCCATAATTAGATATCACTAACTTCTCAAGTATGCTGAAGAAGTCGAATGGAATTTGATGACACCACATATTGCTAATATCACTATTATATCCTGTAATTTCTAGCTTCATCAAGCTATAGATGCAACCTGCATGCAAATAATTTATGTATCCAATGCAATCTGAATATATAATAAGACCAAAAATTATTTTGACTGTAAAATTTATATTAAATGTCAAATGAATTTTTTTTATAAATGTTCTAATTAATACTCGAGCTTTACTATTAACATATCAGATTGATCATATGTGAGCTTTACAAATGTTGATCTAATTAATAAAAGTGCCAACTTTTTGTTTAATATCAAATTGATACATATTAGATGGGCAATATTCATTTTTCCATACAAAATATTTAAGTTTTATCATTTTAGCATTAATTTAGTCTTAAGTGTTCCTTTAGTTTTATCGGCCACAATCATGTTTAATATAATATATATATATATATAATTTTCATTATATATTCATATGACTAAATAAATTTTATCATCATACAACAGCATATAAAGAAGACATATAAATATTTATTATTTTACAATAAAAAAACTTTAAAATACACCTAGATAAGGAGCCGTAGTTTTACAAATCAAAATTTTGATATGAGATTTATATTTGATAGCTACAAAAATTAAGATTTAGAAAAGAAAGAGGGTAAAAAGAAAAAGGACAAATAAACACGCAAATCATTTTCTATGCCCTTTTTTAAATCTAAACCTTGGGGTGCCAAATTCAAAACCTTTTGTTCAATCATATACATTTCATATATAAATTGTGAGATTGGAGAATTTTGATTTGACAAGCTTCAAATGTGCCTATATATAAATTAAAAGTAATTAAAAATCTCATCTCATAAATTTTTTATTATATTACAACCTTTATCCAAGTGCAATCTAGTTTTTCAATATTATTTAGGATCTATTTTAAGCCAAAAATTGCTGCACTTGTTAATTAAGTTGCAAAAGCTTAACACTAAATGTGATTGAGAATTCTCTATGCTTTCAATTAATACGCTATCTAAATTAATTGTAGATTAAAAAATAGAAATAAGTGACCATTATTCAATATCTTTTAAATTTCAAAAATAGAATTAAATAGAGAAGAAAATAACCAAAGATTTTGCGGTGGGTATGAAAATGTTGTTTCCAGGATTCAATCCAACATGTAGTAATCCAAAGCAATAAATAAATATTGCAAAACAGATTATCAATAAAGTAATAGATAATCACAGTGGGGTCAAACGTGCGTTTATATCAGTATGAAATTCAAATAAAGCATGTGTTATCAGAATTTAAACATACACCATGTGTTATCAGAATTTAAACATACATCATGCGTGATCAGAATTTAATCATACAGCATGCGTGATTAAAAAATTTTTGAATTCAAGGCAAATCAGAATTCAGCACAATTAAACAGATACGAGTCCAGGAAAAGCCAAAATTCATAAATTAACCGAGGCAATAAAACAATAGAACATGCTGTCAGATTAGTAATATGTAGATACTGAATTTGAAAGTAAACTTATCTTAAGAATTCTGTATCGTAACAGAATTAATAGGGCGACCAAATCACAGAGAAATTCTGTTTGCCTTGAAGAAAAGAGCGCCCCGACTCACCAGTGCAACGGGTACAACGCAGCTCCTCCCAGGATGAGATGGTCCAGAACGATTAGGTGCACTCCTTTTCGTTCACCTCGAACAGTACTCAGTAGCCAGAATCCAAATAAGATAGCCAAGCTTTCGGAATATATATGAGTATATTAGGCCGAATAAGAGAGAGCAAGGGAATTATAACTACGAAGAAACTGGAATATCAGGGGGAGAAGAAGAATACAAGCTGAAGAGGCTGCTTTAGCATGTATTTGGTGTGTTTACAAGACTGCCGAGGGCACTCTATTTATAGAGAGGAATTAGGTATGGCAGAAGGCAATGGGCCGACGGCCAAGGCCTAACTTTTAACTCGGGTTTGACGGCCAGACCTAATAATTTCTAGGGTTTGACGGTTGTTAAGGGTTTGACTAAGTAAAACCTTAATCCTTGTCCGCCAACAGGCAAGACTCGGTTGCCAATTAATTTTCAAATTCAAAATCCAATTGAATTTTGTCCAAAAAATTAAGACTGAGACTGAGACATTCGCCCTAACGCCCGCGCCCCGAATCCGAAGCCGGGCCAGGCGGCGGTGGCGCGCGTGTGGTCCACTTATATGAACCCCTCAAAGAACACTTTATCAAGCATTCTTACTTGAGTCCAATATAAACTAGTCCACACTAGTTTACAAAACCAATGTGGGACAAGTGAAGGCTTAAAGACCCTTCAACTCCTCCACTTGGTTTTATAAATCACAAGAAAGTCTCCACTATCTCAAGCTTACAATGTGGGACAACTCAATTTATAATACTTAACCATTTCCCTTCCTCAATTCCACCAAATTCAATACTTTAATTATCTATTGGATTCCAACCATAATTGGCATCCATCCAATGAAAAATTAAACATGTAAATGGGCATATTGTGCCAATTACAACAGAAAATAGTAATAATATGTATATGTATGTTATATCATGATATTGATATTGAAATTAGATATAGGCATATGTTCCTTTTGGCTGTAAAACAATTGAAAAGAATTGTCATCAGGCCAGTCACTTGCTGAACTTTGATGATTATTCTGGCTGGTAGAAAAAGAAGAAACAAGAGTACTTGTGAGCTTTGGACAATGCATGAAGGGATTTCAATTCTTTCAATTGATCTTTTGCAAAAAGTTGTGAGGCTTTGCAAGCTTTTTAATACAAGTCTCTTCAATTTTGAAAATATGATGATTTGTCGACGATGATAATATTGATCTAGTTGTCCTCCAAGTACTCCATCCTTTTTGTTTATAAATTTTTCACTTGAGAAGATAACTTCTTCCATCATCTCACAACCCCAAATTTGAAGCTCTTCAAGTTGTGGAAGAGCATCCTTTGCAATTGTCAATGAGAAAAGATTATGTAGTTTACCACCAGTCCAAATATGTATGGAAAAGAAGTTGGTGAGTAAAAGATTTTGATTTTGACTGTTGTTCCACAAATGTTTTAGTCCTAATAAATCATAGAGTTTCTATTCTTTTAAATTTCTGAAGGAATTGATTGATCCCTCTAAAATTGAACCATTACATAGAGAAAAACACGATAGGGAATCCTACAACAAATACTTACAACTCAAAAGGGAAAGAAAAATTAAAGAATGAACAAAAGCAGGAGGGGGTAACATGATAACATGCGTAATGCACGCATGAGCTTGAAAAGATATACATAAAAATAAAATATACCTTTTGGTTGCAAAACAAATGAAAACTAGAGTCGTCATCAGGGACGGATCCAGAAGTGAGAGTAGGGGGCGCAAAAATTATAAAGCTTAATAGTTTAAGTATAATTTTCGTATTTGTAAATTCAAAATACACATTTTCATTGAAGTTCATTGTGATGCTCCTTTATATCAATTTTTTTTAATTAGGTTTCAATCGGTTGGATGGGGAACCAACTTTGGATTTAGGTAGGAATCGACTTGAAGGATCTATGCTCTTGCTTGGAAGGGAAGAATTCTGCAATCACAGTGAAGGTTAGGCTAGTCGAGGAGCCCTCAACTTAAACCCTCTGACGCTCAAGTCAGTAGAGATTAATCACAAATATCGAGCAGCTGAGTAAGTGCTTTGAGTGTATATGAGTGCATGCCTCTAGAAAGCTGGAGTGAGGGTATTTATCCTTCTCCCTTCGGGGAATTGTCTGGGATACTCCTAGGATACCCACGAGCCCTTAGCCTCGAGCCAGGGGTAATTAGTTATTTCCCTAACCTGCATATCTCCAGGTAACTACCCTTTTGGTTTCAAGGGCATGATAGTATACTGTAGCAGCGCCTGCTGTGGCAGGCGGTGAGAGGATGGCATGCGCCATTAATGTGGAGGCGTGACGCCCGTCAGTACATTTAATATGGTGGCAGAGTACCGTACTGTCTCGACCTCGCTGGTCAACAAAGTCGACCTCAAAACGGTCGATTAAGGTCGATTACGCATATGGGCCTCGGGTGCCAGATTGGGCCTAGTGTTGCGCCTCTGAGCTAACTTGATTTGCGCCTAGGCGCTTGGACCACCCCATATCAGAATCGAATCAATATCAAAACTTTTAGTAATAGTATTTTCAATATAAATACCTTAAAAGTCAAAGAAAAAGTTATGAAACATGTTCTTGATAATATTTATAGCGACAAAAGTTCTCCCATTTGTAGCTATTGAAACACAAAGAAAAATCTAAAAAAGAAAATTTTAAATATTCAGTCACATTTATTCTTATATCAGTCTTGTTAAAGTCAAAACGAGAGATCTTAATTATTTTGCAAGTCCTATAAAATTTAATTTGTTAGACTCCTATAATGTTTTCTCAAATAAATAAAATAGAAATGTTAGGCTATTTAATAGTTTTTCACTTGATTACTTGATTGTAAATATGAACCCAAGAATTTGTTTTGAATTTTAAACAAAATAAAATAGATAGATATATCATTAATTTATTTTAATTTTTGTCTTTAATTAAAAATAAATTCAATTCAATTCAATAAATCTAGATAATTAATTTTTAATTTAAGGCCCATAATACAATTTAATTGTTTAACTAAGTTAATGAATGAAAATTAAAATCATTTACTTTTAATTAATATTAAATAACTTCTTCTTTTTAATATATTATTTAAATTAATTATACCATAATATATACATATATATGTATATATATTGTAATAAACCTGGGGGCAATGGCCACTGCTTGCCCCCTCTTGATTCGTCATTGGTCATCATCATCATCATGGCCGCCAATAGAAGAAGAAGAAACAAGACTTGTGAACTTCCGACAATATATGACTTCCATTTTAGCTAACACAGGGAATTCATTGCTTTCAATTAATCCTTTGCAGAAACTTGTAAGCCCTTGCAAATGTTTTAGTACCAATCTCTTTCATTTTTGGAATGTGATGACTTCACGATGATGAGAGTGATCTACTCATCATCCAAGTCTATGTCCAAGTACTCCATCACCCCTTTAATTTGTTTAATTCTAATTCATTTGAGAAGATTTCTCCCATCATCTCACAATTGTGAATTTAAAGCTCTGCAAGTTGTAAAAGAGCATTCTTTGAATTTGTCAATACGAAGAAATTATGTAGCTTAACACAGTTATCAAACGTATATGACAGAGAGGCTAGTAAGAGAAATATATTGATTTGGATTACTCTTCCAAAGATGCTTTAGTGCTAGCAAGGAGAAAACTTTTGTTACTTTCAAATTTTTGAAAACATGGGATTCCTCAAAAATTGGTTCATCACATATCTTTTTTAAGTTGGGAAGACCAAATAGCCACTGTCATTCCAAAGCAGGGAACACGCCACCAAATCTCTTCCAATCAATTGACATTGTTGTATATATTCACCAATTTCTTCACTGCTGAAAAATGGCCAAAACACAATGACTTCACATCTTGAGCTTGTAACCTCTCCCAGATATAGGGATTCAATACTCCTTACAAGTATGTGAATCCAACTTCCCAAAGTAACCTCTCTCAGCAATTTCAGTTGCATTTGCTTCTCATAAGTTCAGTCATTAAATATTAGTGAATTAATTCCTATGTCATACTTTACTATTCTTTGCACTGAGGAAAAGCATATCTCTTTTGCTATTATATCAGAATCATCTATTTCAATCTCCAAGCAGGTGAGGTTTGGCAATGACTCAAGCCCATTGAGTGAAACCGTGTTTTCTGCTGAGTCTCATCCCTTAAAGCTCTTCACTATCTTCAACTTCTCCAATTCAATCGATTTTGGTATCATGCCGTGAGTTATTGTTTTGAGACTTGAGCAACATGAAAACTCTAACAACTTGAGGTGATAGACTTCCTATCTTAACGGGCAACTCCTGAATGTCACGGCAATCACGACAATAGAGAATTTCAAGACTCAATAACTCGCCAACAACAGGAGATAGTCTCCAAAGTGCAATCATCTAAATAGATTGTTCAGAGAATTTTCAGCAATTGTATTGTCTGAGCAGTGATTTCAATGAAAATGATTTGAAAAACAACACATTTAGCTCTTCCATTCCTTCAAAAAAAAGAAAAGTCTCCTTCGATCTCAAAATTTTGCTGCACTTGCCAATCCATCATTAAGAAGCAGAGACTCAGAAAATTCAAGCCTACGAGATTAAGAAGGTTATTCCTTTCTTCTTGAAACACTGAAATCCATTTGCAGTCACTATAAGAATGCCTCCTTGACCGGTTCATTGAATTAATTAAGAGTGGCATCAACAGTCCCTTTTTCTGAAGCATTGGAAATGGAAATCCTCTAATCCAGCAGCCCTCCAAGGAGGGTCATAAATCAAACAGGGTTGGGCACATCCAACCCATTCACTTTTAATGTGGGGGCGAAAAATACGGTTGGAGGCGGAAAATGCAGTTGGAGAAACTAAGAGGGAGAGTATATATATATATATATATATATATATAAATATTTTTCAAGAGTGCATACATATATATAATTTCTTGTGGTTTTTGCCCGTGCAACGTGGTCATTAATGCTTCATTTCTCACTATAATATATAGACCCAATTAGCAGTAAAATGCTAGCGCGGCTAAGTACCACACACATGCACAGCAATGGAAAATAAACTAGCTATGGTGTTAATTTTTGGCTCATTGCTCATAAGCATCCAGCTCGGCTTACACGCAGACACCCACCAGCCCGAGGCTGATGGTTCGGGCCTTAATCCGAGCGTCTGCGTCGGAAAGGAAAAGGTGACGAAGCTCCGGTTCTACCTCCACGACATTGTCGGCGGGGACAACCGAACGGTTTGGAGTGTGGCCAGATCCAACCTAAGCGATATTCTGCCCGCACGTTTCGGGCTTGTATTGGCATTGGACAACCTAGTAACATCCGGGCCCGAAATCCACTCCGAAAGAGTCGGCCGCATGCAGGGGCTTGTTGGGTTGGCGGATTTCCACGAGATAGCTTTGGATATGCTGCTCAACGTTGTTTTCACGGAGGGGAAGTACAAGGGGAGCACACTTACTATTTTGGGCAGGAATCCGTTGGTTGAGAAGACAAGGGAGGTGTCGGTAGTTGGAGGGTCCGGTGCTTTCAGAATGGCTCGAGGCTATGTTATTACCAGAACTCACTCTATTAATGAGGATCTGACTTATGGTGTTTACCAATATGATGTTTTTGTTTACCATCATGTATGTTGATGATGTTATTGGTTGTGGGTTTTGTTTCAATCGTTAAGGTTGTTTGTCGTAATAATTTTTTTTTCTTTTTCCTTTTTTATTTATACTATATATATAGACATAATCGCACACACTTGTTAATTCCGTTAGAATTCAAACGTTCGACCTTCCATATTATATTAGAGATTTATATTATTGGGTTATAGATCACTCGACCTCTTTCGAACTTCGCATTTGGGATAATTTTTGTTTATTATTTAATATTTTAGTAGTATTATAATAATTATAATCAAATCAGATGAAGTGTATTATGGAGCCAGGTGGCATCACTTGGAGGGTTGGATGCTTACTGGGTCAATTGTCATAAAATGTAGGTTGGAAGTTCAATTAGATCGGACGTCATAAAAAGTAGGTTGGAACTCAAGCAAAAATATATGTGAATCTTAATTTATTTGGGAAAGGCTCTTAAGTAGCAAAGGTATATATTTTTTGTTTCTATAGTATTTTTAAATTATTCTTACATCAATTTGACATAATAAAAGGATAGTTAAAAAAAAAATGAAAAGCCTAGAAATTCAACGTACCAAGAACCACACTTTGGATCATATATTTCATTCTATATTTTATCTCATATTTCAATGTGATGCATATAAGCCAAGTATATTTGATTATCAATTAATTATTTTTATAAAAAAATATTCAATACATATCATACAATTGAATAGAAGATGAAATTATATATAGAAATAGAGAATCTAAACTGAACAAATCCTAAATCTTAGTGTTTATGAGGGAAATATTGTAGTGTTGTGGTCTCTAGTTGGGTTGCATAAACATTCAGCTAGGGCTGTCAAAAGGTCGAATTTGTCATATTCGAATCCGAATTCGATTAACAAAATTTATATCCGAATTCATCCCGAAATTCGATAGAATATTTATTAATTAGTACCATATTCGAATCCGATGAACATCCGAAACCCAGTTAAAAAATCCGATCCGATTTCATTTTTTTCTTTTTTGTTTTCCTTTTAAATTTTATAAAAATATTGTACTTATAAACTAAATATATTTCATATTTGAATTTTTAACAGTTTTTTATTATATATTAGTCAAAAAATTAAATATTTGAATATTAAACTCATTTTTCACATTATATTAATGTATAGATAAACTATTATATGTTATTATATTTGATATTTTATCAATATCCCTCTTATTTTTTAGGTTAAAAAACTCAATATTAATAGTATAATATAGATGTTAATATAAATATTAGGTCAATATAATATATAAATTTTATTTAAAATATTTATTAATATTATATATAAGAGTATTAATTTAATAAAAAATATTAAAGTTCGGATTCGGATCTTTAACGGATCGGATTGCTTAATTTTATATTCGATCCACTTATTTTGAATTTTGAATATTTATAATTGGATTTAATTCATCAAATATTTTAATCAGTTAAAAATTTTAAAATTTGAATCAAATTCAGATCGAATTCGGACTAAAATCCAATCTATTAACAGCCCTACATTCAGCTATTACAACCTAATGGGTTTGACTAAAACTTAGCCCAGTGGCAAACGAGAATCCCAAGCTTCTTCACCTTTTCCCGCAATTGAGAAGCCCAACCCTTAAACACGAGGGCCTTAGTTTGATATTTATTCACCATTACCAAGACTTGGCCCAAGTGGACGTGAAACTTTACGGTTTGGATTTTTTGTTTTATTTTGTATTTTATTTTATTAAAATATGATAAGTATATTTAATATTTTTTATAAAAATAATTAATTAAAAATCAATTACACTTAACATATATTCATCAAGTTAAAATAGGAGATAAAATACAAAACAAAATAGAGGATCCAAAGTAGTGACTTTGATAGCAGAATTAATTTGAACCCTCTTATTGTGTAGTTCCGTTCCGAATACTTTTTTTGGCATCACAACCTAAGTTATCATGAAATGCCATTATTTGAATAAAAATTGGACGTAATCATAAATTGTTAATTATATAATATTAGTATAATACTTGTATTTAGTAGTTCATGTTAATGATACATGATATGAGTTTCTCTAGTCTACGCATTTATTTGGATCTAACGTGATATCAACTCCAAGTATTCTATCTAGAATTTCCAACGATAACTTTCCACAATTAAATCATCACATCATTGGCTAAGTAGCAAGAAATGTATAAGTGTATATCTTTGAAATGTAGAATTTAAAATAAATATTTACTCACAAAAGGTATCATTTGGAACATTTTTTATTTTGACATGGCTTCCTTGGGACACATGGCTATTGGATTAGGCATATTCAATTTATCTCACTATAAAAAAATTAGCATATAAACTATACAGATTAGTCGTATTTAATATTAAAAAAATAATTTTAGATAGAAATATTTAGTTAAATGTGAAATAAATACTCTCATATTTAATATTTTATTACTATCAATTAATAGTTGATAATTATTTTTTTATAAATATTGAACTTTCTACAAATAGCTGAATTTCATTAACATAGACACTATGTAGCTAATTAATTATCTTTACTATAATTAATTTATAAATGATAAGTATTTTCTTTAATGTATATTAATTTTTGTACGGATAATGCTTAACCCGCACTTTTGCTACGCTTGCATTATTAAACTTATAATTTCGCAATATTTTTTTATAATAAAATTTTAATTTTTTTTTAATGGTGTGTGAAGTTTAAATAATTAAATTCTAGGTGCTCCCAAATTGTTAGCCGATGATCACCATATCCCCATTCGGTGGCTCTTGCCATGGAACGTGGCATTTGAAAGTCGATAATGCTTCATTTCTCACTATAATACTGCAGGCCCAATTAGCACTACAGTGCTAACCGTATAGTACTGCACCAGCGACACACACCGCCATGGGAACAAAGCTTACTATTCTACTGTTAATTCTTGGCTCATTTCTCATAACCACCCTCGGGTCACACCCAGAAACTCACCAGCCCGACGCGGATGATTCGGGCAGTCCAAACCTCTACCTCGGAAAGGAAAAGGTAACCAGACTCCGTTTCTACCTCCATGACGTGCTCGGCGGCGACAACCCTACTGTTGTGCAGGTGGCCAAATCAAACCTAACTGATATCCTGCCGTCACAGTTCGGGCTTGTCTCGGTATTGGACGACATCATAACGTCCGAGCCTGATATCCACTCGAAACAAGTTGGCCGCTCGCAGGGTGTTGTCGCGTATACCGACCTGCGGGAGGAGCTAGTCTTGACTTTGCTTGTCAACGTTCTATTCACGGAGGGGGAGTACAAGGGGAGCACGCTTAGTATTTTGGGGAGGAACCCGTTGCGCGATGAGACCAGGGAGGTGTCGGTGGTTGGAGGTTCGGGTGCTTTCAGAATGGCTCGGGGCTATGCTATTTTAAGATCTTGCTATATTGATGTGAAGAGTTATGCTTTTTTCCAATATGATGTTGTGGTTTATCATTATAGCATGGATGATGTTACGAGCTTTTAGACATGTTGGTCGACCCTTAAGTATGTATATGTATGAATAAAGCAGATGTATTGGCTTTGTACTTTGGGGTATCATCTTTCGGTTATATACCCTTGTAATTATTTGAGGATCATGTCCCGTTTGTATATACCTTATAAATAAGGCCTCGGGCCATTAAGGGGACAAGGGTTAGCTCATGTTTTATATATGTAAACCTTTAGAGCAATCAAGTGTAAGGTCATCTCTAGAAGGTTAAAATTAGAGTTAAAATTAGAGTCAGATATTATGAATAGAGGTGTAAATGAGATGTGACGATTCACAAATGATTCGAGCTCGGTACGATAAAAGTTCGTATTCAGCTTGATCTTTTCAAGTTCGAGCCGAGTAGAACTCGAGCTAACCAATCAAACGAGTCAAGTTGAGCTTAATAATATTAGGTTTATAAAGCTCGCAAGCCTAAATGAGTTTTTTTATTATATATTTATATATAACACATATATAATTATAATCTAGGCCCATATAATAATATATAAAGATAAATAAATAAATAAATAAATAATAATTTTATTTTTTTATTTTTAGAAAAATATATACCAAAATTATTTTAAAAAATTACAATTATAGATTTTGTTTTGTGTTTAAATGAGTTTGAATTAATTTAAACCTATATGAGCTCAATCTTGAGCTCCTTTGAGCTCATACGAATCAAGTTTTATTGTTTTTCTATAAAAAATCTTATTAAGTCAAACTCAATAAAGCTCGTTGAACCTTTATCTATTCCAACGAGTTGAGCTTGAGCTTGATTACGTAGGCTCTATCAAAACCAAGCTCGAGTTTGAACTTGCGAATTAATAAACTAGTTGAACTTGAGCTTACTAGATTCGAGATCGACTCAATTCATTTAGGGGTTTATGAAGATAGTAAACAAGGGTTTAATGAGTAATGAGTAATGAGTAAGTGAGCTCATAAACATTACTTTTTTTCTATTTTGAGAAATGAAATATCTATAACAAGTTTTAAATAACCGATATCGTATATTATAGAGGCAAGTGGCATTATTTGAAGGGTTGGACATTCGCTGGATCCACAATCATAAAAGTGAATTACTTTTTGAGAAGTATGAAACATTTAATGATACAAGTAAAGGAAAATCTATTCATTGATAAGGAGGGGAAAAAAATTGTTAATGAGCATTGGATTGACAATAAAATAGAATTTTTATCGCGAATAGTGATTCATTGATGGTGAAAAGAATTTTTGGTTTATTTCTCTACCTTCGCAATAGAAAAAAATATGGATCAAATTCTATTAAACCTATCTCGTAATGATTATTTATCAAAAAATGACTTTGATTATTAAATAATTAAACAACTGAAACTAGTTTACTTACGTTAGCTAATTGGCATTTATAAACAATATAATTGAATTATGAGTTTAATAATTAACACATCTATTTAGTAGAAAATTGGGTATCACATCCTAATCATTAGACAATTACTTATTCACAGGCTCCCAAATAATTTGACCCTTAATATTTTAAAAAAAAAAAAAAAGAAAGAAAGAAAGAAAGGGGACTTTCATATTTGAAGTCTACTTTTAAGTAGCGTGAATATTTTTGTTCTTTTACAAATTTTTCACGTTACACAAACACATATATAATATGACTCAAAAATAAATTCAAAATTCAAAATACCTCAATTCACAAACCCTAGATCTTTATTCATTATTCATGGGCAAAAAAATGTAGTATTATGGTTTCTGGCTGGGCTAACTAAACACCAGGTTTTAAAATTAGTGGGCTGACATAAACTTAGCCCAGTTGCAAACGGGACTCGATAGCTTTTTGCTCTTTTCTACGGTTGCAGTGCCCAATATTTAAACACAAGGCCCTTATATTTACACTACATATATATATATATATGTACGTGTGTATATATATTCACCATTAGTAGCAAGTAGGAGTGCAAATGAGTTGAGCCTGCTCACAAGGCTCACGAGCTAGCTCAACTCAAACTCGAAACAGTTTGACCTCAAGTTGAGTTAAATCGAGCTCGAGCTCTAATTCGAGCAGTCTGTATTTAGGCTCGAGAGTTGCGAGCCAATATATAATTAAATATTATTTTTTATTTTATTAATAAATATATATTATATTGTTATTTTTTATTTCGAGTTCGAGTTCGAGCTCAAGCTTACAGTTTTTTTACAATTAATTTGCCAATTTGAGCCTTATCAAGCCGAGCCGAACTCGAGCTTAATATATATTCCAAGCGCGAGTTCAAAAAATTTGCCAAAACTCAGCTCAACTCAACTTGATTGCACCCCTAGTAGTAAGAATCAACCTAACCGGAAACACGTCTTCAACAATGAAATTAATTTGAAGCCTCCTATCTTGCAGCTTAAAGCTTCTATTTCATTTCATATTTCTTTTCTTATTTCATTTTATAAATATATAACATGTCTATTAAATGCTTTTTTATAAAAATAATTAATTGAGAATCAAATACATTTAGTATAAATACAGCAAATTAGAATAAAAAAATAAAATATAAAATAAATTAAATGATCTAAAATGGTCGTCCAAGTTCCATTCCATTTATATTTCCAAAGGGGGAAATTGTTATCCTTTGGTTTTGTGGTTAATGGCCATTCAACGTGAAGCATGAGAGTCGACAATGCTTCATTTCTCATTATAACACAGACCCAACAAATAGAATGCCGACCCTACAGCGATGGGAAAAAACCTTACCACCTTACTGTTAATTCTGGGCTCAACATTTCTCATAACCACGCTCGCCTCTCACGCAGAAACCCACTCTCCCAACGCTGATGATTCAGGCCGTCCGAACCTCTGCCTCGGAAAGGAAAAGGTAACCAAGCTCCGTTTCTACCTCCAAGACGTGGTCGGCGGCGACAACCGTACTGCTTGGGATGTGGCCAAATCAAACCTAACCGATATCCTGCCCTCGCAGTTTGGGCTCGTAAAGGTATTGGACGACCTACTAACATCCGAGCCGGCTATCCGCTCCGAAGAAGTTGGCCGTATGCAGGGGTTTGTTTATCGGGTTTACGGACCTGCGCGAGAAGGTCTTGACTTCGCTCGTCAATGTTGTTTTCACGGAGGGGGGGTATAAGGGGAGCACGCTGGCTATTTTGGGGAGGAATCCGGTGGGTGATAAGACGAGGGAGATGCCGGTGGTTGGAGGCTCGGGTGCTTTCAGGATGGCTCGGGGCTACGCTATTACAAGAACTAGCTATCTTAATGAGGATCGGAGTTACGGCGTTTTCCAGTATGATGTCGTTGTTTATCATTATGATATGAATGATTTTACAAGCTTTTAGTGTGATGGACCCTTTGACTATATGCATCAATAAAGCAAATGTATTGGCTTTGTAGTACTTGGGAATTGGGATCATCTTTTGGTTTTACCTTTGTTGCTTGGGGGCGTTCAGTTTATTGGTTTAAATCATCTATTTCATTTTATATTTTATATTTTATTTTATTTTATTTTATGAATATATAAAATTTATATTAAATATTTTTTTATAAAAATAATTAATTGAGATTTATATATACTTGGTATAAATTTAATAAGTTGGAATAAGATATGAAATAAAAAATAAAATAGAGAATTCAAAGTAATAAATGAGGCCAACAAGTAAATGAGTTCAAAAGACAAAAACAACAAACCTTGCTTAGTTTCAGAAATAGAACTATTTATAGTAGGTTTCAAATAACTAATATATCGTATAGAGTCAACCGCCAGGTGGCTTTATTTGGATGGCTGGATGCTTTGTAGACCAATGGTCATAAAGGTTAGGCAGGTAAGGTTTGTCTAATACTATGTTTGGTTCATGGATTTTGATGAGAAAAAGAAAAGAAAACGCTATGAAAAATATTTTTAATTGTTTGGTCGGTAAGAAAAAATTGGGAAAAAATATAATGTATATAAAGAAAATCAGGGAAAAGTTTATTTGAACTTTTCTCTTATTTTTCAACACATCCATCACTCATCTTTTTCCCATCCATCTATTTCTTCATTTTTTTTATTTTTTTTTAACAACCAAATAAATTTGAAATTTTTTTTTTTCCTCTAATACTTTCCTTTCCTTATCAAAATTCTTCAACCAAGCATAGTGTAAATAATAAAAAAACAAGGATTTCAGTATGTTTGAATCATACGTTTGAGTAATGTGGATTCTTTGTTCTTCCATTGATTTTCAAGTTATACCCAATGTTTGAGAAATTAGACTAGTGACTGAACCAATGGCCTTATTGGTTACTAGTTTGATTGGTTCAACTGATGTGACGTCATCATTATATTTAATATTATATAAATATATAAAAATATCAAAAAATGCAAAAACTATATATATAAGGGAAAAAAATAAAAATTAAGACCAATATTACAATAAGCAACAAAGTCAAGATACACAAATCTTCAATTATCTTAAAACTTAGTTTTTGAATTTGGGTTTGAAATCTGATGTTTGGGGAGAATTTGAATGAGAAAATGAAAGAAGAAAAAAAAATAAAGAAGTTTGACCTCTTTAATTTTTAATTTTTATTTAAAAATTATTTATCAATTTAAAATAAAAGTCAATTCACCAGTTCAATTAATTTTTTATTGATTTACACCAATTTAAACTGATTTTTTTTACCAACTAATTTTAATTATCAAATCGGACAGAAACATTTGCTGGTTCTCGATTGAACCAATTGAGCGATCCGATTTTTCAAACATTAGTTATACCCAAGTCATTGTTCTCAATAAAAGGCAAAGGAAAAAGTAAATTCCTTAGATAATAGGAAGGAATTCAAGACCTATGGAAAATAAATCCCAAATAGCATTCACCATACCACAAACCCCACATCTTAATTCTTTAAAATTAGTGGGCTGACCGAAACTTAGCCCAGTTGCAAACGAGACTCGAAACATATGAAGCCCAATCCCTAAAACGCGAGGCCCATTTAGAAAAGCGACTTCAATTTGAAGCCTCTTGTCGTGTCGTCCAAGCTCCCTTTGTACTTCCACAGTTCTCTTCTGCAAATCATTCGTGTTCTTGACTCAGAGAAGAAATCTGGTGACAGATCGAAGTTAAGCATATAAAAATACTTTAATATTACACGAAGAAGAGTGAGAGATGGCCCGATATGACAGAGCAATTACGGTTTTCTCGCCGGACGGCCACCTTTTCCAGGTCGAGTACGCTCTCGAAGCTGTACGTAAAGGAAACGCTGCTGTAGGTGTTCGCGGCACTGACACTATCGTACTGGCTGTCGAGAAAAAGTCCACTCCTAAGCTGCAAGATTCAAGGTTTAGTCCTATTTCTCTCTATCTCACTCACGCACACACCAGCAGATCGCGGCATATAAATCTTGATTCTCTGGTGATTTATTGCTGTTTAGATGAATAAAAGGACTCTGTTTAGCATTTAGGGTTTTATATTGTAGGGTGAAATTACTTATACTGCGGAATTTTGTTTTGTTAGTTGCAGAATTGAAGATTGGATGTAGATTGCTTGTTTCTGTTGCCTGATATCGTTTTTGTTTTATAGTGATAGTTTCTACTAGTATTGCCATGTTATTGTAGACTGTAAAGGTGTGGTTATATTATTTTTAGAACCCCAGCTTGAGCTCTTTCTTCAGTTGTGTGCCTTGCTTTCTCTGAGTAGGCTTTACCTCTGAATGACCAATTGATTTAGTGCTTTTGGGATTAATTTGTGAAATGACAATGGAGTTATGCAAAATGTTTATGTGAGATATTGCTTGACTTATGCATAAGTTTTATGCAGAATGCTTGTTTGAGATATGGCTTGATTTGTGCATATGTTTTTGTCACTTTCTATATTCCCTTTAACCAAATTTAAAGATTATTTAAACTGGATACACACTTAACATATTGAGATTATGTATGGTACTTGGAATTTTATAGAGGATTATGTTTTATACTGGCAGTTCATGATGCAAGAATCGGTAACATTCTGTACATATCACGGACACTTTTTAGGATACAATTTTACGCCATTGGACTTGTTTGTTAATTTTTCTCCTTACACTGGAGATAAGCTTCACTAGCTGAGGCTGATGTTATCTGAATCAAAATATATTTTCTTGTGTTAATCAGATACAATTAGTTAAGCTGTTACTGTCCTGTTGGGACTTGTGAATTCAATTCCTCTACTTTCAGCTGGGCTATTGGTTTAAGCATTTTGCAGTTAATATCTATTGTGCTCTGGTATCTTTCAGATCAGTGAGGAAGATTGTCAATTTAGATGATCACATAGCATTGGCCTGTGCTGGCCTGAAGGCAGATGCACGTGTCTTAATAAATAGGGCACGTATTGAATGCCAGAGTTATAAGCTTACAATTGAGGATCCTGTAACTGTTGAATACATAACGCGGTACATTGCTGGTCTTCAGCAGAAGTACACACAAAGTGGTGGTGTGAGACCTTTTGGCCTTTCAACCTTGATAATTGGGTTTGATCCACACACTGGTATTCCATCACTTTATCAGACAGATCCATCAGGAACATTTTCAGCATGGAAAGCCAATGCTACTGGGAGAAACTCAAACTCCATACGGGAGTTTCTAGAGAAGAATTACAAGGAAACATCTGGCCAAGAAACCGTGAAGTTAGCCATTCGTGCTTTGCTAGAGGTAAATTATTCGAGTTGATGCAACTCAGTATTTAATGAATTTGCATGCTTCTGTCAACTCAATGCTCTGAATTTTACAACTAAACATTCTCATTTTAAAAAGAATTAGTAACTGATTTCTGCTTCTTTCTCTGTGTATATAATTGTGGCTTCTCTAATTTTTTATCCTTTAACCTCTTTTTGTTCTTTGCAAGTTGTTTGTTACTCAAAGTTTATAGGAAGTCTTTAGCTTATAAATTGAACTATTAATTTCTTTTATAGTAGGAATATATCACCATTGAACAAAAGCGGAAAACGTATGTATGGTTTAACCTCTATGCCATAACCTGGAGGTCCCTGGGTTCTTTTGGCAGATAGTTGGGACAAATAAGTGGGAGCTTGTCGTGAGTATGTTCCTTGTGCTTTTACAGCAAGTTGTGCAAATATGATGTGGTAGAAAAACCTGTGTGTTTATGCACAAAACCCATTGGCAGAATCCTTGAGATGGGCACTTAATTCCTTCTATATTTTCTGTTGTTTCAATGCATATCATCTCTTAGTGAAGGTATATAGCCTGTGAGCTAATTAGCTTTATCATGAACCCCTTGTTTTGGTGCTTGTTCAAGCTTGGCCTTGGCAGAAGCACCTTAGGACATAAAATCATGTTAAGCTTTGGAGGAAAAGCCTAATATTTGTTAGCAACAGGACAGCACTATATGCTATAACCTGGTGTTTGAGTTGCAAAGCACTTGACCCTTAATGGTGAAATCATGAATTTTAGAGCCTTCATGTAAAAGGAGCTGTTACCAAGAATTACAGGGGTGAGGTTGTTATGTGAAAATCACACAACTCATTGATACATATGGTAATTGATGGTGAAAAGTTTCAAAGCACCTCCTTCCTTTATATGTTTGGTGACTCAGCCGGAGTAATAGAAATAAAAATAAAAGCTGGTGTGGCATGTTGCACATTCTTCGGTTTAGTTTATGCTTTCTGCAGCTCAATTTCCTAGGACTTGTTTTATTGCATTGCCTGGAAATACATTGTCTAATGATTTGTGAAAAACCTGTATGCGATACTTGAAGGTTGTGGAGAGTGGAGGAAAGAACATTGAAGTTGCCGTAATGACCAAAGATCATGGACTGCGACAGCTTGAAGAAGCTGAAATTGATGCCATTGTTGCTGAGATAGAAGCAGAGAAAGCTGCTGCAGAAGCTGCCAAGAAGGCTCCTTCAACAAGGGAAACTTAAGTCTGCTGTACTGTTTAAATGCTCTACATGATTGCCTTTTTTCGCTTGTATTACAGATCATGCTCTGTTGTTGCTTATGGCAAAGGATTTTATCATGTTACGATCTATGACTTAAGACAGATTAGATGTTTTCCATTATATATCTTCTTTCAACTTACAAAAGAAAGTGCTTCTTGTTGACATGTTCCATCTTGCAGTTTTTATTCATTCCCTCTCACCGGTGAAGTATCAAATGGGCTTTCTTCTTGGGCCTTTTGAATTTCGGCCCATTGAGAATTGCCATAATGGTTGAATTGGGGAACCAGCAGGCAGAACAGTGCTTGGGACTTTTTTTGAGTTCAACTTAATCAATATGACGTAACTGATTTAGGGCTGTCAATGGATCGGATTTTTATCTGAATTCGATTTGAATTTTAGGATTTTTATTCAATTAAAATATTTGATTGATCAGATTCGATTATAAATATTCAAAATCTTAAATAAGTGGATTGGATATGGAATTAAGCAATTCGATTCATTAAAGATCTTAATTCGAACCTTAATTTTTTTAATTAAATTAATATTCTTATATATAATATTAATAAATATTTTAAAATAAAATTTATGCATTGTATTAACATAATATTTATATTAACATTTATATTACACTATTAATATTAAGTTTTTAACCTAAAAAATAAGAGAGATATTGATAAAATGTCAAATATAATAACATATAATAGTTTATCTATACAGTAATATAATGTGAAAAAAGAGTTTAGTATTTAAAATTTTAACTTTTAGATTATTATATAATAAAAAATTATTAAAAATTCAAATATGACATATATTTATTTTTTAAATATAATATTTTTATAAAATTTAAAAGGAAAAAAAAAAGAAAGAAATAATAATAATAAATCGGATTGGATTTTTTAATTGGATTTCGGATATCCATTGAATTCGAATATGATACTGATTAACAAATATTCTATAGGATTTTAAGTCAAATTCGGATCTAAATTTTATTTATCAAATTCAATTCAAATACAACCCATTGACAACCCTAAACTGATCTAAGCTCTATGATTCCACACACAGTTTTTATTCTTAGTTTTCTCACCTTTGTTTAACTTTTGGGCCCCTATTGGGTCATTCGAGTTCATCTCAATCCATCACACTCCCAATTCAATGTTTGTTCTATTTTCTGAAGGTCGGGGGAGTGACTCGACCCCACGGACAAAGAGGTAGTTCAATTTGACTGTTGGAGCAATAATTGATATTGTTCCAATTCCAAATTGAGGTTCAAATTCGAGACTCCTCACTTCACTTCTCGTCAATTATAGTTGCATGCTATGCTAGTAGTTATCTGTAATTCGTGAGAGGACATTCAAGAAAGTTGCTCAATTTCCTTCTCAAAGGGTCGGTCCCCTAACCAACATTCATCAGGTGTCCTATCAATCACTAGGGATGGCAACGGGGCGGGTCTTGCAGGACCCGGGACCCACCCCGTCTAAAAATTGAAAAACCCAGGACCCGCCCCCCCGCCTCCTCTTTGGCCCCGTCCCGCCCTATCTTAGGACTCGGACCCGGCGGGTCCACCAAGACCCGTAACCTGCCCCGGACCCATGCGGGTCTTGATAATCAAGACCCGCTATCCGCCTCATCCCCATTTTTTTCACCCCAAACCCGCCCCATCCGGGGCGGGGCCCCGATTTTTCCAAACCCATTGTCATCCCTATCAATCACCCACCAAACCTAACTCAAATATTAAGACAACTTAGTGAAAGAACATTTGTACTATTCTTAAATTTATAGAACGAGATACTTTTGATACATTTTAAATGTCTAGATAAATGGGTATAAACGATAAGTTTACCTATAATTCCTAATACTAACTAAAGAGGCATTAATGAATTAGGAGCAACACATTGAATCTACTGTAAAATGGACCAAATCAGTGATTGAAAACTGAAGAGTTGATTAGTAAAACGTTCTTATTCATTCAATAAAGAAATAAGTAAAATTTCAAAGAGAAAAGAATTGTATATTCAATCTTACAACCTATATTTTTAAATAGAAGTGACAGAAAAAAGATATGTTTCTTCATTGCGTAAAATTATCAATCACATAAATAAGTGTAATTAAATCATCAGATGAAATATAGTATAAGTTAAAAAGAAAAATAAAGTGTGATCTTGAGATGTGTGTATACCAAACCCCTAGGCTGGTAAACAAAAGAATTTGGCTTGGTCAAGAACAAAAAAAAAAAAAAAAAAACATTACTACTTTTATTTGTCACATCTATAATTAATCCAGTTTAGATCATTTATTTTAATTTATATTTTATTATATATTTCACTACATAGATATATGACATGTATATTAAATCTTTTTTATATAAATAATTAATTAAAAATTAAATATATTTAATATATATAATATTAAAATAAAAAACAAAATACGAAATAAAAAAGAGAATGTAATCAAAGGGTGTGAAATCAAACTATAAAAGGCAAGAAGATGTAACAAGTTGCAGAAATATCTGCCTCCACTTTTTTCTGCTGTCAGGCAAAATAAAATGATGGTCTGCTGCATTTTCAAGTCTTTGCTAACTGAAAAGGTTTTTAAGGTCACGGGACCCCAAAATCATTGAACAAGAAAATTACTTGAAAATCAATCGCAAACTTATGTAAGAGTATTTTTTAAAAAGAATTCAATAATAAAAGGCGATCCGTGTCCCATTTATATAGGTTTGAAAAACCCAATTCGGATTTGGTATTTGAAAATTGTCAAATGTTGGCGAATTAAAAAAAATAGAATAATAATGTGCGAATTGTCAACATGTCAAATAAGATATTATAATTATAATTATATTTACTTTTACAAGTGTGCTAGATTTATTGTGTGTTTTCTGCACATTTACTCTCAAAGTTCTTCCATGTTTATATGTTTATTAATTTCAACATGAAAGGAATGTATCATATCTTTATTTTCATGTTAAGATTGAATAGATCAACCAAATCCTGAAAATTATTTTTAAAATCGAACTGGACAAAGAATTGATATCGTTATTAGTTACTGATTCAACCAGTTGGACCACTGATTTAATTGGTATGACGTCACAATGACATAATAATTATATTTAATTTTATAAAAATATATAATATTTTAATATTAACAAAAAATAAAATTTTCAATTAATATAGCAAGAATATTATTTGAAAAAATTTCAACTTACTTATTTTTAAGTACAACTTTTAAAAATTAATACTTTTTCACAATTAGTCAACTATAAATAAATTAAAAATAATATTTTACATTAATTTAAGTAATCATTCGTTTCATATTTCAACTCCAAATAAAAATAAATCCTTCCACGCTAAATATTCAACGTAATCTAAGTGAGATTAAACAAAATAAAATAACAAATTAAATATAAGCATTCACATATAACTATCATTTTATTAAATTTTAAGAAAATAAATTCATATTTCAAAAAATTATATGTCCAGGATCTTTAATCAGCATCTTCAACTCATAATTTATCCTTTTTTATATACTTTTTTCTTTTTTTAAAAAAAATAATTTTTAAATTTTCAAAAAAAACAAAAACAATGAACTGCTTAAAAATCAGTTGAACCGGTTCACCGATTGTGATCATCATCGGTTTTTCATTTTTATACTTCAATCAGATCGAACTGACTTCCGATCACTGGTCTGACCAATCGAACCGCCAATCTAATCCGATTTTTAAAATATTGTTGAAAATTAATTAATATCAGTAGAAAACTAAAAACCCTTCCATTCCTATCATTTGGCACCATATTTGATGATCATTGCATAGCAATTGACATACATATACAAGGATTGCAACAAACAAAGACATATATGCAAAGCCAATTTGTTCACCATACACAATGACATAAAATGAAAAAGGGTAGGTCATGAATAATGAAAATTTTGAGTCTTGGGGGTGGGGAGGGGTAGGGTAGGGGTCCCAAATAATAAATATAGGCTTGGTAAAGAAAAATGGGTAAGAGTTAGGGGAAAAAGGACAGAAAGTTGACCGTAAAAATTGGTTAGGTTAAGTTATATGTATATAAAGGGGCTAAATTAAATTGATGGTCACGGGGTGATGAGACAGCTAGTCAGCTACCAATCCATGGCCTTGAGCGGTGGGGCGGCACATATTATGGGCTTTTTGGCCCGTTATGGCTCAATAGGTTAAATAGCTACTACCAATTCTTATCCTCTATGGGCCTGTGGGGCCCATGGGCCCACTCTCTCATAATATCTCACCAAACTTGTTAACTTCCTTCACCAGCTATATGTTTTTTGTTTTATTTTGTTTTAAGTGATTTGAAAAGAATATCTTGGAAATTGTACAAAAGAATCCGAATAAATATGATTTTATTATATTAGTGATTTGACATTAAGTTTTATATTTTGTATGATAAAATATAATATAATTTTACATTTAGATAATATTTTTTGAATTTTTTAAAGTGATAATTCATGATAGATATTTTATATATACTATCATTTTTAAGGTACTCCAAGAACTTATCGAGATCTATCGTAGATATCCCAGAATCCACCATTTGAAATGGTCGTGATGTAAGAGCATTCAATGTTCAACTATTTACATCGATTAAAAGTGGATTAGTAGACTAATTATAATAGCAAATAATTATTTCTGAAATATTTTAATGCCGATAAATATATATATATATATAGCTCATTTTGTGGCACCTTCTGAAAAAGGTGTGATTGCTTCAAACTTGTAATAAATATGATTCCCTAAAAAATTATTTTGACAATTTTTGTTAACATCTTATAAAATTAGTTCATTCTTTTTTTTTTTTATAAAAAAAATAAATAGTCAGAATTTCATTTGCATTCGAATTCTACTAAAAGGTTCAGTAAACAAACAAGAATAGAGTTTTTAAAAGATTTCATTTATTTATGCACATTTTTCATTCCTTTCTCTCAAATGTACAAAATTTTTAGTTATGTGTGCAAAATGTAGTTTTTCATGTATCTACTATTTACTTCACTTGTTTATTTTTATCCACTGAACTCCAAAATCACAATTATTTTTTCGGAAGAGAAGAAAAGGAGAGACTCCGATGAGATTCGTAGATTAAATAATAAATTGAGTTATTGAAAACCGTGTAAACTCAAACTGTAAGACACATAAATAAAGTTATAAAAGCTTTGAAAATCAATTTATAGTTAAATAGGAGTATTAATTATGGCCCAATTAATTAAGTTGCTTGTGTTCACATCTTATTTAAATCCTCAAAATCAATGTTTTCAAATCGGATCGGATAAATAATTGACGATGTTACTCGTTGCTAGTTTAATCGATTCGACCAATATGATATCATAATGATATAATAGTTATATTTAATTTTATAAATATATATATATATATAATATTTTAATATTAATAAAAAATAAAACTTTCACTGATATAGAAATAATATTATTTGAAAAAAATTGAACGTACTTATTTTTCAGTATGTCTTTTAGAAAAAAATATTATTTCACAATTAATCAACTATAAATAAATAAATAAAATAATATTTTACATCAACTCAAGTAATAATTCGTTTCATGTTTTTACTCCAAGTAAAAATAAATTCTTTTACACTAAATATTCAGCATAATTTAAGAGAGATTAAACGAAATAAAATAACAAATTAAACATAAGCATTCACGTATAATTACCACTTCATTAAATTTCAAGAAAATAAATTCATGTTTCATAAAATTACATGTCCAAAATTTTTAATCATCACCTTTCAACTCATAATTTCTCTTTTCTTTTTGACATTTTTTATTTTTTAAAAAAATTAATTTTTAATTTTTTTTTTAAAAATAAGTGAACCAGTCAAAAATTGATGGAACCGGTACCGATTTAACCGATTTTGACCATCACTAATTTTTATGCTTTAATCGGACCGGATTGGCCTCCGACCACCGATCCGATTTTCAAAACATGGCTCAAACATTTATCTAATAACTCTAAATTTGGCCCAAATAAATACTTTAGGGACAACCACATTCAAATTCCATGATATTTGTCTCAAATATAATACCTAAATATTTCTATAAATCTAAAATTCAAGCCACATTTCTTGAAATTTACAAACACCAATGGAGCTACTTATAGTTATTTCATTAACCTACCTATTTTCATTGAATTTCATGTTTATCCAAGAAACAACTTGTGGAACTTGACCTTTACATTATTCCTTTGAAGTATTCAAAGTCTCTTATCAAGAAAACGCATTATTGTACATAGCTCATAAATTTAATAGCACGTTTATAATTAAAGAAATATATAAAATAACCCATTTTACATCTAATTTCAAAGTCAATACAAAAATGAAGCCTAAAACTATAGGCATAGGAATTTAATTTAAGTGCCATAATAAGATGGAAGTTGTCCACTCTTGACTCTCATAGGATAGTTAGGAAGCAACAATAATTTTTGCATTAATTAATAATATGTATATTGAGTTTCTCGATGAACATGTTGCATAATATGAATATTTTGTATATGTATTAAATGTAAAAATATCAAATAGTATATATTACATTATCTTAGTATATATTGAAATTTATGTAATATCAACGTAGTGTGATTCATTCTGTTTAATATTTTTATATTTATGTATATATTTTTTAAAAGAAATTATTCAAGAAAGTAAACTTTAGCTAGATGAATGAGATGATTAATTTCTTCGAACAACTTTGATGACCTTATTATTTTTTTTGCAACGTTATTTTCCTGAAATTCCCTAACTCCCCAAAAAAAAGGAAAAAGAAAGAATGTAGGTGTTTCCCTTACATCATGAAATTTGGACTTTTATGAAAAAATAATAGTAAGTTGGTGGTTCTTTTGTTAAATAGCTTTTTGTTAGGTGGTAATTATAAAAAAAAATAAAAAGAAAAAATTGTTAGGTGGTATCTGCATATATCTGGACAAATTTATTATTTGTCCAAAGTAGTAGTAGTAGCAGTAATTTTATTATTATTATAATAATAATAATAATAATAATAATAATAATAATAATAATAATAATAATAATAATAAAATTTTTTTTTTTTGGAATATTATGGTCATCCAAAGTATTATTAGTCAACTAAAGCAACCTAACTAGCAAAGTAAGAGTGCATTAAGCGTGCAACTATTGGTAATATTAATTATCAGTCTCGTGCTAATAATCTAATTAATTCAAACTCTCAACAAGTTATTAGCCATCCAACTCCAATAATGTTTGAACCAATGCCGGCTCAACACATACATTGGGGGGGGGGGGGGGGGGGGGAGCATACGAATCATCAATATTTTAAAATTATCTATATTGTATGGAATATATGCCACATATCGTGTTGGATATTATATGTATTTATCTAACCCGTTCAATATGTTATTTAGTATATTCATATATTTGATAAATTTTGTCGCGATTATAATAATATATAAAAAAAGTTCAATATAATAAAGAGTAAGCGAAAAAAAATTTCTCTAGAGTTAGGAAAATTATTATACGAATAAGTGTGGGTCTTTGGAAATTTTTTATTTATTATTATCGTAAATGATGAAATCATTACATATAGTATGCCCTTGGCCTATCAACCTTTTTTCTTTGTTCTATAACTCTTCCTTATGCAGGCTGGGCAGAATAGGAGAGCATGTAGAAGTACTATTATAGCACAATAAAAATGTTTTCCTTCTTATTAATATATTTGCTCATGGCAATTGTGAATTTTTAGGAGAATCGATGATTGCATCAAATATATTTACGTTGCGTGTTCAACACGTTTTTTGACTTGTTCATATATTCAACTAATTCTAATATGATTTTTGTCTTATCTAAAATATTTAAAATGACGTATTAGATATATTTCGAAAATAAATAGTCTTTTTTATATCTTAAAAAACATAGGAGTATTAAAAGAACAAATAAAAGATCAAAATTTTTGAAAAATAATCGGTGGGGATATCTAAATCCACTTATTTTCTCTTTTAAATCCATTTATTCTTTTACTTTCTTCGTTAAAATTAAAAGTTTCTATTTTTTTGCAAAAATAATCAACAAATCATATTATGCAGGTTCTCATACAATCACCAACACAATTTTTTTTATAACCACACATCGTTCTCACCATAAAACTATTACTGAATAATTACATATGTATTTAAATATTATTTATTTTGATTATTATACCAAAGTATCCATTTGTTTGGAAATTATATCTAAATTATTTCACACTCTAAATTCTTCAAAATATACTACATTTCCTATTTGTATCATGTCACATTCATTATTCATATTCATGTATTATAGAAGTAAAACAATTCTAGAAGAAAAGGACAACATCAAATGGGCCCACAAGTACTGTAAACGTTGAGTTTGGGCTGGGCCCACAGCCGCAACAAAGAAGATGATGCCTACGTCGGGCGGCTGCCAACCATACCGCCCAACAGGAGTGGAGTTGGTAGGCTGACGTGTCTCTCTTCTTATTACCCATAAGGGCCTCCATTTTCCACTAATTCACATTATTGCCACTCCCCCAACCCTACCTCAATTTGGATTATCAAAATTTAGGAACAATCATAGTGGGATTTGTTCACAATCACTACCTAAAAGTCTTTGAAATGACTTAAACTTTCCTAATTATAAAAGTTTAAAAAAATAAAATAAAATAGAAGAAGAAAGAAAGAAAAAAGGACATTTTGAATGTATAGTCAACTTATTTTCCACTTGAGAGATCCAATTGCTCTATTGCATAAATAGTCCAAAGACTATTCTAATGGAATTGTATTTTTTCCACCTCCAAGAAAAAAGTAAAGGAAAAGATTTTGGGTAAATTTAAAAAGTATTTTTCAATAACTTCAATACTTAATGCGTGTATGATTTGAAAATCCTTAATTATAAAAAAATACTGGGCAAAATTTACAGTTTTTTATCTTGAACTTGATGTTTCAATTGATTATGTCTGATACGTCGTTAGATTAACTCTGTGGCTCACTGTTATGCTGTACACATATTATTATAAATAGCTTTATCGTATATTTTTCAAGTACTGAGTGTTTAAGTCAGAATACTTTAATTTTAAGTATTAGTTACTAATTTGGGTGAGGAAATTTTTGCTCAACAACTTCTAATAATCATAATTTATCTTTGATTTTAGAGTTAAATCGAAGCTGGTGTGATTCAAGATACGATCCAAATTAAGAGAAAATTTTAAAATAATGAAAGTCATTAAGCTTAGAATTTGGATTAATGGGCCCACAAAGAGAGGTCCTGCATGTGATGTTTGTTGGAGATGTACTCTAATCTATTAACAAAAAATTTTCCAGACTTTGGTAGAAACCAATAATTACCCCATTGATGGAGAAAGAAGCAATAATTAATTTATTTTTATGGTCATTTGACCTTTTAAATATACTAATTTCTATCTCAAGCCTAAAATGAGAAAAAGTGGGAAGAAATATCTCATGGAAGCTTCTAATGTTTCTACCTAACACAATTTAAAAGGAATAAAAATTAGGAAAAGAAAAAAAAAAGAAAAAAAGAAAAGAAAAGTTGCAATGTTGAAAAAGTGATCCTCTTTTCCATTTGCAAAGGGCCACACAGTTATTTGAGTTTTCTTGTTTCAAATCAGCTGTCATTCACTCTCTTTTGTCCTTTTGCTTTCAATTGTGCATAACTTAGATTAGATTGCTTTCTTTCTTTAGTGGGTATTAATGGCTCAATTCATTGTTGATCATTGAATTATAAGATTGATATTTTTCATTTTACATTCTATTTAATTTAAAATATTGAATAATATATGTGCTTGTGCAAATTATTTTAAAAAAAAAAAAACCAAAAGTATCTATAACTAGTTGAGTTTTTGAAAATATGTCCAAAACCTAAATATTTTGTCATCTTCTACCACATTATTGATTTGTAGCACCAATTGTTAAAATTAGAGTTGTTAATGGGTCAGATTTGAAATAAATCGGTCATATTTGAATTCGAATCCGTATTCGACCTAATATCGTATAGGATCTTTGTTAGAAAATATTATGTCTGAAACCAATGGATATTCAAACCCCATAAAAAATTCCGACCCGATCTAATATTTTCTTTTTTTAATTTAAATTGTATAAAAATATTGCATTTACAAAATAAATTTACATCATATTTAAATTTTTAATAATTTTTTATTATATATTAACCTAAAAGTTAAATATTTAAATATTAAATACTTATTTCGCATTATATTAATACGTAGATAAACTATTATATATTATTCTATTTAACATTTTTTTCAGTATCCCTCTTATTTTGAGGCTAAGACTCACTATTAATAGCATAATATAGACATTAAGTCAACATAATATATAGATTTTATTTTGAAATTGTTATTAATATTATAATAAAAATATTAATTTAATAAAAAATTATTAAAGTTCCGAGAAATTTAATGGATCGAATTGTTTAATTTTATATTCAATCCACTTCTTTTAAATTATAAATATTTATAATTATATTTATCTATCGAATATTTTAATAAGTTAAAATCTTAAATTTCGAATTAAATTCAAATCCCATTCAAACTAATATTCGATGCACTACCAACTCTAGTTGAAATCACCTAACATACTCACATACATTAAACACACATTAAATATAAAGAGAGGAGTGGAACTAGTGAAAATTGTTTGGTGGATGGATTTTAGAACTTCCAAGCAAATTGGATCGCACAAAGGGCAAACATCAACCATCACTAAAATAATGAAATTGATCAAAAGCATTAGACCAATTCTTTATGTTAAGTTCCCAACATTTTTCCAATCTTTTTGGCTACTCAAAATAGATTCTCAAAGTTATTCAACATTTGGGCCATGTGTTTTGACTTGTATTTGAATTGATCATATATCATAGAGAAAGTGTTTTCTTTTTGTTTTGTTTTTTTTTTCCTTATATATATATGTAATCTTGTTTTGATTCCATTTTTTTTAAAGATAAAAATGAAAAATCATGCTAGTTTATATTATTTTAACCTAAGAAAATCATGGAACACTACAAAAAAATATAATATTAGTGACAAAATAATAAGTGACAAAATAAAAGTTGTCACTAATAACATGTATTGAATGACAATAGATTTTACTTGTCACTAATCACCAATTTTTAAGTGACAAGAATTTTTATATTGTCACAACATGACTTAATAGTGACAAAAATTAATGTTTTACATTATCACTATTAACAATTATTGACACCCCTATGACGACAATTCAGTGACAATAAAAATTGTTACTATAATTTGTGATAAGATTTTCATTATCACCATAGGTTTATCACTGATTGTCTGTGGTAATAATTTTAACACTATTCTTATCACTGTTTAGTTTGTAAAAATTATTAAAATGACAAAACTAAATGTTTTATCACCTAATATATATAATTAGTGACAAATATGGCATTGTCACTTATTATTTTGCCATCAATTTAACTTTTTTTTTATAGTGAAATTTCATTTTTACAAAACCAAAAAAAAAAAATACCATACGACGATGAACTGATTGGAAAATTCTTCCTCCCCTATTTCAATTATTTCCCGTTAGACTTTTCTTATGGTGTCATTGTGGTCTTTTTTAAAAAATTTATTAATTGAATTAAATTCATTTTAATGATACCAGTGAATTTATTTTTTTTTTCTTTTCAGCAAATTGTTTAAAGGAGAAACTTAATTGAACCAAATGAGAATAGGACCTCATCACCACAGTCGACGGAGTTGAAGTTTCAAAATTATGAGATTTTTGGTCCAAATTCTATTAAACGTGCGAATCTTTGTCTCTTTTTCTTTTTCTTTTCTCACAATAGTTATTTCATTGTTGATTAAAATTTGTTTGAAATTATTAATGATTTATATTTTTTTAATATTTATTTGATCAAGAGTTTGAAATTATTTTTAACTTCTAACCATTTTCTAAGTTAGGAACCCCACCAAATATGAAAGACAAGAAAAACCAAACAAAATCCAATTTGCCAAAAATCTGATCGCCTCTTGAAATTAACTACTTTTCCACAATTCAAATAATTGATAATTAATTTTACCCTTTCCAAGAGAAAAATACAAACAAATAATTGAGGAAAAAAGAGTGGTCATCATTGAAAATGATAGTAAAATGCAGTACATAAACTGATTGGCCGTTTAGATTTATTTTCTAGATGCATTTTTGTTTTTTATTGAAAAGAAATAGTGAAAAGTTAGTTATAAAAGTATTTTTGAAAATGAAATATTATTTGGATATTTTGTTTAAAATGTAATGATTATGTAGGGTTGAAAATGAGTTTTATTTAAAAAAATATAATATTTTTGTATAAAGTTGTGTAAATGTGAGTTGGAGAAAGTAAAAATTGATGAAAAATGAAAATCGGGAGAGTGTGTAAGAATTTGTTTGAAAGAATATTTTGAAAATGAAAATTTCTATAAAAATAAGAGAATAGTTGATAACTCTTTATTTTTATTTTCAGTAAAAAATAAAAATGAATTTAGAAAACAAAAACAAAAGGCCTTCTTCTTCTTCTTCTTCTTCTTCTTCTTCTTCTTCTTCCATTTTTGGTTTGCCAATATATACTAAATGTGGTCCTACATTGATTAATTAAAATCCCTAATATTTAAATTTTCGATTAATTTTAGATCAAATCTTTGAATTTGTTGATAAACATTAGATTGAAATTACTATTGAAACCAATATGTTCAAGATTGAAATTAATATTGAAACCAATATGTTCAAGCATCATTTTAGGTGGTTTTGGTCCAATAACATCAGTTTCATACATAAAATGTAAAGTTGAGAATTTAAATCAACGGACTCTTAGTATACACATGTATAAATAAACAAGAATATACGTGAACTCTTGAATTCAAACCCTAACAATACTTATATTGTTACATCAATAATTTATTCAATACATCTATTAATAAGAAAATAATCAATCACAACGAATAACGAGATAATAAGATCACATAAGTGAGACAAGTTTCTATAATTTTTATGGGACTCCAATTCTAATTTCTTCACACATTTCATAGCTTTTATTAAAGGTGGTGCTTTATTATAAGTACATTTATAATATTATATATATATATGTGAGTGTATATATATATAATATATGTTGGAACTCGGAAGAGAGAGGTTACCCACCTCTTCGTCTTCCTTTCTTCTCATCCTCTCATAGCTTATCCATTCCCTCATTCATATCCTTTGCTAAAGAAGACAAACAAGAAAAAGGGAATCTAAATTTAGAAAAAGAAAAAGTAATGAACAGAAAATGGTCTTTGTGTTAGGTCTTCAAATTCTCCATGTCACATGATTCATCATACCTTCCCTATCAAAGCTACCAAGCCCACCAAATATAAGAGTGGAGAAAACAAATTTTCTACACATCTAAAACAACATTATTTTTTTTTTCTTTGAAGGAAAAAAAAAACATATTCTTGATAAAAAAAATAATATCAATACATAATATATAAAAGAATAAATAGTTGGTTGAGACAGTCGTCCCAAAAAAATTTTATTCCATGAATTACTGGTGTTTTTAAACCAACATTTTCTTTGGTCCGTCAATGTGAAAAATAAAAAAAATAAAAAAATCAAGCTCCATAAGAAAGAAACAAATAGATAAAGATTTAAAATTTATGTTTGTAAAGTCTCTTTTGAAAAGGGCAAAAAAGGGAGAAAAATGATGCATAGAGGACAAGCAAATTAGTTCGGAATTTAATGAAAATTTGGACCACTGTATCAATATTTTATGTTTCTCCATGTGTACCAGACAAGAGAAGTTAACAACCACAAAGTACAATGACTATTTGGGAGATCTTTATGATCTTACACCAACTTTCTGCACAGGGTAGAAAAAAACTGGCAACATAGAAAATCCACATCACAAAAGAGCATTTTGTAAAGCAGGTTTGAGACATAAGTTTGAAAATATTCACCAAATCCCTGCAAAACTATGCAATAAATGATCCTAATCTGTACTGCTGTGCAATAAAGATATTCAACTGGTAATTGTACAAACAAGATAAAGAAGTTCAGAAAGATCTTAACTACCACTCCACATTTCTTCTAACTATTTTTTTTGATTTGATCTTTAATTATTACACATTAATTAGAAAGAAAGGAGGGGAGAAAAAGATCAAATTCTCATTTCATCTCCAAGCTTCTGTAGTCCAAAACTCCAGTTTTCAACCCAAGAAAGTCATAACCAGAACTACTGCTACTCCCTCTAATTGTGCCGCAACTGCAATCTTTACTGTTTTGTATTCCAAGGCTACAGGCAAAGCACAAGGTATTATTATTACTACTAATATTATTTCTTCCACCTGTCTTCAATGGCTCTTGATTCTGTTGTTGATAAGGAGGGCTAATTCTGAGATCAAGATTCAAATCAGGGCACTTCTCCTTAACCGGGCTGTTTTCTTCTTTGGACAAAATCCCACCTGCAGTTGTAAGTTTCTCTTCTTTTGAATTTGCACCAGAGAAAGAAATGGTTGTTGTTATGGCTTCTTGTGAAGCTGCTGCAGATGCAGGCTCATTGATTGGCCTGTGAGTTGTGGGATCAATCCCCCGGCTCAAAAGTTTTCTTCTTATGTGAGTATTCCAATAATTCTTTATCTCATTATCAGTTCTCCCTGGTAATCTCCCCGCTATAAGAGACCACCTATAAGAAAAAAACAAGAAAATCCCATTAACAGCCTATAATTTGCCACCTTTTACATAATTGAACAGTAAGGTTTTAATTACACTTACTTGTTGCCAAGAAGGCTATGGAGTTTGATAATGAGTTCATCTTCTTCTTCCGTGAAGTTGCCACGTTTGAGATCCGGCCGCAAGTAATTGATCCACCGGAGGCGGCAGCTCTTTCCGCAGCGGAGGAGACCGGCAGCCTTTGGCAGCGACCGCCAACAGCCCTCACCGTGTGCACGAATATAGGCGATGAGACGATCATCTTCTTCTTTAGTCCATGCCCCTTTGTTTGTGTGGGCTTTCTCACAGCAAGGAGACCTCCCCATTATTCCTTAGGCGCCTGAACTTTTATTATATCTTTGTTTTGTATAGTACTCTTTTTGCCCTTTTGTTTTTCTGGTTTCCTTTTGGGATATATTGGTTTGGGATAAAATGGACAGTGGGATGGATTGTTAGAAAGTCTCTTAGCCCTGCGTCAAGGCCGGCTCTTTAAGGATTGATGTGGGGTTATATATAAGCTTTTGACTCAATTGTGTGTGTGTCTGTGTCTGTGTGTGTGTGTGTGTGTGTGTGTGTGTGAGAGAGAGAGAGAGAGAGAGAGAGTAATTGCTTCTAGATGCGAGTTGGTGAGACAGGTTTGAGAGAGTGGGCTGGTGGCATCTCACTTGGTGATATTAGCATCATCATTTACACTACAAAATTATCATTATGGTATAGCAATTGTCATATAGTGATTTAAGTAATTAAAAATGATATTAACTAAAGGTAACCTTCAGTTAGGTGTAAAGTAAGGTATTAAAAATTACAGTCTGACCTCCTCCCTTCTCATATCCAACTCTGAACCACCTTTGATTAATAAGTTACTTAAACAATTCCAAAATCTTCCCTAACCTGACCTATGTGTACCACAAATAAATTAGAGACTCCCATTTTTGCTATTAAGTTTGATGCTGGCATAGATGTTGGGTTGAAATTAAATTGAAACTAATATTGAGCCAAATTCAGAAAATAAAAAATTATTTTGAAAAATCTTTCCAAAGTGAATCGAGCTAGTAAAAATGAACCATAAGATCTAAGAAAATCACGAGAAAAAATGTCAATATAAAAATAAATAAATAAATAAACATAATCATACGCAGAGATATGTCTATCTATACATAGCATGTTTCCGGGAAAAAAAAAAAAACATATTTGTTCAAATAGAAAGAAGATTTTCAATATTTGTGTTCGCTCAAACACAACCCTTCAATAATTATAAATACATTCCTATGTATATACACCAAGAGGTAAGCTCTCTATTCTTTGTAATGCAATTACATTTTTTATTTTTATTATTTCATGTTTTTTCAAGCAAATACAGCTTGTTAAGCATCAAAGGGGTTCCTGAGCACCTGACGCATTCTTTGTCTCGTATTTAGATTGAAAAAGAAAACATGTAAAATTTTATTGAAGCTAAAATTCAGGTTTGGATCAATATTATCCGAAGAAATTCTTGCATCCAATACTAATACTAACTGAATTAATGGTTCAGAGTGATCCCCTTAGTCTGACTCAGAAATGAAAACAAATAAGTCCTGTTGCAATAATTTTGTCTTGATTTCAGAATTAAGTGAATATTTTCTCTCTATCATGCAGTTTATGAATTTGGCGAAGATCCCATGCACAGAACACGTGCAGAGAAAAAGTGGGCTTAGAAAGTAGATCCAAATTGTGTAAACCAATCAGTGGGGGGCAGTGTGGTTTGTTTGATGAGACATGATAATAATCTTTTTGTAATTAAGCTAGCTGTTGTTGGAGTTAATTGAGCAGAGATTATTTTCCTAATACCTTTTTCCTTTAGTCATGAGCATATGCCAGACTTGGTAGTTGTTGTACTTTATTCTATTTGGTGCTCCAACATGCAAAATATATATGTTTTATATGTATATATAAAGGGCTTCTAGAAGGGTTGGAGGTTGGGGGCAAAAAGAAATGAGTGTGGTTGTAGTTGTATGTGGGCTTTGGTTTACCTTCCACTTCTCTTTTTTGCCTTTATCTCTAAACCTTGTGGTGCAAGTTTAAGCATCAAAGTAGGATTAGGGTTGGGAGGATTTTCATTGACCTTTTTTCTTGTGATACCCATACCCAATATGCAATTTCATCATTTGTTTTGTTATCCACCACCACATGATTTTTCCTTTGTTTTTTCCCCCTACCCCCTAAAATAACAATGAAAACAACTTGTTCCATGAATCAACATCTTTAAATCTGCCCATCAATCAAATTGGTACTGATGATTTAAGACTTGGGAGAGAGAAAGAGAGAGGAGATATGCCCACTTGTGTAATTTCATGTGTGTGCGTTTTACCTACCATCTCACCTTTTTTCAGACTGTCATGGTCCAAAATTGGCTCCACAATTGATGTTCAATAATAATGGCACAGTCCGTGATTTTATTTCCATACGAACATTATCTTCTCCTCAACTGACATGAAAAAGAAAAAAAAAATGAGAAAGATAAAGAAACCATCGGATTGATTAAGAAGCTCTAGTACATGTCTAATAGAGTAGGCAATAATATGGAATTTTAAGATGAGAGCCAACGCATGAGCTCGTGGATATCATGTGCTTAGGTACAGAGACAACAAGACTCGTGGGGCTGTCCTAAATAAACTCTTACCTACCTCTTTTGGTCCTTCTCACACCATGTGAGCCCCTTCAACCTTAGCAAAAACTGACATTTATTTGGTGGATAATTGCATTTTGTAACAAGATTAGATTTTCGGTAAGTCGATCAATCAAAGGGTGTTGTGATTAATCAACCGTGCTTTGATTGGATGGTGTAAATAATATAGGTTCGTAAATTGGGAACCCTCAGCCAAATTTCATTTTGAGTTATTTCAAATTTGTTCTGAACTCTGATTTTTGTTTGGTTCTAAGTACCAAAATGAAAATTAGGCCTCAAACTTTGAAGAAGTTGTCCTTTCAAGAGAGTCATGAGCCAATCTTTCTGTCACTAATGTGGTATTATAAAAACACTACAAAATTTAAGTGCTTAATTGATATTAGGAATCCACATCTCTATATAGGAGTACCCAAGTCCAATTAAAGTCTAGATTTTTAATGTTGTTGGATCCTAACAACATTGATAGGTCCAGATATGACCAAGTGAATTACTTACCCACCTTATGAAACCACTATAAATAAAATTGATCATGCATTTTTTTAGGTACGCAATATCATTTATTGCTTTGACTATTATATTTGCTTCCATTACTGTTCAAAGTGTTTTTGCTTCTGTGTGCATTCCCCAGTGACTATAACCTGCCTTTACTTCTTTGTTTTCACGATTGCACTAATTTCGTCGAGTCAATCCGACCTAAAGATCTGATCTAAATAAAAACAAAAAAATTCCATTACTCACTTGTTTTAGACCATCACCACTTCAGGAGAATCCATGAATAAGGCAGCAAGAGTTCAGAGCATTAAATTACCAGCCTGCAGCAGAGTAAGAGAAAGTTATATATATATATATATATATATATAATCGTTCACAAGTTTAGGTAAAAGTAGGCCAATTCATAGCTCAATTATTCTCACGAGGGTCAAGTATAAACAAATCTACATGCATGGATCTACAAGGGAGTGAAACTCAATAATGTAGGCTTATCCATGATACCCATGTTGTGCAATCCGGATCAGTATTAAGAGAAAAAAAAACATCTTTTGGAAATGGTCCCACCCTTGTGTTCCTCCCAATCTGAACTGGATTTCCTTAAACATTTGTGAAGAGTGAAAAGAAGAGTTATCTATCACAGGCAAAACTAAATTCCATTCTATTCCAGCAATATAGTAACGTATACTCCAAAATGGGCCAACAAGTTCATGCAATTTTCTAATATTTCGTATTAGTTGGCACATAAAGAACCAGTAAACTGTCTCCACATGTGGCATACAGTATTTAATACAAATAAATGACCTGGCTCAAGTGCAGGGACCAGCTCCCGTCCTTGATTAGCATGGAATCAAACTAACATATGTATTGATCTATTTCATCTTTCACAGGACCAACGGAAGTTGGGTAGCCTAATTAGGAAAGTTTATTGTGTGATTCACTATAATCTTTAAAGAAGGCATCTTTGTCCTGCAAGTGCAAATGATAGGACATCGCCATTAAAGAGTGGGTAAAAATTGATAACTGACGAAGAAAGGTCTCCTGCTCAAGCAATGCAGTACTGAACCAGCTAAAACAAAGAAACTAAACTACCTCATTTATTTATGTATAAGCATTCTAACAATGCCATAGAGGATGAAACAGAAAAGAACTCAAACTAGTAAATGAACTTTAACAAGCACATCTTCCCATCATATATTAAAAATCAAAATTTATCCTGAACAGCTTCTGATTATGCTTCATCACATTATGATTACCTTCATCACGTGGCTCTTAAAATTTCGAGTCCCAGTCAAACCCAACATATTACTCAAAAGCTACAAAACAGAAGTCATAAGCAGTAAAACACAACTAAATTGGACAAGCATTTAAGAAATTAATCAATTCAAAATTTTAATTTACTTACTAATAGCATGACACTCTTGGATTAGCACTCCTGCTTGCTCACACTTGGAACCGTACCTGTAGTCCTAAGGCAGAGATTTGACTCAGGTACAAATTTTAATATGTAAATGTTTTTATAAATAAATTTCCACACTACAGATTCAGCTGCATAAAAGCTTAAAAAACCTTTGTTATTGTTTTACGAAGGATGTGCACTATTGTTGACAAACATGAAGGACACAATTTTTCATTTTCCCTGGTATAGCCAGTAAATTTGATTGGTTCCTATTATCAGATATCTTAGTCCTCATATTCATTGTATTTCCAGAAGGTTGAGGGAAAAGAAGACCAACACAGACTTTAGATCTTGCCAAGATCAATAATCTTTGGATTCAGAAAGAATGCACATTATCTTTGCATCACCCTCTGTTCTTTTATTTCTCTGTTCTAGGGAAGAAGATGAGTAGTTAATAAAGGAAGATTACTGAAACATCAAATTTAGAATCCAAAAACAAATCCACCTATGGGTCATGTCATCCATCTTAAACGTAAGTTAATCTTCTGTTATCTTTGAGGCCACATGATTTTCTGTGTAGCAGTTATTGCTTCACCAAGATACTGCTCTCCTGCTGATAAAGCATTACCATTATCTTTCAGACCAAAACTTTAACTACATTTACTTCATAATTCTCTTGTGTCCTAGATCCATAGAGTTCGGAATTCCATCCAAGCAACCATTTATGCTGACTAATCAGTAGTAATCAGCACCTGTACAGCAGTTATCTGTAAACATATAATGAGTCACCAACGGCTAATAACAGTAGATTGCAAAGCTCTTTTCTCTTTACTGAAAAATTCAAAAATCATTTCTATTGGATTAATGTTATCTCAACAGGCAAGAGGATAAAACGAATATCCAGATTGGGAGTATACGGAATTATGCATTCCAAACTTTTACATAAATCCCCAACAGTCAACATAACTATAATTAATTGAGATCTTAAGTTTGTGCTATACACTTTTCCAGATCATTTTCAATGCAGATTCCAATAATAGACAAAACATTTTAATGTTTTCATAGCGTTCAACATTAGCCACTGAACCTAGTTCCTTCCACCACATGAACAAATGAAATACCAAGAACTATGTCCTATGATTGATGAACAAATATAAGCCAATAGATGTCTAAAATTTCTTATCTAAAGTATGCAACTGATTAAAAATATATAGGCATCTTCCATTAGTCAAAGATGGTAATCCAAGCTGGGAGAGTAGTGCAACTGCAGCAGATGTGTGAAAAGCTTATACATACCATACCATCCACTAAGCAATGTTTACCAGTAAGTTGAGCTAAATACCGCCACCACTAAAAAAGTGATATCCAACCGATCAGAAATATAAAAATCAACAACTTCATATTTCAGTCAAACAGATATACTCCATTATTCAACAATACAGCTACAGATTAGCACAAATTGCGGCTGGCTAACGTGTATGGATAATGATGCCTATACATAGATTCCAAACTAAAAGGATTTTTTTGTAATCAGACAGAGATTACTGCGTAGAATCAACCATGAAAAGTAAACTAACCGCTAAAATCGAAAGCGATTTTTCATGCAATTATTCGCGGCGCATGTGTACTCCTCTTCATTGCGAATTGAACCATTCGAACCTCCAGTCTTCGTATTCACATAATACGTCCCAGCACCACGGTTTAAAATTGACTGAACTCTATCCAAATAAACTATCTACTGATTCTACAGAGAGAGAGGGAGAGGGAGAGAGACGCCAAGCAAAGCATAATAGGTGCGCAATTCTGGTTGGGTATGAGAGCTCGGAGTTGGCGACGAGCTTTATCGATTTCCTTGAGGTAATTCGAACCGACGATAGCTTCGCGATTGGAGAGTGCAGAGACTTAGTTCTTGTTTCTCAATTTTTGAATATCGACTAGCCTTTGTATATGACTATATGAGGGGGAAAAGGCGCCAAAAGATGGCGGAATGAAATGGGGGGATTTTCTTTGGGAGTCTTCGGTTATCTTTACCAAAACAATATTGTTTTGGAAAACATAATCAATATATTCTTATTATTCTTTAAAATATGCATTTTTTTAATATTATATATATATATACATATATTATTATTTTAATATTAAAAAAATTGCTCAATTTTATTTTCACCACAAAAATTCAATAAAAAAATATTAATGTGACTGTTACAGGAAAAAAATGTCTCTTCCAAAACATAAATAAATATATCAAAAAATAACTTTTGCATTTTTCTATAATTCATTATCCCAAAACACATAATAAATGCATAATAAAGTCACACAAAAAATATAACCAAATATTCCCTTTGTTTTTGTTCTTTTTTATTTATTTATTTATTTATAATAAAGGTGTAAATGCATCGAATTCCATTTGAGTTATTTTGAGTTTGAGTCAAATTAAATCAAACTCAACTTCTTTCGAATAAATATCTAGCATAAGGTCATCTCCGAAACAATTTATAATTTAATATTATTTTATATTTTATTAATAAATATATAATATATTATTTCACTTTGAATTCAAATTCAATCTTGAACTGTATTTCTTAAAATCTATAAGTTTAATTGAGCTCAATTGAATAGAGCCAAACTCAAATTTTTATTGACCTAAGCTCAAATTTAAAATATACTTTTCCAGCCCAAGCCTATTTCCAACTCAAGTTTAGACTGGCCCGATTATAAAAGTTGAAATATTGTTGTAAGGAAACAAGCCCATCAATTAGACTTGTGTTCTACGGCCCATCAATTTGACTTTATTTATTTATTTATTTATACACATGCATATCATAAGTCCGTTAAAGCTTGAACTCATGACCTTTCACATTATGTAGAAGACTTATAACCCATCAATTAGACTTACATACAAATATTTTTAGAACCCAAAAAGAAAATAAATAGCAAGATAACAGATAATGTTATTTTCTTTATTTGTATCAAATTCTTGAATCTTACTCTCTTTTTATGCAAATACAGAAAATTTAACTAATAAAATAGCAGGTTCCAATAAGAAGAGTGCTCCACATATTCCCATGCATCATTGAAATCAGAAAAGATGGCTGTTTTGGTAGACATTTATGTTCTTACATAAAGGAAAACAAAGAGATGATCAGGGCAAGAAGTTTGCCACTGCAGCTCGATTTGTATCCTTCCATTCTTTGAGTAGATATGATGGAACTTCTCATTTATCCTGTTTATTGCTGATGGCATCTGCTGGGCTGATATCGAAATAGCGCAATGGTTCCTGATATTCAATGGCAGATCACTTAACATCCCAGACATCAAGAACAATGCAACAGGAAAATATGAGGACAATTAGCTGCAATATCTCAAGCTGTGTGTATAACACCTTTTTAAGCAGATGTGACGATTTAGGTTTCTGGGCTGGGTTTTGGCTATGGTCTACTCATGGTTTTTATCTACGGATAATTTATCAATTTTGGAAGTGAAGCAAAAAGGTGAATAGAAGCATAACTAGCCAGCTAACTCAATAACATCTCATATCTTTATCTTGCACTCTTCCATTTTTTAGTCTAGCCATTTTAGCTATTCCAAATTACTGCATGCTAATCAGAGGAAGGTGCCTGAAATACCTTAGGATGCAGCAGACCAACTCTGGATGAGGTTGTCAGTACCTCTAAATGCAGCTTCTCTTACAAAGGAGGTTCTTCCAACATGAATGTGAACTCTTCTTGCTGTCTTGGATCTCTATTCTTCTTTAGTAGCTGTATCAACGAGTGAAAAACTTCAACAGCCAAATTTGATAGCTAATTTGCTTAAAATACTGCTCAATACAGGAAAATATTCATTCTATGGATTCTTAAATAAATCGGGATTCTGGAAATATCCGTGACAAGTATCTAATACTCATTTCTAAGTTCAGTAGCATGAAGGATGGATATTGTATGTAGAAATGACATGGGATAATAATAAGTATGAGAATTTAACTAGAGATTTAGTAAGAATAACCTAGCAAGAATGTTAATAGGAACTACTTTCAGTATATATACAGAAAGTATGAACAAAAGATTTTAGTTGCACACCTTAGTTCTTTGCTCCTGTCCTTGGTGCTTTCTTTCAACATCTTGAGCTTCATGCGCTGCAACCATAAAGTACCCCTCCACCAGTTGGTGTGCCTTCAGGAGCTTTTTGTTGTGTACTGGAATTTAAAATATCTTTTGACAGATCTTCCTCCATGAAAGGTTTGTATGTCAACTCTACAACAATCTGCCCCCACATCTTGTCATTTTGATTATCATTGGGATCCATGTCCTTAAGAAGATCTAGCGTCATAACTTTTGGTTTATCACGGGAAATTTCTTTCAAAGGAAATGCATTCGTACCCATCTTGTCATGTTTGCCAACCTAAATAGACTCAGTTACATAGACAACTATCAATAACTTTCTAATACTTAACTGGAAATGGATACCTTCTCACAATTATATGCATAAAGTTCTAATGCTTGCATGTGCCAGAATCATTTTCTTTAGTGCAGAAATGGATTCAACAGCCTTCCAGAATAACTTTTAAGCTAGCCATTCTGAGAACAGATATCCAGTACTTGGCATCTAAGATTCTCATGTTTTTTTATTTTTAAAAATTTCATCACCAAACTCCGCCATGAGAGACATGAAGATTTTGGCAAACACAGAAAGCTGGGAACCAGAGGCTTTAGGGTTATCCAGGGTTCAGCAGAACCAGCAAATCCACAACCTGTAGCATCCAAACAACAAATTTAAAAAGGATAATTCTTGAGAAGACTAAACACTGAATGTCTGATAATAGAATATAGTGGTGCACTATGCCTATCCTTAAACATTTAAGTAGCAGGTGACCTGAACTGTTGCTTTTACTCCATGTGCTCTCGCATTTGTGACATTAGGGTTCTCTAACCATTTCAAGGAAGGCTCCATAATCAACTCCTTTTCTTCAGTAAGATAGACCTCTCATTCCTGCCATAAAAAATTTGACAGTTTTCTTCGAGGTTAATAAACATAATTGATTCAGATAACTTAACCAACACAAGAAACCATAGCAATGCAGACCATGACCAACACAAAAAACCATGCAACACAAACCATGCAACTTAAGATTGATATGAACATGTGATTGAAATACATCACAAGCAAGAAACCAGAGATTGGAGTTGAGGGAGAAGGCTATTGATAGCTCCAACCACCTACTCAATCATGCCCATTTCTACTGATAAACGGAGAAATTTCAAAACATTAAAAAACCGTGAAAACGCCAAGCAGTGTGCTAGGATCGGAGGCGCTGCCGTGAAGTAGGATTTGACAATAAAGGATTTTTATTTTTAGCTTTTCTTAATAATTAACCTAGGCTGTAGAGCCATGCTAAAAGTGATGATGTAATTTGGGAGAATGTTGTCATTATTATTTATTACTCAACCCTAAATATGTATTTACACAACTAATGAGTAATGCAAACACCAAAACACCCCTAATTCTAAAAAATCATATAATATTACTATAGAAATAACAAAAGTTCAGATATGCTAAAGCAACAACCTCACTGACCTTGAAAAGTAGGCTGCAGGATCCTAGAGTTAGATATTCAAATTTAACACATTCAATTTTCTATTTAGGAGTTCGCTCGGCAATAATTGGAGTAGCAATGTTTTCTGCGCTCTTGCATATTGCCTACAAGAAGCATAGTTGGTGCAGAAAAGCTGATGAATAGAAATATTAATAACAAGGTAAACATTGGCAAACATATGTAAACAGTAAACCAATACCTTCTCCAAGGAATTCATCAATCTTTGTTCAATCTGAGAAAATAATGGAAAGCAACAGGTTAAAAAATTGAATAAGCCAAATGCTACAGAAGTGATTATGTCACTAACACCTTACACGATCATAGTCCAATTTTTCACCCAAAGTGGTAGTTCTGGAAGTAATCGCTGCAAACTTTAGTGTCTTGCTCAAGCAAAGGGCAAATAACAGGATCCTGATCGAGTTAACAGTCAGAAAATTTTCCACATGTTTGGCAGCGGATTCCAACAAATTTTGAGCTCGCGTTCTCCATGTCATGTTATTGTTCCATTATAAGTGTTGTAATTGGCACCCATTTTATTGATATTTGGGGCTAATTACATGTTAAAGAGATGTTTTATTTCCTTAAATTAGTGCCAATTACGGGCTGAAATCCATAAATGTTTGAAGTGTAAAAAGAGATTTAACAAGCATAAATTATATAAGTAGGATTTGTCCTACATTATTATTGAAGATAAAGTTGTGAGGAGTTAGTATCCCACATTGAAAATGGAACAAAAATTGTGGGAACTTTAATAGTATAAAATAAATCGAAAATGAAAGAAAGGTTTGGAAAACTTTACTAATATATATAATGCTTACCTTAGTTGTCTCACATGGAAATAACTTCAAAAGTGCTCCCCTCCTAGCGCTTATAATTAGTCTGCTGAGTATAGATTAAAAGGCATAACAACAGATTCTCTTTTATCCCTCTCATATATTTTTATAATAGTATTGTTTATCATTTTCTGGCAACTGAGTGGTGATCGAGGTGAAGCTCTTTTGGAGTGCACCAAAAGGCTTCTGAAACTGTCTTATGCTGAAGGAAGTTTCGCTGCACCCTGTGCACAAGTAAGGGCGATAATTTCTTCAAGGCAAATCAGATTTTGATGATTCAGTCTGAGTTCTGTTACGATACAGAGCTTTGAGATAAGTTCTCAATTTATATATACTGATCTGTGTATTTTTGTTCTTATATTCCAAACTGGTATGTTTGTTTTGGTTTATGTTTGTACTAGACTAAATTGCAACTGAAAAATTTTGGAATATTTATTTGCCGATTTCTGAAATATTTATAATGTTATTTTTTACAAATACTGTCCCGTGATTACAAACTATTTTATAATTACTTTATATATTGCTGTTTATAATTTGAACTTACTAGATTTGGAAAACTTTACTAATATATATAGCCGAATGCCTTGTGGCCCACTGGCTTAAGTCTCCCACATAATGTGGGAGGTCGGGAGTTCGAACCCTAACGAACTCCTAATACGTGCGTGTGTATAAATAATATATATATATATATAATACTAACATTTTTTATCCCACATTGGAATACTAACCTTTCTTATCCCACATTGAAAATTCCTTCAACATTTGGGATAAGAAATGTTAGTATTTCAATGTGGGATAAAAAATGTTAGTATTATATATACTAGTAAAGTTTTTCAAATCTAGTAAGTTTAGATTATAAACAGCAATATCTAAAGTAATTATAAAATAGTTTTGTAATCACGGGATAGTGTTTGTGAAAAATAATATAATAAATATTTCAGAAAATGGCAAATAGATATTCCAAAATTCTTCAGTTGCAATTCAGTATAACACAAACATAAACCAAAGCAAACATACCAGTTTGGAATATAAGAACAAAAATACAAAAATCAGTATATATAAACCGAGAACTTATCTCAAAGTTTTATATTGTAATAGAACTCAAACTGAATCACCAAAATCTGACTTGCCTTGAAAAAATTATTGCCCCTACTTGTACACAGGGTGCAGTGAAACTTCCTCCAAGATAAAACAGTCTCAGAAGCCTTTTGGTGCACTCCAAAAGAGCTTCACCTCGATCACCACTCAATCGCCAGAAAATAATAAACAACACTATTATAAAAATATATGAGAAGAACAAAAGAGAATCTATTGTTATGCTTTTAGTCTACACTCAGCAAACTAATTATAAGCGCTAGGAAATGAGCACTTTTGAAGTTATTTCCATGTGGGACAACTAAGGTAAGCATTATATATATTAGTAAAGTTTTCCAAACCTTTCTTTCATTTTCGATGTGGGACAATTCATTTTATACTACCAAGGTTCCCATAATTTTTGTTCCATTTTCAACGTGAGACACTAACTCCCCACAACTTTATCTTCAATAGCAATGTGGGACAAATTCCACTTACAGAATTTATGCTTGTTAAATCCCTCTTTACACTTTAAACATTTATAAATTTCGGCCAATAATTGGCATTAATCTAAAAAAATAAAACATCTTTTTATTATGTAATTAGCCACAAATATCAATAAAATTGGTGTCAATTACAACAATAAGAAACTTACACAGACCTAAACAAATGAAAGAAGTAAAAATTTCAGGCACTGCATCTTTATTCCCGCCAGATGCATATCCACACACAATTTTACACAGACCTAAACAAACGAAAGAAGTAAAAATTTCAAGCTCACATGCTAAAGGAAAAAAGTCAAAAATACATGGAACTCCAAAGGAAAACAAAATATACATGCATAATGCGTTCATAAATCATAGATACACACAGTAGTAATGCATAAAACAAAAGAAAATTTCAAAAACTGCAGTAACCAACCACTACCCAGCAGAAATCCCAACTCCAAATTCACAAAACCCCAACATTATGCTTAAAAAACCCATCTCCAACATCACACTTTCTCAATTTCAAGCAATAATTCAATAACAGAATACAAAGTCAAGTCAAAGTTAAAATGCAGACGCTAAAAACTATCTACTGGCCTAATTCTCAGCTATTCAATCAAATATACTCCAGAAAATCCATTGAAAATTCACCACTTTGAATTTTAATCTTCATATACTAAAAGTTGGAGTTCTTACTTCGGCAAGTAGATGCGTGGAGACCATGCCAGATGCTGAAAAGACAAAACAGCCCTTGCGTCGATGTCAACGACAGCGCTTCTCTGGCAATGATTTGCGTGCCCTGTAACGTCATTTGACAGGTCTCACTGATAGCAAGAGTTTCTTCGCGGAATGTGTAGGAAAAAGAAGATAGAAAAATGTATTATTATATGCTGATTTTTCGGTTGGACTTGGCGACTTGGGCCCACGGCCCATTTAATTGTCGTGATCCGATTTGGTGTTGACCGTTGACGTGGTAGCGTGTGATGAGTGGCTGACAGTTGGGTTTTATTGCAAGGTGTTAGCTCTCAGTTCGTTCGGTCGGATTTTTAAATTATCGAATAATTATTTATCATATAATAATTTATATAATTTTTTATTATTACGATATAATTTGATTGGTATGATAAATAAATTTATGAGGATTGGTAGATTAATTTATCACGAAATTACATATGTAAATATATGTTGGTATTCATACGAATTTGAGTATTTATTGTTGCTGTAATCAAATAAATGATAAAGTGAAATAAAAATATTATATCTTACCTTATCATTTTAATCAAATTAACCTTCTAATCATTGACGCTCTTCTTTGTTTCCAATGTTGTTTGGATATAAAAATTAACTTTTGCAAAAAATAGATTTTTGGGAAGTGTTGTTAGTAGGGATACAAACGAGTCAAGTCGAGATGAAATTTGATCATTTTTTCAAGCTCGGGCTCGACTAGCTTAGGAAATTAAGGCTCGAGTTCGATTCGAGCTCAAGCTCGAATAGTTAAATTATTTTATAAAAAAATTTTAAAATTACTATATTTTATTATATTTAAAATTAGCTATAGGCTCGAGTTTGACTTGGGCTCAAGATCAAAAAGTTAAATTATTTTATAACAAAAATTTAAAATAAGTATATTTTATTTTATTTTTTATATATAAATATTTTTAAAATAAAAATATAGACTTGTGAGCTTGCAAACAATAATTATTTGGCTCGAGCTCGAATTTTTCAAACTCAAACTTGATCACTTTTCAAGTTAGCTCATCAAACTCTCAAATTGACTCGATTTGTTTGCATCCCTAATTGTTAGAAGCAATTTAGAAAGAGAAAGGGATTTACTTCCCTTTGTAAGTATCCATTGGTATGGATGATACAAATGAGTTTCTTTCCAATCTCATCATGTTTCATAATCTTCAATCCTCATATAAAGCTTTTATTCATAAAATGCTTCAACATTTAGTTGGGATAGTATTATTCGTTAACTTGAATTAGGACTTTATAAATTTATTTTATAATTCAATTGAGGCATACATGAATCTCGATTTCTATTTGAATTTTTGATGGAAATAATAATGAGCCGACCTCGAAAAATTTAGTGAATTATTTTAAAATTTTCTTTGTAATGGCAACTTGTTAGAACAAGTAGCGAAACAGTCCGATCCAGTCTAATGTATTGATTAAACTAGTATATTGGGCTAAATGATAGAATTGATGTATTAATAGTTCAACCTAAATTATCAAACTTTGATCAAGTGAACTTATAGGAATTCAAATATTGGATCCATGTTGAAAATGATAGACTAAATGGCAATCAATATTTAAAAAGATGAAGTCAGTAGTAAACAAGAATTATGTATTGCACTTGAAGTAAATGAGTCGAAAAGTATTTGAATAAAGTGAAAGAATCGTGCTAAAAGTGCATGTTTGTATAAAAGAACAACATATGTTTATGTTATAAAGTTTATCCCATGATTATCTCCAATAGTCACGACTATTGCATTATAAGTTCTCATCAACTATGAACGTCCGTCAAATAGGTAAATTCAAATTATAATCTTCTTAATATTTTTAAAAATAATCTTCAAATAGTTATAAATATTCCGTTATAATTGTTCGTAACCATAAATATCTATCTAAATAAATAATTTCAAAATATACCTTTTTAACAATTTTCAATATATGCATATATATATATATAGAGACTTAAAACAACAACAACAACAACAACAACAACAACAGTATTTTGACACATAGAATTATACCCTCAAAGTAACACTTTATCCCCCAACTTTTGAAATAAGACACTTTATGCCTTACTCCATTTTATTTCACCGAAAGTTGATTTCTTGCACCATCTAATCCTAATGGCATATATCTAATTAATGTGGTAACTTTATTGTCGTGTCTCTTAAGTTTAGGGTTGAAATTTAATATATATCCTCAATTGAACAAAATCAATTAATTTAGTTAGACAGGAAGAATATTGATGAGTTCTTTTTTATATGTGCATTTTTTATTTTTTGTTTTTCTGTTTTCGCACACATCAAATTAATAGGATGCAATGACTTTCACTACATCTGTCAATCGGTTAGATTCGATGTTGAATCTGAATTCGATCCAAAATTCTAGAGAATTTGTGGTTGGTATAACCATATCTGAATCCAAATAAAAATCGAATATTTAGGGAGGAGGGATTCCATATCCAAATACTCCCAAAATCAAAATATATTTATAATTTTTCTAGAAACTTAGTAGAATTTAGATTCAAAACATTCATCATTGAAAAAAAAAAAATACACACACACATTAGATTAATGAATAAATTTTCAAGTTTATCAATTATTTAAAAGTAATAATAGAATATAATTTAATCGTATTCATTTACCAGAGAAGTTCATTTTAAGTTCCGTTGTTGATAATAGTATTTATTTGGCATTATAAATGCATTAATATAATTGATCTTTTAATAAACTAATTATAGACTTAAAATTTTATAAAAAATAAACTCATTTTAATCAAATCGAGATTTACATTGCATTCTTACTTATCATGACATTCTGTTCATGCTCATTATTTTTCTTGCATTATTTTTTATTATAAAAATAGAGAAATAAGTTATGCAATTATGATGTAGATAAACTCGTAATCTAATAATTTATATATATAAAAAAAATTGATATTTTGCATAGTAGCTCATTATTTCATTCATAAAAAAATCTATTTTGGCATTGCTACATGCCCATGTGTGCATATGTATAATTATATATATATATGGATTCGAATTATTAATATATTTAATCGAGCGAAGTCCATACTACTTCATTTATTTTGAATTACGAACTTTTTTAGTTGAATTATATCCGTCGAATTTTTTTTATTAATTAAAAATTCTTAATAATTAGGTCGAATTCAAATTGAATTTGAATTGAAATCCACTTCATTCACATAAGTAACTTTTACTTTTGATGGGCAACGCTGATATTTAGGTTCCAAACACATGCCTGATTGCATTTGGTGGATTCAAAGTACTATTGTAAGTATAAATTATTTATATTATTTACCTGTTAAAATTGGTTGGTACAAAGTTTTTAACATTAATTATTAGCCAAGGGGAATCAAATAATAGAAGTGTATATTTTAAGAGTTGAGAGGGCTTAACCTGATTGGTTTTATTTTTTAGAGGCATTTTCATTTTTGGTAAAAAGAAATAGTGAAAATTTAAATATAAATTTGAGTTTGAAAATAAAATATTATTTGAATATTTTTTTTAAAATAACATAATTGCGTATGGTTGAAAATGAGTTGTATTTGGATATTATTGTGTTTTTGTATTAAAAGTCTGAATGAAGTAGGAGAAAATAAAATATGAAAATGGAGAGAGTGTGTAACAGTGTGTTTGAAAAAATGTACTAATAATGAAAATATTTGTGAAAATATGAAAAAAGTTAATAGCTTTCTATTTTCATTTTAAGAAAAAAATAAAAATGAAAATGAGTTTTGAAAACAAAACCAAATAGGCATTAAGCGATATTAAACCATGATTCAAAGTAACTAAATGCCTATTTTAAGAGTTGAAGATATATAAACAATTATATGTGCCTTTTGAAATACTAAAAACAAGTAAATTTTAATATTTCAACTTGTTAAAACAAAATACCTTACATTCATCCATTATTTAACATAATATTTATAATATTGCCATGTCTCTAGGGGTGTTCATGGTGCGGTTTTCAATGGAACCAAATTAATTGGTTTTGGTATAAGATCAACCATTCGGTTTGGTTCAATATGGAAAATCGAACCAAATCAAACCAATCAAATTCGGTTTGATTTGGTTTTATTTTTTATTTTTTTTTAATTTCAATTTTCAAATATAGATAAAACAAAATCCATACATTTTTCCTATAAATTCACTTGCAAAAATCATTTTGTGCGCAACATATAGACATTGTCTTTTACCATCAAAAGGAAAACATAATATAAGAAAGAGAAGAGAGAATTAAATTAAAAATTGAGCTTGGGTGGGAGGGAAATAAGTAAAAAATTGGGGTATTTTTGGGAAAACATATAAAAATAAGAATTTTAGTGATATATTATCGGTTCGATTCTGATTTTGCCAATCGAAAACCGAATCAAATCGTTCGATTTTTTAATCTTTAAACAAAAGAAATTGATTTAATCAATTTTTAATTGAATTGATTTGATTTTGAACACACCTACATGTCTCGTAGTATGAAAATAAAATCCTCTCAGTTACTTTATGATGCTTGGTCAACTTAAAAATTATTAAAACTATCATATAAAATCTTAATTTTCTTTTAATACATACTACATGTTCATTTAAAAATTGTTAAAATTAAAATTTTATATTTTACTTTATTTTATATATAAAAATACGAGAACAATGTCACTTACCATCATTCGTCAATAAAATATATTACCATAAAAAATATTAGGCAAATTTTATTCATAAATTTGGACGAATACGCACACCGCCTCATTATTGTACAAAAATCTCACCTCGTATTATAAGGGAGGAGATGGCCTTCGTTAGTTGTGTACCAACAAGAAAGAAAGAAAGAAAGGTAAGAAGTTACGTAGGAAAACTGAGGAGAGAAAAAGCCACCTCACCGCAGGTCAGCAGCAGCATCTTCTTTGGATTTTTATTTACGAGCAAAACCATACGATTAGGGTTTTCATTTTTTTATTTTTCTGTTTCTATTTATATTTATGTTAGCATCTTTTTTATCATCAATCGTCAGTCTCCTCTCCTCCTTTTTCTTCTCTCTATCTCTGCCTCTCTCTATTTTTTTTTTTTCTTAAAGTTTTTGCCGTTCGATTGTTGAACTGGGTTTCGATTGGTGTTAATTTTTCAGGGTTTTGTATTGATAAGGGTTTCTGATTCAGCTGGATTGGGAAAGATCGGGTTTTGATTTTTGGGTTCGAGGAATTTAGGGTTTTCTTGAGGTTCTGATTGTGACATGGTCAGAATTTGGGGATCGGGAGAGATTCTGATCGCCGTTCAATCGGCGAGTTGATTGGTTGGTTTTGTAGGGTTCTTGTATGGAAACTCGCAGCCGGAAGCGGGCGGAGGCATCCACCTCACCAGCGTTATCTGGCCCATCTACACGCGCCACCAAACGCGCTCGCGTCTCTGCCACCTCCGCCGCTACCACTTCTGCCAATACCTCCTCGATCTCTACTCGCTCTCGCACCGCCGCTCGATCCACTTCCATGGACCCCAACCCGGAACCCTCAACCGCCTCTGCTCCCACTACCCGCAGCCGCCGTGGCAAAACCCCTATTATTAATCAAAATTGGGATAGCAATAATAATAAAGACAATACTAATTCGGATAAGGGTAAAGAGAAAGAACCTGAAATCAGGCATAGAGAAACAGAGAGGAGCTTAGGGCTGAATATTGATTCACACGATGGAGATGAAGATGACAATGACAGCGAGGGTGGAGTTGGGATGTTGCACCAGAATTTGACTTCTGCTAGTAGCGCTCTTCAAGGTTTGCTGAGAAAGTTGGGTGCTGGATTGGATGATTTGCTCCCAAGCTCAGCCATGGTTTCAGCTTCGTCTTCTCATCAAAGTGGGCGTCTGAAAAAGATTTTGTCGGGGTTGAGGGCTGATGGGGAGGAAGGGAGGCAAGTGGAGGCATTAACTCAGCTTTGTGATATGCTTTCGATTGGGACTGAGGAGTCTTTGAGCACTTTTTCGGTGGATTCTTTTGTTCCAGTGCTGGTGGGTTTACTTAATCATGAGAGTAATCCCGATATCATGCTTTTTGCTGCTAGGGCGCTGACGCACTTGGTTGATGTGTTGCCCTCCTCTTGTGCTGCAGTGGTGCATTATGGGGCAGTCTCTTGCTTTGTTGCTAGGCTGCTGACTATTGAGTACATGGACCTGGCTGAACAGGTGAACTTTACATTAATGTCTCTATGATAATACTTGCTGGAAATTTCTACTCGAAACTGCCAATTATCTGGATTAATATACAATTGATTTTTGCAAGTTTTTGATTTGTTTATTAACTCTGTTACTATACCCCCTGGCCATGGAAAATTCTGGTATCTTTTTTATTGTGTAGATAATTGTTGATTTTGGTTTGTTTATGGAACAGTCTCTGCAAGCCCTGAAAAAGATATCTCAAGAACACCCAACTGCTTGCTTGCGTGCTGGTGCACTTATGGCTGTGCTTTCATATCTCGACTTCTTCTCCACTGGGGTTCAGGTGTGTAAAAAAGTGGATAATTGTATAGTTAATTGTTAATATATGTCTTTGAATTGCTCATTTGCTGTTATCATCGTCTGACTTTGTATCTAAGAGAATAATTTCCCTTTAATGCTCTGTCAGAGAGTGGCCCTGGCGACTGCTGCAAACATGTGCAAGAAGCTACCATCAGATGCAGCTGATTTTGTAATGGAGGCTGTTCCATTGTTGACGAATCTCCTACAGTATCATGATGCCAAGGTTAGATATAGTAGTGCAGTTTGGTTTATGACAACATTTAAGTTAGTATGGTTCTGCTCCTTCCTAAGTTCAGTACTTATCTGTACATTCTTTTGTAATTCATAGGTTTTAGAATCTGCGTCTATATGCTTGACACGGATTGCTGAGGCATTTGCTTCATCGCCAGAGAAACTTGATGAACTCTGCAACCACGGTCTTGTCACACAAGCTGCTGCTCTGATTCAATCCAGCCATTCGGGAGGAGGTCAGGCTTCCCTTAGCACTTCTACATACACGGTAAGGTCAATGACTAGGTTTCATTAATCATTTCATGTGCAGGGCTGCAGTATGACTTTACCTGCTTGCAGGGTTTGATCCGGCTTCTTTCCACATGTGCAAATGGTTCTCCATTAGGAGCAAAGTCCCTGCTTCTCCTTGGAATCAGTGGCATTCTGAAGGACATCTTATCAGGGTCTGGTCTTGTGTCAAGCATGTCTGTTTCACCTGCTTTAAGTAGACCCCCAGAGCAGGTATGAGCCATTTCCTTGCTTAGCTTGTCCATTAGCTACTTTTCCAGGTTTTGCTTCGTAAATTAGAATTATACTTGGCATTTGTCTTCATGTATTTTTTGTCTACTCTATGCTGTGAAATCTTTTGTTGGGGGATAATATTTGTTTTGTGCCATTTAACAGTGTGGTCTTTTTGTAAGTAAGGTGGGGAAGATTTGTAATTTAATTATTTCTTTGGGTGAAATTTTATATCTATTGGTATCCTCCATGATGTTGACAAATGGCTATTTCTGTATCATCAGATTTTTGAGATTGTTAACCTGGCAAATGAGCTTCTTCCACCGCTTCCTCAAGGAACAATCTCTCTTCCAGCCAGCAATAGTATGTTTATCAAAGGTTCCTTTTCTAAGAAGGGTCATGCAGGCAGCTCTGGCAAGCAGGAAGATTCAAATGGGAATATGCAAGAGGTCTCAACTCGTGAGCAGCTGTTGAACGATCAGCCCGAACTTCTGCAGCAATTCGGAATGGATCTTCTTCCTGTTCTGATCCAGGTTGGTTTTCAAAGTAGCTCAGGATGTCTATTTCGTCTAAAATGATAGCTCAGTTTTCCATGATATTGCATGCAGATCTACGGATCCAGTGTGAATGGTCCTGTTCGCCACAAGTGTCTTTCAGTTATAGGAAAACTCATGTACTTCAGCTCTGCAGAAATGATCCAATCTTTAATAAATGTCACAAACATCTCAAGGTATATGGCTTTCCTTCACTTCTGTTTGCAGGCTATGTTTCAATGGTTAGCCAGTAGAAACAAGCTTAACTGTGTTTTGGTTGCTCAGTTTCTTAGCTGGAGTTTTAGCTTGGAAAGATCCTCAAGTTCTGGTGCCTGCCCTTCAAATAGCAGAAATTTTGATGGAAAAGCTTCCTGGTACCTTCTCTAAGATGTTTGTGAGGGAAGGTGTTGTTCATGCTGTGGATACATTGATACTGACTGGATCTACTACTAGTTCACAACCATCTTCCAATGAAAAGGATAATGATTCCATTCCTGGATCATCACGGTCTAGACGGAATCGAAGACGAGGTGCTAATTCTAGTTCTGATGCAAATCCTGCTGATGATTCTAAAAACTCAATTCCAAATATTGTTTCACATCCAAATTCAACTGAAATTCCAACAGTCAATTCCAGTATTCGGGCAGCAGTTGGTGCATGTGCAAAAGCTTTCAAAGAAAAATATTTCCCTTCAGATCCAGAGGCCAGTGAAACAGGTGTTACAGATGATCTACTCTGCTTAAAGAATCTTTGCATGAAGTTGAACCTGGGGATCGATGAGCAGAAGACTAAATCGAAGGGAAAATCCAAAGCTTCTGGCGCTCGACCTACTGATGTTTCTGCAAGTAAAGAGGAGCACTTGGTTGAGGTGGTAACTGAGATGCTGCAGGAGCTTAGCAGGGGTGACGGTGTGTCAACTTTTGAATTTATTGGTAGTGGTGTTGTTGCCTCTTTGCTCAACTACTTTACTTGTGGTTATTTCTCAAAGGAGAGAATTTCTGATGTTAATCTGCCTAAGCTTCGACAACAAGCAATCAGAAGATACATATCTTTTGTTTCTGTTTCCCTTCCTTCAATTGTTGATGAAGGGAATGTAGTCCCTATGAGCATTTTGGTTCAAAAACTTCAAAATGCTCTATCCTCATTGGAGCGCTTTCCTGTTGTGCTGAGCCATGCATCGCGATCGTCAGGTGGGAATGCCCGCCTTTCTTCTGGTCTGAGTGCTCTGTCACAGCCATTCAAGCTTCGCCTTTGCCGAGCACAGGGAGAGAAATCTCTCCGCGACTACTCTTCAAATGTTGTATTAATTGATCCATTAGCAACTTTGGCGGCTGTTGAAGACTTCTTATGGCCCAGGGTTCAACGAACTGAGTCAGGTCAAAAGCCATCAGCATCTGCGGGGAACTCAGAGTCTGGGACCACTCCTGTGGGGACTGGCATTTCGTCACCATCCGCATCCACTCCTGCTTCTGCTACTCGACGTCATTCAACACGTTCCAGATCTTCTATTAATATAGGTGACACAACCAAAAAAGATTCATCTCAGGAAAAAAGTTCAAGCTCATTAAAGGCCAAGGGTAAAGCAGTATTGAAGCCTAGCCAAGAAGAGGGAAGGGGACCGCAGACCAGAAACGCAGCCCGAAGACGAGCAGCTATGGACAAAGATAATGAGATGAAGTCAGTGGAAGGGGATACCAGCTCTGAGGTATGCTTCTTGATTCACCAAGAACTTTGTTTGTTGAAAGACTGGTTGATTTACGTTTTTTGATGTATGTCTTCTGGCTTGTGGTTTGCAAATGAGTAGTATGTGTTGGGTGAGTCGGAGGATGTACCTATACACATGCCAATAAGAAACTACTCTAATGTAGTCCAAGTTTTCTAATGGGGCCTTAAATTAGTTGTCTTTCTGCTCTCGTGGCATCGATGCTATACTTCTCACTAGTTTAGCCAGTCTGATCAGCCTCATTTAGTTTTTGCTTTCTTATAATCATATGTGCAAGTCCAGCATTAACTGGGGAATGAGGTAAAAATCTTGTTTCGTGGTGTTAGCATGAGCTTTTCTTGAATTCATTCTTCATTTTGTGGTGTCTTTCTCTGTCCTCTCTTCTTCAGTGTCACAACAAAAGACTTCTAAATTGTAGTGTTGAAGCCATATGACTTGCCAAAGTGAGTCCTTCTATTTAATTATTCTTCCAGTTTGCCCTAGCTATATAAAAATTTGAAAATTGAAGTGATTTTCAGAATTGAGTTTATTTGGAGCAGAGAAATTTTATATCTATGTCCTACTCTTTTTTTCCTTGGGTTGTGTGAAAAAAGATTGTGGAAATTGTGCAGTTATTTTGTTAAGCCTGTGGATACACTATTGTGTTCATCAGACTTTTCAGATTATTTCCTTGTGTCTTGTGCATTTGTTGGCCTCAATTAGGCAGGCTCTGGACTAGGCAATTTCCTATGCTGTATTGCTATACCACATGTAATATATAGCTCTCTCTCTGCATGCTTAGACTAAAAATGTCAACTACTAAAAATGTTTCTTATCACCTATTGAAACTTCTGGATATCGAGGATTTCATTTGTGCATGTTGCAGGACGATGAATTGGATATTTCACCTGTAGAAATTGATGAGGCTTTGGTGATTGAAGATGATGATATGTCAGATGATGACGATGATGACAATGATGATGTATGTTGCCTTACCCATTGACTAAATATATAGATCCTTTCGTATTATCACATGTTTCTTTGGTTGGTGTATTAGAGGAGTATGATGTGGAAAATTGGCCAGTTATCATTTTTACCAAATCTATCTATTGTTTAGTGAAAAAGACTAATTATCAGATAAAACTAGTAGATTGGTAAATGGAAATGATTTACAAAGATATGATTCATCTGCATCTAGACTATTGAACTGTGAAAGAATGAGTTTCTCTCTTTCCAAATAGTTTGATATATGAAATGAATTGAATCAAGTAGTTCAGTTTCTTCTTTCAATTGAGTTGCTTGGATTTGAATATGCATACATAAACCACAGGAAAGAATGTTATTGTATGGTTGTTCTTTATGAGTTCAAATCAGAAGAGCTGTAATGCTGGAGCTGTAAAGCAATTGGTTGGATGGTGTTTGCCCGGCAGTATTTCACCAATGTAATATGTAGCATTCACACGTGGGTGCATTAGAAGATGAAGTAGGTGCTAGCCAGTTGCTTGTAAGATGGATTCCACGCATGAGGAAGTTCGTGGTTGATATAAATAACTTGTTTGAATATCTATTGTGGTCATCAAATTGGGCAGTAGTCTCTTCTTGAGATGAGGTGCAATTGCCACCGGAAACATCAGATGATAGTTGTGTTTCTTGATTGACAATTTACTTTTGTCCGAAAACAATGGCCAATTCAAATATTAACTTCATTGTTGACAGGTATTGGGAGATGATACTCTTCCCATTTGCTTGCCTGACAAAGTGCATGACGTCAAATTGGGTGACTCTGTGGAAGATAGTCCTGTCCCTGCCCCGAGTGATGGGCAGAACAATCCAACATGCAGTTCTAGCAGCAGAGGTTCTGCTGAGTTTCGGAGTGGTAGTTCATTTGGTTCAAGAGGTGCAATGTCCTTTGCGGCTGCTGCAATGGCTGGACTTGCATCTGGTAATAATAGAGGTGTAAGGGGAGCTAGAGATCGGCAAGGACGCCCCTTATTTGGCTCTAACGATTCACCAAGACTAATATTTACTGCAGGGGGAAGGCAGCTTAATAGACACTTGACTATTTATCAGGCAATCCAACGGCAGCTTGTTTTGGATGATGAAGATGATGATAGGTTTGCTGGTAGTGATTTTGTATCTAGTGATGGAGGCAGGCTTTGGACTGATATTTACACTATAATGTATCAAAGAGCCGATGGTCAAGCTGAGAGGTCTTCACTTGGGACTGTAAGCTCAACAACTTCATCTAAGTCTGCAAAAGCTAATTCTTCAAGTAATTCTGGCACTGAAACATCAGTGCATCATGTGTCACTGCTAGATAGTATTTTGCAAGGGGAACTTCCTTGTGATTTGGAAAGAAGTAATCCGACTTATAATATATTAGCGCTATTACGCGTATTAGAGGGGTTGAATCAGCTTGCACCGCGTTTGCGAGTTCAGCAATTAATTGACAGTTTTTCTGAGGGTAATATTTCAAGTCTAGATGAACTCAGTACCACTGGAGTCAAAGTTCCTCCAGAGGATTTTATCAATGGCAAGCTTACTCCAAAGCTGGCTCGGCAGATACAGGATGCTCTTGCACTTTGCAGTGGATCTCTTCCGTCATGGTGCTACCAATTGACTAAAGCTTGCCCATTTTTATTTCCTTTCGAAACCAGGCGTCAGTACTTCTACTCAACTGCTTTTGGATTGTCTCGTGCATTGTATCGGCTCCAGCAGCAGCAAGGTGCTGATGGTCATGGATCCACCAGTGAAAGAGAGGTGAGGGTTGGGAGATTACAGCGCCAGAAAGTTCGTGTTGCTAGGAATCGAATATTAGATTCTGCTGCAAAAGTTATGGAAATGTATTCTAGTCAAAAAGCTGTTCTTGAAGTTGAATATTTTGGTGAGGTTGGCACGGGATTGGGGCCAACTCTGGAGTTCTACACTCTTTTAAGTCATGAGCTTCAGAAAGTTGGATTAGAAATGTGGAGGTCAAGTTCATCATTAGGTAGACCCTCCATGGAAATTGATGTAGATGGACAATTGGGTGCAACACCTCATGGGGCAGCTGCTGGTGATAAGGATATTATTCACGCACCTCTGGGGTTGTTTCCTCGTCCTTGGCAGCCCAATGCAGATACTTCTGATGGTAGCCAATTTTCCAAAGTTAATGAGCATTACCGATTACTTGGGCGAGTTATGGCTAAAGCTCTCCAAGATGGGAGGCTTCTGGATTTGCCACTGTCAATTGCCTTTTATAAGCTTGTCCTTGGTCATGTAAGTGTATATCACCGTTGTTTGTTGAAAGAATGTGATATTTGTTTTCATAAATTTTTGGAGGCTAGCTTTTTCTGGAGGTTGATTTAGTTTTCATGATCTGTTACTGTTGCAGGAGCTTGATTTGCATGACATAATTTCTTTTGATGTGGAACTTGGAACTACTTTGCAAGAATTGCAAGCCCTTGTATACCGAAAGCAGTATTTGGAATCCATTGGAAGCTATAATCCAGAAGAGTTGCGTTTTCGTGGAACTTCAATTGAAGATCTTTGTTTAGATTTCTCCCTTCCAGGCTACCCTGAATATATTTTGAAACCAGGCAATGAAAATGTATGCCATGTACCTCTTTGTTCCTTTCATTGGCATCCCCATCTCCTCCCGCCCCTACCATGCACCCACTAGGTCTCCTACTTTCTATATATATATATATATATATTTCATCCAACTGTTTCTACTTCCTGAAATTAACAGGTGGATATCAGTAGCTTGGGAGATTATGTTTCCCTTGTGGTTGATGCTACTGTAGGGACTGGGATCATGCGGCAAATGGAAGCATTTAGATCTGGATTTAATCAGGTTCGCTTTTTTGTTTGATTTTCATCGACTTTTGATGTCAAATATGTTTCTCCATGTATCAAATTTGAAAAGATTGCTAACTTCTTTTTTGGAACATGAATTTTCAAAGGTTTTTCTCCATGAACTGGTTACTTCAATTAAAATCTTCTTGATGAGTGATTTTGTTGTAAATTTGTAATCTCAAATCTTATAACTTCATCCATCAATTGTCATCAAGGCAGGCATGTACTGACTTAATCATTTTATTGGCGTTTTTGCTTATGTATCCTTCAAAAGTTGTATGTCATGACAGTGGACATTTATTCCAAATCGGTATTAATGTAGATTGATCTTCACTACTTCTGTATGCGTGTCTTAAGGGGGTAAAAAATTGATTTTATGGCTTTATGATTTTTAGGTGTTTGACATATCAACTCTACAAATATTTTCTCCAAATGAGTTGGACTATCTACTCTGTGGCCGCAGAGAGCTATGGAAGGTAATGTTTCCTTTAGGTTGATCCCAGAAGAACTTTGATTCCTGTGTTTGTCTGGTTTAACATTTTTGTCTTTTGGTGCAGGCTGAGTCGCTTGCAGACCATATTAAATTCGATCATGGATATACTTCTAAAAGTCCTGCTATTATCAATGTATGTGAACTTTAAACACAAATTCAATAGATAAATTAGAATGATAAAAAATTAAGTCCCACGAAATTACTTCCTCTGGGTATCATATATATATTTATCTTATGCCTTATTGCCATGTTATCAGCTTCTGGAGATTATGGGAGAATTCACACCGGAGCAGCAACGGGCGTTCTGCCAGTTTGTTACTGGTGCTCCTCGGCTTCCGCCGGGTGGTCTGGCTGTGCTGAACCCCAAGTTGACAATTGTTAGAAAGGTATGTAATGAATTGCTTTACTTCACTTTTATGCTATTAAGTGTTTGCTAACGCTGTTTTTGTTAATGGAGCAGCATTCTTCAAGCATGACCAGCTCTGCTAATAATGGTGCTGGTCAATTAGAATCTGCTGATGATGACTTACCTAGTGTGATGACATGTGCAAATTACTTGAAGCTTCCACCATATTCTTCCAAGGTTAGATGACGATGACAATAAAATATCATTAACTTCTTTCTTTTGCTCTATGGTAAATGCTATTGGATACTGAATCCTTTATTTCTTTTTTAGGAAATTATGTACAAGAAACTACTGTATGCCATCAGCGAAGGACAAGGATCTTTTGATTTGTCATGAGTTGTCTGTTTATCCAGCTGGAGTTTCGAAGAAGATTAACTATGATGCCAACAAAATGATTGTTGAAAGTGGCTATTAGATGCTTAATAAGGGTGCGCTTTCTTAACCGCTAACATAGATAGTTAAGGTCAGTTATTTATGTAAAAGTTGAAGTCGGTATCAAACTGATGACAGATTATTGATTTTATTTACTTCGTTTTGGTGGCTGAAGAACTTTTATCCATGCTATCCAAACATTTGTTTTGTTTGGCTGTATATAAATCTTGAATTCCAGAATTCTATTGTTTATTTTCCTGGATCTCCTCATTCTCACCTTTCTCTGCATTTGTTTTATAAAAATACTACTGTCCCGTATGGGCTCTAAACAATGCGCTACTTGAGTGTTGTTTTTCAGGTGGATGAAACGTTGCATGCAGTGGGAAGGAGGGGGGATATTTTGGTGATCTGCGTGGAGAGCTTGTAAATAAAGAGGGATTTGTCTATCCTGAAAATATTTCTGCTCTCTTTTTTTCTGTCTCATATTTCACCTGATTAAGGCTGCTCCTGTTAGATAAGTCAGCTGTATGGGCAGCCCTTTTTGCTTGTTATGTATTCGGATCTGCTGGTGACATATTCCCTTGTGATATTCTGATGATGGAACATCGGTTGAAATAATTTTCCCTTTTATTGGCTATTCAGCTAGTGGAAAATGATATTAATTTTATATTATGTTTAGTTCAAGAATTTTGATGAGGAAAAGAAAATACTAAGGAAAATACTTTTAAATACTAAAAAAAATGTAGTGTAGTTGTCACATGGGTGTTTTAGGTCCAAATTTTTCGCAGCAGAGCACACTTGCTGTGTGGGCTAGACCTACCAAGGGTGCCTAGTGAGCTTACCGACTGGCACCCACGCATAGTGCCTTGGACTAAGTTTGAGTGAAACATTCAACCGTTTGCACATTTGCATTCACACACGCATGCAATTCAGAACACACAAGCAACATACATGTAATGTATAATATGGAGACAATAACATTTGTAGGCTGTGCCTAATCTTGTATTCATATTATTCCGGCAAATAACATAATACATGGGAGTTTTGGCCCAAAGTCGTCTCACATTGTTTGCACTCTTAAAATATCTAATTTGCCTGCCATGTCTAGATTATGCCTATTGTGCCAAAAGGTGAGGTCTTTAGGCTAAACATGGCCTAAGCTACAAAATGGTGCAATGTGTTTAGCTTAAAGACCTCACCGTTTGGCACAATAGGCACATCCCCAACAGCTAGGATCAAATCCCATCAAGCTAATCATGTGGCATAACTAAGCAACGGGCTGCCTAGCTGGAATGATGCTTGCAGCGCCAAGTGTCCCAGCGATTTCTTGAATGAGACATACTCAATTGGCTACTTTCTGCCAAGCTCATAACCGTCCCTTGCAACCACTTTGTCAATCGTCCCAACTGATTGCCAACTAATGCCCATGTATGTGCCACGTTGTCCTAACATGTTGCCAAGTTAGATTGTCGTGTGCGTCGCACGCCCGTCTTGCCAGTTTGTTGCCAGACGCACCCGTGCTCACTCATGCGTGTTGCTCCGCTCAGCTGCACCCAAGTCTTGCTAGTCCCCCCACACGCCTATCTCAGTTCCCGCATGCGTGTCGGGTTGTTTTGCTTGTCCTGTCTAAGTGTTGCGCCAGCATGCACCCAACTTTGCGCACTGTTTAGTCAATGCGTTACACTTGTGCACAACCTTACCCACATGTTGCCACAACTTGCTTGCATTCTTGTCGACTGTCAATGTCCAACACTTAGCAAGGGTCTGTGCCGCACCGTGTTGATACATTATGCGCACCGTCAAGCCTATCCACTCTTACCGGTTGCATCCATTGTGTAAGGGTCTTACAAACCACCCCCACTTAAATGATTTGTCGCCCTCGTTGAATTTAGGGAAACATACCCCCACTGGAAGCCTACTTATCCTGCAAATTTCTCAAAAGAAATGGCATTAGTTCCCACAAAACATAAGTATTTCAAATTATATCTATTTTCATTCTTCAAGGTAGAAAGGATCATTATATGTTAGACATAGATATAGGGATTCAAAGTAGTTGAGTTGAGCTTTTGCAATTTTCTGGGACTTGAGCTTCAGTTCAAGCTCGAATCAAATTGAGGCTCAAGTTTGGCCTGAGCTCTGTTTAGGTTGGGACTCGATTCGTTAAGTTCAACTTTGTGATTAAGTTGTCGATTCGAGTTCGGATTCGAGCTCAAACTAGAAATGTGAAATTATTTTATAATATATAGTAAATTAACAAGCTTGAGTCAAGCTCGAGCCAAATAATTATTGTTCGATTTGTATGCTTTCCTACATAGATATACTTTCATATTGTATTTATGCACACAGAGACATATTAACAAGACCAAAGAACCATATTGTCATAATATTTTCTAAACGCTCAACAATAAAACCAAACATTACCTACGAATTCGGCTTACTGCATCTGGCGGATCATTAATTTGATTAGCCTGCGACTATTAAGGAAGAACATAGATATATTTTTTCACATTTACCATAAGAAGGCCAGCTATTTTGTTCAACTTCCCATTGATTAACTCAAGCAGAGAATTGGAAATTGGGAATCTGTTTTTTGGAATAAAATGAGTTAATTTTTCAGTTGGATACATTTAGATTATTTCAATGTGTTATGTTTTATTATGTATTTTATTTGTTTTTCACACAAGAAATTTTTTTTTTTTGAATTTTTGATAGGGAGAAATTTTCGCAGAGAATCATTTTTTTGAATTTTCCTAAAGAATATGCTTTTAATGCTTCTCAATATCTCTTCATTTTTCAAAATTTTTTATGAATACGTTATTTTTTATGTAAATATAAATATATATATATATATATATATTGGGAATTGCTATTTGAACAAAAATTAAGGGATCAACTGTTGGTAGAGCTGGATGAGAACGACATATATTATTCAAGAAAAATCTGTGCTTTCTTATTCATTATGTATTTTCTTTTCAGATAATATGTATTTTTTTTTCCTACAGATAAAAAAGAATAGATTTGTATATAAGGTTACAAGTAATGACTAGGGGTGTAACTAAGTCAGCTTGAACCAAATTTGGGAAAAATTTCCAAACTCAAGTTCAACATGCTAAATATTTTGCATCTGAGCTCGACTTGGAATGATTAATCTCGATTCGTCAAGTGAGCTATAAACAACTGTTAAAGAGCTTGACTTGGAAATAAAAAATAATAATATAATATACTTTTATTAATAAATAAAAACAATATTTAAAAATATTACAACTCCAGAGTTTTGAGTATAGATACAGTCGGCTCGAGATCAATTCAAATAGAAATCGAATGCAATTAAAGTCGACTCGAGCTAGCTCAAGCTTGATTTGTGAGGATTGAAGCCGACTCAACTTATTTGCATCCCTAGTAGCACCCTTTAATAAAAGGCTGTGCAGAGAGATAGTTGTTTGTTTAGAAGAACAACAATGGAGAAAATCTATGAAGATTGTGTTGATGTTTGTTTGATTTAAAGATTTTGGTGAGAAAATAAAAATATTAGGGGAAAGGAAGTAAAATGAACAGAATATGAAACTTTAGATCTGTTTGGTTATTTAAGGAAAATAACGGAAGAAATGAAAAAATGGAGGTGATGAATATGTTGAAGAAGGAAAAGAGCTAAATAAGTTTTTCTTTTATTTTTCTCACCATTTTGAGAGGAAAATGAATTGTTGTCAATTATATTGTATTTTTCCTTAATTTTTTTCTTTGCCAAAAAAAAAAAAATTTAAAATTGTCTACAATATGCATTATCTAAGTAATGAATGAAGGATTACTAATATATATTAGATGAAAACAACTATCTATTAAGTTGATAGTGATAGTTATACATATTCAAAAATACATTTAAGATATATAAATAAAAAAATTATATATTTATTATGTAAAAAAAATTAAATTTTTCTATAAATAATATTTAATATTAACTTTAAATTTGGCTCAACTAACTTCAACAAATCTTGCTTTCTATCCTCATCCTCATAGCTAAGTCTCCAAAAGTTCTTCGAAACTAAATTGAAAGCAAGACCAAGTCATTAAATCAAATTATTGATATGTCATGGAATAAATTTGTAAAATATTAAATTTTTTATGTAGCATTAAATAGAAAATTAGATTTCACTATTTCCAATTATGATGCTTTGTGATTTTACTTTCATGCCCATTGCCAAATTGATAACAAGATGACAATAAATGAATGTAATAAAATAATTTCAATAATTTACAAAGAATATATTTTGGGCAATTTTTGTTCAATAAAATTTGCTGATGAATCTATTTGATAAAAGAACAAAATTATGCAATTCTGAAATGCTCTTCCTTTTTCTTTTTTTCTTTTTTTCTTTTTGGCCACAAAATACATATCTAGAAATTAAAAAAAAATAAAAAAATAAAAAGAATGAACTCAAAGCTGCTTGAAATCATCCATCTACCCACTTTGGCGCACCCAACTTCATAAAACATGAAACCCTTAAGCATTGGTCTTCTTTGGAACAGCACATGCCAATTGGATAGCCAGTGTTTTTGCAATATCTGGGCAAGAATCTTTGCCAGCTTCAAGAAGTAGTTCTCTCTCAAATGGGATTGTGCACTCATGCTTGCCCAAACATCTCTGTTCAAGGAATTTAAAAAAAAATAAATCAAAATTACATAAAACCCGTCGTAAAATCGACTCATTCAATCCACACTTATTGTAAATCATAAATGATAATATCAGTATTTTACTCTAAAACATCATAAGTGATGATATCATTATTTTACCATATGACATCAGTGTGTGCTGATAACTTTAGTAACTGACATAAAATATTCCATATATAAATGTATTATTATGTGCTAATAACTTTAGTAACAGATATAAAATGTTCCGTATATAACTACTTATTGTAAATCATAAATAACGATATCAATATTTTACTCTAAAACATCATAAGTGATGATATCACTATCTTACTGCATGACATCAGTGTGTGCTGATAACTTTAGTAACTGACATAAAATATTCCGTATATAAATATATCAGTATGTGCTGATAGCTTTAGTAACAAACATAAAATGTTCCGTATATAAATATTGACATATGTAAAAGATAGAGATTTTTTACCTCTTCAACAATTTTGCGAGCCTTAGGGGAATCACATTTTCCATGTTGGAAAGCTCCACAAGCGCCCTCATTTTCCCCAAAACTCACAAACTCAACTGCGTTGATGGTCTTATTGTCAGGGCAAGTGAGGCGTGCTGCCTTGATAGGATTCACAATGGCACGGAATTGGTTGTCTTTCCTCTCCCATGACTTAACATTAGGCGGATGAAACTCGGTTATAATACTACAGATCGTGTCCCGATTCACTGTCAAGATCTCAATCTTCTCAGGGTTACCGCCAGTCTCTTCAAACACCACCAAGAGATTACCCTTTGGCTTCAAGAACGCTCTTGGGATATGATACCTGGAAAACGCAAAGTTCAGTACTTTTAATAGGACAAACTGCTTATTTTTATTTTCCCGTGGGATTATGACTCACTCTTCTTGAGTAGGCTTCCCGATTGGTGAAAGATAAGAGATCCAGTACCGGCCAATGCTTTTCCCATTAACCCAAACCATTCCCTTCGCCATGCTGTTCATTCTGAGAGCAACAGGGTTGTCGCCTTCTGGGGCATCAAAGTATGTCTGTGAAATATTTAAAAAGCTGTCTTTAGTGAAAAATTTCATGAATCTATAGTTCTATATATGTTTCAATGATTAATATTACCTTATACCAAGTAACAGGCCCTGGAGTTCCAGTGAAAGGAGCCCATTTAACTTTCTTTGATCCTTCTTCTGTGTACAGCTGCATCTTTTCTCCGTTTACTCCAACCTGCAAGTTTTATTTCATCTCGATTAATTCCCAGAAAAAAAGGGAAAAATCATTCAGACATTCGAAGAAATGTGTTGTGTATGTTGATTACTTGTTGGCCCCAATGGTTAGCGCTGATGTCAAGAGTTCCGGACATTAAACCCTCAAGTGTAACAGCTCTTGGACCGGCAAATCTCTTCTCCATGTAGGCTCCACTATTCTGCATTTGGGAGATTATTTTAGCTTATAGTAGAAAAGGATCCATTTATTTACTTAATAAGTTAGTTAGTTACCGGGAAACCAACTGTCATGGCCAACAATGTGATATGGTTAACTCCAGTCTTCAGCTTGATAGTCTTCTTGAAGACATGGCTCTTCTCAACATTACTTCCATGCTCAAAACCTAAGATACATACATATATATACAAATCGATATGTATATAAAAGGACCTCAAGACTTGAATCTGATATGGCTAATGGACTATTGTTGAGTAGAAGAAGGGATCTGAAATCTTTGATTACCTACGTATTCGCCATTGACAAATCCAAGCAAAGCATGGCCAAGACTTGCTACTTGAAGGACTGGAAGAACATCGCGTTTCATTGGCAAGTCGTACTTGGTGAGAGTGATGCTGCAAAAAAGAATCAACGCCAAAGAATTATGTCTGTTTTTTATTGAAAAAATACCGCAAAAAGTCTGAAGAATTCTGAATCAGCCCTTGTGATGTTATGCATAGATAGATTACCTGGTGCTGTACCAAGCATAATCAGAGGTATCTCTTGTGAAGCTATACAATTCCCTTGGCGACTTGCTCTTTACTTCCAAGTCATTTTTGGTTGGAATTTTTTCTTTGTACATCTCCCACTTGGTGACCTTTGCTCTCTTTGAGACGATGAAATTCCTTGAACTGTGCTGTGCAACAACCTGTAATAAGATAAAAATAGAAGTCAATACTATAATGACCTTGTTTTAGTGGCAAGAAAAGCCAAAAGGACTAAGTATTTTTTCACCGTTTGAGTGTTGAAAACTACTGTCTTGCAATCAGGGAGAATGCTGACGGATTTAGGTGGTAAGTAATAGTCGACGCCCCTGAAGTTAATAGTCGCAGGCGTTCTTGTGTTGTTGTTCGTCAAGTACGCCATACAAATTTTAGTCCCTGGCTTCTCATAAGTTGTAATCTGCAAAAGTAAAATTTTATAGAAGTTTAACTTTTATTGAATCAGCTTAACTTGAGTAGGTTATAACTTATTTTTTTCTGCGTGTGTTACCTCTAAGTCCCTGCTTATTTTCTGCACTTTTTGGGTGCCCCAGAGAAGTGGCTTTTTGCTCAGTCTCAAAGCCCTGTGCAAGTCTCTCAAGTGACCAAATTTAGGCTCCCTCTTCAAACCTGAAGAAGAAGAAAAGGAAAAAACAGAAGCAGATATCAGTTTACTTGATTGATCACAAGTTATTTGAATCGATTAATGTAATTTTAGTGGATGTTCCGTACCATATTCATCAAGAGGAGCTTCATCATAGTACCTAGTCGTCACAAAGGATGAAGTCGTCCTTCCAAAGTTCGTTCCCCCATGGTACTAGAAAATGAGACGAAACAAATTCGATCATTAGACTTTTGTTCAAATTTCACAATAATTTACACCGATAATATCTATCCATCCATCTATATATACATACCATGTAATAGTTGTTGAGGGTTCCATTTCTTGTAAAGAACCGAGCAACAGCAAATGCTATATCTTCAGCTGCACGCTGAGATGGGGAGTCGCCAAATACTCTATACCTGTAACAACAATTTCTCTTCTTTTGTTACTTCTCATCCAAACAAAAACCTGAAACACACTACACATGTACAAGAATCTGATCATCAATAAGGCTACTCAGACTTACTGAGCAGTCCAGTTCTCAGTCCATAGAGAAGGCTTATCAGGGCCGTTTGGACCAGGGAATGTGTCTCCACACTGCCTCCCGTTGCATGTACTAATCTACAAATAACCGAAAGAAAGAAAACCCCATTACATTAGACAACGTTGTACATATGAAAACGTTAAAAGTTCAGTCTCAAGGAGCTAAAAAGTAGGTCAAAAACTTACTACTGTTGGCGGAGCGTCCTTCTGCTTGCACATGACCCACGGGACGCCACGGTATAGACCAACAGCCATATCTGCTGCCCACTTGACATATTTTATACCGTTTTCTCTATATGCAAGTTGGACATTGTTGTATTCGTTTTCGATCTGTAATATGATCGTACATGTAATTTATCAGAGACTTTGATTAAATTATTTTTATCAGTTTAGATTCTCTATTTTGTTTTTTATTTCATAGATATATAACATGTTATTAAAATATTTTTTATAAAAATAACTTACTAAAAATAAAATACATTCATAAATACGTCAGTTGGAATAAGATAGAGGATCCAAACTGATTTTTATTTGACAGTAAAAATTTATATATATATATATATATAATGTTTATGTGTGTACCTGTGCCATGATAATAGGGCCCCCTTGATCAGCAAAGAGTTTCTCCTTCTTCATTAATTTAATGATCATCTCTGAGTATCTTTTCATGTGGAACTGCATATTTTAATTAGTTATTAATTAAATTATTTTTATTTAATTATCAAAAAGGGCAAAAAAAACAAGGAAAAAATAATGTATTTATATAGGAAAAATTACAAAATGAGGACTGTAGCTATGATCATTTTGTGTTTTAAAATCGATATTTGGAACAGTATTAAAGAAAAGCCAAAGCTCATTAAAAAAAAAAAAAGGATAACGGCCACCGAAAAATACAGTCATCATCGGTGATTACTTGTATAGCACTTGCGTGGCTGCATGCGTGGAATATTGATGAAGATGCCACGCAAGCAATCATTAGTGCTGATTGTATTTTTCGATAGTCACTGTTCTTTTTTTTTTTTAATGAGTTTCAATTTTACTTTAATATTATCTTAAATTTTGGTGCTACGTTGCAAATTGACCATTGTCACGGTCCTATTTATGTAAAAGAGTTACCAAGAATGGTTCATTGTGAGAACGGAATGTGATGTTTGGGACCTCCCTTAGCCAGTATGGAAATCCTCTGCTCAAAGGGAATAATTAAATTAGATACAAAAAAATTAAAAAAAAAAAGAGGATTAAGAAAAATTAGTTAATTATTTATTATTATTAATTTTTTTAATTGTACCCCATATTCCATTCGGCCTCAATGTAGGGTCCAAGCCTAAGGGTTACCCATAAGCCACTCTCCCCAATCAATTTGATGAATTTCACCACATCATAGTTGCCTTCAAAATTGAACTGAAACAACAAGAAATATCAGATTAATTTTTAAAAAAATTACATAGGAAAATATATATTTTTTATTTTCATATTTTCATAATTGGGTTTTGCAATAATAAATTTTTACCTGTCCTTGAACAGGCTCGTGGATATTCCAGAATACATATGTCTGGATGAGGTTCAAACCACCTTCTTTAGCGTTTCTAATGATGTCAGGCCACATCTAGAAAACAATGCAACATTAAATAAGAAAATAAGTAAATCTCCAATATTTGAACAAAAGAAAATAAAAAAATCTCTGAATTTCGTCCCAATTTCTATAATTATTTAATATTATTCAAATTTATCGACAGATATAAATAATCTATAAAATATTATTTCATTGACATACATATGTGGGGTACATATTATAAATTAAAAAGAAAAAAAAATCAGTTCATAAATTGTTTGAACCCCTCGAATTTTTAACATGGGATTATGGTCATATTTCTCGTAAGAAAATAAAATGTATGCTGAATAAACTATTTCTTCTTAATGATACTAGCAATATTCGAAGCAAGCAGTTTTCGCGCACATAATTTTTTATATAAAATATTTTTCAAAGAAATATGTGCTAAATTTAGTCCATTTTTATATCATAAAATTTCAAATTGATTCAAAAAAGAAGAATGACGGCAACCAAAGAATTTTTAACAAAAATAGTTGTAAATTAATTAAATATTATTGTGTTAAAATAATATCAGTTAATTAAAAATGAAAAAACCATGAAAAATAAATAAATCTTCAATTATCCCTTCATAATAATAAAAAAAATCTCTAGATTTCACGACATTTCTTAAAATAATCTAATAATATTCAAATTCATCGGCAAATATAAAGAAACTCTCAGTCAAAATCGTCGATACAGTATCGAAAATCGAATTTGTTTGATATCTCACAATTTTTTTTAATATAAAATGATATTTGATATTATCGTAAAAAGAAATAATGTATGTATATTTAAATATACCTCGGGAGTGCTGCGTGGATAATGTATGGAACCTGAGAAAAGCAATTGTCTGGTTCCATTGATGATCAAGGAGCGGCTATCATATGTCACAACTGGCTGACCCTTCTTTATTTTTCTACCATGGGCATTATTGGCCACAAGCAACCAAAAGAGGGCTAACAAAAGAATTTTGCCATGTGCAGCCATTTTTCTTTTTTCATGCAAAATTCTTATAATTTCCTTTTTTTTGCTTTCCCCTCTTTTGATTATTATTCTTGAAGCCTTTTATTTTCTTTTTCTTTTTTGCATGCAAAATTTAGTGAGGAGATGGGACCTCTTTCCTCTCAAACCGGAGAAAAGAGGTGCCGAGTAGCAGCTGCACTGATGAGTTCGCAAAAATTCTCTCTTAAAAAGAGGTCTCGAGAGGGCGAATATTAGGTTGGGAGTTTTTCTCGAAAAATGTATGTTTATTTTTTTTATTTTTCTTAAATTTTTGTACCTTCTTTATTTAGAAATTTGTTTGTGTTTGTGGTGGAATGTCATTGGAACAAGTTATGGGGTTCCTCCTAATTTAGTGGAACAAAATTTGTTGTTAGGAAAGGGTCCTCCTAAGAATTGGGACTTCTCATGATAAAGTGCTTCGTGCCATTATGGAGTACAAAAGAGAAAATAATAAAAATTAGAGATACAAATTTGAGTGATAATATAAAATTATCGCTGGTGATAAGTATTAAGTGACATATTATATATAATAATATAATAATTAATAAAAATATCTATTTTATCATAATAATAAGTAAAATTAGTATTTCAAAGTATGGGTGAAAATGAGTCGAGCTCGGTAAATATTGCAGGTTCGAGCTCAAGTTCGAACTTGAGCTCGATGAGTTTGTTTTTAAGGTCTCGAGCTCAAGCTTGAGCTTCGAGTCACCAAATTTTTTTAAATTAAATAAAAAAACTAAATTATTAATATATCATAATTATTTAGTAAAATTAATGAAATAATTTAAATTATAATCATAAATAAAATATATGTTATAATGATTAATATAATGATTTAAATTATAAAGTTCGAGTCCGGCTTATGTTAAAGCTAAAGTTTGAGTTGAGCTACAATCGAGCCGACTCACGATGCTTATTAGTCGAGCATCGTGAGCCGGCTCGACTAATCTTACACCCCTATATCAAATTGTCATTGAGGACAACTGATAATGCTTGTACAATGTAATCATAATGATCAGAAAATGTGATTTATTATTATTTTTTTTTGGGTCATTATGTAGATGTTGCTAATTGATAGTAGTGATAATTTAAATAAAACTCTTGTCATTAGTGAGTTTGAAAAAATTAATATTTAGATAAAATATATATATATATATATATATTGTTAATTAATGTAGGATGTTTGTGATTTCTAAATTCTCATAATTTTTTTTTAATAGTTGGGGTAGTGATGTACAAAATTTGAAGTTTATAAGCTTATTAGCAGTCTATTTAGCCCTAAATAATCGAGTTTTCTAAAATTGTGGAGAAAAAGTAGGGGAAAAGGAGAATTTAAAATTAGATAAAGATGACATTTAAAAAAAATTAAATAAAAAATTTAACACAACCACCAATGCCAGAAAAAGAAAATGGATCCAAGACAGATATTATTAAGGGCCTGTTTGATTTTATTTTCATTTTCATCATTTCTAAATTTTAAAAAGTTAGTTAGTGGAAATTAATTAAAAATGAGTTTGTATTTGGATAAAATGTTGGAAATATAATGATTATGTTAGTTTTAATAGGTTTTAGGTGGAGAGAGATAGAAATAATAAAATAGAGAGAGAAGATATATAGGTTATTGAGAAAAGATATATAAAATAAAAATAAAAATAAAAATAATGTTGGATAAATTTTTTAAAAAAGAGATAATTTTTATTTTTGGAATAATAAAAAATGAAAAAAGTGACTATGAAAATAAAACCAAACGGACCTTACAAAATGAAATCAAAGGGGTTGGTGCAAAGACGATATAATATAATAATATTTGTACTATTTGCTGTTAGGGTTGTACAATTTGCATTGACCTTAGTGACAATTATGTGCAGCTAATTAATAATTAGCTTTGATTAATAATTAATAATTTGGTTTGGTTACTTAACCTATAATGATAGAGACTCAGTCACTTACATTGCACGTTCAATGACACCAATCTCCCATACTATGTGGGATGTATTGTATTTGAGTTTGAATGAGCCCCTTTGTGTGCGCACCTTATGTGAATTGCTTTCCATACTATATGAGAAGTCTCGTGTTCGAGCCTAAATGAGCTACTTTGTGCACTTTATTTACATTGTGTTTAATTTATATTTCGATTTATTTGATTTACGAATAGAAAAAATATTAATTTATTAAAAGAATAAAAAATTTCGTCATTTATAATACTTTCTAAAAAAACAAAATCACTTACATCACACATTTAGGTTGTAATAGCATTATTTGGGTTTAAAAAAAATTCTAAACTATAAGTTAAATTTTTTTTAATAACGAGACCAATGTGAAAATTATTGGCAAGAAGTAGGTTTGGTTGATTATCATGAAAGCAACTTTCAAATCAATGCATCCACTACAACAACTATTGACCAAGAAACTTTACATTGGTCTATTCAATAATTTCAAATCCCATGATGTCATAAAATCGAAAGATTATAATCCAATAATTTAATAAATAATAATTAATCTTATGTCAAGACTTATGATCGGGTTAAAAAACAGGATTAGGTAGACAATATTTATGGAGCATAGCTCTTCCAAAAAGTAATGAAAGTGTGTACAGATTTTACTCGTCAATGGAGATCGTCTTCGAGTGGAAAGATAAAAGGGAGTTTGATTGCAAAATTCATGTATTGAGCAGGGACGAAAGTCAACTTTAATAATTTGATTGTATCGAGTGGAAGAATCGTCATTCGACGGATAAAAATTACTTCACTGATAATAGAATAATCTTATTCAAGAACTCACGTCAATAGAAAAACTTGATAGATCAATGTGTACTCTTTATCAAACGAGCTTTTAGTACATTCCATTATTTTCTAAAAAATAATAGCAAATATTTTTTTCTTTTTAATTCTTAAAAATGAAGCCTAACCTATTTATGATGTAATTGTTGGATTTTTATAAAAATGTATTTTCTTTGATGTGGATTTATTTATGTTAATTTAATTGGGTTTTGGAATAACTGCTCCCAACTAACACCATTTTATGTATATTTTAACCCAACTTTAGAAAGATGAAAAACATAAAATACAAATACAAGCTTCATTTCACCACAATTATACCTTTTGTTTTCTATGACAATAAAATTAATTATACTTCAAAATTACGAGATCTTTGCTCTGAATCTCACCTAAATAATAATAATAATAAAAAAAAAAGAGTACGCACAATTGTTTACTTTAATATAAGATTTTTTAAAATTATTAATCGGAGTACTGTCGATAAATTATTCTTGAATATCGACATTCATTACTAATGTAAAATGAAATACCCGACAAAAAAGGGTAAAAAATTAAAAATTCACTTTCCATTTTTGAAAATTTTGAATTTTTTGCATTTGCATTTTTAAAGGGAATATTGAAATTGAAGAGGGCTAATTTATGATATGTTGGGCCAAGCCACCTAAGTTGGCATGTGAATTTCGCTGGCTGAAAATAAAATTGTGTACTATGTATTCAAAATATTTTACACCTACCCTTATCTTGTAAAACACTATAATTAGGTGTGTGACGTGTCATATGGCTTTAATTAATCTAAAAGTTAATATTACATTAATGACAATAAAATCAAATTTAGGAAAATAATTGTGCTCTTGGAGCCGTAGCAGCTAATTAGCATGACAAGACTTAAAGTGGACGTTTAATTTCATAATGGCATTAATAATGGTATTATGATTGTGATGATAAAACAAAATTATATAATTGTCTACAAAGAAACTATGTAAAAAGTACAATAATTGATTAAATGATATTAGAAAAAAGCATAAATTTTTGAAAAATATTTAACATTTGAAAATAAAATAAATAAATAAAGTTTCTGTTTAAGGAAAATTTTCGACAAGATTGCTCTAGTTCCCTTATATATATATATATATATATTGTTTTAGTTTCTTATTTTTGTAAGATACTGATACTACTCGAAAACGGAACTACGGTCCTTTTGAAAAGTCAGTGAATCTAATGAAATTCTTTACTTTGGAATGTATTTACTTGGTTACAGAGCTCTCGATTTTTTGTAAGTGACTTTACGAATCTCATTTGACTTCAAGAATTAGCATTTATAGTGATTATTCTTTTAATGAGCTTGGCCCTTTTGAGTCTAAATGTCCATATTGATGAGTTTTATTAAGGCTATTTGATATTTTACTTTATTTATTATTGATTTAGTTTGATCATTTTATTTTTTTTTAATTTTTTTTTTACCGTTAAAAATTTTATTTGTCATATCGGATACAAACATTAAAATTCATAATTTTTAAATACGTTTTTATTGATATGAAGTGGCACATATGTATCATAAATGTCGATTTTATAATACTAGTCTAAACCCATTATATGAAGAATTACAAACATCTATTGAACCTCAAATTAAAATTGAAAAAGCAAATAAGATAGTATTGAAAATACACATTTTTCTCTTTAATCTCTCAATTTCAAAGCATTTAGCAAAATCATATTTCTTAGTGGATTATGATCATGATATAAAGTTTTATAGCTCCTATTTGTTGCTTTAAGACTAAGATTAGGACGATGATTATGCAATAATCAACAATATCTAATAAATATTAATCTCCAAGGCACCAAAAGTTAAAAAGAGACAAAAATAAACTACTCACATGTTTTAAAATTGCCATTATCACCAATTAATTCTTTCCCTTAAAAAAAATAAGCATGTGAAATTCAGTATGCATTTATTTATTTATTTATTTGTAAAAATATTTAAGGATCGGGTCTTTTGACTTTTTCGAATTTTTTTTTATTATCTCAAAAATTACAAAATGAATATACCTTCTTCAATTATTCTCCCAAAAAATAAAATTTCAATATCCAAAAAAATCTTCACAATTCATTTACAAAATACCCTACAACCGTATTTAAATTATTATTATATATATATGTATAAATCACTTTTACCAACAAATCCAACCAAAAAAACAATTGATTTAATATTAACAATAAAGGTTGTCTCCTCCAAAATACAAAAAAACAAATAATTCATTATTAATTTATTTTTTATATTTTCTCAAGATAAAAAAACATTTAATACATTCTTCAATTTTTTTTTAAAATTTATTTTCTTAAAATATTTTCTATAATTCACCAAAAAGCCAAAACAACATAGCCTACACTTTAGAAGCAAGCATTAAGATTTGGAGCTAATTTTCATTTAAAAAAAAAAGAAAAAAAAAAAAAGGGGTCAGGGTGGGGCTGGGGGGGTGGGGGTGATTGGTTTATGTGGTGGTAAATGATAGGGTGCCCTGAAGTGGCACCTGAAAGCAAATACTACACCGTAGCTGGCTCGTAGCTGGCTCACTCTTCCGTTGCTATTTAAAATACTCCCTCGGTTCTTCACTCGTGAACTTCAACCCTCGCTCTCTAAAAATCATCATTTCTCTCGGACTGGCTATGGCTGTATGCTTCTTTCTCTAGAAGGTACTTACTTCGCTTCACTTATCTTAGTCTCACGGACTGTGCGTGGAATTTGACCAGCTATTAATGCGGCTGTCGGGTTAGGTGTTGTTGGTGATTATAGGCTATTTGGGGTTTAATTATTGAAATTAGGGTTTTGATTCCGTGTTTTTGAAGATTTCTGACGTTTTTTTTCAATCAATAAATCTCTGCAGTTGAGCATTTGTTTTGGTAGTAACGAGCTGCAGAGGATTGTGAGTTCGAGTTGTATGGAGGGGGGAATTGAAGCAATTTAAGCTGAGATAAGTAGTTCGCCGGCCAGAGAGGAGTAGACGGCGACGAGATGAGCGCGTCCAGGTTTATAAAGTGTGTTACCGTTGGCGATGGTGCTGTGGGTAAAACTTGCTTGCTCATTTCCTATACAAGCAACACCTTTCCCACTGTGAGTTTCTCTTTTCTCCCCCTTTCCTTTTGTTCTGCTTGTTATTGCAGTTAAGCAACAGGGTGTAGTTGGAGCGTTACTGCAAAAATTGAGCACATATTAAATTAGCTGATTTTTGTGCTTTGAAGAGATTATTGAGCCTGCAGATGAGAAACATGTATCATTTTTCTGGATGAGTTTTTTGTTCAATCGATGATTCCTCGACCAATATCTTGATTCGATGCTTTCATTTGTTGTTCTACTAATTTTTATGTTGACATTTCAAGACTTTGAGGAGATTTGAGTGGTTTCCATTATTTCTCTGTCTTCCGTTTTGGAGAACTGGAAACTTCTGTTGTTGTTTTTGTTTACTTTTTCTTTTTCCTTCTTTTTTTTTTTTGGCTTTTTCTAAATGTTGATTTTGAGTTGACTACCCCCCCTATTTTGGCATGAAATTGCTCCTTGAATTCAAATTTTGAACTGAGAATCTTCTTCTCTAATGCACGAGGCTCTGATCCTCTTTGTGTCCCCCCCTCTCTCTTTAATCTTTTTCAAATTTAGATAGGCTGAGGGAACATGGTCTTGTAACTTTCTTTTTCATTGTTAAAGCTTATTGGAGAAAATGCTGGAGAAAGCCAAAAACAAAGATAGCTAAAAGTTCCTGCCGACCTTTGCTTCTTTCTGTTAACCTAAGAAGTGTTGATGAGTGTGGGTTGGCTGATGACGGTCAAGTCAATACAAATCTGCCATGATGGTGTTGGATTTTGGCAAATTTTGTAGCAGAACATGATCTTGGCATCTTGACTCATCCAGCCTGCTTAAGAAAGTTGATTAGTTAAAAACCCATAAAAATCAGGGTTCTGTACGTCATTGTAGTCTGTCATTTTTTCCTTTACTGGAGTTTCATGTTTCTATGAATGGTCATGTCCTAATTAATTATACTTAACCCACATGCTATTTATTTGTTTATAGTTAGTGCAGCTGAAGTTTTTTATGTTGCCATATACCTAGCTATGCTTTGATTGTTTCTAATTGAATTTTTTCGTCTTTGTCTCTTGCCCTCTTACATAAACAGGATTACGTCCCAACAGTGTTCGACAATTTCAGTGCCAATGTCGTAGTGGATGGGAGCACTGTTAATCTAGGATTATGGGATACTGCAGGTAAACTAGTTGCTCTGAGGTATCTTTCCTTCTTTATATTTCAACCAATTATGGAGCAGACAGTCACTTCCACTTTATTGTGCAGGCCAGGAGGATTACAATAGATTGAGACCGTTGAGCTACCGTGGAGCTGATGTCTTTATACTTGCATTCTCTCTTATTAGCAAGGCTAGTTATGAGAATGTCTCCAAGAAGGTGAGGCTTCCTTGGACATGGCTGACAGAACATGTGGCCTCTTCATAGTTCTTCATTTCTTTGATAAAAGATTTGGGAAGGGGGAAGGGGGAAAATGGAAGAATTCGAGAATGATTTGGTTTCATTTAGCATTAGGCATTAGCTAGATATATCAATAGTATACTTTGGCACTAAACAAATCTTGTAGTTTTTGCTTCTTTCTTATGTTATATTCTCCCAATTGATAAGGGGCTGATGATGCCACTAACTTGTTGATGCCCTATCCCCACCCTGATATCCACCCTCACCGTCTTTTGGGGAAAAGAGATAAAAAGCTTTAACATTGTCTGGTGCTGATAGTTTTTGTGTTTTTCTTACAGTGGATTCCTGAATTGAGGCATTATGCTCCTGGAGTTCCAGTAATTCTTGTGGGAACAAAGCTTGGTGAGGATCTCATTCCGTTTTTCTGTTCCAATGCAGTGATAATAATTTTCTACTCTTTCTTTTTACAGGATACAGTGGTAAAGCATTTTATTTTGAGTTATATGACATTACTGCTCTACTGGCCTTCTGATATAAAATTCTATGGCCTTGATTAAAATCATTCCAGTTGATTATGTAATGCTAAATAAATTGCATCTTCCCACTTAAATTTTGCACATGAATATTCTGGGTTATCATGCTTACATTATGTCATTGAGGTGACCAAATTTGCTAAGGTTGGAAGGATTTGTACTTGTGAAATCTTTAGATGTGCGGCCGGTTGTTTTGTTAATGAAAACATGTAAGAAAATATAGTGACTCACTTCTTTTGCCTTAGAATTGCTAATAATCTGATTCTAGAGGAAATAAGTTGTCTAAAAGATTCACCATTTTACTAATGTTGTCATACATTATGCTGTTAATTCTACGATCCCCATGAGAATAAGGAGGTCTAATAAATTATAATAGATCTGCCTTGTTTAATACATATAGTACTTTTGGTGTTAGTGTATTGGTCCCTACACCAACAGACAAACAAAAAATGAAAAAAGAAAAGGAAATATGTGGTTTTCCCTTTTGTCCTTACCTTCTTACTACTCATAATTGTCCTTTTCTTGTGTTTCAACTTGAGAATATATATGTCTTATTTCCTTCCAGATCTCCGAGAGGATAAACAGTTCTTTGTAGACCACCCTGGAGCAGTGGCCATCACAACAGCACAGGTATATTGTAATATTTCATATTTTCTTGAATCCTCCTTATGGGCCATGTGAATTAATATTTAGACTACTTCAGCTGTTGCAATTATTTGAATATAACCTGTTTTGTTGATTTCCCTTTCCTTTTTGAAGGGAGAGGACTTGAGGAAGTTGATTGGAGCAGCTGCTTACATTGAATGCAGTGCTAAGACGCAACAGGTTGTAAATTTTACTTTGAAATGGACATGTCACTTATGTTTTCATTGCAAGACTTTTATAGTTTACATTGTCAATATCTTTTGATATTCTTCTTCCAAATATTCCAGAATGTGAAGGCTGTCTTTGATGCCGCAATTAAGGTTGTTCTGCAGCCACCGAAACAAAAGAAGAAAAAGAAGAGAAAGGGTCAAAAAGCCTGCAGTATATTGTGAGTTGTGACTGCCCAGAGAAATGCCAAGGAGAGGAGAAAACCTTGTGGATCACTTGCCATATTACTTCCATATCTTTGGTGCACTTTCCTCCTTTGAGGATATATATCTTGACTGACTGTATTAGTGAGCTCTCTTGAAGCCTCAAATAGTTGGTTTCTCATTCTCAGCTATAGTTCATGTTGTATGTCTGTGATTGAGTTGTGTGGTAATGTGGAAAATTCCTCCATTTAGGCCTAGAAGAATGAATGGTTTGTGGTTGTGTAAGATGTGTATACCTAAAAGTTGTCTTCATCAACAGTCATTGATATATTTTATAAACCGAGTTGAGTTACTAAAAGAAGGGAAGTATATTTATGATTTCTCCACTATATTTCATCTATACTACGTTTTTATATCAAAATAACATATTCTTTCTATTAGATGCCATGGAGGAGGGGGTCGGTGGCGATTAATCGCTTGATGTTGCTAGTTAAACCTTGCTCTTCTTGATCGATTGCTATCCTCAACAATTTATACGCAATTTCCAACATAAGGAATTGTCCAAGAGGGATAGCTTCAGAGCAAGGTGGGGATGCTGTATTGATCATTACATTCCCATTCTTCAACTCGTCTGAAGTTGGACAAAATAATGTTGTTGGTTACTCGATGCAAATTGGAACGAGGCCTATCAGATATTAACGTGTCTCTTATCATGCCAAAACTAGTTCATTTTTAGTCCCAGGTCCCATTTGCCAAAACTCTGTTTTTGAAGATGTTGGAAAAAAGCAAAAAACAACTGAAAGTGGAGAATTGTTTGGATAATGCTTTACTTATTCACAAAATCAAGGGTTGTCAGCAAAAATGCTTTCCACGATACTTTCAATATTTAGCTTCTATCAACTCCCTTTAGAGAATTATGAGTAAAAGAGCAACATAGAATAGTAAGATTTTGCTTAGTTTAGCAAAAAGTTGATGTCACGGACGCATACTTTTATTCATTTGGAGTTCATAACAAACCCCGTCTTCTTTCTTGTTAAGCCTTTTAAGTACACATTGTTTTGTCAGAAAAATTCAGCATATGCTTAAGATAAAAAAGTTAGCATTATTTCTTCACGGGATTTATCTCATAAAGTAAAGTTATTTGAATTAAAGAATTATTGATCTTTTTCGATAATGATAAAAGTACCAGAAAATGGATAAAAAGTTTATGACCCGTGGGCCTTCTACCTTCACGTGGCATTGCTACATTAGGCTTTCGCCCATTGCGAAAAGTTTTCCACTGCCACCTCCCATAAAAATCTAGATGTGTTTCATCTCAATATAAATAATCATCTTCTCAAACTTGCTATTGATCATCGCTTTGATAAACCGTTGCCTCACAAACTAGCTAATGAAAATGCAAGCCCTTTATGAACCCAAGTGTTTAAGCCTGCAGTTTCAGATGCTACCAAGTTAAGCATAAAACACCCAATTGAAAAATGTTTAATCCGTTCAATAAATCGTCCAAATCAAAAAATAAATTCGGTGGTTGAAGTTTTGAATTGTTTTGCCCCCATTGCTTTCAGAAAATATCTCCAGTCACCAACTTCCTGCAATTATCACCACAAACAAATTAAATAAAATAAAATGATTGAGGGTCGATGATCAATGAGACCAATGATCATTAAAGGTGTGAATTAAAAAATAAAACTAAAAAAGTAGGAAAAAAACTAAAGTTATACATATGGATTATATACATGTTTGATCTTGTGTAGAACATTTAATTTTATTTTATTTCTCATTTTATATATGTAGAAGAATTTATTTTTTTTTAAAGGTAGAAATGTGGGTTTTAATACTGCATTTTTGTCTTTTTAGACAAATTTATTTTGTATAGTTCTAAAGTTAGCCACATCACATATTCCGATGGAGAAAATGTCTATTGTGCATGGATCCAACACACTTATGTAATCAAACACAATATCAGTCTTTTCACATGACAATTCTTTTAATAATAAGATTAAATTTTTTATTTGACTAATTTTAAAAGTAATATGACCTATCTCAAATGATCAATCACAATGTCAAAACATTTTTGATCGAATTATTCACGTATCAATATAATTATATATTTTTCATTTTTTTTTAATTTTGCTTAAGAATTTTCGTCCCTCTCCCCATGCTACGCTTCCATTGTCCGTTTTTGAGTTGGGTTAGAGGACAATCTTCACTTAAATACGATCATCCTCATTGATCTCTTATATATTTTGTCTGAGAATTTAACGATTGATAATTAAACGACTAGTATGACTAATTTATAACTAATATTTTCGGAGGAAAATCTTTTTAGGTTAAATTTCTCTTTTAACCCTTTGAAACTTGGCCTTTGGAAATACGTTTTGAGGACATAAAATATATTACAAAAACATGACCATTAAGCTTCATTCAAATTCTTGTATCACTACTCCTTAGTTTTTTCAATGGAATTATGAATTTGTATGATAGTAAAATCAATAATTGAATAAGTGATGATTGATCATAGGACGAAAAAATTGAGTTATTTTATTTAATATGCTTAGTTGGGCTAATCACATTAGAGGACGATCATATCCACCAACTCATATTAATTCTTACAAAACCAAATATTTAAAATGCATTTTTTCTATTGAGTGGGGAAAAAAATAGAAAAAAAAAAAGTTCCCAAACACGTGTTATTGCCTACATTATATACCGTCGGTGAATCTTGATTGCTTTCTTGAATTATGATATAAAAAGATATCTCATCCAATCTTTGGTCACTATCATGCTTTGAAATTATTTCATTTTGCCCAAATTCAATATTAGCTACAACACCAACATTATAATTTTCTTCAACGTGATAAACACTTGTCCACTTCAACATAGCTCTAATAGTTCATCCCAATATCATTTAATAAAATGTATAGACTATCATTTAAATTAGGAGTGTAAATGAGATGAAATGATTCATGAATACTTCGAGCTCGTCAGTCAAACGAGTCAAACTGAACTCGATAATATTCAGCTCGAAAAACTCGCGAATCTAAATAATTTTTTTTTATATTTTGTATATGTAGCTATATATAATAAAGTCCATAAAATAATATTTTGTTTGTTATTTTTTGAAAAATTTATAATTAGAAATTTTATTTTGAACTTAAATGAGTTTGAATTAATCCAAACATATACGAGTTCGAGCTCATCGAAATTTATATGAGTTGAGCTGAATAAGGCTCGATAAGACTCATTCGAACCTTTGTATATTTAACAACTCGAACTTGAGCTTGCGAGATTCGGATTCGCCTCGACTCGTTTACATCTCTAGTTTAAATTGATAAAATTGTTTTCTATAATTTTTTTAAACTAAAATTTAAGAACCAAACATAACATAAAGCTAAGTTTTTCCTCGGGTTGTGTGTCTCTTTCCCTCGAACTATATGTTGGGACTGAGATATGACTCAAACTCCTATATAAATTTATAAACCATTGCTGGAAGAGTTTATATGATATTCAATATCGAATTTTATAATACTGTTGAGAGATTTTTATTTATTTTTATTATTTAAACACACGCACATATATTAGGAGTTAAAATTGCTTGAACTCCTAAACTTCCACATCATGAGGAAGATTTATGTTATTGGATTACAGATCACTCGACTACTGTTGGGAGATTAATAAGCTAAATTTCATGTCTCAATTGCTATAGAAGACAAAAGAAGTAATAGGTTTTCTAGTGTTATTTTTCTTATGAGATTCTTTTTGTTCCCTTAAGAGTTTCATTAAATTTTTTTCTAGTCCTATCTTTCTGTACTAAAAGAAAAGGAGTATACATTTTGTGGTGGAATTTCCAAGGGACCACGTTTATTGTGTGAAATCGAATATGTCTCACTTCTCATCCTAAAAATAATATAAATTCTCTATCTCACGATTGTATTCTCTATTCTCTTATATATAAATGTCAAATATATCAAATATTCTTTAACGAACATTCAATTATAAATCAAATATATTTGATATGTATATGTAAGATAAAATAAAAATAAAATATAAAATAAAATAAATAATTCAAAATATCCCAAAAATAGCCATGAAACAGTTGGATAATTTTGGATATGAATTATATATTTTGAGAGAATGAGTTTTGGGAGTGGGATTGGAGAATGTAAAATTTGTATTAAGAAATGTGATATATATTTGTTTATATTTTGGGACGAAATAAATTTTATTGTAGCGGTCAAATTAATATTTTTTTATTGAATTTTTGGGGTGAATATAGAATTGAGTTATTTTTTTATTGTTAGAATAATAATAACATATATATAATATGTATGTATATATAATATGTGTGTATATATTGAAAAATGAGGAAGTTTTGGAAATAATAAAAGATAAAACGGGATATTTTAAAAAAAATTATTTAACATTTTGAATAATTTTTTTTTGTATGTTTGATTACATTTTGTCAAACAAAATTATTTTGCTAAAATGTAACCAAATATAGCCTATACAAACACTTCAATAGTACACCAAAAGTGGGCCACGGGGACTGTACTGCCAAAATAGAAACAAATTAGTGGCAATTCAGTCTTTCCGTATAAAAAGATATTTCCCTCTGATTAAATATTATCCAATGACTTTCTTTTCCCAAGTAACGCAGGACCAATTTGGAGATCGAAACAAGTCAGGCGGCCCGTTAAGGACATATGACCTAGTCAATTTATGATCTAATTTGGCCTAATTTATTAATAAAAAAATCATATAAAAATTTAAAAAGTAGCATTTCGAACTAAATAGGTTAAATTTAGATTCTTTTAAAACCTCACAAAGCCCAATAGGCCAGCGTGTTCATCCTTCTTCACGTAAAAGTATAAAAAATTAATAGTGATATAATATTAAATGATCAATTGATTTGATTTCTTTAATTAGTCATTTATGGGATCTGTTATATTATTTAATTTCTGTTGTTGTTGAAATAATAATATTTTATACTTAGATTTGAACTTTTATAATTATGTATTTGTTATCTATCATTTTGAAATTTCTTATGAAAGTCTATTACAAATTTAAACATATTAAAAATTTAAATTTATGTGGTATTTAGATTTAATTAAAATCTTAATAGAAAATAGACTTTAACGTCATGTTAAAGTTTTATAATTTATTAAAAAGGTTATGCTTAACTTGTTTTTTTATTTATACACACATATATATCAGGAGTTTGTTAGAACTCAAACTCTAACCGCCCACATTATGTGGGAGATTTATGCTATTAGGCCACATGCCACTTGACAAATTATGCTTAACCTTAAAGAATATGTATAACAAATAATATGTTAGGTTCAAATTCGTCATTTGCATAATAGACCTATCTTATTTTAGTTAAAGTCTACCCTAACTTAGAGGGTGTTTGGCTAAGCTTATTTTAAACATCTTATAAGCTCCTACATCTTATAAGATATTTTTTGAGCTTATAAGATGTTAGATCTTATTTTTAAAATAAATTGTTCAAATGTTTGGATAAAATAAGATTTTGGAGCTTATAAGATGTTAATAATGACAATTTTATAATTAAAATAGTTAAAAATGAAGGAGTTTGTTAAGATCTTAAAAATAAATTAGGGTTTTCTTACTTTTTTTAAAAAAGCTTATAAGCTCATAACATCTTATTTTAGGATCTTATAAGCTCTTTTTTAAAAAAAATTATCAAATATTTATTATCAATTTATAAACTTTTAAACATCTTATAATATATTTTGAGGAGCTTAAGCTCACCAAACACCGTCTTAGTCTATTTCCATGTCCAGGCATTTCTCAGGCTCTTGTGTCGGTCGCAATAATAAATTATTACGCTCTATATTAACGAAATCTAGCAATAAATAATCGAATTTTAGCGGGAATCTTTTCTCTCACCGACGATTCTTCCATGCAGCATTTCTCTCTCATCATTTATGGCGATCCAAAGCTTCTTTCTTTTTTTGAGTTTCCCAGTAACATTATCAAATAAAATCTATTTTTTTTAAGTAAGATTTCTATTGCTGTTTACCATCTCAGCTCCTCACATTTGAAATTTAAAAAATTGGTTGTTAGTTGAAAGTAGTTCTGCTTGTGATCAGCATTCCCTGCATTTTCTTGATTTTAAATGTTTGATGGCTTTGAACGAGAGAAAATTATTCAAGAAACTTTAGGTGGGCTTCTTATTTTTTTGAAAAAGATTCAATCTTTTATTTGTATATTTCAAACCCATTTCCGTTTTCACCCACTCTTGGTTGGTGTTCTTGCTGCTGTCCTTATGAAGCAGTATTTTATATTGGTTGGTGGAAACGAGAATTTTCTCTAGAAGGGATGCTGTGGAAGTGAAGGTTTTTGTATTTTTCTGATTGGTTTATATTGATGAGGATAATTTAAAATGAGCAGAACCCTTTTCTTGAAAAGGCAGTAAACTTCCACATTGTTGGCTGGAGTATGTCAGATTCAAAAGAGGAATAAACTCATTCAATGTTTCTGCTGGGGATTTTGATTGTATTCAGAGCAAGAATTGTACAATTGCCCATAAAAAGAGCCTAGGAAATGCTATAGTAATTGTCATTAATCAAGAAATTAAGTAGAAAATGACAGTGGGCAGGTTTAATTTGGGGAGCAAGAATGTGGTTGTGGGTATAAGATTCGATGGCCATGCTAAAGAGTTGCTGGATTGGGCATTGATGAAAGTTGCTGGTCGGGGAGATAGAGTGGTTGCTATTCATGTTTGCCGAAATTCTGGTAATGTGACATGGAAGCTACTCATTTGCTTGTTCTTATAAGTTACTTGTATTTATTGAACTCTTTTACTTGCACTTGAGTAAGATCACTGTATCATGGCTTAAAATTCTTGGTTTTTAGGTTGCGTTTCAAATGAGAGAGCTTTGTTGGATGGTTATTTGGAAGACTACCAAGATTTGTGTGCCAAAAAGCAGGTTAGTTTCTACTTTCTTCTTGATTTTTTTTTTTTGATCATTTTGTTATTATTGATCACTTGCAGAGGATAAAGCTAAAGGGCAGAACATTTAACTACTTGTTTTTGTTGGGCTTTTCAGGTTGCTCTTAGTGCAGAGGTCTTGAAAGGAAATTCAATAAGAAAAGTTTTGGTAAAGGAGGCAAAAAAACATTCTGCGTCTGCTGTTGTAGTGGGGATTACTAAGCAGAGTGTCCTTGGGTGAGTGGAAATAGAATACATACAGTATTTGCTATTGTTTGTTTTTATGTAGATTCTGTTTTCGTAAGTGTTGACTGTAGTTTTCTTAGGAGTTGGGCTTCAGTTGCTAAGTATTGCATAAAGAGGCTGCCTCCAACTACCGAAGTTATGGCGATTTACAATGGGAAAGTTATCTTCAGCAGGTGTTCTAAATTGCAATTAGAAGGTTTGTAACTCAGAATCATTTTGGTTTCTAAAGAAAACTGAAACATGTTTTGATCATTTGGTTTTCATTTAACTGACGAACTTGTATGTTCAAAGACAATCAGTCTGAATTTGGAGAATCAGAGGTATCGGAGATGAGCAGGTACAGTGTTGATGGACGCATCACTATAAGTTCTAGAGATGAGATTTTAAACCCTGTTGAAAGGAGCAAGAGAGGTTCTTTGAGCTCAATCTCACTTCCTGTGGAGGATTTTACGAAGGAGAGGCCGGGTTGGCCTCTACTTCAGACAGCTAGCTTAACAACTCAACCTGCACAGGAAGCAAGAAAATTGTCGGTAGTTCAATGGGCAATGAGCTTACCTCATCGTTCTTTGTCTGAAGTCTCCCAATCCAACTCCCCTACGAGTAAGACTGAGGATTCTGGGAAAGCAGAAAATGGAAAATTAGCAGAAATGAGTAGAAAAGGCAAGCTAGCCAGTCAGCAAGAGCTGCAGAAAGATTTAGAGCTTATACTTCTGAAAAATTCAGCACGATGTGAAATTTTCAGCTATGATGTTCTCAAAATGTCCACTTCTGAGTTCTCCTCAGGTTGTAATCTTAAACAACTCCACCTCAAGAAAGTTTCTTTTACCTTTGCCTTGTCTGAAATTTTTACCCCGTCTGAATGCTTCATTTGTCACAGCAAATCTTATTGGAAAGGGAGGATGCAATTCTGTATTCAAGGGCATTCTTCCTGAAGGCAAGTCAGTTGCCGTCAAGATTTTGGAGTCATCAAAAGAGGCACGGAAGGATTTTATGCGGGAAGTCGACATAATGACATCATTGAACCACAAAAGAATCACACCTTTGTTTGGAATTTGCATAAAAGATAATGAACTGATATCTGTTTATGATTTCCTGTCTAAAGGAAACTTGGAAGAGAACCTGCACAGTAAGTTGGATGAGAATAATCAAGAATTCTTCTGTTAAACTTATCCAGACATCATCTGATGTACATTTGATCATTGGAGCAGGTAATAGAAAGAAAAATTCTGTATTATCATGGGAAGTAAGATTCCAAATAGCTGTCCGGATAGCTGAAGCACTAAATTACCTTCACAATGAGTGCCCAAAGCCTGTCATTCATAGAGATGTCAAGTCTTCAAATATTCTACTAACAGAAGAACTAGAACCACAGGTAGTACTCCATCAGACTGCTGAATGTCTTCTTTCTCACATAATACAACATGTTTAATGATTTAGTTTCCTTAATTTCTTCAATAGTTATGTGACTTTGGATTGGCAATATGGGGACCTACAACAGCATCTTTCTTGATGGATAATGATGTAGTGGGAACTTTCGGCTATCTTGCTCCTGAGTATTTTATGTATGGTAAAGTCAGTGACAAGATTGATGTTTATGCGTTTGGCGTAGTTCTACTAGAATTGCTGTCAGGGAGGAAACCAATTGGTTTGGAAAAGACTATGAAGGGTCAAGAAAGCTTAGTCATGTGGGTAAGAACAGAATAAACATATCCAAACTAAAATCTTTCTTCTCTGTTGTGAAAATTTACATTAAGTTATTTCTATGTTTAGGCAAAACCAAAACTAGAAAGTGGGGATTTGAAGAGCATATTGGACCCAAATTTGGATGGCACTATTGATGAGGCTCAAATGCAAAGAATGGCTCTGGCAGCAAAACTCTGTCTAGCTCAAGCAGCCCGGCTTCGTCCCAAAATGCACCAGGTATTATAGTTCTTGAATTCGAATGTGATAAGAGTTACTGCTTATCTGGTATTAAGACTATCACTTTCATTCTTATTTCCACTGCAGATACTAACTATCCTAAATGGAGAGGAAAACGCGGTTGGAATAAATTCACAATGTGGGAATTATGATGATTCAAAAACTTGGGATAATAATGTTGATGGTGATGATGATGATGAAGTTTTTCCTGATTCAAGTGCAGAATCCCATCTAAGTCTTGCCTTTCTTGATGTGATTGAGAATTCTACATCATTCAGCAGCCTTGATCAAAGCAGCCCTCTTTCTGTTGAAGAGTACTTAAAGAAAAGATGGAGTATAGATCATCAAGTTTAGAGTAGTTTCCGCAAAGCTTGTGGCTTTTTCCTTGAGCAAATAGGAAGCCTGCACCCAATAATGATTAATGAGGTGGTTTGCAGTGTGATCAAAAGGAATGTGTGTGTGTGTGTGTGTGTGTGTGTTATGTAAGAATAAGACCTATTTTCAAAATGCCTTTTGTGGATATCCGATTATTCATGGGACATGAGAAGCAAATAATCATATGCTTAAGAGGAAATCGAGGAATTTCTTGGGAATATTATAAGATCGATTCTTTCTTTTACCTATGATGAATAATTGAAATTTCATTTGGATTCACATCTAACTACTAGAGATAAAAAATTGTTAAAGAAAACAACAAAATCTTCTTTTGTTTCATACGATCAAAAATAAAAGACTAGTTGAATATATTAAAAATAATTATGTATTTTATGAAACTCTCTCGATTCATCGTATTTTTATTAAATTCAGAAGCGATAGGTTCTTGAATGACAAATCGAGCATAAATCATTTGAATATTGTATTATTCTTGAATAAAAGTCCCAAATATCTTGCCTAACTCAATTGCAAGATTCAAGAAAAACTTGTAAGATAATGAAACATAAAGGCAACATTAACATCTACCTACCAATCATTTGTACCTATGCATTACGTCCTGGTGATATTTTTCCAAATAACTATAGGAGTTGTCAAGAATCAACTTGAATATTGCTACTAGGTGCCTATACCTACTTCACATAAATGTGAGTGAGCCCACACACATGGGCAGGGCCCTCTTTCACGATTGGCACAAATACTGGGTTTTTGTTTACTAGGACTATAACAGAAAACTATCTAGGCATAAGATTTATTGGACAAACTATTAAGTCTAGATTGCAAGTGGGAAAATTACAAGAATTTTAAAATTAAAGTCAAGTCAATTTAATTCTTTATAATCAAAGGCGATAGTCATAGTATAGCAAATTGGCATAATTCTGTTAGAGCTCGTTTGTTTGTTGTGTTTGGATTAGATATGATACGTATAATTCGAATAAAATAGCGGGTTATTATATATTTTATTTAATATTTATTTGCGCATTTTAAATAATTTGATATTCAATTTTAATTGTTTATTTGGTATGATTATCCCATTTAATATATTATAATTTGTTTCTAGTTTAAGTTGAAAAACATATCACATTATAGGACCTTGATACACAGTCAAGTTTGGGCTTAAATGCATATCAGACTCTAACTGTATCAAGGGCTTTTAAAAATAAACCAAATATTAGAATTAAGTTAGATTGTATATATATCATGCAATATCAAAAAAACAAACGAGCTCTTAGTAAGAAAAGGACATAATCCCAGGTGCCAAACCATTATCACTTTGGATCATTTATTTTATTTCATCTTTTATTTCTTATTTCAATTTAATGTGTATATATATATATATTTCAAGTACATTTGATTTTTAATCAATTATTTTTATAAAAAAAATTTAATTAATAACACGTATTATATATTTATAAAATAGAATAAGAGATGAAATAAAAGATCTAGACCGGATCACTATTCCCTCCATCAGTAGTATTCTACTTCTGCAGTTCTACTCCATGGACATCATATTTGAAGATCAATTCATCTAACCCCTCATTTCCTCAATTATGTATAATAATGCAACAGAATATGAAAGATTCTATCTTGCTGCCGTTGGGAACCCTTTTTTTCCATCTGGTGGAGTCCCTGAAATCGTCTGCTTCGCCCCATTCCGTCCGCCATTAAATTATCGCGATTTCTTCCCCTTTTATTCATTTACATATATGCACCGGATTTTGCGGTTTCAAGGTTCCATACTGGAAATTTAAGTAGCTGAATGGAAGTAATACGTTTTCTTTTTCAGTTTGGGTTTTCTGGTGTGTTTTTCATTTTTCAAATGCATGAACCCTATTATAACTTTATATGTTTTGGTTTATGATTGAGCTGTTGTTGGGGTTCATTGCTTCATTACTGTTTCACTGCCAGCCGGACTGGCTGTCTGAACAAGTTTTGTCCTTTTCTTTCACTAGGATTTTCTTGTGTTTTACGCAGCAATGAATGGAAGTTCCTGACTGAGATAATCTTGCAAAATTGAATCGGATTAACGCTGGAAAATCATTGCATGGTTCCTATTTTGCTAAAGAAATAGCTCATTGGTTTGTTCTTATCCATGGAAATGGACAATGGAGAGCTTGATATCCCCAGCGAACAACTATTATCATGCTTGGATATGACTAATCTGCAAAGTATTTGCTCATTTGATATAAACGAGTTTCTTGTTCACAGACAAGCCTGTAATGATGCTCTTGGCCGGACAGAGGCCTGTGCCGATGATCTTAGCCCAACACAGGCCTGCGCCCATGGCCATGCTTGCAATCAATCCGGCCCAGATGAATCCCACATGCACACTTGTATTCATGTCCCTTCCCAAATTATGCCCAACCCTAATGAATTCCAAGCTCCCAATGATGACAATGCAGGGTTGGTAGAGAAGAAATATGAAAAATGGCCTTTAGGTAATCGTGAAGCTGTATGCAAGTATAGGGAGAAAAAGGCTAGCGCTGCATCTCTGGAGGATAAAAAGGCTATGAACCAGCAGCTAATGAAGAGACTGCAGAGTCAGGCTTTATTGGAGGCTGAGGTTGCTAGACTCGAGTGCTTGCTTGTGGACATTAGAGGAAGGATTGAAGGAGAAATTGGATCTTTTCCTTACCATAAGCCCATGAAAAGTGGAGATGTTTATCAAAAGATTGCTCATCCTGATCTTCCTGGCACTAATGTGATGAATCCAAGTAAGGTGCAGTGTGATGATTAGCTTTACTGCCTTCACCCTGGATCAGAAACCTCATCACTGAATGGTCAAGGCCGTGGTGATTTTGGATTTGAGAATCTTTAATTTTTAAGGAAGCAAAATACTTGTCCAAAAGGGGCTCCAATGAATATAGATCTAGCAATGTTGGACAATGTGGGCATCTTAACAGGATCACCAATACAGTGGATCAAGTGATTGTGACTGTTGGATTTATAGGGGTGGTTGGTGAAAACTGCCTCTACCATAGATCAAAAACCTCATCACTGAATTGTCAAGACCTTGGCGATTGTGGATTGACAATCTTTATGGTTTAATGAATCAAAATTATGGTTTGAAGGCCCCCAGGATTGTGCATCTGGCAATATTGACAAGGTTGGCATCTTATTGATGTCATTCTATAGTTGATTGAGTACTTGTATCTGTTCGATTTATAGAGATTGCAAATTCAACGGTCATCATTGAATTGAGTATATTGCACCTAATCAAACCAAAAAACTACTCTCCTCTATAAATTGAATAGTCATTTCATCCAGTTAAGAAATTAACTCTTAGTCGTGATTGTAGGCATCTTTCCTTACAAGTTACATCTATTTGTTTCTCAACTGAACACAAGAAAGTAGCACCAGCCATGTGATGGCTAATCTTTGTGACCTCAAATGAAAATGGCAAAATCTTGACTCAGACAAAACATCCATCACAAACCCACATTCCTTGACATCACCAAAATCCTCATTAGACAACCAAAACCAGATATACAAAAATCACACCTGACCAAACAACTCCACTATTCATCCAAAACAAACTACAAAAATATCACACAGCATCAATACACACAAAATCAAACAACCACATAGTAATCAAACAACCTCAACATACTCAACAATGTACAATGTGATCACATGACAACACATGCTGTAGGATTTTCATCACTGAAAGCCGTGGTGTATCGTACTTCAGTAGAGCTCGCTCGAGCCAGCTGTGAGACTTGAGGGTTCTCTGCATTTCGGACATAACCAGCAGGAGCCTTCTTATCATAGACACCAGGCGCATACGGATGTTCAACAACATCATACGGGACGTAGGGCCAGAGCTCGGTTTTCTTGCCGGTCCGGTGAGCCACCCGAGCCAGCACCTTCTCAGGTTCGACATAACCAGTAACCGTAAGTCTGTTCTGCTTTGGCGACACCTCCACAGAAGTAACCCCTTTCATTCCTTCAACAGACCTACGAACTTTCCTCTCGCAGCCTTCACAGTCCATTTTGATTTTAATCTCCACAGTCTGGTTGGGAAAAAGAAACAGAAAAATCCCAGAGTCAATAGTATGATAAATCAAAATATGTTCTACAAAAAGACATTTTTACTTACACCATTGGTTAAAGTACACTATACAATTAACAATACCTCAACCCAGATCTTCCTTTTTTCTTAGTGTGAAAGTAATACTAACATCTAATACAAAGGAATAAAATAGACAAATTCTTGAATCATATTCATGTCCCGCAACAAAGCTTAAACTTACATATCATATTTACTTCATTTTTACCACTAAAAACACACAGTTGGTGTGTGTTTAGAGATAAAGAAAGAAGGAAAGGAGAAAGAACCTGAAGCTGTTTGCGTTTCTTGAGCTTGGAATGGCCACCGGAGCAATCAAAGATGTTTGAAAGATGATCCAAAGCACCCATTTCAAAAGAATTTCTTCTTCTCTTTTCTTTGATCTCACTTTACTGACTCAAAACTTCAACACTAAATTTAGCTATCAGCTCGATTAACAGTACATATCTCTTTCCTTCTTACACCTTACAACATGGGCACCAGGCAACAATGGTGGAAGTTGTATAAATATCTAAATGCTATTAATGGTGGGACTCTGTTTTCTTCGTTTGTCTGTTTTGGACAGAGTGGGGTGCTTTCAAATAAGCAGCCAAGACTCAACAGCTGACTTCTTTTTACATTTAAAATTGGGCCGTGGATTATGAGCTTTTTTCTTTTAACCGATGTGCGCCACGTGGCGTTCTGCGATTTGGCATGGTGCATTGGGTGTCTCTTCACCGATTTGGGGTTGGGTAGGATTAAGTCGACGAAGGTTCTTCCGGGTTCGGGAGAGTCCGACCCTGTGGGCCACACTTCTTTTAATTTGGCTGTCTGAGTGGACCCATGAAGTATTTCTGGCCCAATTAACAGTCCAAATAAAAGTGTTAATGGAACTCTATAAGCCCAACCCATTGGGCCCAAGTAAATGTGGCCAACTTTGTTATAAAATAGTCTATCTTAGAGTTTGTTAACAAAAATTTTCATGATTTTTTTTTAATTCAGAAATAAAATAGAAACTGGGGCAATATCAATATATCTATCTTAGGTGGCATATGATTATATGTTGATAATGATAAAATCAATTTGTTATCGACGTAGAGGTTTAACCGTATCGAAGTATTATTGCACTGACACGCATCTAATAGAGTGTTTTACCTTGAAAAAATGGCGCCTTGAAGTGCGAAAATGAAAATAGTTTATAAATTATTTCAAGTCACTCAATTTCTCTGATATAAGATAAGATAGAGTATCGTCATATTTAAATCCCAACTTTTGTACTGTTCGTAATTGATAATTTTAAATTGTTGACTGATGATTATTACTTCGTTGATATTTTATATTTTGACGTAATAATGTATTTGATTATTTAATTTTTTTTAAAAAAATTACATAGATTCGTGTAGAACGCGGCCTCTTTGATTAATTAAAATTAGGGTTGCTAGTCTTGGCTGTCTTTTTCTTTTGGACATAAGCTTGTCCAATTCCCATGTAGCAAACCCCGTAACAATAAAAACAAGAAAAGGCAACAAAAAGAGAATCATTTGTTGCTTCTTGGAAACTAGGAAAAAGGAAACAAAGAAAATAGTTTAGTAGAACCAAAATCCAATGTGTGGACGTGCCTTGAACGGCGGCAATTTTCTAGTCAAAATTGTGATATCTCTAAAAATAAAGAAAAATACAAAGAGATGATTGAAAATTAAAAAAAAAAGTGATATTAATGATAATTGAATTCATTGTTAAAAATGAAAATTAGTCCCGTTAAATATTATTTTGATGACGATACATTTTTGTAATCCTAAAAGAGTGCATTGAAGGGAGGATGAGAAAGAGGGTTTATATTCGAGTTTTTTGCCCCAAAATTTCTCAATATTATAACCCTAAAATCGAGAAGTATGAGAAGAAATCGACTAGTATGAGAAGAGAATATAGCGTTTGATCATTTTCATAGGTGCCACGTAATTGATGATTCCTCATTGAATCTATGAGCTGAATCATTCTCAATTTCTCATTCATTCAATTACTAGCCTACAGCACAACCAGTCATGGGCGGGATTCTTCTCAATAAAAATCTTCTAATACTGAAATCAACTTTTATTTATCTTGTTGGAAAAACAAGAAGAAAAAAAAATGATATGTAATGCAAAAGTTGCAATGTTAAAAAAGGGATTTTGGGCATAACTCATACCAAAAAGTTAATTTAAGAGGTGAGTATTATCCAAAATCATATATAGAGACTACAACTTATTTATTTTATCGATGTAAGACACTAACAATGAATGAGAAATGAATTTTTTTATTTAATTTTGTTTGTCCACCTTAATTATCTCACTCGCTTGCAGTTATTCGATTGATGCCACGCTGGCATCAAGTACCGTGCCAATTGTCTGCACCGTTCAATCTTCACATGTCATGTATGCGTCTCTCTCCAATGTAGTGAATATGGGATATGTACAAAATCATCTGACAAATATATATATATATATGTATTTTCGAATTCGATAAATTAAAATAATTAAATATTGCATATATAGACATACGATGTTTCTTGTTTGATATACGAAGAAATTGAATTAAAAAATTGTTTGTGCATCGATCTTGCTTCGTGGAAGGGGGCATGCATTTGTTATGTTAACCATTTTCATTTAATTTCCTTGTATTTCTATGATATTTAAATTGAGAATTAATTAATACCCGTTTGTTTTTGTTTTCAAAGCCCCTTTTCATTTTCTCCTAAAAATAAAAATAAAAAGCTATCAACTTCTCTTTTTTTTTCATAGATATTTTTATTTTCAGTACATTTTTCCAAACATACTATTACACGCTCCATCAATTTTTACTTTTTATTTTCTTCTACTCACATTTGCATGACTTTCAATACAAAAACACTGGCTTTATTTGCTTATGTTTCCTTGGAACAACATTATTTTCAAGAAACATAACCAAAGATATCTTCATTTTTCCTCTAACACGCACATTTTTCAATATATATATTATATATATTTTAGTATTATTATTCTAACATTAAAATAATTACTTAATTAAATTTTCACCTTAAAAACTCAACAAAAAAGTTTTGGTTTGACTTCAACAGTAAAAAATATCTCCTCCAAAACATAAACAAACAACCAAAAAACAACTTTCTTATTCTCCAATAATTCATTCTCCCAAAGCATATAATAAAATCAAATAAAAAACATAACCAAACACAACCACTATATTTTTCAAATACAACTCATTTTCAACCATACATAATCATTACATTTTAAATAAAGCCTTCAAACAATGTTTCATTTTTAAAAACACATTTAAAATTAACTTTTTACTATTTTTTTTCATCACAAAAAAAAAAAAAAAAAAGCTTTCAGAAAACAAATTCAAACTACCCCTTAAGAATTCAATGTTCTCGAAACTATCAAATACAAGAAATAAATGAATAAATATATATAGACATAAGGGTTTGTGCCCGATTTTCGATCTGTAGCGTAGTCAAAATGTCATGTTGTGTGGAGCAGCATGCTTGGAAAAATTCACATGGAATGCGAGGGAGTCGGCCAACCACAATAATACTTGTCGTGGCCACCACATGAGACCCATGCATGACCTTGTGTGTGCATGTGTGCGCTACTGTGTCTATGTAAGTGTATATGATTTTATCCTCCCACTGCTGCAATACTGCAGAAACTGGAAATTAAGACAAGTCCTCTTACTTTGTTTTGTTTTCGAGGAAAGATGATGTACGTATTTGTATGCGTTTTCTGCAGCAAGATTTCTCAGGAAAAAATCGGAGTTTAAATACCCAAACAAAATAATCAAATGAGCCATGAGCTTGCGAGTTATGGGCCCACCACATTTTAGTCTAAATTTCAAAGTAAAATAAATAATTTAGATTCAAGAATTACATTTTCTTACACGTGGGTCGAGAAATACTTGAATATATATATATATATACACACATATATAATGTTATATGAAATTGAATTCGAAGTTCTCTTAAAAAATGAGTGGATTTATGTTCCAAAAATGCGGTTGAATAGAGATCTTGCTCTAGTTTGAAAAGAAGTGATTAGATGTCCTTTTTAATTATGGATAATGATATGAATACTAATGCTTAAATTCTTGACGAGTTTGAGTCTATTAGGCTTATGAGACTTAAAAGTGGACTTAGTTATGAGGATTTAGTGGCCCTTTTTTTATTAATCATATTGATCTTATTATTGAGTTTTTTACTTATATGCCCTTAAAATTTTAATGGAGTATATTAATATATATATATATATATATATATATGCACAAGTATTTAACTAGTATGGTGCCATCACCATCATACTCATACATATAAGATATGAAATTTGAATATACTTGCAAACATTACTACAAAAAATGTTGTATTAGTGATAAAATAATAAGTGATGATGTAAAAATTGTCACTAGTTAATGATATGTATTAAGTGATAATAACTTTTACTTTGTTACTAATGATTTTTTTTAGGCGACAATAATTTTTGTTTTGTCACAATATGACTCATTATGGACAAAAATTAATGTTTTAAGTTGTTACAATTAACAACTAATAACACTCCTATGGGGACAATCTAGCAATAATAAAAAATATCACTATAATTTATAACAAGATTTTTATTGTCAATAAATTGTTATCATTGAGATGTCACTAATTGTCAATGGCGCCAACTTAAAAATTATCATTATCACTATTTAGTTTGTAAAAATCATTAAAATTACAAAATAAAATTTTTAAAATTTTATTTTAATGAATACTTGATTTTTTTCTTATGTTTGTTGGATATATGTCAAATATATATATATATATATATATACATATAATTTATAACTAAATATTTTTAAAAAAAATTTAATATACTTAATATATATTTAAAAAATGAAATATCAAGATGAGTGAAAACAAAAGAAGATAGACCCTGGGGAAATGCAATAAAGATTTCTACGTACATAATTCTGTGTGTCTTTTCCTAGACCATAAATAATGGTGTAGTACAGTATTATTGATATGGACAAAACCTTTGTATGTTGAATCAAAATCTCCATTTCTAAGTGTCGACATTGTATTAGGTGGCATTGCTGTTGTGCCCAAATTCATGCATGTGCCCTCTACCATTCAAAATCAATATTAGTATTCTGTAAACTTATAAAGAAACATAGGCCACGACAACGAGGATATATATGCGTTCATATATATATATATATATATATTTTTAATTATCGCAGCACACCGTCCCTACGTGCATATTAATATATCATACTGTTGATATTAAATTATATTAATAAATAAAATACTCAATTTTTTATACAGTATACACTAGCAATAATATAATTTTAACAATAATCGCATCAATAGCATATGGTAATTATCCATTAATATAAACTTATATTTAGAAAATTATTTCTACATCAAAAGTTTAAAATTGTTAAATATATCTACCTATGCATTCCATAAATTTTGTTAATTATGTTTTCACTATATTATTTGTGTTTTTAATGTTAAATTAAATGATAAATTTACTTTTGAAATTAAATTAAAAATTAAGGATATAATTGGTGAAATAAATTTTAATGTAGCATAGCGTAACTGTCACTTTAAATGTGTAAAGTCTCTTTTCTTTTTATATAATATAGATATATATATATATATATATGTATCAAGCTCTTTTTTTTATTATTATTTTTCCTTTTTTGGTGTGTAAGAAACTGTTTTTCTTGGTGGTGGCATTGTGTGGAGCAAATTCTAAGGACAATATTGTTGATCATTTGCGCACCATTCACTGCTTAACTGCTATAGGACAATAATTTTAGCTATAAAGTCATGGTAATATGGTAGTTAAAAGTCACTCAATGAAGATTCTTGTGGTGGATTGAAATGACTTTGCTTTAGTTTGCTGACGTTGAGTTTGAGCAAGTCTAATGAGTAGTTCGAGAACTATATGTATTTAGTATAGTTTTCAATGAAGATTTTGGTAATGGATTGAAATGATTTCGCCCTCATTTGTTGGCGTTGAGTTTGAGCGAACTCAATGAGTAGTTTGAGAGCTTTATATATTTTGTATAGGCCCCAATGAAGATTTTAGTGGTGGATTGAAAAGGCTTCGCCCTCTTCTATTGAAGCTGAACTTGGGTGAATTTATCGAGAGTTGTATACATTTAATGTAGCTCCCAATGAAGATTTTAGGGGTGGATTAAAATGATTTCACCCTCGTCTGTTGATGGTGAGCTTGAGCGAACTCAATGGGTAGTTTGAGATTTTTATATATATTTAGTGCAACCCCCAATGAAGATTCTGGTGGTGGATTGAAACGACTTCGTTCTCATCTACTGACGTTGAGTTTGAGAGATTTCAATGAGTGGTCCAAGAACTGTATATATTTAGTACAACCCCTAATGAAGATTTTGACTGTGAATTTGAATGACTTTCATTTGTTGACGTTGAGTTTGAGCGAATTCAATCAATAATTTGGAAGCTATATATATTTAGTACAACACCAAGAACACTTCCTCCTCAACTCTCTAGTAACTATTAACAGATGCCATTAATATATATATATATATATATATATATTTAAACAATTAAGATCCTATAACTCTTTAAACAATTCTAAGAAATCGCAAAATCATAACTCCAAATATGTGCTACTGTTTAGGTACTTGTGTCAAGCCCAATTGCCTCTTATTTGCCTAAACAATTGGTCATGTTAATTTTCTTTCATAGAATTGATTTAGCTAGCAAATTTATTGTATCGCATATAAAAAATACTTCCATTTGATTTTTTTTAGGAGTTTTTAAATTTGAAATATAAACTAAAATCACACATCGTATAGGAATAATTATTTAAATAATTTATATATCTTTGATATTTAGATAAAATGATTAAACAGTTCATAATTTGTATCTTTTCGTTTGGATCTGCGTGTGATGATCCAATCGTATATGGAACCAATTATGATATTTAAACTAAAATAACGTGATTGCTTAAATTGAATCACATAAACAATATGTAAAATTGTTAAATTCTGCATTTTTATAAATATTCAATTTACTAATTTATGTTTACTTAAATTGAATCACATCAACAATATGATTCAATTTACTAATTTATGTTTATTATTTTACTTAATTGGAATTTACCTATTTCTAATTTTCCTCGCAAGACCGTTCCACCGACTTAAGTAATTGAAAAGCCTTCATTGGATCAACCCATTCAATTGTAATTATTTTTCATACTTTCAAGAATCCAAATCTTATTTGAATCAAATCAATTAATTAAAACAATATAATTTTGCGATTTTAGCCTCATTGATTCAATTATACCACCAAGAGATATATTAAATATCTAATATGGAAAATTGCTACGAAATTAATTTTGTAGTTATAGTTACAAATTTTTATATCAAATATAGTTTTTTTAATTATAATCAACAAAAACTAGTATAAATTATCAGTTCGTAGCATTTTTCTTTTGGAATATAACAAATTAATTATATATTATCTATATAAAAATTAATACATATATATAAGAAGAATAATCATCAACTACGAATTGATCGTAACAAAGGTTAATTACGAGAACATCAACTTCAAATTTGATTAAGACAATTTCGTAACCAAAATAATAAATTTTTAACATTAAATACTGATTGGACGTAATCGCTTACCTAATTTTGTATAGTAATATAAACAATAAAGATGAATATAAAACAAAATTTTTCAACACAACAAAACAGAGTATAAATTTTATAAACAGTCTTTTTCAATATAATAAAAAAATATATAAATTTTATAAATAGTCTTTTTCAACACAATAAAATGAGTACAAATCGCCTGCAAATACAAACAACTTCTATCTAATCGAATCTAAACTTTGAATATTTTCATTTTTCTTCCCTATTCCAAGAAAAAAGTTAAAAAAGGCAATCCCACCGGCATGATAAGACTATCCTCCTCCAAAGAATAGTATACATAGATACGGTTATTGTCATGCATAGTCTTTGTCACTACAAACAGTTTTTCCATTTTCTATCTAGAAAGTATTATTTTATCAAAGGGATAGATAATGACGGGACAATAAACGCCCCTGGGAAATGACGAGAACTTTCCCTTCACATAGGTTAGGAAAATGTGCTTTTCACCCCATATTTCAACGTACCCTTAATACCCTTTTCAAGTAGGATGGATGGATAACTACAATTTTGTTTAGCCATTTAAAATCGATAATATTTAGGAAAAATTTACATTCAGAAAAAATCGATCGCAAGTAATTACCAGCAAAGTATATAATTGTTACACCACTGAGATGGTAGTCTAGTTGGAGTCCCACAAGGAGGTCACGAGTTCGAACCTGCTTGCAGTAGTAGTCCATGAACCAGTCACTTTTGTAGTGGAGGGGTTTCTGCTGACTAGCGCTTCGGTGAGGTTAAGATGACGAGATTGCCCTTTGGGCAATAACTATGGCTCAAATCGAATATTTCACAACAGTGGGGAACTGCTATAGTTACGCTCATGGAGGATTGCTATGTCGATTGCCCTTTCCCTATCTTTTTCTAATTAAAAAAAAAGGTATATAATTGTTATGAAAACACACTAAAAAAATGATTTGCCTATATTTATTAGTATTATTATTTTATAATATTGCAAGAGATTACTTAGAATGGATGTGAATCAAAATTTTGAGGATGCCCAATTGTGAAGTAAAAAATAAGGTTATATGTAAAGATCATAGGAGGAAGAAGAAGAAAAGGTTAAGGTTATATGTAAAGATCATAGGAGGAAGAAGAAGAAAAGGCTAAGGTTTTCTAGAGCTGTTAATATGTTACTATGTCGTAGGTTTGGTGCTAACCTTTTTTCTATTAGGAAAAAATGGGAGTTGGAATCATGATTTATCACTTTCATCACTTTGTTGTCTATACTTAATTTATATACATTAATTTGGAGGACTTATATGTACTATTTATATAGAGAAAGAAGATATTTTGAATTAAATTTATAAGTTATCTATTTTTAAAAAAATTGAGTTTTTATTAATTTAAAATTTTCATTGATTATTGGTTATTAAATTTTAGATTAGTGTTGTACATTCCATTTAAATATTCCTAAATTTTCGAAACTAATTTCCTTTATTGAAGTAAATTGTTCCTTATTTATCTCCATTACCAAGCAGACAACGGTACTTCTTCCTATCTTTTTCCTCAAGATAAATTTCTACAAAATCTCTTTCATCTTATAATTAGGTCTCAAGAGACATTCATCGCGACCTATCTACGTTCATATTTTCTTTTCAATCTTTATTATTTCAGAGGTATGTAATTTTATTTTTGTGTCTCAATTCATCGTCATTTTCCACTTCTATTCTTTTTTCCTCTTATTATCATCCCAATTTATTTGATATTTATTCTTTATTTTACTGAGGCATATATAATTTAATAACTACTTAGCTTTGTTGCTATTAATTTTTGAAGGTAATATTTTTGCATTGGATACTTTTCTTGTCCTACGAACATTGTTTTATTGTTTCTTTAGTCAAGCATGGAGCAAATATTTAATTTCATATTATATTTTATACCATCAAAAATCGATCATTTAGAAATTACATATTGTAGTAAATATAATTTTTTTAAAATAACAAGTTATAAAAATTATTAACTATTAATCCATAACAATGTTCTTCGCAAGTGTAACAAATCAGGTATGCATTTTTTTATAGAAAAGTAAATATATCAAATTAGAATAATTATTAGTTATGAATTGATAATAATAAGTGTTAACTATTAGAGCATCTACTTTAATATTCAACTAACGTACTTTCATAGTTAAAGTTACAGTATTTTAATATCAATTATAGATTGATCCTTAATCGATTTTGTAAATATTTTTTTTAATATACCCACATTTTTTTAAAAAAAAATATAACTAACTTGTCGGTGTTAAATAAATTTAAATCAATTCAGTTCTAATTAAACATTGTAATTGTACCTTAGCTTCACCACAATATATATTCGATACAAATAAGAGAACCATTATCACGTCATTGACGTGTGACATTGGACTTGTCATTTTTATTCGGAATTAATAGCTTAATAATGACGGATTAGTAAGATCCACCAACTAATAGCCACCAAATACAAGAAAGAAAATGGGATTTTTTTTGTCCAAAAAAAAAAAAAAAAAGCACTAATTGTCCAACATTATGAAAAAAAATAAAAAATATTCTCGTATTTGCACTTGATTGTCGTGTTCCAATAGTCTTATTTTTGGGTAATAATCATACTTTGGAGAGTGGGTCTGAGGAAAATAACATATGGATTTGCCGTATAATGTTGAAAACTATTTCACGTGCATATGTGCATGATTCAAACAAGATAAGCTTTGATTATTATTTTTGTGATAATTGTGTGAAATAAGGACGTGGAAATGGCAAATTTTTTAATTTATGGGACTATAAGTTTGACAAGTTTTAATTTTTTTTTCGATAAGAAAATTATAAAAAATAATTGTTTTATTTTCAATTTTAAATATCATTAGTGAAAACGGATAAATATCATTAGTGAAAACGGAAGAGAGGGCTTCAAACCCTCAGTATGAATAACTCGTACAACAGAGTTGTATTAGTATTTTTGATAGAGTACACCCTAAGTAGTTGCATCGAAATAAACTTGGTGATCAGCTTATGTTAAAGGGCTTCTCCAAATAAGAAAAAAAATAGTTACTTTTATTTTTTATTTTAAATGCTATGAGTTATCTATTATGCTATAGAGTGTAATATAAATATTTGCGTCAAAATGACAGTCGTTTACTAATAAAAAATATTACAAAATTTATGTGGGTTAAATAAAATATGATTTTCAAGCATGATTAATAATTGAATTTAAACATATTTTTCTTCATATTGCACCTAAGAATACTTACTTAAAAAAATAAATAAATAATTAACAACTTAATGGTCAAAAAATTAATTCTCATTGGGTGGCCTATGTCATCACCACAAAAGCATTAATATATGCTATCAAAAGTTGAATAGGGAAGCCAAATTGTGTGACAAAATTGACTTGGTGGACAAGCCATCAAGCAGTCAAAAACAACTTTAATTAAGACAAGTTAAAGACGCGTTTTTTAAAAGGTATTCTTCCTTTGATTGATTATTTTTCTTTATTGATTTCCTATGAATTTCTTGCATCCTTAGGACAATGTGAGTCCCACCTTAAATTATATGGTAATTTCATAACATAAGATTTCTTGGTCTTGCTAATAAAGTATTGAACCACTAGATCACATGTGCTGCAAATTGGATTATTTCATGATTATATTATATCCTAATATATATACAGATATAAATAGTCTAACAGAAACAAGAACTGTATTTAGAATATCTCTCATTTTAAGAGAAAATCAATTTTGAAATATTGTTCGATCGATTATGTCTTAATTAATTTGAGATTATCGGATCCTGATACATATAAAATGATTAACATAAACAAAAATTCTCAGAACAATTTAGAATACTTCTTTTTTTTAATTGTATTTAGAATACCTCTTTTAGCTGTTTTCATATATTGTTCGATTGAATACGTATTAATCTGTTTTTGAAATTATCAAAAGAAAGATTCGTATAAACCATAAGTACCTAAGATTATGTTCTTGCCAAGATTAAGGACAACCCCCCAAAGTTGAAGGGGGCGTTAAAGAAGTAAATTCCCACATAACATGGCAATCGCATCATTTCAAGAAACATTAAAAGGTGGTGGAAAAAATCAATGGGGGTGTGGGGTGTGTGAAGTTATGGCAAGAAAAAATTGAGCATTACGAGAGTAGTTGGAATCCTATTCTTCAGCCTTTACAAATGGCCAAAAACTGACAAATCCCTGATTCCTTCTCTTTTCCACCTCTCTCCCCACAATATTAAATACATACTTATTCACACCAACAAATACACACTTTTTCCAGCCTCAAACTTCATCAAAATTCAATTGAATTTTCTCATTCAAAAACACCCCACCCCACCCCACCCCACCCCACCCACCCCCAGCCCATCTGAAATCTCTGATCCGATAGTTTAGTCACAAAATCTGCATGTGTTAACATCCTTATTTAATGCATCACAAGAATAGAGAGTGAGAGAGAGTAAAGAAAGAGGGAAAAATCAAGAATTCTTGGCCCCCCACCTCTTCTTTTATTTTTCCCCTTTTAAAAGTTTAAATGAGAGTGAAAATTGTTATGTCAACTTCCCATATAAATACACAAAGACTCCCCTCCTCCACCCCTCTCTTTTCTTACCATAGACATTTTTGCATCATAGGTTTTGCCAAACATTAACTTACTAGGTGAGGCCTATTCTATTCTATATTTCTCCTAATCTTCCTTCAAGAAAACTAAGAAGGTTCCTTTGTTTGGCTGAAGAAGTTAAGGATATGTTTGGTTTTTACAACCATCTGTAGCAACTTTTCTTCTTCTTCTCCTCTAAATTCCAATGGCAATTCAAGCGCAGTTGTATTCAGAAAATTTTGGGTTTTCTTTAGGGGCTTCTCAAGATTTGGCTATGGAGAATGCTTGTGGATTGGACAGCTTATGTTTTATTACTCCTCAACAGCAACAACAACATTTGATGCAGTTCGATCAGTCCCAGAATTTATCTCACCAGAAAAACCACAACTTCTTGGTTGATAACAACAACCCTTTCCTCCCAAAGAACAACATCAATGATGGTTTTCCTCAGAGTATTTCAGCATATATTGAGAGCCAAAGATTGGAATTTGAACAGTTCATCATTTTACAGGTAAGGGAGAAAAAAAATGGGAAAAAAATCCCTTTTTTCGGCCCATCAAATTGTTTATTCGTATGGGATTTTCAGATTTTCAATACATCTAACTTTTTTATTCTTCAAACAGAATGAGAGATTGAGATTAGCAATGCAAGAACACAGAAAGCAGCAAATATCACTATTAGTGAAGAAATTCGAGTCCAAGAGTCAATTTTTACTCCAACAGAAAGAGGAAGAAATAACAAAGGCAGCAAACAGAACAACGGAGCTTCAATATTTCTTGAAAAGAATGGAAATCGAGAACCAAACATGGCAGAGAGCGGCAAAAGAAAACGAAGCAATGGTTGCATCTTTGAACAGCATGATCGAACGGCTGAGAGAGACTGCATCTCTATCTGCCAATGCAGCCGAAGATGCAGAATCTTGCTGCCAAAATAGATATGAAAATGAAGGAAAAATTAACAGAGAAAATGGGGAAAGGGTTTGTAGATGCTGCAACTGGAGAAATTCTTGTGTGGTGATGCTGCCCTGCAGGCATCTGTGTTCCTGCAAAGAATGTGAGGTTTTTCTTGATTCATGCCCTGTTTGTAGAACGGTAAAGAAAGCTAGCATAGAGGCATTAATTTAAATATTTTATTTTATTTTATTTAACATAAGATGGATAATTATTATTTTTTCTTTTTTATTTTGGCCCATATGAAAATATTTGAAATTTTGCAATTCCTTTATTCGTTCATGTTTGCCTGTTTGAGTTTGGTTGAACCCAAATCAATTAATGTTATATAAATTAAATGAAAATAAAGTTAATAGAGTCTGTTTGTAAGAGTTTTTATTATTGAAAAGTTTAGGAAGTTGGAAAGCCATAAAACTTCAAAAATAGAAACAAAAATTATCAAAATACTGCAGAAATTAGGTGGGAATTGCTTTTAATTCTTTATTTTTCTGTTTATACTTTTGAGAAATTTAAAGCAAAAGCACAACTTCTGAATTCTAAACACTTCAAAATAGTTAAAAGTTTAATTAATCTTAAAACAAACTTTAGATAAGTACTACAAACGCTGCCTTAATAAACAAGTGTTACGAAATACCTAATACACACTTTAGAAAAATTGTTGCAAACATTGTCTTGATGCAAAAGTGTTACGAAAGTTGAGTGGGATGTGGCCCAGTGCATAAGCTTTTTGCGTTAGCAAAAGGACAGAAATTTGAATTTAACGGATTCTTAATATGCATGCATATATTATAAATAAGAAAAAGTATTATAAATGAGTTAAAATTCAATTAAGTCTAAAACGCATTTTAAAGTTATTCCAAACATTTCCTAATAAATCAACACACGTGCTGAGCAATAGTTTTGAATACTAATAAGTCTAATGTAGACAAATCCACCCTAGATTAGGAGATAAATGTGAATCCTAATGTGGGTTGTCTTTGCTTTTCTCAATTTTTTGTATCATTATATGAAAAAAAAATAAAAAAATGAAAAGGGGGCTGTTAAAACCTAGGTCTAGAAGTACCCAATTTTGGAACAGCATATTTGGATTAAAGATTTAAAGGCTTGTTTGGCAGGGACAACAAAAAATGCTAAATTGTGAGTTTAATTTTGGGTCGGGTTCCAGCCTTCCAGGCTGTAACTAATGGATCTTCTGGGCTGTCGGTTCCCCTGTTTTCGATTAAATATTGAGCCTTCACCTTGTATTGGACGTGTTGATTGTGCCCTACAAGGTGCTGGTGCGTTGTTTCTCACGTTGACTAGAAAATTATTATTATTTTCTTTTCTAATTTTGCTTTTTTTTTTTTACCTCCAATCTTGGGGAAATTTGAACCTTTGAAGTCTTCTTTTTTCTTTTTCTTTTTTCTTTTTTTTAATGTAGAAAAAGTTAACAAAACATCAATATGTACGTGTCATGCTCCGGGCCTGCAAGCCTGTTGATGCAAAAATTGCGTTCAAACCTACCGAGTGAATCATAAAATTAGACTATGATCAATTTTTTCAAAAAGAATATTCAATTAGTGCACATAAGTTTATTGGCCAAAATTTATATACTAGTCATTCTTTCAATATTTAGTCCATGTGAAATGGGGTATTACAGTATGCTTATGTAAATAGTCATATATATTCAAACATCTGTATTACATTATTATATATTTCATACAGTCATATCTGTTCTTTCGTGTATATATATTCTTTCATACTGTTAATTGTCGTCATATTCAAACTGTACTGTTAGATGCTTTTTGGCTGAGTTTTACAATGGAATTTTTTCCCAACTCGACCTACTTAATGAAGACCTCCCTAGTTATTTTAAGCTAAGGCAGTTTAACATCAATTCCAATCTATCGAGTGTCTAAAGCCGTGCTCAAATTGATGGAATTAATTTGATTTTATATGATTTGTTTTAACTTCATCATTTCTAAAATTATTAAAATTTATTGTTTGTAATCTTTAATATAATAATATCAATGTAATAAATAAAATTAAAAGTACTTCCTCTAGAAAAATGAAACCATTGAGGATTATAGCTCTCTAATCTTTTAATCTCAACTTTCAAACTTCAAAAGGAACCTTAAATTGGTATGTAAGCAATCAATCAATTGCAGCCACAGTGGGCAGGGAAAGTCAATTGAATGGAAATTATACAAAATCAATTATGGGGGGTGTCACACTGTCACTATTCTTGGCATAGTTGACTCAAAATATTTGTGAAAGTTGAAAGTGTGAAGCATTAAAGAAGGTTCTTGCTTTTGTGAATTCCTGTCTAGTGGTCCTACTAATTGCACTCAACCGTAGGACTTTTTTGACCAAAGGTCGAGAAAATAAACAGTTTCTTTTTTTCTTTTTTTTTTTAAAGAGGTGTAACGGTCGTTGCACGTAGTATTTTTTTTTTTTATATATAGAAATAACATTATAAATAACGAATTATTATCCTTTCAACAAATTAATATTTTTTTATTTTTAAATCGAATAAATTAAAATATAAACTATACACAGAGCACATAAGGTGTACAACGCATCTATTTTGGATAGAATATAAAACCTCCCACATAATAGGAGAGACGATTGGCACTTGAACTACAAGCCTCTAGACAAAAGTATATACATATTTTTTGTTTGCACAATTTTTTTTTTGAAATAATTTAAAATTAATATGTGAAATAATTTGAATTGTAGAGAAACACTGAGGTTGTATTAAATGTTTAATATGACGAAAAAAATAATGGGAGATAAAGTTTTAAAAATGCACGTTTAAGGTTTGTGAATTTTATAAAAAGTATAGTCGTAATCATATTGAATTATTATTCTTAGAAGATAATTTAAAATATTAGTAAGAATGACAATGTGAGTTTGAAGGTTTGTAGTTTCTGAAATTTACATTTCAAAATACATTGTCCATTTTAGCTTTTTGAATAATTAAAACTCAAAATATGTGAAAAAATCAAACATAATTTTTATTTTGAACACAAAATAACTTTTTTGCACGATAATTTATATTATAATTAATGACCCAATTATCACTCAAACTTGCAATCAATTTATTCGTAAGGATAGAAGCTTATCATCAAAATAGAAAATGATGCCCATTCGGATCGAACACGAGACCACCCATATAATATAAGAGACTAATGCAACTTGAGCTACAAGCTACTAGACAATCATCAAACTATCTGATCATCCCCAATAATGAACAATTGCTTTGAGTGGGCTTTGGAAACGAGCCCAAGCTTGTGGGCCACAAATTGGTGTTTTGTCTTACCGACTGACCTGGGGCGCACAAAGGTTCCTTAGCGAGCACTCCTTATAAAGAAAAAGGAATCCATTTTACGTGAACCAGCCCAAAAATAAAAACAGTCAAAAAAAAAAAATGTAAAGAAAGAAAAAGAAAGGAAAGAAAAAGCCCAATATCCATAATCAAAATTATTCAAATGTAATAATTGTGCACCATATGGTCCATATCCCATTTTAAATAAAATTCATTAAAAAATAGAACAGAATAGATAGAATCTACACTCAGAAATAATGTCAGATTTAGTTCCATGATTTTAAATTTTCAATTAATTTTAGATCTGCACCTCCAAACCCCAAATGCTAGAACTTGGCCAAGTGGCCTGTGATTCAGTGTATAAGTCTTCCACATAATATGAAAGATCATAAATTTAAAAGAATTCTTGAGGCTTGTTTGCTTGGATACATAGGATTAGAAGTTATTAATATGCTAGTAATATGTAAGTTAGAAATGGTATTCAAAGTCATGTAATTTATTGTTTGCTTGAATTTTAGAAATTAGTGATATCACATACTTAATAGTATATAATGTTTGGTTGGCAAGATTGCTCAATGTAATTACACTTTATAATGTCCAAAATGTCTTAACTTCTAAGAAGGTAAATTTTCAAAATTTGGCAGAAGGCGTTGAGAATAAGATTTTTATGAAGACATGAATGTCATTTTCATTGTTTATCAAATTTGAAAGGATGGAAAATGGATCAAGCCAATATGGCTTGATCCATAAATCAGCCTGACTCATGATACCATGTCGGATCACAAAGATATCCTGGACTATAAAAATGTGAAGCAAACAAGTGATAAAGCTTGAAAATGAATTTATCAAACTTTATTCAATGAAGCAAACAAACCCTTGATGTGTATGCATATGTTTAAATATTTAAAAAAAGAAAACTCCAAAACTTCCATTCTGGATCCAATATATCTACGATGCAGTATTTGATGTACTTTTAATAAGTATACATTTATACTATGAAAAAAAAGAAAGAAAGAAAGACTTCTTATGCATTTAAAATGACAGTTACATCATATTACATTGAATTTTAAATTACTCATGATACTCGTAATTTTTAGTATATTTTTCAAAAGTGAATTTATAATTTGGAATAAGATTACAAAATATAAGTAGTTAGAACGTGATAAGAAAATATATTGAATGTGTAGTATGCATATGTATTACAAGATTTTGAACTTTTAACGTAGAAATTATTTTTTATACATGAGTTTATATTAATTGATAATTTATATTGTATGCTATTCACTGTTGTTATTGTTAATTATTATTTATCTATACTATATAAAAAATTGAACTTTCTATTATATATCAATATAATTAGTACTAATAATAGATAAATTAAGTTTATGCACGCAGGCCATGCCACGACGACTAGACATTTTATAATAATATTGTATGAGATGAATTAACCACAATCTATATAAATATCATCGAAGGAGAAATTCTAAAATTCTGTTTGTTTTCTAAATTTAGAAATATTCAAAAAATAAGATAATACTAATGATTTGAGTTGTAAAAATTTCTCTATTCTAACATTTACAAACATAATTAAATAATGTAAAAAGTATAATATTTAAAAAAAAAAATTGAAAATTTTACAAAAAGATGTATTAAGAAAACCAACCAACTATTGTTTTGGATTTGACAATGTTATAATTGTAAGCACGTTGTTAAGAGGAGTAAGAGTAATTATTACTTTCAAACCTCATAATTAATTGTTAAAATTCATGAAGTAATTATTAGATGGAAAACCATATATATATATGCTAAGGTTCAAAAAGTTGTAATAAAATTTTGATTGCTCTCACGCCCCTAGAGTTGCAACAAATTGGAAATTCCACCCCCATTATTCTCCAGATATCGAACGCTACTGCAAGCATCTGTGGTGTTAAACAAGAATTTATCCAGAAAAAGGCGAATCTTGTGCGATCAAGTTAGTGGATTTGAAGAATTCGCAGTAAAATTTTCCGAAAGGTTTTCTCCAATGGCGGATAGATCGAGACCCAGTACCTTGGCTGTTTATCTTTACGTTCCCAACATAATTGGTAAGTTATAGTAAATCAATCAACCACTTATTACGATTACTTTAATTAATCCATGATTTGGTTTGATTTTATCCATGTAATCGTTATTTTGTTGTTTGTATTTTGCCAGGGTATGTTCGAATTCTAATGAATTGCTTTGCTTTTGCGATATGCTTCAAGGACAAGTATCTTTTCTCCGTTCTGTATTTTGTTAGGTAAGTATTCAATTCTTATTTTGTTTCTTTTTTTCCCGCCCTCTATTTTTCTTTTCGGTTGGATGAAGCAAGATTCTGATTACGGATCTTGTTTTCAGCTTTGTTTGTGATGCATTGGACGGTTGGTTTGCACGCAAATTGAATCAAGGTTGGGGTTTATTTGCATTTTCAAATTGAATAAACATGCAAATTAATATGAATTAGGAGTACTGAACAACTTGTTGGTTTCTCAATCGGAAATTGGATTATTATTTGGTGTATGCCTCATGGATGGAGGAACATCAATTGGAAAATTGCAAAGCGTCCATGAAGGTTTTCACTTATATTGTTGATCTCTAGTGGATGAAGTAGGATTAGTCTAGCCTGCTTATTACATTTGAAATAACTTCCCAAATCTTACTCTTGTTTCAGTTTCAACTTTTGGAGCTGTTCTGGACATGGTTACTGACAGGTATCCATTGGCTGAATGTTTATTTTGTTCTCTACATGTGATTACTTTGCACTTAGATTGCCCTATCCTTAATTCTTGTTTGCCCCTTTCTTACAAAATTCATCTTGTTTGATTTGTTCTATATCCCAGGATAAGCACTGCTTGTCTGTTGGTTATTCTGTCCCAAGTTTATAGGTGATTTTCTTTGACTTTATTTTGTTGTATTTGCTATTAATGCACCTCGACATGGTTCTCATCCCTGATATTTTCCAGGCCTGGGTTGATTTTCTTGTCATTGCTTGCTCTAGATATTGGCAGCCATTGGTTGCAAATGTATAGGTATTTACTCTGTTACAACACTCTTCATATTGACCTTTGAGCCTCACAAAGTTTAATCAAACTAGAGGTTTTGTTACAATAGGTGCCTTTCGTTAAAATCTGTTGAATGCTAAGACCATCTAGAGTTTCAACCTTTTTTATTTTCACCTACTTGTTTGTGTTGCAGTTCCTTCTTGGTGGGCAAAAGTAGTCACAAGGACGTCAAAGATAGCAGCAGCTGGCTGTTCAAGCTTTATTATGGGAATCGAAAATTTATGGGTTACTGCTGTGTATCCTGTGAGGTGAATATCATCTGTACCAGGAATGATTTTTTTCATTTTTCTATCCCACCTTATTCATTGGTTTGGTTCACAGGTTCTTTACATTGTTCTATTTCTTCTAGCGAAGAACCAGACTGAGAATCTGACTGAAGTAAGCTTCATATACTTGATTGCATCATTTTTTGAGGGGTCATATAATGGAAATATTGATTGCGTCTTGTTTTCCCCTGTTATTTTTCTCACAGGTTTTAGTGAATGCTGTTACACAAAGCTGGCTCTCTTTGACTTTCCTTTCTTTGGTTCTAGTTGGATGGGCAATCAAGCAACTAGTTAATGTTATACAGGTAAATGAATTAGTACCCTACTGTCTGTCTCCCAAATTGCTCTTAGTTTATTGTGTATTCATTTTAAGTTTGTCAAGACCTTGTAAATCCCATTGTTTGTTCATTCTATGGTGCTCAGTTATTATTTCTAATGCTTATTAATTTTATGATTCTACTTATTGACCCATGCAACTTGGGTATGTTTATTGACTTCACCTATACAATTGGTGACCTAATAAGTACCACTAAAACATAAAAATCATCAGCTGCAAAACATGGTGATGAGATAATTTCCCATGCATCAAGATCTGGTTCCCTTAAAAGGAAAAATAACAAAATAATGGCCCATACTCTCTTCTACATAATTCTGAGATTTGGCAGCAGATATTTGGTGATCATTTTGAATTTTCTGGTTCTCATTTTGCTGTCTGCTTCCTGTTGTGTAGAATAAGCAAATTATAAGGTGTTTTATTCATCTGGGTAGTTTTAATATATCCTAATCCTTAATTTTTTTCCAAGTCCACATTCGGCACCATCATGATCATAGTTTTGAAGAATTTCATGAACATTGTTTTGAAAGGTAATAAACATGCCTCATGGGTCTTATCTACATTCTCTTCGATTTTGTTGAATCCTTAATTTGATTTACTCATTCTTTTTATGGTAGCAGATGAAGACAGCTGCAGATGCATGCATACTTTATGATATCGCCAGAAAGAGGTAGGAAACATGGGTGTGCTTTGCTTGCTTTTGCACACACTTGGAATTTCCCTTTGTTTTGAATGAACGAACATTTGCGGATACCTTCTGAACCAGTTGCTGGTCATGTGCTTGTCATTGAACCTTCGAAGGAAATCTTAAAATCTCGAGGAGCTCACACTTTAAAAAAGATCATGCCTACTACTCTCTTTACGCGGTCATTTTGTTTGAAAGTAGGCAGACTGTTGGTTCCCTTTGTTGAAATGTAAAGGATAACATGCTCGGCAATGTCCAGATTAAATGAATCTCAACATTATTGTCAATCTTTTGAAACATGATGTGCTTTGAATGTTGTTGTGTTTTCCTTTTATGGGATACTGTTTTTCTTTTTCTAAAAACTAGGTGCACATAGGGATAAGATAATGCTTAACTTGCTGAAAAATGGCCTAATCCCTTTGAGCAAAATGCAATTTATAAGGATAGTGGTTCCCAATGACATGAATTATATTACTATGGTACACACGAGCTGCAAGATTAAAAGAATTACTCAGGGGAAACAATTCTTTAGCCAGTGAAAAACGCTTTTTTGAGATAGATAGAGCATTATCCAACTTCAAATGTCAAATTGAACACATAAAGCTACAAGATGAGGTTTTACTTTCAATTCACTAGATTTGTCGCTCTCAAAAATCTTCTGCTATGCTAAAGAAAAATAATGTAATCCCAGAAACAAATCAATACAAGCTGAATCCGAAAAATTGGCTAATCAGAATAGCAAGCCCTAAAGCAATTGCAACAAGGGAAGATGCCCATGTGAGCTTCTCAGTTATCCTGGGGATCCTATCCTTGAGGGCCTGACTACATGAGCCTATAAAGACGGTGTAACTTCCCATAGCGATAACTGTCCCAACCAAGAACATGAATAGAAACGCAGCACCAGCTAACCGAGAAGGAAGAGCAAGTGCAGGCAAGACCATCATCAGAGCATCCGGCTGCAATCCATGGACAATTCCAGTGGCAAAAGTAGCAAATCCAATCTTCTTCTTTCCAGTTGACGGGCTAATGAGGGCGTCATACTCACTACTAACGTCACATTCACCGTTTTCCAGGGCAACACATGGGACAGGGACTTCCGAAGCTTCCCTGATTCCCATTGCACCAATGACAAGCAAAGTAAAGGCCACCACTCTTGTCCCCCAAGTTCTGATGATCTCAATATGAAGCCGATCCTTCAAGAGTAAAAACAGTAAGCCAAATAATACTTGTCCGGCATCATGGCCACATCCCCATAAAGCCCCAACAGCAGCACTTTCCATTCTTGTGCGCCCTATTGAAAGTGGAGCTAACGCAGCAAGATGATCAGGACCAGATAATGTGTGTAAGCAACCTGCAAAGAAGCCAGTCCACGCACTGCTTAGTAACTCACTACGAACGAGACTACTCCCCACTGCAACTGCGGCTGGACCTCCAGTTTTGGCCGCACTTTCGAAACTAGCAAAAGCCGGTGACACAACAGCTGGATGCAGAAATGTTAGAAAGATTGCTGAGAGTAGTGTCACTGTCCCAGCATTAACCACCTGAAATATAGTTTGAAATAACCAATAAGAATCGACACAACCACCCTATTTTATCTTGCTTTTTCTATAAAAAGGCGACCACTACAATGTCGAACATGTCAATTATTTTACTCATCCGTTATTCATCATAGATTCTAGCAAGTAGGGCCGCAGAGGAGTTTTCAACTTAGGTGGAAATAAGGAGCCTCTGTGGTGGGGAAAAGGGATGATTATTACAAAGAATCTGCATTCCTACTCAGTGTAATGCATACCAAACATGGGTCAGGAACAAAAGTTCAGAATTAGCCATTCTTGGAATGGTTATTCCTTGTACCCAACATGCTCTATTTTCTTTCCAACTTTCCAGTTTTGTGCCCTCCTCATGGATATTGCAACTCGACTCCTCAATTTCCTCAAATTTTGGCAGTATCAAATTAGGCCTCAAATTTGAAATTCGCGAATCATCCATCAAATCTAGGAAAAGAATATTTACAATATGGCTACTAAACCACTAATGCCACATTCTTTTTCTTCATATTTAGCAAATCCCAAAAAGAAGTAACAAGAAAAACAAATACAAACAGAGATCAGAAAAAAGAAAAATCTTCAACAACACATCTAACTTCTGGGCACCAAATTGTTTCCATTCTTTAGCTCTTGGAAACAAATCCACGCAACAGAAGCCAAAATTGACCAAGGAATTGAATCCGAATAATCATATTCAAACAGAAAATTAACATAAAACAGAAATTCCACGAAGTTAATACCTTTTGTTTCTGAGACAATTTCTGAGCAATCGTTTCGAGAAAATGAGGCATCGGCTTAGACCCATTTGCCAAATCGACAGAAAAAGACAGATCCTTTTCCGGGCAATCGTCAATAGCTGTGGGGGAAAGAAAAGAAGGGTCATTCAGAGTGCAAGAAAGCGGGTTGAATCGGCGTGATCCGTGGCTAGGGAGCAGCGGAAACGACGTCGAAGAAGAAAAAGAAGAGGACGCGGGTCTCCAGGACAAGTCAAGTCGGCCGACTCGAGGAAGAAACGGGGAATTCCGGTGCAATCTAGAAGGGATTGAATTGGAATAGATCAGCCTCTCCATTTTTCGGAGATCCCCAAAAACTTTTGGTTTATTAGAATCTGAGGTTTAGGGTAGAAAGAGCGTGGAAAGGATAAAGTACGCACAGTACTTCTATGATCTACCTTGTTTGGCAGTTCAACTGCATTTTCAAATTTTCTTGCTCATTCTCTCTATTACTTGAAGAGTAGTGACCACATTGTTTGGACTAATGGAACATGGAAGTTGTGGCCTGATCGAGTCCACAATTGTCCCCTTAAAGACAGGGTTGGTGGCCTTCACATCTTGCTTAATACTAAGGTCTTGGGAATCAATAACGTGTTCAAAGTCATTGATTTGTCCCGTCAACTTGGGAAATTGAAAGCAAAATAATGATGATAATAACGATGTCAACAATGATTGAACGAATGCGTTTTGTGGAGAAGCTCTTATCCCAATAACAAGACGAAGGCGTTGTAATAAAAAGATTATGAGTCTAAGTTTTATTCGATGTTGATATTATTTAGTCTGTTATTATAGTAACTATTATATATTTCATAATAGTTTCAAGTTATACATGAAATGATCGTTGTACTTCATGAGTTTGAAATATTATTATAATGGCTGGAATATATTTGACTATTTTCAAAAGACAAAAATAGATAAACATTAATCCTTTTTGCATGGTCATGAGTTCTGGGCTCAAAATAAATTAAAATGAATATCAAATTCAGAAGCTCAATGAACTTAATGAGCCGGCTCATATGGATCAGGTCGAGTTATGGCTTGATTTAGATACACAATTGGGCCATGGGCCCGTTCCAACTCTCTGACTTAACTTGAGGAAGTCAGTAAAATTTAAAGCTGTATAGATATGTCCCAAGGCTCAAATTGTTTAAATCATGCAAAAATTGAGATCTAAGCTATAAAAATCTTGATCCGATCAAAAACTAATTTAAAATTTGAAGAAATGTGTTGAAAAATTACGTCAAAACAATGAAATGTGAATGTGACTATCCATATAGTTATTATTAACATACATGACTATATTAAGAGACATATTTTGGGTAAAATTCCTTCTAATAACGGTCATATCTATGCTTCCATTTCCTAGCAAATTATTCATAGAATTATCTCTAATTCTCTATAGAGGTCTTATTGCAACTATGAGCAACATCCAAACTGGGCTTGTACAAAGTCCAAAGTACAATCCTTTGAAGCCCGAGCTTCGATGTTGAGTTAACATGAAAGCCCATCTTTATATGGGCCTCATTCAATATTTTAGCTAACTGGGCTCATAATTGGACATCCTAAGAGTAGGTTTCTTAAAATTGTATAAGTCCCCCCAAAAAATTTACCTTAGAATTTCTCGTCTCAAATTTCTTATCAATTTGAAATAAAGGGTAAATGAAGTGGCATTTCACCTCTTATATTTCACTATTTTAGCATATCAAAGTAATTTGAAAATGTTTTACTATATTAACCTACACTTATTGCAACATTTTACTCATTTTAACTACTTTTTCAGAGACGCGTCAGCTAACGAAAAACTTTTTTGATGAAAAATTGAATTGAAAAAAATATTAGAGGGCAAAGTGTTATAATCAATACAAATTAATGAAATAAAATAATTTTACCCTACGAATTTTAAGAGATAGTGGTGAAATTTAGGGGAAATGAATGGATTAAAGTACATCTACCTTAAATTTTCAATAAAAGATGGTCGAAATATCAATCAAGCAAGTAACATTATCACTATATCTATAAATGTGGTGTTGCAAGAAATGATATCAGTATATTTGTGACAAATCGAAAGGTTGACCAGTGATAGGGCTGAGGCAAGTGTTTGCTAGATCACCAGCAAAATGAATCGTGAGCTCTAAAGATCGTTAGGTAGAGTTTAATATGAGAAAGGTAGGAGATAAAATTGGCTTGGAGATCTTGTATGCATGAAATGAAGGGATATTTATAGCGACAGTTGAGTTGACCTAGCACTATTTGATTGACGTGGCGGGGATCCCAAGTGGACGTGTGGTATGATTGGATGGCTAGGATTACTCTAGTCTTCGGGTACGGATTGGGTTGACTCGTATAAAAGGGACGCCGATTTTTTAGACATTTTCATGAATTTAATTGAACAAAAGGATATTTTAGTCTTTTAAAAATTCTTCCTTTATCAATATGTAAAGTTTAAAATTCAAATTTTAACAAATTCTTGATACGTTTAAATATAAAAATTAGAAAAAAAATATATAATAAAATAGAATAAGAAATGAGAAAGAGTAAAATATTTGTTTTCCTCCACAGGTGATCGCACCCACACAAGAAGTGGCTGAAATTTTTCAGAGCACAAAATCTGAACTTGTCATATAGCAGAAAAGATAGCATCCCCTTACGTGTCGCCAAGCTACAATTTTCATTATCTTGTCAAACGAGAGGCCTATAAACGGCTTTCAAGCTCTGCAATCCGCTGCTGCATTATGAACCTGTGCACCACCCAAAAATGAAACGACAATCGCCGTCGTTTCGTCGATCAACATCTGGAAATTTTGATCAAGCTCCCACGAATCAGTCCTTACAATGGTCCACCCCACATGGAATCAAGAATTATTCATACACCAAAAATCAGAGGACCAGAAGTTTTTAAATTGCTTCTTCATTGGGCTTAGCGGGGAAAAGAACTGACTTCTAAGAGAATAGAAACTCAGACACACACAGTTATACAGCCAAGTTTGAAACTTTTTCTGTAATGGCGAAACCTTTGCAAGTTGAGGTGTACAACCCTAATGGGAGATACAGAGTTATTAGCACCAAGCCTATGCCCGGAACCCGTTGGATTAATCTTCTGATTGAAAAAGATTGTCGTCTTGAAGTAACTTTTTCTTGAACTTTTTTCATGGGAACTTAATCTTGTTCTTAGCTTCTGATAGATTTTGTTTTGATGACTGTATTTTTGTTCATTCCCATGTTGCAGATATGCACAGAGAAGAAAACTATATTGTCTGTTGAGGACATAGTTTCTTTAATTGGTAACAAGTGTGATGGGGTCATTGGACAGGTAAACTGGAATTCTTGATGATTTTATGTTTTTTCTTTTTGTTTTTAGATTTAGTCGAAGGCTTGCCGAGTTGGGTTTTGGGCTGTGTTAATAATTTCTGAATTTGGATGATCATTATCTCGGGGGTGTTTTTAGTTAACTGAAGATTGGGGGGAGGCTTTGTTTTCTGCATTGAGTCGAGCAGGAGGAAAAGCGTTCAGCAATATGGCTGTGGGATACAATAATGTTGATGTCAATGCTGCTACAAAATATGGTGTTGCTGTTGGAAATACGCCTGTGAGTTTCTTTTATTTGTAGTTCTTTTTGTATAGTTTTTGGCGTATTGATTTGTATGGATGCATTTGGAAAGTTAAAAAGAAAGGAAGACTAATATGTATTTGGTTCATCTTTGCTTCAAAATTTGATGCCATATAAAGATTATGAATCTTTCTCTAGCCAGGGCTATGGCTGTTAGTAGTATCATAATCATAAGGATGTTGATTGAAGAACATGCATCATCTCATTCTTTGTGATTCGAAATATACTTATGCACATGTATGTACCAAAAAGTAGCTGATTTTTCTTGACTTAGTACAATATTGTTTTGATCAGGGAGTACTGACAGAGACTACAGCCGAGCTAGCAGCTTCACTTTCTTTAGCAGCAGCAAGAAGAATTGTTGAGGCGGATGAGTTCATGAGGGCCGGCTTATACGATGGATGGCTTCCTAATCTGTATGATTTCTCATCTACTTCATTTCTCACTTTATGACTCGGATAGTGTTTATCTCAGCTTATTTCCTCTGTAGGTTTGTGGGGAACTTACTTAAAGGACAAACAGTTGGTGTGATTGGAGCTGGTCGAATTGGATCTGCTTATGCTAGAATGATGGTTAGTTCACCATTTCTCATCTGTTTAATAGTAATTGCAATGTGAAGTATTGCAGAAACTGCACTACTGATGGGATAAAGTTGTGGTTCTGAATAGGTTGAAGGGTTCAAAATGAACTTAATTTACTTCGATCTCTACCAAGCCACTCGTCTTGAAAAGTTCGTCACAGGCATGTGTTGTTCTCAATCTACAAGTTTCTTCAAGTCTTTCAAGTGATCCCAAATAATCTAACTTAATTATCTTGGAAAAAATGCAGCTTATGGCCAGTTCCTGAAAGCCAGCGGTGAACAGCCTGTCACATGGAAAAGGGCTTCAACAATGGATGAGGTGCTTCGAGAGGCTGATGTGGTGAGCTTTAGTCTCATAACTCGTGCAGCCCCATGTCGTTTTTGTGTTTATTTTTGTTCACATCTTCTATTATATGCTTTTGCAGATAAGTCTTCATCCTGTGCTGGATAAAACAACTTATCATCTTGTCAATAAAGAAAGACTTGCGCTGATGAAAAAGGCAAATAAACTTCTATCTGTATTCCTCATTAGTTCAATTTGGTAGAAACTATGGTTGTGATGATATAAATTCAAATTCCTGAGAATAATCATGCAGGAAGCCATCCTTGTGAACTGCAGCAGGGGACCTGTTATTGACGAGGTAGCTCTTGTCGAGCACTTGAAAGCAAATCCTATGTTTCGAGTTGGTCTTGATGTCTTTGAGGTAACCAACATAAAGACTTCATATTTTCCCATAACATAAGACACGATATAACAGTCTTTTGTCATAACTCAATTAGGACGAGCCATATATGAAACCTGGGCTCGCTCAAATGAAGAATGCTATCGTTGTGCCTCACATTGCCTCCGCTTCAAAGGTAACCGTTTTTCTTCCATTCCACATTAGAATTGTCTATCAAAGCTACTTACAATGTTTCTCTACACCTTAACTGCAGTGGACTCGTGAAGGAATGGCAACATTAGCTGCACTAAACGTCCTGGTACGAGCTCTTCACAAGTCATTCTAGACAACTTGTTCCTTTTCTACATGTGCTCTCTTCCAGGATACTAATGTTATCTTTTCTTGCAGGGAAAAATCAAAGGATACCCAGTTTGGGGCGATCCAAACCGGGTGGAGCCCTTCCTGAATGAGAACTCTTCACCACCGGCTGCATGCCCCAGCCTTGTTAATTCAAAAACTTTAGGTAACTCGTTCACAAACTATTATACAAACGTCGTTTTGTGAGTTCTTATATTCTTTTGGAGTGCCCTGATTATACATGCAACTTTTGGCAGGCTTACCTGTTTCAAAGCTGTAAAAGAGGGGACATATATATCGTGAACAGGCTGCCAGTCCCTCAAGGAAGTATGCAGACTATATATGAGTTGAAGGGCCTTTTGTTTGATAATAAAACTGAACTAGTTTGTACTCTTCATTAGAGGAATTACTCAGAGCTTGTATATCAGCTTTATCATCTTATACAAAGTTACTTTGCTTTTATATAGCCTGCATTTTTGGTATTTTCTTTTATTTTTTTAAGCTAGAAAATTATGATAATGTTTCAAATTTAATAAGAGGTTGCAGTGAGGGATTTGAATTTAAAAACATATTAATATTGATGCCCAAAATATATTCGAGATGATCCATATTTATATGAACGGAATTCTATTCATCAAAGTAATATTGGTAATATTAGGGGTGTAAATAAGATGAAACAATTTGCGAATTGTACGAACACTGCTCAATGAAAGGCTCAGTAAAAGCTTGTATTTGGCTCGATCCTTTTGAACTCAAGCCAAGTCGAACCTGAACTCAATAGTATTCGGCTCGAAAAGCTTGCGAGCTTAAACGAGCTTTTTAATTATACACACACACACACACATATAGTTATAATCTAGGCCCATATAATGAAATTCATAAAGATAAGTAAATAATAATAATAATAATAATAATAATAATAATAATAATTTATTTTTTATTTTTAGAAAAATATATAACAAAATTATTTTAAAAATTTATAATTATAAATTTATTTTAAACTTAAATGAGCTCGAGTTCATCAAAACTTATATGGATTGAACTCTTCTGCTTCTTTATAATGATCTCTATCAAGTCAAACTCAATAAGGTTCGCCAAGCCTTTGTTTATTCTAACAAGTCGAGCTTAGACTTAGTTGTTTAGATTTGACTAAGCTTGAGCTCGCAAATTAATAAACAAGTCAGGCTTAAACTTGCTAGATTCGAGCTTGGCTTGACTTGTTTACAATCCTAAATAATATCAATATGTAGCTTGAGGGATTATAGTTAAGCATAATCTCCAAAATATATGAAAAAGATGTATTATTTAAAAGAAAAATTATTTATATACACACACGCATCAAACAATTAAAAAAATTAAAAAATTATTGCTTATCGATATCTCAAAATCATATTTATGGACATTTATTGACTTTGATTTGATGACGGAATTCAAATATAAAGCCAAGCATGACTTCAAATATACTATATGAAATATAATTTTGAAAACAAAGGAAACGTAAAATCTTTTCTTTAATTTTTTAATGATATAAAATTATACTAGAAAATTGTGTATATGCAAAATACAATAATTTGTATCAATGTATGACTTATCCACCTACCTAATAAAAATGTAAAGAATTTAATTGAAAAAGTTTAATATGAATATAAAATAAAAAAGAAAATTTCAGTAAAATGAATAAGAGATATAGAATCAAAATTATTAGTAATTAACTAAATTTTAAGTATGAAAATGTAGCTACATAATTGATGTGAGTGAAATCTGCTGGAGACTGGATTATATGGGCATTTTTATGGGATTCAACCTCTTCGGTCGATATACGAGTGTAGGTGGGCTGAATCCTACAATCACTAACAAACATCAGGCTAGCCGAGGAGCATCGGTCAATACAAGTCGACTAGATGATATGAGTAGCAGAGTAAGAGCTTTTTGTATATACGAAAGCATACTTTTGAAAAACTGGAATGGGGGTATTTATAGCCTTTTCTCCGTGGGGATTTGTCTGAGATGCATTTGATGTGCTGGAAGGACCCTTGTCCTTGCATGAGGGGCAATTGGTCATCTCCCACTCCGGTATTATCCCAAGTGACTGCCTTTCTAAGTTTTAAGGACAAAGTAGGATACTGTTGACGCGTCTGCCGTGCCAGGTGGTACTGGGGCGGCATGCGCCATTAATGCAGAGGCATGCAACCTATCAGGCATTTAATGCAATAGAAATGGTACTATGCGTCGTCGACCTCTCTGGTCGGAAGAATGATCGACCTGATAATAGATTGGAACACGGTGCACAAGGCGAACTAGTGGTGCGAGTCGAGATATCGACCCGCAGCCTTATATGAGGCCTGGTCGAGTACTCGTTTGTTTGGGTACACCGTCGATCTGCGAGGTCGACTCGGGTCGGTAGTGCCATTGGGCCCAAGATGCAAGATAAGCCTAGTGCTACATCCTTGGGCCCGCGATGTTTAGGCCGAGTGACTTGAATTATTCTATATCAATAATTATATGAAAAGGAAAAAAAATGAATTTACTTTATAGTCACATAAAAATGAAATAAAAAGAAAAGATATATCTCATTTTAAATGATATAGTAATATAGTTCAAATGCTTCAAGTTCATTCAAACATGAAAGTCGCATGCTTGGATGAGTAGCGCTTTAGGCTAAATAAATGCACGGTACTCTCTTTTTTTTCCCATTTTAGACTATTTTGAACTAGCTGTTCGACCATCAGTTCTCTCTCTCTCCCTTAGGGTTAGGGTTTTCCCAAATCCAACGAGATTGGAAACGATGTCGTCCACCGACGCTTCAGCTCAGAAGATGATCGTTTTGAAGAGCTCCGATGGAGAGACGTTTGAGGTTGAGGAGGCGGTTGCCGTCGAATCACAGACGATAAAACACATGATTGAAGATAACTGCGCCGATACCAGCATACCGCTGCCTAACGTCACCTCGAAGATCCTTGCGAAGGTGATTGAGTACTGCAAGCGCCACGTGGACGCTGCAGCGAAATCCGCTGCGGACGGCTCTCTGGCGTCAGCTGACAAGGTTGCGGACGATGATTTGAAGGCGTTTGATGCTGAGTTTGTGAAAGTTGATCAAGGCACACTGTTTGACCTAATCTTGGTAATCTACATCCTTTGCCAATGTTCAATTTGACTATTTCCCCTGTTGATTATTCCATTTTTCTGCAGTTGCTTGTTATTGGCTAATTATTGGTGCTTCCTTCCTCTCTTCCTGTATTTGTCTTTGAGTTGGATTCTTAGCTCTTGGTTGTTTTTACAGCTATTCCCGTGTATGTAAATTCCCTTCACCAACTAGCGCCCCCCCCCCCCCCCCCCTCTCCCCAAACAAAAAAAAAAAAGGGAAAAAAGTACCATTAGAATTTTATAGGATTCTGACTAATTCTCTGTTGGGTTTCTCGTGTTGCGTGTGTATGCTGAATTAACTGTGTGTGGAAGACGCTAGGGGAAGTAATTCTTTTGGGGCTATGTTAGGAATGCTCATTGTTCATGTTATATTTATTGATAGTAAAGATATCTGGAAGTTGCATGAGGTTTTCTGCGCCATTTACCACTTCTTTGTAGTTCCAATGTTATTCTGTGAGGTGTTTGCCATTGTATATGCTGGGTTTATACCCTGTTAGTTTGATTTGTCATTTCTAATGTTGGATGATATATACAGTTTTATTTGGTTATTATGTTTTTCTTTAGCAGGTTTGCTTGTTGTTTGATTAAATATATCTCCAGTAACTAAGATGCTTGTTAGTCTCAAGCTTGTTTGAAATTGATGTTGCAGAAGGTTGTGATAGTGCTAAATTACATGACCTGGATTCAGCTCTTTTGCATCCTTTCAACATGAGCTTTCTGTGCCCTTACAATTTCAGCTTAGACCTTTCATTTGCAATAAATATTGATATGGACAGGTTTTCAGCACTGTTCTTTTGTTCTCTTAGTATTCCATATTTACATGTTCAACATTTTCTTCCAGCTTATTATACATTATTTGCTGCTTTCTTGTGAAGAGGTAGAGCTTCTCCAAGACATCGCTAGAATAATTTGCAGTTTTTTATGTTAGATGGATTTTGCGTTTTTCTTTCAGGCTGCAAACTATCTAAATATCAAGAGCCTACTCGACCTGACATGTCAAACTGTTGCTGACATGATTAAAGGGAAGACCCCTGAGGAAATTCGCAAGACTTTCAACATAAAAAATGATTTCACTCCAGAGGAGGAAGAGGAGGTTCGCAGGGAAAATGCATGGGCATTTGAGTGATGCCTAAGTTGATGTCTATAGACTTATAGTTCTGCTATGTCCGTAATAGTTTCCGTGACAAACTGGAGTCAGTAAATATCTAGTATCGTGTTCTGATTAAGAAGTTCGCATTTCTACTTGTGGTTCATTATAATTTGAGCCTTATTTTGTCGTGATGACATGATGCTCATGTTTGGCATGTTCATTTGGATTGTTATGATAATCTCTTAAGTATGTTATCTGTTCCCCCTGAAATTAGTTTGTTTATATGTTGCCATTTGTACGAATCCAGCAATTGCATTTTCCTGCTTGATTGATGACTATAATGAGGTAGAAGTGCGGAACATTAAAAGCCATATACGTTTAGCAGAATGTAATGTATTCAATGAATAGGATGAATAGGAAGTAACCTTATATCTTATTTTGGGATCTTACAATTTTTCTTCCAAAAAGTATTAAGAGGCTTAATATGACTGTTGCAGCTTGACGACTGTATAACTTAAGATTATGGGTTACAGGTCAGGTGGCATTTTTAGTCCCAGTAGATTTTGGGCAGGGCTTGATAATTGGGCATCTGTTTGAAGATGGCCCAAACTGGTTATGGATTGTTTCTGGCTAAGCACTTTATCCTTGCCTGGGCTTTTTTCAGTCATTAGCCCATTAGATTTTTTTTTTTTTTTTTTTCCTTTAATATAGGCAAGGGAATCATATCAAATTTGATTTAGTACTCCCTGCAGTCTTGAATCCACCTTCAATCTAGAGTTAGTATTGGTGCAATCGTAGTTGCTTATACTACTACGTTGCTCTTACAAAGGTTGCAGGCCCGCGCAACTGAGCTACACGATAGCCCATTAGATTTCGCATTAAGGCTTTTACGCTGCACTATTTTTAACACAATTTGCTTCTTTCTTAAACACAACTTCTATTCACTCCCTTTGTCTTGTAGAGTTATCAACTTTATGTCACTTCAAATTTGCTTCTTTCTTATAATTGTCTATTTCTTTCTATCAAAATCTATAGTGTTCATTGATCTAGCATGGAAACTCATGGATGAGGTAATCGTTCTTTTTCTTTTTTCCTTTTTTCTTTCCTTGTCGATCTCTTAATTGATTTTCTAGTTGCATGCAAGTAACTTGCTTCAATCAAAAAATATTAGAGCATCATTTACTTCAACCAATGGATATAATGAGATTATTCCATCAGAAATGCGTACAAGAAATTCAGAAGGGTCCGAAAGAAAAAAAACCCAGAACTTCGTTTCAGTTCACAGATAAGTTATGTCTGCATCAGTTGTATAATTCTTTAATTTTCTGTTAAAAGGAGCTTTCAAAATTGTCTTAAAACTAAAGAAAAGGTGGGCCAAATGGTTTACTATAATAGTTACCTTTCTAATGTAACCCAAAAAAATTAACAAAACGTATATAAAATAAATAGCCACTTTCTAATATTTTTAAGATGGTGGTAAAGGTTTATCTTGTTGGAATCACAACAAATAGTTTTCTTTCCTTTTTTTTATGTTATCCAACATGATAGAAATTATTTGAAAGATACAGTTAATGGTTATGAAATTCCCCGAAAATGACTGGAAAATTAAAGTGGAATATTCTAGTTATATCCCAATATTCAATGCATTAAAGGAATTATGCCATCTCCTCCTTGCCAAGCAAAGAATTTTTTCAAAAAAAAAAAAAAAATGATTTTTTTTCTTCTCCTCAATTATAGTCTTGGGAAAATTATAGATCGAATCAGGTTTAGAGCGTGTTTGGCTAAATTTATTTAAAATATTTTATAATTTTCTAAATCTTATAAGATATTTTTTAGGGTTTATAAGATTTTAAAATTTATTTTTAAAATAAGTTGTTGAAGTGTTTGGATAAAATAGAATTTTGAAACTTATGATATGTTAATAATGATAATTTTGTAATTACAATGATTAAATATAAAGTAACTTGTTAAGATCCTAAAAATAAGTTAGAACTTAGCTCTTTATTTTTTTTAAAAGAGCTCAGAAGCTCGTGACATCTTATTTTAGAATCTTATAAGTTTTTTTGTAATAAAAAATTACCAAATACTATTTTTCAACTTATATACTCTTAAACATCTTATAAGATATTTTGTAAAGCTTATAAGCACATCCAAACACCCTCTTAATCGATCCCAAATAATAACCGGCGTCCTTAATAAAATTTGTATTTTAAAAAAAATCAAATACTTATAAAAACATATATATGTGGATGTAATATAATAGCTTTTATAATTTATGTCCTTTTTTTTTTTCCCCTTTTTTCCTTGAAATTTGTTGTGGGATATGATTTGTCCCAAAAGATTTGGCTGTCATTTCTTGAATTATTAGCAACTCCTGTACCTAAGTCCACATGTGGTGACAATTTGTCAAGCTAATATTTGGAGCATGAAGAGAACATGGAAGAATCTTTCATTTAGATATGACAATAAAAACTTTCAATTGCCAGCAATATTATTGATTCCACTATATAATTACAGGTAGATTTTGCTGGAAATATGCTTTCTTCTTCCTGCAAGATAAGTCCCACTCCAAGATGTATCGCACATGGGGGATACCTTAATAAGTTCCTTGCATAATTGATTTCTTGGGTTCAATCTTTTTCCTATATTTTCATACTTTGACAATTTTGTTATGAAAAGATGTCAATAGTTATGATTAAATGATCGAACTTGAATGCCTAGCTGTGGTTGAGATACTATAACACCGATACGTATTTATGACAAATTTTAAATTAAAAACATTTTTAAGGACGAATAAGAGAAAGTAGTTTATAAATCATTTTAAAATTTGGGATTATTTCGATAGGAAACAAATTAGATATTATTAGTTCTTGTCAAAAAACGTTTTAACAGATAATTTGAAAAAACAATTTATAAATTGTTTTATAACTTGTAGCTCCATTCTTTAGCACACACCACATTTTCAATTCAAAAAAGGAGAAGAATCACTTTGAAGTGTTTGGTTATGTTTTTTTATAACAATTTTATTTTGGGAAGACATAACTAAACATACACTCATTTTTTTTTTTTAAATATTAAAATATATTTTTCTAAAATACCCTCTTCTATCCTTCATTATTCCCAAAACTTCTCTGTTTTTCAATATATACATACATATATATCATATATATTTTATTATTATTCTTACAATAAAAAAATTTACTCAATTCAATTTTCACCCTCAAAACTCCCCAAAAAAACATTAATTTGATTGTTATAGTAAAATATCTCCCTTCAAAATATAAACAAACACCCTAAAACTCCCCAAAATAAATTTTTAACTATTCTCAATAACTAAAAATCCATTACATTCCCCAAACACAATTTTACATCCTCCAATCCCACTTTCAACATTTATTCTCCTAAAATACATATTAAAATCACCTAGTAGCTTGTAGTCCAAGTGGCATTCATCTCCACTATTAAGTGGAAGGTCTAATGTTCGATCCATAATTGATGCGTAGTGCACTTTATGTGTTATGTGTGTAGTTTATACTTAAATTATTTGATTTAAGAATAAAATTTTCTTTGATTTGAAAATATGAATATATTACTTTGTTGAAAAGATAATATTTCGTCACCTGTAATACTCTTTCTAAAAATATATATATATATATATTAAAATCATACAAAAAATTATAACCAAACATTGCCTTTATATTTTCACGCATGTTTTAATTCTATTTCACACCTCATAATTAATGCTTCAATGAGTTAGGTTTTGTTGTATCATTTGATTTAAACCCAAATTCAATAATGATAGATTGAAGAAGACTAGAAGAGAGGGGAAACCTCTTGAATATTTGACAAAGGACAAGAGGATATACACAAAAGAGGAGGACATTATCGTCATTTAGAAACCAAATAAAATAAAATTGCTCAAAACACTGAAAAGTCACTTTCAGGCAGAGAAGATAGGGTCAGGATTTTAACGTGCGCTTGGGGGGCCGCAGATATATCCTTCACTGACGGCCACGAACAAAACGAAACCCTAATTTTTTTTAAAAAGAAAAAAAAAAAATCTGAAAATAGAAATATTCCCCAACGGTCCCAGAACCCTCTGGAAAGGTCGAGCCGGTCTGCCGGAAAAGATAACCTACACGTGTCGACTTCTGAATGGTTCATTCTTGACTCCGGAAATATTCTATTTGAGGAAAATGCAGAAGAGTAGGTCACTTGTCTTGTTCATGGGTTCAGCGTGGAGTTAGCAGGTACCGATTGGCTTTAGTAATTTATCATTAGAATGATGTCATTAAGATATACGTTACATCGTCCAGTGGCTATAGTCCATCAGTATAAATCTCTCAAATAATGTGAAATATTAAGAGTTTGAGTTCGAATGAACTTTTAAGATGCATGTGTATAAATAAAAAAAATACATTACATCATTAGAGAAAAAGAAAATTTATATTTATGATATATAAAATTGTAAGTAATTTGGATATTAGATAAATTTAAGATATATTGCAATGATTGAGGAATAACTTTAATTTAAAAAATTTCAAAATTTAAACTACTAAAATTGTCCTGACATGAAATTAGAATGTTTGGCCATGAATGCTTCAAATTTGAAATGACTGCCATAGAATCATATGCAGGGCTAGCAGAGTCCAGGAAATGCATGGCGGGGAACTTCTATACGAACCTTTCTAAGCAACTGATCTAACTTCCACTGTTTATCTATAGTCTTCCACGTTCATAGGATTCCACGGCTTAGCCATAGAAAAGAACATGTTATGTATCTACTTGTATGGTTTTTAAATTTTTTTTTTTTAAATCATTCATAATAATGTCACAAGATAAAAACAGTCGACACATAATTTTTATCGCACCACAATTTACTCACGGTCCAGAAAATAACAATAAGCTTCTATAGTTGAGATCGGATTAATTTTGTGTTTCAATCTCATACAAAATACGTAAGTTTATTTTAATAATTTGTAATTTATTTATATAAAAATTATTTTTTTAAGTTTTTTGAGAAAAAGAGAATTTTGGGTAATAAAAAATTTATTTCTATACATACACTTTAAATTTTATGTATATATAAATATGAAAATAATATCAAGTCAGTCGAACAAGCACTCGACTGATAATAAATAATTAGAAGATACATTATATAATGTAAGAGAGAGAAGATATATAAGTAGTATGTGGATGTTTAACAGTTTATTAGACAAAGAGAGGTGAGAAGAAGAAGTGGTCCTATTCCTCTTCATATGTCAATCTTCTTTCTTTGTCAAACATGACATTGCCAGCTGTCTCCCACATGATGTTTTTCACTGTCCTAATTCTGCTTCCCAAAAAAATCCCAAATGGAGAAAAATAAAAAATTCAAAAGAAGATGATAAATATAGGTTAGTCCACCAAATAATGGCCCTTTTCAGTAGGCCCATTATTGGAAAAGTAGTCACTCCTCCAACACCATTCAAAAATTTAAAACGGGCAAGACTAACATTCTCCCGTTTATATTTGTCGAACCCAATTGCGTGGATCTATAATTTTAGTGGGGTGATATGGGGCCAAAAATAATTTGATTACATCAATTATAATTTTAAATCGGGAGTGAATTTAAAATTGTGAGGTACTCAAATCAAATTGGACTGATCTCCCTTTAAAAAGAAAAAAGAAATCCTCCCATTCTTAAGATAAATGAATCATTTAATGGTAAATTTCATTTGATCGGAATAGATTTATTAATTCTTTGATTCCAATTAGTAAGAGAGACCTTCAGAAATAGATCCTAGAAGCTAAAAATGGGTATCATGTGCAATTGCATTAATTGAGTTCATTGAGACCAGTAAATGATTAATATAATGTATTTTATCTTTAGGAATGTTTCAACAAAATTTCAACCACCAAAAGTCCCGTTTAAAGGGAGCAAAGAAAATGTATAGCGAGCAGTAGGGTAATAGTTAGTCACTCTAAGTGCTATAGTTTAGTTCATGAGGTATTGAGTAAAGGGTATCGACAGTCGAGTTTTCTAAAACTATTTTTTCGAGGATGTATCTTCTTTGCTTTCCACTCAAATAGAATTTTCTGTGGATGAAACTATGTCGAAATATTCCCAAAATTAGGAGATACAATCCAAAAAAAGTAGTCTCAAAAACCTCAACTGCCAAGATCCTCTACTCAGCACCTTATGAATAGGGGTGTAAATGAGTCGAGTCAAGCTGAGCCCGAGCCTAGCAAGCTTGGACTCGGCTCGTTTACTAATCCATGAGCTCAAGCTCAGCTCGTTGGGCTCGGCTCGGGCTCAGGCTCAGCTCGTTAAGGCTCAATTTATATAAGTTTGGATGAGATTGAACTCGTATAAGCTCAAATGTGCTCTAGCTCATATAAGCCTAGATCAGCTCGAGCTCGTTTAGACTTGTAACAAAATTTATAATAATAACATTATATTATTATTATTAAAATAAAAAGCTCGTTTACGCTCGCGAGCCTATCGAGCCGAATACTATTGAGCTTGGCTCGACTTCCTTGACTGGCGAGCTTGGGCTCGACTCGGCTCGTTTAAGTTCAAGCTGAATTCAAACTTTCATCGAGTCGAGCTCGAACGGTTCGCGAATAGTCTCATTTTATTTACACCTCTACTCATGAACTAACCCATAAAATTTAGAGTGCATAGCAACTACTCTGCTATTCTCTAAATATCTTCTTTGTTCCTGACTCAAACGGACTTTTTTATTTTTTATTTTTAGGTGGAAAAATAATATATGAATCATAGTTAACTAAAATTTAAAATTTTGAAATATACATAAACTCAAATTATTCTTTGTCACAAACTCATTTATTTAAAATTAGTCTCAAAATCATAATCAAAACGATGGAATCACGTCTAATAATTTATCCAGATAAAATTATACAAATGTATAATAAAATGATAGCAAAAATTTAAATCCTATTGTAGCCGAAATCCTACTTGTCTTATCCTTAATGAGGTCTTTTTCAAAATAAAATAAAAGATGAGAATTAAAGCTTTGGAACCACATTAAAAAAAAAATGAAAAAATGATTGATCAAAGTACATTGGCCACACTAAACAGTTAAAGAGTGTAGACCATATGTGTTTTTATATGGAAATATATTTATCAATCACTATAGTATTTAAAAATATGCAATTAAATGGATAAGGACAATACCAAATGATAAAGATGACAGCAATTTTTTGACCATGATTCCACCCTAATAAAAGAATATAATTTTTGGTCCTTATAAAATTTTGATAATAGCATGTTTGGCCTTTTTCTACTTACAATTGACATTTTTTTTTAAATAGAGACATACCAACAAATTAAATATTTTTTTAATATTTCTTTTGGGGTTATTATATGGGGATTGATTTTGAGTAGTAATTTTTTGCCATTTGTACATATATAGGGTTACATCTTTCTATAAGTTTCAAGAGTTTACCTTTGTTTTTAGGTTAAGGAAAAATGGATTTTTCTTATAAAAAAAGTTATCTTGATCTCTTTCTATTTTTTTATTTTTTACTCTAAAGTTTGTACCAAGTTTTGTGTGGTTATTGTTTGTCTTATTATTATACCAATAATTATCCATATCCAAATCTAAATACTACTTATGAGTTTTTTTCAAGGGTTATAATACAATAGCTCTAAGTCAAATATCCAATTTAAAATCATTATTAAATTAGTCAAATATCTAGTTATAAATGAAATAATTCCAAAGTTTTCTTAATGTAATAGTCATATGGTATCACCCTTTAGGTAAGAGCTTATAAAATTCAATCCCCTTTATTATTATTATTTTTTATATAAATGATAAGACCTTAAATAAAAGTTTGTGCAGATATAATTACATTCTACTTGTAAAGTTTAACTTACTTTATTAATCATATGAAAATTTATCCTTGCTTACTTTACGAAATTATAAATGCGTAGATTCTCAAAAAAAGTGAAATATAAAAAATTTCACATTCAACACGACAGATCAATAAATAATAACAAAAATATAACTTCTCGTATGTTTTATCTTTTAATTTCGCCTTTTCTTCTTCTAAACAAAAACCCAATTTGTGTTAGGTACCACTAACACATCAACATTGCTGTAACTTTATGCAATGATAACATTTTATTTTCAGCTTCAATTGAGGATATCATTTCATTTACGAAAGCCTTAAGCAAATACAAACAAGAAAGCAAAAGTCTTTTTTTCATTTTAGGTAAAATTACTCACCAGGGGCTGTTTGGTTTAATTTTCATTTCCATCATTTTTAAAATAATGATAATTACTTATGTGATGAGATGTGAAAATAAAAATGCATTTGGATGAAATGTTGGAAATGTAATAATTATTTTAATTTTAATAGGTTATATGTAAAGAGATATATAAATAATAAATAAAGAGAGAAGATATAAATGTTATTAGAAAAAGATATATAAGTTATTGGAGAATGTGTTTTAAAAATAAAAATAAAAATTATGTTAAGTGAAAATTTTTAGAAGGGTTGATTATAGTCAGCCCCTCAACCTATGGTCTCCTTTGTACATTGCCCTCCAACCGTCTGTCGATATGCAATTTTATCACCTGAACTAATCAAAATGTGCTCCGACACCACATTTGTTCATTTTCGATGGAATCCAACAAAAATATTTTGTTTCTTTCAGCCCACGTGCCTAATGTTCATTGGTCGAATTCTATCGAAAATGAGCAAATGTGGTGTCGACGTACATTTTAACTAGTTCAGGTGGTAAAATTACATATCAACAACAGTTGATGGGTAATGTGCAAAGGAGGTCATAAGTTGGGGGCTAACTACAATTAATTCTTTTTAAAAAATAATGATATTTAGTTTTGAAATATTAAAAAATAAAAAAAGTGGGTTTGGAAATAAAACCAAACGGGCCACAAATTTTCCGGCTCCTTCTGGAGACTGAGCTAAAAATCACCAACTCCGAGATCACGTGAGCCTGTAAAAAAGCATCCAAGGATGAAAAATAATTCCCTTCAAATTGAATCAATCAAGGGAAAAGCAGACAAACAGAGGGCCACAATTTCTTCCCCGCCGGAAAAAGGAAAAAGACACTTAACCGTTGGGTTTTGGGGTTGGTTTTGCTTTGCTAAGATGGACCCGCACACAGCGAAGCAGCACACAAACAGATATATTATCCATCACATGGTCTTGCTGTCTTCGTCGCCCCCACCCCCCACTTTCTCTCTCTAACCTAACCTTTTATTTTTTCCTTTTTTATTTTTTTAATTTTCCCTTTTAATCCAAACTTAATTTAAAATCTTGTTTTTGTACTATTATTATTATTGTTGGTGACAAACCAATCATGACAAAGTAGAATGGCTGGTGTTTGTAATTTCTTTGATGATAATTATTGATTAGTTGTTAATTAACATGTAGCTTAATTATGTCGAGTGACCTTTGCCCAGCACATAAAACTTATATATAAAGTGTGAAGTTAGGCATTCGAATTTAGCGGACAATCGATGAGCATATTTATAAATAAAAGGAAAAAAAACCATATAGCTTAACTATTTATTTATTGTGATTGTTGGGCTACTCAATTTAATTAAAAAAATAAAAAATATTCTTAAATTTATTTTTATTTTTCATCGCTTATTTCATTTTATAGCATTTATTAACTATTTTTAGAAATACTTAATTCAAAGAAAAGAATAAGTCAAGCGAGTTATTGAAAACAATTTAGGCTTCGTTTGGTTATATTTTTTCAAAATAATATTATTTTGAAAAAATATAACCAAATATATTCCTATTTTTCCTCCAAAATAAACATTCTCAATATATATATATATATTATACTGTATTATTATTTTAATATTAAAAAAATTATTCAATTCCATTTTTACCCAAAAAATCCTATAAAAAAATATTGATTTAACTGCTATAATAAACAAATATCCCCCCTAAACATAAACAAATATACTAAAAAATAACTTTCACATTCTTTAATAATTTATTTTTTCAAAACACATAATAAAATCAAATAAAAAACATAACCAAACATTCTCTTAGATAATCTATTTGAATTTGAATTTTATTTTTTTAATTCTATTTTAAAGATATATATCATATGTAAAATTATTTTTTTAAAATATACTTACAATAAGTTATAACTCACGACATATATAGTTATGGAATGAAATATAAGATGAAATACAAAAGGTTCCAAAATATAATAGAAAAGTTATTTTATATACATAAATTTACCTATAATATGAAATAAGAAATAAAATATAAGCTAAATAGAGGATTTAAATGATTTGGAACTTAATTTGGAGTATTATTTAATAAGCATTTGGCATCCATAATTTTATCCCAAAAATACCCTTACCTTATCCAAAAATCCTCCTCTCTTCCACTCTTATAAACTCTCACAGCACTATATGCGTGACTGCGCTAAATAGAGAGCATAAATCCAAGAAGAGAAAACGAGACAGAGAGAGATAAAGAGAGAGAGTAGAGAGATGACGAAGGAAGTGAGCGAAGAGCCGCCGGTACACCAGCACGGCAAGGACTACGTGGACCCGCCGCCAGCGCCGCTGCTTGACTTGGGTGAGCTGAAGCTGTGGTCCTTCTACAGAGCCCTCATCGCAGAGTTCATAGCAACTCTCCTCTTCCTCTACGTCACCGTAGCCACCGTCATCGGCCACAAGAAGCTCAACGGTGTAGACCAATGTGATGGCGTTGGCATCCTTGGCATCGCCTGGGCCTTCGGTGGCATGATCTTCATCCTTGTCTACTGCACTGCTGGAATCTCAGGTTCCCCCCCAAAAAATACCACTAAAGATGCTAGAATTTTACTTACTCTTTTTCTACTACACTGTTTGCATCTCAACTCTCCGTAACAGCAAATCCTCCAGCGGGAAACTCACTGACTTTGCGTTTTTTTTTTGTTTTTTTTTTTGTTTTTGTGGGAAAATTTCAGGTGGTCATATTAACCCCGCTGTGACCTTCGGATTGTTTTTGGCTCGGAAGGTCTCGCTGATCAGAGCTGTGGCATACATAGTAGCACAGAGTTTGGGTGCTATCTGCGGCGTGGGTTTGGTGAAAGCCTTCATGAAGAGCTACTACAACAGGCTCGGCGGTGGAGCTAACTCAGTGGCCACAGGGTACAACACCGGAACTGCTCTCGGTGCTGAGATTATTGGTACCTTTGTGCTTGTTTACACTGTTTTCTCCGCCACTGACCCAAAGAGGAGCGCACGAGACTCTCATGTTCCGGTAAGCACTAAAGTCACATTCCCTCTTACATCAGCAGTAGTTCAGCTTGTTTTTTCTTGTTTACTTTTTCCTTTTTTGTTAGAGATCAAAGAATAACGTGGAAATCTCGTGTTTGTTGAGTAGGTTTTGGCTCCACTTCCCATCGGATTCGCAGTTTTCATGGTTCACTTGGCCACCATCCCCATCACCGGAACTGGCATCAACCCAGCTAGGAGCTTCGGAGCTGCTGTCATTTACAACAACGACAAAGTCTGGGATGACCATGTATGAACTTTTCCACCCTAATCTAAGTTTGTTTTCCTTTTCCAATAGCATGAAAACATAAACCAGAATTCTGTTGGTTTTATGATTATCAGAATCTTGAAGTTAATCATGAGTTAATTTTTTGCAGTGGATTTTCTGGGTCGGACCATTCGTGGGAGCTTTGGCAGCAGCGGCATACCACCAGTACATATTGAGGGCTGCCGCAATCAAGGCTTTGGGATCTTTCAGGAGCAACCCCACCAACTAAGAAAAACTTGTGCAAGAAGTGAAAAATTGAATTAATCTGTTGGTTGTAATTCTATTATGTTAATTAATGTATTTGTTGGCTTTTGTGTGTAATGAGAGGAGAATTGTTGATTATGATTATGGAGCCCCCTTTTTATTTTTATTTTTCTACTTTTTTCATTCAGGTTTATTATCTATTCTTCTTAGCTTTTTCTGTTTGTTTAGTTTAGCAAGTAGCGTGCTGGAGGGAGAGCGGGGGGGGGGACAAGGTGCTCCATTACCCCCAACACCCCCCCCCCCCCCCCCCCCCCCCCCGCCCGGGAACGCCCCTCTCCATTCAATTATTTGTGGTTATTTCTAGAGCTTTCTTTTACCCATCTTACCTTCCACTACCAACCACCAAGTTTGTAGAGTGGTAACTTTCATGTGAGAAATTCAAAATTAAAATTTCAAATGAATTTTGAATGTGCATGTAAATTAAAATATATATATATACAACCATCAGATTTAATTGTTTAATATATTTGGTTCATACTTTTTTTGAAAAAAATACTAGCAAGTTTGGTTTTATTTTTTGGAGTTATTTTTATTTTTTAGTTAAAATGTATAGTGAAAAATTAGTTAGAAAAAATATTTTTGACAATGGAGATGTGTTTGGATGTGTTGTTTATTATAGGTTTTTATAATTGTGAAAATGATATATATTTGGATGTTGGGTGTTTTGTATTAAAAGTTGTGTAATTTTTGAATTGAATTGGTGATATAATGTGTAATTGTTTGAAAAAAATAATATTATAATTTAAATTTGAATTTAAATTTATAATATTTTTATGGTGAATGTTGTTTCAAAAGTATTGAAAAGATAAAAAAATATATATAGATAATAACAGGGGGAAGATAGGTATGAAAATGGAGAGAGAATGCAAAAAAAAATATTTTGAAAATGAAAATATATAAAAAAATAGTGTAGAAATTGATCATTTTTTATTTTTATTTTCAACAGAAAATAAAAATATATGGGCACGATATTAACCCCAAATTCTCACTCCTATCTTACTCATTGCTTGAGCAGTTCGAATTCTCTATTCTAAATATCTATTTCATTTTATATTTTATTTTATAAATATATGTTAAGTGTATCAAATATTTTTTTTATAAAAATAATTAATTAAAAATTAAATACACTTAATACATATATCAATAAAGTTAAAATAAAAAATAAAATAAAAATTGATATGTAAGATCCAAAGTGTTGGTTGCTCTATTTGAATTATATCCAACCCAACAAAAAAACAAAAAAATTTAATGCAACGAAGATATCCGAGGGAAGAGCACTTTCATTTCTCTGTCATGTGCAATAAATTCGGATTTGATTTGTTTGCAATCAATTCGAGTTTGTTTGTCATATTGATTTATAACTTATTTGTCCCAATGACAATAAAACATTCCATAATTATGAAAAATTATTGTAATCAGTATGCCTTTGAGAATCAACCTAAACTTTGGTTTTTAGGAAAGAGAGCCCATCTGTTCACCTAACCAGTAGAGGGCCTATGCTTGAGAGTCTGAGACCAGTACACATTTGTAATTAATGGATGCAAGTTCATTGTTCAAGAAAATCTACTTGGTTTATATTTAATTACAAAAATGTCCCTGGTCTTATGTATAATTCTAGTATAATGTCAAGTTTTGATTTTAGCATAAAATTAGTCTCAAACATGCTACTTCTGAAGTGTAGAAGGATATACTACTCATACTCTACTTTTCTTTTCTTTTTTTCTTTGGATTTACACAATTGAGACTAAGGGGCCATTTGATTTTGTTTTTTTGCCTGTTTTTTCATTTTCTGATGAAAGAAAATAGTAAAAAGTTAATTATAAATGCAATTTTCAAAATAAAATATTATTTGAATATTTTGTTTAAAATAAAATAATTATATATAATTGAAAATGAATTGTATTTAAATACTGTAGTGTTTTTATATTAAAAATCGTGCAAATGTGAGTAGAAAAATATAAAGTATGAAAATGGAAAGAAATTGTAATAGTATATTTGAAAAAATATACTGAGAATAAAAATATCTATAAAAATAACAAAAAAGTTGGTTAGTTTCTGTTTTTATTTTTAAAAGAAAATAAAAAGGGACTTTGAGAATAAAACCAAACGGGCACTAATTGGATTTGAACCCTAATCTTAGCCACACAAAACGACAAACTGACGACCCCAGCAGCAGACGCCTGATGCTTATTAAATGCTGATGCTAGGACTGTTTCAGACAAAAGAACATGTGAAAATTCTAGAATGTAATGGGTGCAATACACAACATTCATGGTAAAACTCGCCATTCCTATAATATAAGGAGTGGTAATATGACTTGGGAACCGAGGGCTCGTCTTTACCTTTCTTGGTCGTCGCATAATCCAACCAACACAAACCCGCGTGTCAATTGGAGTTGGGAAAAGATGCTCTATCTAAGAGCATCACATGATAACCAAAGCAAACTCTGGAAAGATCCCCTGAAATTCTCTGGTGAGGAAATGACTTGAGCTCAATGGGACCGAAGGGTGGACAAAAAGAAAAAAGTACAAAGAAAAAGAATGAAAGAAAAGAGGTGGCCTAATGTATTTTGATAATATTAAGGTAAATCTTACACAACACACTCGGTTCATTCATAGTCATTGAATTATATAATGAGTAGAGCTACACGATACGATACAATATAGTAGTACCTCAATCCGGCAAAGCAGTTCCTCTCTCGAGATTGTTCTTGATCTCGAGTGTGTACTTGCCAAAGGCTCGTTCGATCTTTTTATTGAAGTGCTCGTTACGGTCATTGATTGAGTCGATGTCCTTTTCTTCACGGTACTTTCTCCTCCTGCTGAAGGATCTTGACTTCTCCTCCCTGTCCTTGAGCTCCTTCACCATTTTGTCAATCTTCTCCTCTGAGATCTTTGGTGCCTGTCAAGTTATGATAAAGATGAGAATAATTTCCTGATTAAGTAATGAACCCGGTTTGAAATATATGCTAATGACTTACTTTTCCATATTGAAGACTTGAAGCCTCTCGGTAGAATTCTGGATCTGCTTCTTTCAGTCTGTTGTACTCATCAAGGTCTATCTCAACACTCTTTGTTCTTCTCTTGTATGCATTGTACAAAGTTTTTTGATTGAAAACTGTGAAGTAAAATGAGGTTAATTGCATGTAGAAACACAAGGTTACTGGCAAGGGCATAGAGCTACGAACAGAAATCAGTTGTAAATGTAACTTGGAGAGGCTGGAAAAGAAACTAAATATGAATTCAGTGTTCTAAAACACTTTCAGCAGAAAATATCCATGGTTTTATCATCCATCTTTTGAATTAATTCAAGTACTTCAGCTTCCTATCACAATTGGTCGATTCAAAAGGATACCTCATTCTTCCATCACATGTTTACTTTTTCCTGGATGCTCGGTTGTCCAGGCTTTATATAATGCACAGAAAATGAGTTTCGTAAGGCTACTTTTTCATATCTAAATTAAAGGGAGCAATGAGACAATGACTGTCTGCCAGATCCCTGCTAACCAAGCATATATCCAAACATATGTCCTACATTCATCCATGAATGTACTGATATGTTAAAGACCATCTTAATTTAATAGGTCCTGAACTTCAGTGTAGCGGCATTCATGGCTGTTAACATGCATCAGGCAGTAATTCTGCCACACATTGAAAACTTCTATGATATTGAATATACTTTCTCTAATTTAAGCATGGCCATGCAGTGGCTGTAAAAACAACTATGGTAAGTAGAAATATGGCAGAATCTGCAACCAGTGGGCATTAAAATTAAAAATGACATAAAAGAGTGGTCACTTACCATCCCAACCAGCAGGAGCAGGCTCCTTCTCCCATTTCTTGTACTTTGACTCTGCCGTATCTTGCGTATCCAGCATATATGCCTTACTCATATCTAATCCATTTGCATCTAGAAGTTTTCCAATTTTCTTCTTCCTCTCCTCCAGCCATTTTTGCTTGGAAATCCCTCTAGGCTCTACTGGGGCTTCTGATTTTTTCTTCTCTGCAACCATCGCAGTCTGATTTGCTTTTCTTGCTTCATTCTACATGTAATAAGACAGAGGCCAAGATATAATACACATGCAACCAATAATCCATGATAAGGAACATGAGGAGCACTATCCATCCATATACGTCTTCATGTGTTCTGGACTAAGAAAAATAGAGTGTGTACTGTGCAAATGCTGACCCATCCCTTACCATCTTCAACCTCAACTCAAATAATTTCTTCTGCCGTCCCGTAAGATTAGCCAAACTTTTGGCTGCATCATCTTCACCATCAGTGCCAGCCTCCTCATCAGAATGACTCTCACTGCCATCTCTTTCAACATCGGCGGCTTCTCTATGATTGGAAGCAGCAATCATATTGGGCTGTACATCGTCAACAGCTTGTAGTTCTAGCAACACATGCAGAAAAATATTACAAACCCAGAGAATCAACACCAAAATTGTGACTGAAAATTTTGTTTTAATAGCTAAAAGAAATATAGAAATAGGTAGGAAAGAACTTGTTAGAAATGCTAGTTGTAAGTTAGACTGCTGCAGCACTGTTATATAGATGCATGCATCGTATTGCAGCTGGCATCTGATATTAAAATTCTGTTACATCCTTCTCTAATTCTCCTCATTTTCTCTCTAAATTTGTGTAAAACCATTTCTTGAATTTCAGTTCAAGACCGATTCAATCAACTTGATAGTTAAGAAATTCAATTACTTTCCATTAATTCATAACCACTATCGGAATAGACCAACAGATTAACATCAAACCATATCTTGATAATCCATGTATTTCATCACATATCACCAGAACATCGATAGAAAGCATCCAACAATACTTTTCAGCTTATGGTATCTTTCAAATCCTGATTCATCCTTTTATTTGCTTCAGCACAGTAACTAAAACAACCAGAAACTAACCTGTGTCAGATTTATTCATCTTTTTCTTCGCTTCAGCAATAATCTTGAAGCAATATTCACTACATTCATGATATGGATTTGATGCATTTCTGCAATCTGGATGCACCCTCCCTTCTTCAGCCATACCTTCTAAAAGATCACGATCCCTGCACTTAAATACCCAAAGAAGAAAACAAAAATAACATACAAGTAATTAAACCTAGCTAATTAGGGAAATAGCAGCTTAATGAAACTTGAGCAAAAAAGTAATAATACCTCCGATTCCAACGAGCGAATTGAGAGAACGAGGTTTAGGGCTCCTATAAACTCAGCAGATGATAAGAAACAATTGGGGATTTTTCCAGCATCAAGTAATTGTGGAGGTGTAAGTCCCGATAGGGAGGGCAATTTATGCCCGACGGCTTCGATCGAAGTGTGCGGTATGAGTTTGGGTTCTAATGGGTATGGGTCGAATTGTTTGTATTTATAGTAAATTTGTTCCGAAATATTTATATATATATATATATAATTTAATTTTCACGAAAAAATATATACACAACAAACTTTAAAGTATGCTAATATTTTTATCTTTTCCTCCTGTTCCTCACAATTGTGTGTCCCAAAAGTAGATTTAAAATGTTTAAAAAATGCTTAAAACTTTTTATTTGTTTGTTTTACGTAAAATTTATATAATTTTTGAATTAAAATTGTAATATTTAGTTAATTGTATTTAAGAGTAAATTTAAAATGCTTAGAAAATACTCAAAAAGCTTTCTATTTTTTTTTTACTAAAATTTATATAATATTTGAATTAAAACTGTAATATTTCATTAATTGTATAGTGAATAGTATTTTAGAAAAATAGAAAATATTAATTATGTGCAGGTAGAATCAGGTAGAATTCAAATTCTACATCTACGTTATGAATAAGATTTGAATTTTCACTCCTAAAATTCACAGAACGGATAGGGACTTTATAAAATCTTTGCAGTGCAGATTCGGGTTCAGTCAAAATATGCCCTAGCCCGTTCCGTTGTCATCCTTATGCCCAAGTGAATTCGGACTCCCAAAATCAATATTCCTGAACAAGCAACTTTGGGCCGGAGTAGGCCCACTTGCATTGTACTTTGACCCAATAATTGCACAAAGACAGGCTAAGCCCAAATTGATTTTTAAAATTTTTAAGACCGTTAGATCTTATCATCTAAAACAACCCTAAATTAAATCCAACCATCCCCCAATTCGTCGAGTCCTAATCGTCTATTCATCAGACTTCACCCTTCAGCTGTACATACAGTCAGGCACCAGAATTCCTCATTCCAGTGGAAAATGGTCGTCGGAAGATTCAAAGAGCTGGTGAGAAAGTACGGTAAAGTAGGATTAGGAGTACATTTCTCCGTCTCCGCTGCCTCAATTTCCGGCCTTTACATCGCCATTAATAACAACATCGATGTTGAATCGATGCTAGAAAAAGTTGGCATGCCTAGCCTCGCCAAAGAGAAGGACAGCAAAAGCTCCAACCTGCCCTCAGAAAATCTCAAAACAACTGCCGGCATCGATTCAGGGTTTAGAGACCATCGAACAGTGGAGAAGGAGAGAAACCGAACGGCTGAGCTGGTAGCCTCGGGCGGCGGCGCTTTGGCATTGGCGGTGCTGATTAATAAGGCACTTTTTCCGGTTAGAGTCCCGATCACTTTAGCGCTTACACCTCCTGTAGCGAGGTTTCTTGCAAGATATAATATCATCAAGAACATTGTGTGATCGCGCCTAGTTTTCGGCGATTTTTGGTTTTCAAAGATACATTTAGTAGTTACAAGCTTAGCTCTGCTTGCCAACGTTTATCTTGAAATGATTTGGATTTGAAATAAAAGTAGAGGAAGAATAACTGGGATTTATGCATCCTTGCTTGATTGTGCACTTAGGACTTTAATCTTCCATCTTGCGTAGTGGTGCGATTGAGCTAAGTTTGGGAAAATTTTTGAACTCGCGTTCGATATACATATATTATATATGTTATAAACTCGAGGTCAAATTCTAGTAACTTGAAATTTTAAGCTTCGATTTGATTCAATAAAAACTCAAATTGTCAAAGAAGTTGCAAATAATTGCAAGCTCAAGCTCAAGCTCAAGCTCAAGCTCAAGCTCAAACTTAAATTTAAAAATAATAATATAATAAATATTTATTAACAAAATAAAAAATAATATTTAATTATATATTGACTCGCAAGATAACTAACGAACTTCAAACTTATATATAAACGGTTCAAGATCGATTTGAAATAAAATTTGAATTCGATTCAAATTGACTAAAATTAGGTCTATGTTTGGTTGTGAGTTTGGTCATTTTTTCAAAATATTTTGAAAAATGTGATGATTATTTGTTTGTGTTTTGAGAAAATAAATTGAGAAAAAATGGTTTGTTTATTTATATTTTGGGGAGACACAATGACTTTTTTGTTGGATTTATAGAGTGAAATAAATATTTTAAAATTATTTATATATGTGTATATATAGATTGTGTGAGTAGTAAAATGTATATATATTTGTAATGATGAAAGAATATGTGATGACTTGGGAATAGTCAGGAGTTTTTGGAAATAAATTGTGTATTTTAGAAAATGAAATTAGGGAATGTGATTGTTTGTTTGTTTATGAATTGGGAATTGAAAATTAGATTGGGAGAATGTAACCAAACAAGCCCTAGCTTTATGAACCTTGCATCCCTAATCTTGCACATACAAATTCATTCTCTATGAATTATATGCTTGTTTAGTGAACAATGTACAAGTTTCCTTATTAATACGTGTACGCCATGAGATACGATTTGAATTCGTATTTTATGCTAGAAGAATTTTTTTATAAAAATAATCTCTCCCATCACTTATAAATATTACAAGTTCATCCTCCTCTAATGGAGGTCAATCAAAAGAAATGCAAACATTTTGCCTTTTGGAGGTCAAAATATGTATTTTGAAGCAATTATGGAAAACGAGTAAAATGAAAATAAAATATCAAGAATTTTTACTAGCAACTCTTGAGGCCTATTTCGAGGTAATATATAACTCATTTAAAATGCCAACACATAATAACCAATCATTTGACAACGAATATCTATAAAACACCAAAAAGAAAGTAAAAGAGAACTACATTTAATTTCTGGTCCAACACTACTTGATCGACGAGATAATAGCTGCAATGAAGGAACAATCTGAATAGTACAACAACAAATTTCATCCATCCATCCTAGACAAAAAATATATGTTGCCCTGCTAATTAAGAGGGCAGCACAAGGACAAAACCCAAAATTCAAAAAAATAAAATCAAAAAATTTATAAAAAGAAATAAAGAGGAAGAAAAAAGGAACTCCTGCTTCCCGTCTCTCAGCTTATAAGATTTTACAATTGAATAGGTACAATCCTTGTAATTTGATCCACCAGATTTTTGTAGCCAAATTACGAGCATGAGAAAATGGTAATCATGCCCTAATTTAAAGCATGTTTTCTTTGAATTCCAACGCCTTCATGCGTAAACTAGAATTTCAATTCATACAATGATATCGATTATCGAAGGTTTGCTTCTTTAAAAAGTTATAATGCAAAGAATACCTTCAGATCAGTGCTATAACTGGGTTAAATTCAGATGCTCAAATTCCTTGCAGTTAGCTCCAACTTCCTTTAAAGCAGAGAAAAGTTTTGGCACGACTTTAGAAAGCATTAGCTTGAACCCAACTGAGTTTGAGTTAGTATCACTATCAGTGGTGGAAGCATCCTTTGTGAGTGAGCCGATGAGGTGTCCTTTCATATAAGCATCACATGCCTTGAGGATATAGTGACCACGCCTCCTGAAATGCTCAGAGACGAGCTCTTCAAAACCCTGCAAACAATTGCATGATGAAATTAGACCATGCTCAGAACAAGTTAGAAGGCCTAACATGGATGATTTAGAGGTAATGCCCCAGTTGTACCAACGATCAGTTAATAAAAGATGAGAAACTATAGGAAAATAGAAGAAGCAATAAATCATTGTATGCTGCAAGAGAAACTTCATTATCTATCTAACACAATTGAATAAATGTCAATTTGAGTTTTCCAGATACTTCTACTGATGATCGAACTAGTTAATCTCGATATACTATTTGGTTGGTGTTCAGAAAACTAGGCATAGAAAAAGAAAGAATTCATCTCCAAACTCATTTTCATTGAGGGGTCCATGGATATCTTACTTGTGTCAAACATAGCTAAAAACTCAAGCCTCCAAAAAAAAAGAAAACAGCTTGTAGATCTACAATCCCCATCAAAAAAGAAAAGTGAAAAGGCAAAAGGGGAGGGGGGGGGCGAGGAGCCATTAGAAGAAACTATAAGGTAATAAATTATCAATAAATAACTCAAATATTGGCACAAAGATCTCCTAAAAATCAACAAGATCTAGGCAAGTTAAAAAGTCAGATTTTGGTTTAATCACCTTTGGGGGCTTCCGCATCAGATACATCATTGTCTTACAGTTCAGTAAGAATGTATTCTCATTGTAGGACAATGAATTTTTCTCTCCTTCAGCTGTCCCAACTTGTTTATCATATCCAGCTTCATTAAAATATGGCTTGGAATTTAATACTAGCCCCTGAAGTGAAACCAGTACTTGAAGAATGCTTGAGGTTGAAGGATCCCAAACCTCATTTCCTCTACCTGTCCAGGTATTCAAAAGACTGAGACAAACCTTTCCTTCCTCGTATAAATTTGGATTTATTCGCCACCCTCCAGAGTGATAGTATGCTGACTGCAAACACAAAAAGATGGTTATTGGACTACCAAAGTAGACACCCAGTAAAGATAACTAAAAGATGTTAAGAGCTACATGGACAAATGGATATTAAAGATGCAAATAACTAATTTTCAAGCTTTTGACAAGGAATTACATAAAAATGAAGAAAAAAGTAGAAGAAATATAGAGGTTTTCTTACAGGAGGAACATCTGGATATTCAGGTGGAAGGTGAAAATCAAAGAAGAAAAGCCCATCCTGGTAAGGTGTTCCATAAGCTCCAACTATCACAGCCCTCAGAAGATCCATTCTGTCTTCATAGACGCGTACATATATACCCTCTGTTTAACAGTAACTTTTAAGGATAGCTTCCAATTTTCTCAACATGATAACAAAATTAACATTTCAAAGAATTAAGGGAAAAGGCAGGAGCATACCTGGCAGGTTCTTTTGAAGAATGTCCCAATCTTGTTGAACTTTCTTGAGCCACTTCCTGGTAGCATTATTCTGTAAAATTTGTACAATGGCTTAGTACTAAATTCCTCGCAGTTTGTCATGCATAATTTCTTTTTCTGAGGCTGCATTATCAATATGAGTAGGCACTACTAACCTGTCCCTGTGCACCAAGAAAGTAATGGTCAAAAGGATCTCTAACAATATCAAAGCCTTTGAATGCTGAAGTAAACGATTCATGTGGAGGAGCATCTGATTCCGGTGGTTTTAAATTACATAGAGTCTCGGCAATTTCTAACAAATCAGAGGCCTCAGCAACATCATGTTCCTCCCCCTCACAATTAGTAGTTCGTTTAGGAAGTTGACTCTCACTATCATTAGGTTTTTGAGAGCTGGATTCACCATCGGGATCACTATTTGAGGTCAATTCATCAAGTTGAAGATCATCTTCATTTTTAATATCCGAGTTTAATGGATCAGAATGCTTTTGTCCCCTTGAAAATATTCCAGAGGCGAGTCTGGTCATAAAACCAATTGCTGCCAAGGGAATTGAGAGAGCTCCATTCTTTCCAGAATTTTCCGCAACAATGTTGTTATCTTCAATCTCAGGCCTGATGTCACCAGCATCATCTGTCCCATGGTCCTAAACTCAAATATGAGCACACAATTAATCAAAGAAATCAGAGAAAATCTTCATAGAAACAGAAAGATCAATAACCATCCATTAAATCATATGCTTCAAGATTAACCTTCCAGTTGCTCACTGGTTGCAATTTGATGGGTTGCAGTTACTTCCGTTCAAAAAATAAAAAATAAAAAATTAGACATTTACTTCAGTAAGAATTTGCAGAAAGATATTCAGCAATAGAAGTTATATTATCAGTTACTTTCAGATCACATGCTAACTGAACTAAGCCTTGCCAAGTTTGCTTATGCACACTTGTCCCAGAGGCTGAGCTTGAGTCTTTCAGCTATCCAAAGAGATAATATACATCAAATCAAGCCATTCAAGCTCTCAGTATTAATATCGTAATCCCTTCTCAGCTAAGCAACTTTATGCTGCACAGCTTAGCAGGTAAGCAGCTTCACTGAAGCTCTTGGTTTGTTAAAATTTCAGGTTGTGGGAAATGAAGGTAATTTGTACAACTTATTGTTTTTTGGCACGCCCAAATCTAATAACTGTTTCACAAACTCACATAAAGAATCTCGAAGCACCTCAAAAGAAAGGATTTGAAACGATAATGACTTGATACTGGTGAAGATAGACAAATTAATCGAGGTCATCAAATGCATTGCTCTATTAGCGAATTTACCTCCGCAGCATTGTCAACACAATCCGTGTCATCTTCAACAGTTTCCCAGCTAGCTGCATCATCACTGGCATCACTACCAGCTACCAAGGACTCATCATCATCCCGACCAACAACATATATAGCTTGAGGACCAACCTAATATAACAAAAGAATTTTTCATCGAAAAGCATAGTTAACAAGAAGGGAAAGTAAATTATTATGAGAGAAACAGAGTTATTGTAAGAAAATAATATGACAATATTTCATCAGGCTTGCAGAAAAAGTACCGTGGATATCATCCCATCAGCCCATGTGACTTCTATGTCACCATCTTTGAGCCCTGTGATGTTCCCAACCCAAGATAGATCTGAAAACTCGGTAGACAAGTCATGAGCAGGTGCATCTTCTATATTCTCCCTTCCCTGATGCTTATCCTTTTTGTGTTTGGGTTCATCTGAACTAGTAAGTTTCATATTTCCAATAGAGTGCACAAAAGAATCCATTTTGGCTGGTAAAGAAATAGGTGACAGCCGAACAACTACGTCTCCATAACAATAATCATAGTCGGGATGCCCCTCTAGCTCATACACACTTACCACTTCCTCTTTATCAAATTCTCTAGGGTCCTCTACCCTTGAAAGGGGCTTCAACCACCTGACACATGCTGTCCGATCTTTTGCATTGACACTTTTTACAACGCCAACACGTCTAGTCTCAACAGCATCATCACAGTCAGCAGCCTTCTCCACCACATACTGTTCCGCAACAAATTCATGATCCCCAGGACTATCAATGGGAATTAAAGATGCAGTATCCAGGCCCCGTTTTATTGTGCTATCCTGCCAGGCAACATCAACTTTCGTCTTGGTATTGATTATTAAAAGTGCTCTTTCAAAATTTTCTACTTTCTTCCGGGCTTTCTTGTCCTTTCTGACAACCACTTTACGGATCTTTTTACGATGAAGAGGCCAAGTTTCATGTACAACTTCTTTTGCAGCTGGTGCAGAACTATTGCATAATCTTTCTGCAGATGAACTATTATTTGATGTTTCATCATTTTTACTCAATGAAGCCTCTGAATCATCTTCCATCGATTTATTATTCCCAGTTGATTCGTCCAAAGTGGCTACTTCTGCATCAGACTCATCACCTGTTTCAGCAGATTCAGGTTCGTCCTTCGCAGAATCATGAGAATCTGGTTTTGGTAGTCCCTTGTTCAAGTGTGTGCATGACGACTCTCGGGATGATGGAAGTAGGCACCAATCACCCAACTGCCAATTTGTATGTGCAAAACAAGACAATAGTTTTAAATTCTTAGGACTCTGCTCTTCAGCTGGAGTAGTAGCAGAGTCGGGCCCATATCCAGCAGAAGCAATCCAGTAAATGAACACTGATCCTACAGTAACTTTGGTCACTGTACCTTCCAGTCGGTTGGCTTTCCATAATCCAGATAGCCACCTAGAATTCTTGAAAACTGATGAAGAGGTTGCCTTCACACGTTGACCTGGATAATATGGAAAATGTCCATCTTCAAGGATGTTCTTGCCAACTGGTTTAAGATGTAATGGGTCAGCTTTCATCACTTTGCAGACAGAACCATCATCAAGCTGAACAGTCACATTATCAAAAACATCTTCAATTCTACCCAGCCAGGGGCCAAGGACGACATGATCGCCAACAGTGAAATCTCTAATGCGCCTCAAGTCTCTAGATGGTATATCATTTAAAACAGATCCATCATGTGTTAATAAATCAACATTAATATTGACATCAACCACAATACCTATTTGACCTGTTGGATCAGAAGCAGCAGCCACATAATCCCCATGTAAAAATCCTCTATCAACAACTTCCACGTCATTAGTATTTTCCGTTGTTTCAGACCCATCCATCCAAAGCACTCTAACTTGTTCAGCAGTAAGTGGACTGTGCTTGTAGTCATTATCGTCATTACTCTCAGCAGCATTCTCACCCAAACTTTTGCTGTTTTCCCCATCACCTTCATCATTAGAACCAGCCTCATCATCTTTTTCATCCTCATCCTCTTCCTCCTCATCATCTTCATCATCTGTCATGCTGCTATCAGAATCGGAATCACCAGAAACTTCAGTCACTATTCCAATCTTAGTGTTAGTTTTGCTTCTCACAACATCTTGCCTATAGATGTATGAGATGTTCTGTATATTCTTGAGAATCTCCCCTGGTTTATTTTCATAGTTTGGATCTATATTCGGTCCATATGATGAAGAATCACCTTGTTTTGAGTTGGCATTTACATTAGTAGTTGTAGGTTCATTAACATCCAAAACATCAGACTGCTGCCCAGATTCCATCTGGTAAACACAAAAGATGATATTTAGAAAGTCGTAAGATAAATAGATATTGACTTCCCCCCAGGTACATACTAACTACCCCATCTTTAATGAGTTTAGTAGAACAGTATCTTAGTCCATTGGACTGTACAGAACTTTTTTTGTCTCACGTCTCTAAAATACTTGACTTAAGGATCTTCTTTTTAAGATGGCATTTTATTTGTATTCTGAGCGTAATATTTGAGAAAGCAATTGTTTTTATACATGTCACTTCCTCTTGATCCATTTCCAAATTGGGAGATCCCGGTCATGGTTAAATACTTCCCACGTAAAAACAAAATGAGACCAAAATGCATGCAAAATTCAAACTTCATAAACCTAATGTGCATGTAGTTCCAAATAATCCTCCATAAATCATCAAAAGAATCATCTTAACTGCATCAGAATATGTCATGTTGGTAGCAGGGAACTGACAGTTGGATTTGGCTAAATCTGAACCAATTTTACATGTGTCCCCATTTCATAGCACAATACAATCTGCTAAAAGCAGCAGCACAAAAATTCTATCATCCACCAGACACCTACATTAAGAACAAAAAACTAACAAGCACCAAGGCATGCCACTCAAAGGCGGACCACGTAGCTCTATTGGAAAATAGAAAAGAGAAATATACATGTAATAGTGCAATAGATGTGCAAATATTTCTCATTCTTGGAGAAGTTGTTTTCTTAAATAGGGAGGTCGCACACCATCAATTGTTTTAACACATTTCCATATATAAAAGAATAAGCAATGAATATCTTCTTTTATAAGCTAAAAGTTGCAAAAACATGCATACAGTGAAACCTCCCCACCTAAATAGAGTTATTTATACCAAATATAGCGGCAACCTTATTGTTCCTGTTAAAATAAGTGCAAGGGTAATTATTTCGTAAGTACAACATACTCACCTTCTTTTTGAAGGCATTTTAAAATAATATATTTTTACAACTACAATGAAACAGAAAAACTGAATTCGATATCCAGCTCAGCGGAGCCACTTGTAGACCTTCAATTCACCAATAACTGAAAATCCTGAATGGGTTTATTTTGTTACAAAAACAACGAAACGGAAAAACCAAAATTAGATATCCACCTCAACAGAGCCACCTGTAGTCTGTAGATGAATCCACCAATAACTGAAAATCTCAAAAGGATTCTCAGGTAGCAGCATTTTGATACAAAGTTTTATTTTAGCTCCACCGCGTGAATTGAGTTCATTTCACTCAATTACACAGTCATCATATCAAATCCCACCATTTATGATTTAAACAGGACTTCCCTCAGAACATCTCATAATTGCAACCGATCATAGAAGCAATAAAACCAAACGCAATTACAGTTTAACATGACAATACCAGATATAAAAAGGAGCTAAGAGACACATGAATAAATCCCTAGACCAGCTCCAAACTCATCATCCATTCAAACTCGCTCCAGCTAAAGCGAAAGCTAACAAATAAAAATGTGCCAAAAACAAGATCAAATGAATTGTTCCTTACACAAATTCATTCGCCAATGACTCAAAAAGATAAATCGAGGATACATAAAGGTATTACAAAATTCGAGAACGCGAATATAAATTAAATCAATTAATTGCACATCAATTGGATTAATGAGGATTCAGGAGAAGAATGTTATCAAAATACCTTCGAAATCGAGCTCAAGGCGAAAATTGATTGATTGAAAATAGAAAAATGAGCGGCTCTCTGCGTTGATTCTTTGAATTGTTAAGAACAAACGTTCACATATATACCTTAGACAAAAAGGTTACGATGTTATATGCCAAGCTCAGCTTATAGGCTACAGCCGTGAACTCAGGGGCATTTTTGTCATTACGTGCCGTAGAAGTACTTTTGATGCGTGTTTGCCCTTAACTTTCCCTCGCGGTTTTCCCTTTTTTTTTTTTTTTTTTTTCCCTAAAATATTTATTTATTTATTTATTTTGTTTTTCAATTATTATATTATAGTTATTGTTCCTTTTCACATTTTGATTTTAGGTGAGAAATTATAATACGGTTCAGTGGCATTATCCTCACACATAAAAATGTGAAATTCAATACTCGAATCCCAATAAATTTTTAGTGAGCATTTGCATATATAAAAAAAGAATATAATCCTTATATAATAAATTGCCATAATGTTTAATTTATATTTTATACTTATTCAGACTGTAGCATTTATTTATTGCCAATTTTCAATATATAGTAAATTATTCAAATTTATTTGTACACAATATTAAAGCAAATCTATCAAACAACTTTCAAAATTGTGGATCCATATAATACTTGAAATTGCATAAGGTTTGCATTCAACTAAATTTAAATATGAAGAAGAGAATTCCTTTTAAAAAAGTTAATGACAATGACTTTTATAGTAATTAATTTTTCATTTTCCTTATTATTTTAAATAATATTGTCAATTTGTAATTTTCCATTAATTGATGTGACACAACGTAAATTTAATTTGAAAGATTAATCTAAATAAGTTATTATTTTTGTATATGTCAAGTTTATGTATTTTAAAACTTCTTATTTTGACCTTAGAATAAATGCTTTCTTAAGATCATGGGAAATGAATGGGCATAACTTTTATTTGATACTACAAATGTTAGGTAGTCAAGGATCAAGACATTCATTCCATCTAACCTATCACTTTCAACAATGGTTTTTAAAATTTTAAAAGCTCTATTATCAAGTTCTTTTAATAATTATCACTGTTTAATTGATTGAATAATATCATTCTATATTTATATGTATAACATTCAAAATTCAAATATGTAGAACTTATATATATGGAAAGAAATTAAAAATTATTTTTATTACTTCCATAATAAGTCAAGAACATTCTGAAATTTGAGAAGTAATTGTAAAATTTGTCTAGAAAATTATAAAAAAATTAAGACAGCGATTGCTTGTGGAAAAAAGTCCCGTGTCTCTATCTATGGAAAAAAAAAAAAAAAAGAGTGAGGATGTGTTTGATTGTGGGGCATTACCGTGTTTCAGAGACAGTGAGAACTTCCCCACCCACCCCCGGAACTTTCCCACTCTGCCTCACGCCCCTTAAAATGTTCTCAAGGTTTGTATTTGGTTGTTTTTAAGAAATTAATGCACGCCAAAATTAATGCCCCTCAAAATTAAAACACACTATATAATTATTTTTAAAAAATATATATACAAAATAACTGGTTCAAAATGAATTTGGCCACAAAATAAAATTTTAATTACTAATTTGTGGAAAATTAATTAATTACTAATTTGCAGAAAATTATTTTCAAAAAAATCGAAAATCAAAGCTATTTGGGTCTTACCAAATTAATTAACTCAATTAATTTTAAAATAGTTTTTTAATTTAGTAAATTTATAATTAATTTACACTTTTTAAAAATAATTAAATGCCAAACAAACCCATAACCCGTAAAATTATTAAATTTTACTAACTTTTTTTTTTGACGAAAATGTTTTTTTTTAAAAAAAATCATCATTTTTTTCCTCCACTGACAAATAATGTAAAATAATAACATATTTTATGCATTAATATGGGATAATACATAATATTTAACATGTTTTATGCATTAATTTGGGATTATACATAATATTTCAAAATATTCTCGAAATTGCTAAAAAAATAAAAAAAAATCCAACCATACCCGATTAATTAAAAAATTATAGAAATATTATTGGGAAAAAAATTATTTTTCTCCATACTGACTTCAAATTTACCAAGTTAATTCATGTTATATTGTTTAAAAAAATTAAGTTATATTCAATTTATTAAATTTATAAATTAATTTTATTTTAAAAAAAATTATAAATCCCAAACAAACCCACAAACCAAAAACTCACAAAACAATCTCATTTTTTCAAACATATCTCACAAACAATCTTATAATTATTCACAATCTCGCATCACATTAATCTATCAAATCACTATAATCATTACACTTTATCTCACAACTATTCACAACCTTATTTCTCATTTCTCATATCTCTCAAACATCAAAACAACTCCAAAATCCAAGGAACATGGAAAATGAGACATGATCTCACAAGCGGTCGCAGCCTAAGGCTTTGTTTGGTTATGTTTCCCCGGAACAATATTATTTTGGGGAAATATAACCAAACATATCTCTATTTTTCCTCCAAAATGTATATTCTTTAATACATACATACATATATTATATATATTTTATTATTATTCTAACATTAAAAAAATTATTCAATTTCATTTTTACCCCACAAATCCAACAAAAAAGTATTGATTTAACTGTTACAGTAAAAAATGTCTCCCCAAAACATAAACAAATATACCAAAAAATAACGTTCACATTCTTCAATAATTCATTCTTCCAAAACACATAATAAAATCAAACAAAAGACATAACCAAACACTACCTATATGATTAAAGGTTCACATTCCGAACCTCATATATACAAAGAGAAAATTGCACAGCATCCCCATGTGATATTTGGAATTGGTTAATAACCCTTGTGAAATAAAAGTTGGCAAAAAACCCCCTCTGTTTTCTAATACGTTGCACACTTGACCCAACAGCCTTCTTATTATTGTTTGATGTTTATTGAATAGTAAAATGACAAAATTACCCTTAAATAAAATTATTTTTTTATACATTTCAAATTAATTTAAAAAAGGTATATATTTCTATTTATACTTATATATAATATGTATACATATATAAGTCTATGCATAATAATTTTGAAAAAGTATATAATATAATTTTTACACTTATATAATATATCTACATGTATAAATTTATCTATAAAGATATTATATATTATTTATTTATACATGTCACATATGGATATAAATTTTCTTTAATTATTTTAAAATTAAATAATACATAATATTTTTAAAAATTAAATAATATATATGTTGTATATGACTATATATAATATATGTTACATATAATATATATTATATATATTATCATCACCCCCACCCGTCTTCCCCAATGTTGACGAGCAACCATGGTTGCCTTGTATAATGGCTAGGTTTGGCAAGATCTAGATCTGGCCAATAGCCGCTGCGGCCACTGGTCGCCTTATTTATTATTATTATTATTTTTTGCTCGCCGACAGCCGATGACGAGCTGCCGGAATGCTGGCAGCCATGGCTACCATGGCCATCAACTGCCAACTGCTGGCATCCATGCAAAACTGGCTGCCATGGCAACCGGTGGGGTGGGGTGGGATATATACATTTATATATATATATATATATTACATTAGATTATATATTATACATATATCTATTATATATTATATATATAAAATAATATATTACTTTTTTTTTTAAAGATATTATATGATTTAATTTGAACCGTTGATTTCTTTAAAAAAAAATCCAACAACTGATAAGTTAGGAGCATGATTGTCTTTTTACATATAAAAATACATGCCAAATCGCAGACACCCGCACGTGAATGACATTTTCCTTCCCAGGGGTGCTCATTTCATAATTTTAGAAAACAGAGAGGGTTTTTTGCCAATTTTTATTTCACAGGAGTTATCAACCAATTCCGAATATCATAGGGGCGCTGTGCAATTTACTCCATATACAAATATGGAGTGATATCATTTAATCAATTGATCACAGAAAAAGTGTCAATGAATTAAATTGTTTGATATTGAGAAATCGTTTCATCTAATTCTTTCCCACAAATAGTTCGACAAACCTCTTTGCCCGAGAAAGGCTTGCTAATTTCATTTCAATTATAAGTATTTTAATTTTAGACAGTACATTTTTTATTTTTTATAATAAATAAAATTTCCAACTCTGGATTACTAAAATTTAAATTACGTATGACCCAACTCTGCCCTCAATATTTGAGGGAACGTTATCACATGGGTTACCTAAAATTCTAAGTTTGATCATAGACAATTGTGGAGTTGCTCTCTTAAGTCTTAAAATGGAAAAAGGATAAAATGTGACGGATTCTTTAAGGGACTAGTTTTGCAAATTTTGTCTAGTATGGGACCAAACACGTGAACCCTCCTATTCTGTGTGGTTAAAAATGCAAGTTTATCTTCATAACTTCCCGACTTACCATCAATTATTAAAAAACGGACCGAACAGGCCGGTTCCAATGGGAACGATCAAGGTTTTGGTTCGATTTGATGTATAAAATCAGTTGCTTAAAAAATCGGTGTAAATCGATAAAAAATCGGTTCACCCGGTGAGCCCTTTAAAAAAAAAAACAGTTTTTATTTTAAAAATAAAAAAAAAAAAAATATTGTTTATTTATATTTGAAACTTTTATATTATTTGAATTGGCGTTTATTGTTTTTGTAAGTTGCAATGGATTCTATAAGGATATTTTCTAGTAAGTTTTTTTTCATGAGTTAATATTTTAAATTGATGTAAGGATATTATTATGGAGTAGAGTTTGGAGAAAGTTTCATAATATTAGACACTTTTTTTTTTCCTCTTTACATATATATTTATATTTTTTATATTTCTAATATACTTTTATAATATTAAATATAATTATAATGTCACACCGATTGAACTAGTGGTTAAATCGGTTGAACCAGTAACCAATAAGGACACCGATTCAATCACATTAAAGAATATGAGCTGAGGGAAACAATTGTTCGCCTCGCCGCGTTGGCCACCAAGTGTGCCACCGTCTCACATTTCTACATATGATTTAATCAGTTTTTATAATCGTTTTAATTTATAAACATAGAAATGCAAAATCATGAATATTTTTAGGTTTGAGTTCTTTGCAATTTGCAAAACAACCAGTAGAGGAAATTTACCGCAGCAGATGATCACATTGGATCCCCTATTCTATTCCATGTTTCATCTTTTATTCCAATGTACTATATATATACCAAGGGCTCATTTGCTTGAAATGATGTGATTAGGGTTGTTAACGAATCAAATATTTATCAAATAATTTAAAATTTGAATTCGAATAGCATATTCGAATTCGAAATTTAATGAATTTGAATTCGAATCTAGTATAATATTCGATATATAATCGAATTCAAATTGAATTCGATATTCGATAAAATATTCGAATATATTTTATTATATATATTGTTATATATTAATATTTTTATTTCTCAAAATTTAAATTTTTGATTATTTATAGTAATAAAGTCATTGAATATTATGTCAACTATTACATGTATTTGATATTTGCTTTTTTGATAAATCAAATAATTTTCATTTTGTGACCATAATAAAAACGTGAAAAATCAATAAATAATTCAAAATTTAAATAAAAAAATGAGTTAATCGAACATTTGAATCGAATCCGAATATATCGAATAGTTACTCGAATCGAATTCGATCCCAATTTAGGATTCGAGTTGATTTTGAATTCGAATACGAGTAAAATATATCGAATTGAATCCGAATCTTTAAATATTCGGTTCGGTTCGATTCGTTATCAGCCCTAGATGTGATTACAAGTGATATATAAGCAAATGATACATTTTAAGTCCATTAGGATAGAATATTTTAATTTTATGTCTGGTTGGTATGATTAATATATAAATAAATTAACATATAATATATAAATTTACTATTATATCCTTTATACTTTTTAATAAATTTTTCATAATTTCCTCATTCTTTCCCATTTTTAGGATCATGGTTTAATTAAAAATAAGATTAAAAATAGACTCTATTAAATCTTTGTAATTCTTATCACACATAATCAAACATTCCCCCCTTGATCCACTTTCCAAAAGCAACAATAAATAATGTAGGGCCTAAAATTTATCAAGAATTTTTATCAATTGAAACAAACATTAAAAGAAGCTTGGTTAGGTATGTACCACACCTAATCAAGCCAAGCAAACAAGGTTCAAGTGTATTTGATTCTCAATCAATTATTTTTACAAGGAAATATTTAACACACGTGGCACATATCTATTCAGTGAAATAGAGAATGAAACATAAATTGAAACAAAAGATTTAAACAGACAGACCTGATGCACTCAAGCTTTGATTTATTCATTCAAATTACAACTACAAAGCTTATTTCTCTTGCTCTTTAGAAAATACAGTTGCTACGACCGTAGAATACGGCAGCTAACCTCATATTCTGTTTTGGTGAAAACTGCTAGAGTTTTTAAGGATGTTCCATGTTGCCTATGTTGATGCAGTTTCAAACCCATTTCACGTTCCTGGTAGAAATATTACTTTCAGACTTTTGCTGTAAGTCCTTCGGATTCAGTTCAGCAAGCTTTCCGTTTTCTTTACTGTCGATTTTCTCTGAAACTATAGTTCAGCTTGCCAACCTTAATGTAGTATGTCACCTTATAGCAGGATTACAGTCAAAAGCTCTGTTCATGTTCCCTATTTTCCTCGTTATTATGTGGAATATCCCTGAGTTCAAATAAGTTTCCTACTAATATACTTGCCACCCACAACAGAGTCCCAGCTCAAAGGGCTACTCCTTTATTTGATGCCTGGGAACTTGTTGCTGAATTTGCTAGCAAGAAAATACTTCTACCCATAACAATGGAGTGCAACAATATAGGAAGAAGTAAGAGGGAAGTGAAGGAGGGGGCAGAAAAGAAAAAGAAAGCAGAGAGAAGCTGCACCAACCGAGAATGTATTTCAACAAAAATTAAATGTGCACAAATTTGCGGCTTAAAGAGTGTTCGACACAATTATGATTTCTTATAGAACTTGTAGTTTGGGTAATGAGTTCTTGGGATTTAAGCGAATCAAAGGGCAAGCATTTCTGCAGTTCAATCCAAAATAAGTAACCGACAAATACGTGGGGCTGAGACAGCTCATATGCCAAGGCAAAAAGCTACGGAAGTCCAGTGAGCCCCATCAGTCTGAAGAACATCCTTTGCAAGAAAATTTGATAATCATGATGCCAATATGTAAGAGAGAATACTTTAGCACGGACCATACCCTTATGCTCAGAATTCATCGTCATCCTCCTCAGCTATATGTTTTGCAAGCTCTTGCTCTTGCTGTTGTCTCTCTCTCCTCTTCTCTGCACTTTCCTTTTCCTTGTGGGAATTTGGTGGAAATCGAAGGGCACGCACTGCTTCATTGTGCATATTTAGACAAAAAGCAATCCTTGAGTTAAATGCAATCTGAGGCTCATTTGTTGAGTAAATATCCCCCGTCTCCTTTGATATCATCCATCCATTAGCATGGTCTAATGTGGCATCAATTGCACCGTCTCGAATTGCTTTGGATACAATACTTTCAGCATCGGCAATGGGGTTTGCAGAATCCAATCTCAACTTCTTTGCAACATCAGCAAGTGAGATCCTGGAGTATGAAATGCTAATGTTGCGCAAGCCGGTCCTGATCACATTGTGTCGTAGCCTGACAATCAAATTGTTGGTTCGATCAGAACTGAAAGTGCTGGTGAACTTCTCAGCCACTGTTTTGAACAGCTCCAAATCTCCAATTCGAACAGCCTGAAACACAAACAAAATATGTCAATACCAGATGATTTGGGTATATACTACGTGTTAAATTGCTTCGTGAAAAGCTCTACAGGCCCCAAGGCAAAATTCAGGATTTGCTCCGGAATAAGATAACTTCAATTCTAGAGAAGAACTGTTGTAGCCATTACTTATGAGAGAAGTACATCACTATCCAAAGATCCCAATATATTTTTACACTCCATAAGTTTCTCTGCATAATGTAGAATAATGTACAACAGTCACAGCATTTTTCTTAACAATCCTGCTAACAACATTTTCGCTCTGTGATAGGCAAACCAAAACAAAAATTTAAAACAGAAGGCCATATATTAAAATCAGACGCATGAGATAATTGTCGGATGGTTAGTGGAACTTTAATAGACTCATACTCACATTTGTAAGCTCAAAGTACGGCCTCAGAGCTTTTTCCATCCCTTTCTGCATAAAAACAGTTCTTTCTGGAATCTCTCCAAGCAGTAAGCGGACAATCACAGCCCACTTGTTGCATTGAATTCGAAAACCTAGAGCAGAAACGGGTGCTTTCCTGGCAGCTTGGAGGAGGGACTCTTTAGCATCAGTGTACTCTAGCTGAATCGTTCTGATTTTGCCAAGGTAAAAGAGGTACCGACAGAACTACAGAGGGCACAAGCAAGGTAAGAACAATCAGATCTTAAAGGCATAAAACTTCAACAGACAAAGTTAGGACTGAATTTACACATGGAAAATCCCTATAAAAAACCTCAGAGCAGTACAGTGGTACTTACTATTATTCCCTACAACAAGGATAGTCAATATTTTCCTTTTGAATGGCATCAAAGATAAAAAATAAAGCTGTTGCAGTATCATATTATCAGACTGATATTGGAATAGCTTATAATATGCTTTATATATATGCTTAGATGTGTCTTGGAACAGAGATCAGAACATCCTTTTCACCAGTAATCTCCAAGTATAGACATCCACAATGCTTGGTCAGTATTGTTCATCTTTTCAAGCTTATAACTGGAGTACTTACCTTATATTGTTGACATCTACAAATGCTTAGGACTTCTAAGTCTTTCAAAAGATGAAAAATGAAAAAGGAATCCATGCACAGACATGATGTTTGCAGTTTATGTTACAGTCTCCTCTTTGCATCAATGTTACTTATTCCATTTAATATTCTGGTCCAACTAATGATTATAGTTAATGGCAAACTAAATGATCTTAAACCAAACATGAAAACAGGCAGTCCCCAGCCCAATGTTGATAGATATAAAATTGTTCAGGCAGAACCATGAGATTTACCTGCTGATTTGAGTGAGCTTCAAAACGAGGAGCCTTTGATCTCAGTTTCTCTGCTTGATCATACAAGTTGTAATGGAGGTAATTCCGCAGCAGCAGATTTAAAAGAGTTTCCTACATTGCATCGTATTGTTGTCAATCATGAGAAAACCACTACCAATATAACAAACTAATAGCTTGTACAATTACAAACCTGCCCCAATTCATCATGGCGCAAAGTTGCAGTCCGGTGCAAAGCAAGTAGAGTGCTGGTTATAAATGATAGTTTATATCAGAATATGACATCATCACTTCACAACAAAATAAGAACTGAATAGGAAAAGATGAGTAACATAACATTCTGGGCTTCTGGCTGCTTTATTCTCTTCAACAAAGTTGATTCAGAAATTTCACTATCATGCAGCGCCCGAGGATTGATGCATCATAGATATTGCAAGCAATTCAAACTAGCAGAAACATATGCATACCCCCGTATTTCAGCAAGATCACCAGTAAGTTCATAGCTTAAAGAGTAGTAAAAGTAGAGCCTGGCCGCCAGGACATCAATAGTTCGCCTATTGAGGTTCTTTATACGTGCAATGCTAGCTGAAGAACAAGCCTTAGCCTAATAGTAATAGAGAATCATCAATTGTTTAACACACATTCTGAAATCACTTAATAATACAAGCCTTTGTGGTAATTTAATCATACAGCCATACCTCATTGTATCTCTTTCGATCAATCAAAAATATTAGAACAAGCAAATAGCAATAGATCTCAAGCTCTGGTAAAAAGTGCTTTGTCGGAGCTTGAGTAGCGGATGTAGCAGTATCCACTTCCATATCATGCTCATCCTCCTGCAAGCATAAGTGAATCTCATGAAAATGTTAATTTTGCAGAGTCCGAGACATTGGATCCCCTTCAACTTCCACTTCTACATCATCTTATTTGGTGGAATAGGAAGACCTCAGCATGGAATGCCAATTGCTAAACCATGCAATGTTTTTCCAGACAAAACTGAGAATCCAATTTAAATTCTACACAACTAGACTCAAAGGATGGAATAATGCAGGAAAAAAGCACCAGAAAAAGATACATTGTCTTTCTTTTATAACCTTGACGCTTAGTAGTTTTAGTAACACACCCAATATTGGATGCATAAAACAAAAACTAAATAGATACGGAATACGGAGATGAACTAAATAGCAGTTGTCAGAAATGGAAGCAAAACAAGTACAGTTGGTTGATATCATCATTTATCCACTTATTGATAATAAGCTGTTTTTACCCTGAAAATAAACAATCAATCGAAGAGACCATACAGAAAATTTCATAGATTGCTTTACATAGATAGAAATTCCCCAATCCCAATGCAGCAATCAGTGCAAAAATAATTTTTGCCACGAAAATTCAACAACTAGCTCAATAGTCAAACTTCTTACCTTAGGAACATACAAAGACAGGCGAGAATGCACCTCAGATCCAGGCACAAGTGCGAAATTGAGAAATGCAGAAAGTACGGAAGCATTTATCTTCTTCCTCAGCTGAATTGTCCACCGAATAGCCCTCACAATCCTCCGAACCTCCCGTGTGTAAGCCCCCGTCTCAATCAGTGCAGCTATGTCCTTCAAATCTAATATAAGCAATCAAAAAAGCAAAACATTCAAACCCCAAGATGCCAACTTTCCCACTCTAGGAAGCAGAAGAAAGTGAGATGGAATAGCAAATTACTCAGAAACTAACTTCTACAAAATGTTTTTCCATGCAAAGTATCAATTTTAAGCCAAAAACAAAAGGCATAACTCAATACTTCTACATGCCTCTCACAATTGCAATTATATAAGTAGTGGGATTTCCTTTGTGTTCCATTTAAAACCAGACCAAGTAAATAAACATTTTTCATAGAGTTTTCTTCAACAAAATCTATGGTCCAATTGTAGCATAATTCAATAAAAGCACAGATTTATTTGTAAACTAAACACTTACTCTGAAGCGTGGAGGGCGAAGTGGAAGAAAGTGAATTGGACGGGGCGGGCTGCTGCTCCTTCATTTCAACGTCTTGAGTCATTTTTGTCAAAACCTGAGAAATCAACGCAAATATGATCGACATATAAAACACAGAAATAAAAACCGGAAACTCCATTTCTTTCTTGTTCGCCCAGATTTACGAAGACTGATTAAACATTACCTGAAAATGAGTGAAATAATGATTCTTGAGATAAGATTTGATCTGAAAGGGATGGGAAAAGCTAGGGTTTCGATTACTTTCTTTGGCTGCAAGTCAGCAGACCAAAATGAATATTTCCAATAAAAATTTAAAAAAAAATATTGTATACAGATAAGAAAAAGGGGGAGATGAATCAAAACCTGAGATTCGATGATTTTTCTAACAATTTTTAAAGGAAAAACCCTAAAATTATAGGGCTTGTTTGGTTTGAGGGATCTTTTTCTCTCCACCAAGCCGTATAAAAGAGTAGACTCTGACTGACTGAACGCCCAAAGTTCTCGATCTCGGGACGAAGAAGTTAAGAACCTACGCGGGGCACTTTTGTCATTAAATTATGGTTTCTTATTCCGTATTCTATGGATTTTTATTTTCTAAAATTGATTTTAGATAAACTAATTTCACAAAAAAAAAAATATATATATATATACTATTGATAAAGTGTAAATTCCTTTATTGGTGTGTTTTCAAATATTTTCTTAAAATGCTCTCGTTTTTATTTTTTATTCACATAGCTATAGAATAACTTCCACCTTATTCCTATCTTATTACTACCACTTAGTTCAAAAATAATATATGAATATTAAACATATTTTTATTTTTTCACAATTTTTTTCTTTTCAAATTTTCTGCAATTTTGTTATCTTTTATTTATATTATTTTAATTTATTAATAGTTGCACACTCATCGAGAGTGCATCAACCACTAATAATAATAATAATATTAATAATAATAACTATGGCTATGTTTGGTTACATTTTGGGAGAATAATATTTTGTTTTCCCAAAATATAACCAAACATATAAAGAATTTCTCTTCAAAATGTCAAATTAAAATTTTCAAAATACACTTTTCTATCTTTTATTATTCTCAAATTTTTTTCATTTTCTAATGTATACATACATATTTTATATATCATACATATTTAATTATTATTATTCTAACAATAAAAAAATCACTCAATTTCATTTTCACCCCAAAAATTCAATAAAAATGCATTGATTTAACTGCTACAATAGAATTTGTCTTCTCCAAAAACATAAACAAACATACAAAATTCTCCAAAAATAATTTTTTTACTATTCCCAAAATGTAAACAAACATACATCACATCCACCAACATAAATTTCACATTCTCCAACCGCACTCCCAAAACTCATTATTCCAAAACATATAATCCAAAATGCATAATTTATATCCAAACATTACCTATGTGTTTGTATACAATTTTTCACAATAAATTCAGTCAATGTAGTCGAATTTTCAAAACTGATCTTATTCAATATCACATTAATCAAATAATAGATTATCAAGTTGCAAAATTATGCATTAAAGAAATAATTTATAGTAATTCTGAATATTCATGAACTAAATTGTTTGCATATGTGTGAAGAAAAATAGGAGCTTCAAGAGGGCTTTGTTAAACAAAAGTCCATTGAGTAATTAATGTATGATAGGTAAATAGGTCAATGAAGTGGTGTAAATGAGCTGAGTCGGTTTGCGAACTTCAATAGTCGAATTCGAGTTAGTTCGATTCAAGTTTGAATTTTCTTGAATTCGATTTCTATATTAAGCCGTTGGTATCTATATTCTAGACTACAAGTTGGTATATAATTTTATTTTATTTTTATTTTATTAATAAATACTTATTATATTAGTATTATTTTATTTTCAATTCAAGCTTACAGTTGTTTGAAGTTTACTTAAAAATTCAAATTTAATCGAATTGAGTTTGAATTTTTATCTAGTCGAACTCTAATTAAAAAATTTCATCCAAACTCGACTCTATTGTACTCCAAGTTGATCAGTAAATTCGGTAACTTTGAAAACCTTAATTCAAATTTAGTCAATAGGGGTTTTTTGACCAGGACCGATGCAATTCATATCCTTTATTGTGTCTCATTTTTAACTTTCTCATTTCATGTTATAAATAAATCTTAAAAATTATTCAACATTTCCTTTAAAAAAATGTTTGGGAATATTTGGTTATATTTTCCCAAAACAATTTTCCTTCCAAACATATCATTGTTTTCCCTCAAAAATTTCCATTTTTCAATATATATATATATATCATATATATTTTTTTACTATTCTAATAATAAAAAAATTACTCAATTTCATTTTCAGCCAAAAAATCCAACAAAAAAGTATTGATTTGACAGCTACAGTAAAAAATGTCTCTCCCAAAACATAAACAAATATACCAAAACTCAACTTTTACATTTTTCAATAATTCATTCTCCCAAAACATGTAATAAAAATAAAATCATACAGAAAAAATAACCAAACATTCCCTTTGTTTGTAGATTACATGTATTTGGTCCATCCTTAAAAGTGAAATACCCAGATTTGAGCTTTTCAACCACTGGACACCAACTGATATAAAAAGTCCAAGCACATGTTAGAATTTTCCAATCATTGGACCAATTCAAAGGGGACCTTACTAAATTTCTAGGCCATTTTACTTGACATTAACTCATTAAGCATCCATCAAATCTTAATTAAGATTGAAAAATGAATCAAATTACCCAAAATGTGACTCAAAACAATTGTGCAATCTGTAAAGTCATCAAGTACAAAGTGGTAAAACATTGCTTGAAATAAATTCAAAGCATTATATATCTATCAAGAAACAGTAAGTTTTCCACAATCAAAGCTAGCTTTCTTCAACATCATCCCACCAAACAACTTAGCCATCTTACTCCTTAGAAAATTCAGCACAACCCCATCACTCTGCTGCATCAAACCTACCATATATGATGTACTAATGAGATCAAAACTTCTCCATCTTCTTTCCCTTGCAAACTCCTCCATCCCTTTCTGGATTCTCTTTTCTTCATCATTCTCTTCTTTTCCCTTCAAGGCCTGGCCCAAAAGCCTGGCTAAAACGACGCTGTCTTCCAGGGCTGAACAGCCCCCTTGGCCCATATCTGGCGTCATTGGATGTAAGGCATCACCGGCTACACAAACGTTGTCTTTGCTTATGTTTCCCCAAATCAATTCCCACGGATATCTGAACCGTAATGGCGCATATACGATGTTTTTCAACTCAGTTTCTTCGAATACTGCCCTGATCTTATCAGAGGCTTTTCCTAGCTTGCTAAGTATGAATTGCTTCAACTTGGTTGGATCCTCTCCAATCTCTTCCTCTGCACCATTTTTATGAGATATAATCCAACTTAGTTATAACGCTAATATGATTTAACTTTAGATGGAACAGAATGTGCCTCTTAGGCCATTACCTTGGGGAGAAGGACTAAAGGTGGAAAACCAGTAAACTCCATAATCATCACAGGGGATGACACCATATCTAAATCCTTTTCCGATGAACTGCATGAACTTTGGCTCAAAACCATGGCCATCCTCATAATACACAAAGCCCCTAACTGCTGATCGCCCCACAAGAGACGGCTTCTTGAATCCTAGAAATTTCGCCACTACAGAGTTCACTCCATCGCATCCAATCAACACCTAATTACAGACAAGAGAGTTAAGTCTACAACAAGTATATCCAACACAAATTCTTTTTTTTCTTTCCTGCATTTACCTTAGCTTTTAGGACAGTTCCATCAGAAAGATGAATAGATTTGAAGCAGCCCACGCTTTCTATATGAACCACGTTGGAGGAATACCTGATGGTACCCTTTGGGAGTTCATTTTCAAGTGTTTCCAGCAGTAGCTTTCTATTTACACACCGGACATCATGATCATCCCTTCACATATATACAAACTCTTCTTAAGATAAAACAGTATATGCGTCACCACTTGAAAGATAAATCTATTGTGCTTCTAAAGTGTGAAACTCACTGCAAATCCACCGCTTTAAAAGGCAGTTCTGAAATGATAGCCCCAGAATTCACCGATATATTGGTGATGCTGCACAAAGAGATGGGTACTTTTGAATGATCAATGATGATTCAGAAATGTGCACAAAATCCTTACACCAGAAGTTATGAACACAAAAAATCCGAAGAAAACTCCCCATTTACCCACTAATCTTGTGGTGTTCTTCACGAAGTATGTTTCCTACGCCAAGAGCATCTAATGCCCTCCAAGCATTTGTCCAAATTCCAAGAGCAAATCCTGTAGTTCTCAGGCTTTCAGCTGACTCCAGAACTAAACTCCGTATTCCCAATCTATCATATGAAGAAAGATCATCAATCCCAAACAACCATAGACATAATTTAACAAAAGAGAATAGTCAAAAAAGCTTCTTCCCACCATGTATGCTTGACTTTTGATCTAGTAGAGTTGAAGGGTACCTGTGAAGTCCTAGAGATGTAGCCAGGCCAGCAATTCCAGCACCAACAATCACGATTTCTTCCACAGCTTCCATTCCCATTTTGAGCTTTACAGCTTTCTTGAGTATGAAGTTGACTCATGTAGTACAAGCACAACAGCATATAAATAGAAGATTAGGAGTTAGGACGAAACTGATGATGACAGCCAGTACGCATGCATATGCATCAATGTGGGCCCGCCCAACTGGTTATCAAAAGAAATATCTTCGCTGCTGGGGCCTTGTTTCTTTAAGTTAGTAGGGGCTGTTTGGTTTCATTTTCAAAGCTCATTTTTATATTTTTTACTATTTTAATTATAAAAGACGTAACTTTTTATACATTTTTATCTAATATTATTTTTATTTTTATTTTTAAAATATAATTTCTAATAACTTATATATCTTTTTTTTATTTCATTATTTATATCTCTCCACATACAATTTATTAAAATCAACATAATTATTATTTTTTCACATATTTATTTTTAATTTATTTCCACTAACTACTTTATAACATTTTGAATATGATGAAAATCAAAATAAAACCAAACACACCCTAAAATTTTTCCAACCCTTGAAGTATAAACAAACATATAATCACGTTCTTCAATATTACTATCCAAAATACACATAAAAAAGTTCAAAATATTCACTCAATTCATTTTCTGCTTATTTGGTCTAACACTCTCATTTTCTATCCTCCTTACCCAATTTATAAATACATCCTAGCAACTATTTTGCATGCAGTCCCTGTGCGGATAAAATATTTTTGAGTAATCATATTATTTATACATATTTTCAAATTCATTATAGTACAAATTGATATGTATCACAAAATCATATTTATAATTCACATAATTATGAAGATAGTATTTACTTAAAGGAAAAATTTTATAATTCATTACCAGATTAAGGAAAAAATTTAAAAGTAATCAAAATAGGTAAATAATAGAAATTTTTGAATAAATGGTGGTTATTTGTACATATAAATTTTATTGAATATTAAATAAGTAAATGGGCAATCTTGGTATATTAAAATTTGGTATCATAACTTTCATTTTAGACAAAAAAGTGTATTCTCTTTTATAATAGTATAGATACGTAAATAATTTTAAAATATTAATTTCATTTTACTAGCCCAACAAAAAAATTATTAATGTGACATTTTATCTCCTCCAAAAACACAACCAAACAAAAAAATTTCTTTCACAACATTCTTCGTTACCACCCAAAATACAAAGAAACAATAATCACATTCTTCAATTTCACTTCCCAAAATCTATTTTGACAAATTTTTTCAAAATATAAACAAACAAGCCATTAGCATTTTGACGTCAATGGTACAAGAAATATATAGATCAATTTTTTGTCCAATTTTCTGATTGGACAATACTAAATCCATATTTCTATATGAAAATCCAATAAACTCACATAAATAATGCAAGATATAATGTAAGATCATAAGCTCAATTTGAAAGAGTTATATGTGCTTTTCTAAATTAATTTTTGAGAAGTTCTAAGGGAGAGAAGTAAGACTATTAAGTTAATTGGCTACTTATAAATTAGAAGTCCATTAAATTTGAAAATAAACACTCTCAATGTCTGTCGTTACACTTGGGTCATATTTAATTCGAAATTTGAAAAAGAAAAAAAAATCTTACATATCCAATAAAAATAGTAATAGAATTAATGATATTATATTATTATTATTATCTTAATTTAATTTTTAGCATAAATTGAAAATAAAATCTAATTTTAAGATATTTTATCCAAGTCTTCAATGTACCAGTCCCAAGATAGGTTTGTTTAAGAATTCCCAAAAGGTTTACGCGTCGAAGTCTAAATATTTGAATACTATACCCAAATTTTAGGTTTAAAATTATAAATAAGTTTAAATTCACTGGAGCTTATTCAATAAAAACTTTACGATGCTTAAATTAGTAAAAGGTCTAAAGATCAATTATAAATAGATAAAAAGGAACAAGATAGTAGCAAACGAACCTTTTTATGCCAATTTTAATTGAATTATTTATTGAATGATGTTGAGGTGGTATTATACGGGTTATCTGAATTGAAGAATTAAATATCTCTATGTGTCCCCTTTAGACAATCAAGATGTAATGTGTTGGATTGAAATATTCCTCACTTACCCCCCACCCCACCCCCCAAAAAAATAAATAAATAAATAAAATACAAATCTCGTGAAGTGTTTTGAGATTGAATGTTGATCTCTCATGATGAAGGCATGTCAAAAACGAGTAGAGTTGCATATGTAAATTTACATAAATATACTAGTAACAATAACAAGATTGATCTCAAAAATCATATAACTGAAAAAACAATAAATAAATCTATTATCTTAAATTTAGACGTAAAATAATGGGCTAAAGTCGGTTGGGTTTAGGTGGGTTTATTAGTTATCGTTTAAAAATGAGTTTAAATGGGTCCAAAATTGGTTTTATGAAGGAAAAAAAAAACTAATAAAATAAGCATTTTAATTTGATAAATCATCTCATTACATTTTAAAATTATATATTGAAAAGGTGCAAAAAATATATCTTTTATTACTGTCAAAAAGACTTTTGGTATTGGACCTATTTTGAGCTTCATCCAACTCATTTTCAACATATATACCTAAACCCCTAATAAACCCAATCCATTTGTACCCTGACCACCTATTTATCATCAAAGGAAACCTTAATAAATTTCTAAGCCTTTTACTTGACATTAACTAATTAAGCATCCATCAAATCTTAATTAAGATTGAAAAATGAATCAAATTACCCAAAATGTGACTCAAAATAACTGTGCAATCTGTAATGTCATCAAGTACAAGAGTTGAGCATTGCTTGAGCTAAATTCAGAGCATTATATATCAATCAAGAAACACTAAGTTTTCCACAATCAAAGCTGGCTTTCTTCAACACCATCCCACCAAAGAACTTAGCCATCTTATTCCTTAGAAAACTCAGCACAACCCCATCACTCTGATGCAACAAACCTACCACATATGATGTACTAATGAGATCAAAATTTCTCCATCTTCTTTCCCTTGCAAACTCCTCCATCCCTTTCTGGATTCTCTTTTCTTCATCATTCTCTTCTTTCCCCTTTAGGGCCTCGGCCAAAAGCCGGGCTAAAACGATGCTGTCTTCCAGGGCTGAACAGCCCCCTTGGCCAATATCTGGTGTCATAGGATGTAAGGCATCACCGGCTACACAAATGTTGTCTTTGTTTATGTTTCCCCAAATCAATTCCCATGGATGTCTGAACCTTAATGGCGAGTATACCATGTTTTTCAACTCAGTTTCTTCGAACACTGCCCTGATCTTATCAGGGACTTTTCCAAGCTTGCTAAGTATGAATTGCTTCAACTTGGTTGGATCCTCTCCAATCTCTTCCTCTGCACCATTTTTTTGAGATATTATCCAACTTAGTTATAACGCTAATATGATTTAACTTTAGATGGAACAGAATGTGCCTGTTAGGCCATTACCTTGGGAAGAAGGACTAAAGTTGAAAAACCAGTAAACTCCATAATCATCACAGGGCATGACACCATATCTAACGCCCTTTCCGAAGAACTGCATGAACTTTGGCTCAAAACCATGGCCATCCTCATAATGCACAAAGCCCCTAACTGCTGATCGCCCCACAAAAGCCGGCTTCTTGAATCCTAGAAATTTCGCCACCACAGAGTTCACTCCATCACACCCAATCAGCACCTTATTAGAGACAGAGAGTCAAGACAACAGCAAGTATATTATATTCAACACGAATTCTTCTTAATTTTCTGCATTTACCTTGGCTTTTAGGACAGTTCCATCAGAAAGATGAATAGATTTGAAGCAACCCGCGATTTCTATATGAACCACCTTGGAGGAATACCTGACAGTACCCTTTGGGAGTTCACTTTCAAGTGTTTCCAGCAGTAGCTTTCTATTTACACACCGGACCTCCTGATCACCCCTTCACATATACACAAACTCTTCTTAGGAGAAAACATTATATGTGTTACTATTTGAAAGATAATCTATTGTGCATCTAAAGTGTGAAACTCACTGTGAATCCACGGCTGTAAAAGACAGTTCTGAAGTGATAGCCCCAGAATTCGCCGATATAATGACGATGCTGCATAAGGAAATGGGTATTTTCAATGATTAACGATGATTCAGAAGTTATGAAGACAAAAATGCAAAGAAAAATCCCCATTTACCCGCTAAGCTTGCGGTGTTTTTCACGAAGGATGTTCCCTATGCCAAGAGCATCTACAGCCTTCCAAGCATTAGTCCATGTTGCAAAAGCAAATCCTGTAGCTCTCAGGCTTTCAGCTGACTCCAAAACTAAACTCCTTATTCCCAATCTACTATACCAAGGAAGAACATCAATTCCAAACATTTATGCACATAAGTTCATTTTTTCTATTGATATTAGTAAGAGGTTGATAGGAGTAATCGTCCATCACAATCTGCATACTATATAAGATCAAAAATTTTGGCTTCGTCTGTTTGGTTTTTATTATTCCAAAAATAAAACACATCACTTTTTACACATTTTCATCCAAAATCATTTTCATTTTCAAAATATATTTTCCAATAATTTATATATCTTCTCTCAATAACATATATATCTTTTCTTTCTATTCCATTATTTTTATCTCTCTCTACCACCTACAACCTGTTGAATCATTACATTTCCAACATTTTATCCAAATATAAACTCATTTTCAACTCGTTTCCACCATCTAATTTTCACCAATTTGGAAATGCTTGAATTCTGATCTAGTTGATTTGAAGTTTTTGAAGAGGGTTTTGTTAAGGGTACCTGTGAAGTCCTAAAGATGTAGCCAGACCAGCAATTCCAGCACCAACAATCACTATATCTTCCCCAGCTTCCATTCCAATTCTGGGCTTCTATCTTTCTTGAATATCAAATTGCTTTATCACAAGAAGATGAGGATGAAGCTCATGACGACAGCCAGGACACATGCACATACATAAAATACAGGTCCAATTGGATATTAAAAGGAGTAAAGGACAATGCACAGATCTGTTTTTTGTCCAATTTCCCAATGAGAGAATATTATATATGAATTATGAGTGGAAAACTTTATGTTACGTTAGGAATTAGCTGTTTTGGCAATATTGTTGGGCTAATTGCATTTTGTCCATGTGAAAATGAAAAAGGACAAAAACAACCTTTTTTTATTTTTAAAAAGTATACACACTGCCTCCCCCTTACTTATTTACCATATTTAGTCCTAATTTTAATATATAAGAACTATATTATTCTTAGTTAGTTCATATATTTTTAATTTAACTTATTTATACTTTTTCATATATTCTCATATATTTTCTTTCATCTCCTTTACACAATTTTTCTTGTTTTTAGGTTTAAGAAATTATTTTTAATTTGTGTGTTTTTATTTTTTCAATTTATTTATTTTTTTGCCTTTTTATATATATATTTATGTATAAATATATAAATATAATATATTCATATATATATATAACATATTGATTATTATATCTATATAAATATATAATATTGATATAGGATAGCCCAAGGTACTCGGCCCAAAGACCACAGGTCCAAGGATGGAGCAATATGCCCACCTCATACACAGGATCACACGGATCGATTTGGCTCGCGGATAGGGCCGCTGATCAATAGTTCGACCACATCGCTCGTCCACCCTGTACATCGCACACCTATCCATCGTTAGGTTGACCAGTCACGTAACCATTTTTGCTGTATTAAATACCCTAACAGGTAGCATGCCTTTACATTAATGGCGCATGCCGCCCTACTACCACTCATGCTGCCACACTAGGAAGAAAGCGCGTGTACAGTGTCCTATTCTGTCCCCCAAAATCTGGAGAGGTAGCCACTTGAAATAGTACAAGGTGAAAGATAACCTAATGGCCCCCATGCAAGGACAAAGACCATTACTACATATCAAGGGCATCCCAAACAATTCCTCGCTGAAAGAAGGTTATAAATACCCTCACTCCAACTTCTCAAAAGTATGCCATTCTAAACACACAAAGCCCTCACTCTACTGCTCATTATATCTGGTTGATTCTACATTGGCGTCGGAGTGCCTAAACCGAGGGATTCTCGATTAGCTTGACGTTTGCTCATGATTGCAGGATTCAACCCAATTATATCCATATATCGACCCGAGAGATCGGATCAATCCAAAAATACTATCTGATCTAGCTATCAACTAATTTCACCCTCATCAAATATATTATATATAAAATATATAATATGTTTATGTATATTTTTATATTTATACATAGTATATATTATATATAAATATATAAGTCTATTATATATTATATTTATATAATAAAACCCATCCCCGGCGGCCCGCACCTCTTCCACACCTAACTCCATACCAGTTGTCCTGCCCTACGGCTCACACCCCACGGTGATGCCCCCAACACATTGTCCTGCAGCCCTGGTACACTCTCTGCAAGCCCCACACCCACCACACCTGGCCCGCTCCCACCAAGCCGCGCCGGTCGTCCGCGCGAACGGCTAGCCATGACCGCTGCGCGAAGGCGGACATGGCTGCTGTTTTTCCGATAGCCGCCGTTCGCGCGGCTGGTGGGTTATGTATAAATATGTATATATTTAAAAATATATATTTAATAAATATATATAAACATATTTATATATTTTATATTTTTTATGAATAGAATTAATATGAGCTGTTATTTTTTCAAAGCATTCAATTAGTTGATATTTAGAGGTAAAATTAACATTTAAGCTGCAAAAATCACAAAACCAACTCCACTTATCACGCGTGTATTATACAACAAGACGGAGTGGGGGTAATTTGCTACTTTTTCAAAAGCAGATGGGAAACTACATTATTATTAATTTTTTTTTTCTTTGTAGGAATTTTTTGCTCTTTTTTTTTTTTTTTTACAAGGGAATAAAACCTAATTTGCCTAATATTATTGATGTTGTATTATACAGGTCATCCTAATTGAAGGATTAGATATCTCCATGTGTTTCCTTTTGACAATCAAAATTTAATGTGTTGGATTGAATTATTCCTCACTTATAGAAAAAACAATACAAATCTCGTGAAGTGTTTTCAGGTTGAATGTTGGTCTCCCATGCTGAAGGCACGTCAAAAACAAGTAGAGCTGCATATGTAAATTTACATAAGTATTCTAGTAATAGTAACAAGACTGATCTCGAAAATCATAGCTGGAAAAACAATAAATAAATTTATTATCTTAAATTTAGACAACAAATAATGGGTTAAAGTGGGTTGGGTTTATTAGTTGTGGTTTAAAGATGGGTTTAAATAGGTCCAAAATTTATTTTATGAAGAAAAAAATTAATTAAATAAGTATTTAATTCGATACATCATTTCATTACATTGTAAAATTATATATTGAAAAAGTGTAAAAACTATATTTTTTATTACTATCAAAAAGGCTTTGTGGTACAAGATCCATTTTGAGCTCAACCCAACTCATTTTCAACATATCTTTCCAAACCCATAATAAACCCAACCCATTCGAAGCCCAGCCCATTTGTACCCAACCCACCTATTTATCATCCTTACATTAGGCCTTTTACTTGACATTAACTCATTAAGCGCGCATCAAAACTTAATTAAGATTGCAAAATGAATCAAATTACCCAAAATGTGACTCAAAACAATTGTGCAATCTGTAAAGTCATCAAGCACAAAGTAGTAAAACACTGCTTAAAATAAATTCAGAGCATTATATATCTATCAAGAAACAGTAAGCTTTCCACAATCAAACCTAGCTTTCTTCAGCAACATCCCAGCAAAGAACTTAGCCATCTTATCCCTTAGAAAATTCAGCACAACCCCATCACTCTGCTGCATCAAACCTACCACATATGATGTACTACTGAGATCAAAATTTCTCCATCTTCTCTCCCTCGCAAACTCCTCCAACCCTCTCTGGATTCTCTTTTCTTCATCATTCTCTTCTTTTCCCTTCAAGGCCTCGGCCAAAAGCCGGGCTAAAACGACACTGTCTTCCAGGGCTGAACAGGCCCCTTGGCCGATATCTGGTGTCATAGGATGGAAGGCATCACCAGCTACACAAACGTTGTCTTTGCTTATGTTTGCCCAAATCAATTCCCAAGGATGTCTAAATCTTAACGGCACACATACCATGTTTTTTAACTCAGTTTCTTCAAATACTGCCCTGATCTTATCAGAGACTTTTCCAAGTTTACTAAGTATGAATTGCTTCAACTTGGTTGGATCCTCTACAATCTCTTTCTCTGCAAGATATAATCCAACTTAGTGATGATGCAATGTGATGAACTTCAGATGAAACAGAATGTGCTCGTTAGGCCATTACCATGGGGAGAAGGACTAAAGGTGAAAAACCAGTAAACTCCATAATCATCACATGGAATGACACCATACCAAAAGCCCTTTCCGAAGAACTGCATGAACTTTGGCTCAAAACCATGGCCATCCTCATAATGCACTAAGCCCCTAACTTCTGATCGCCCCACAAAAGACGGCTTCTTGAATCCTAGAAATTTCGCCACCACAGAGTTCACTCCATCACTCCCAATCAGCACCTAATTATAGAAAGTGAGTCAAGACAACATCAAGTATATTCAACCCGAATTCTTTTTAATTTTCTACATTTTTTACCTTGGCTTTTAGGACAGTTCCATCAGAAAGATGAACAGACTTGAAGCAGCCGGCGGTTTCTATATGAACCACCTTAGAGGAATACCTGACAGTACCCTTTGGGAGTTCATTTTCAAGTGTTTCCAGCAATACCTTTCTATTTACACACCGGACGTCATGATCACCCCTACATATGTATTTATACAAACTCTTCGTAAGAGAAAACATTACATGTGTTACTATTTGAAAGATAAATCTATTCAGTATCTAAAGTGTGAAACTCACTGCGAATCCACAGCTGCAAAAGGCAGTTCTGAAGTGGTAGCCCCAGAATTCACCGATGTAGCAACGATGCTGCATAACGAGATGGGTTTTTTGAATGATTAACAAAGATTCAGAAATAAGAATATGCATAAAATCCTTACAGCACAAGTTATGGAGACAAAAATGCAAAGAAAAATCCCCATTTACCCGCTAAGCTTGTGGTGTTTTTCACGAAGGATGTTCCCTATTCCAAGAGCATCTACAGCCCTCCAAGCATTAGTCCATGTTGTAAACGCAAATCCTGTACTTCTCAGGCTTTCAGCTGACTCCAAAACTAAACTCCGTATTCCCAATCTATTATACCAAGGAAGAACAATAATCCCAAACATTTATGCACATAAATTCAATGTCTCTATTGACATTAGTAAGAGGGTTTGCTTGAATTTTGATCTAGTTGATCTGAAGTTTCTGAAGAGGGTTTTGTTGGGGGTACCTGTGAAGTCCTAAAGACGTAGCCAGACCAGCAATTCCAGCACCAACAATCACTATGTCTTCCACAGCTTCCATTCCAATTTTGAGCTTCAAGTTTGATTTATGTAGTAAAAGTAGAATAAGCTTACAGATAACAGTACAGGAAGATGAAGATTAAACTCATGACGACTGCCAGTGCGGATGCCCATACAATAATATAGGTCCAATTAGATATTTACAAGGACAACACATTGATCAGTATACATTTTTTAATTTTTCTAATAGCTCTATATATTTTCAAATTTTAGTAATAATTTTCCCAATATTTTTATGTATGTGTGTGTGTGTTTTTAAATTTTTGTGATAGTCTCTAGTTTATATGTATTTAAAATTCTAGTAATAATTTTTATTAATTTGTTACCTCTTTTAGTTTTGTAAAGTTCAAAGCGAAGTTTTAGGCTCATATTTACGATCAAATAATTTATAATTAGGTTAGGCTTATGCCCATTGGGGCATTTATAGGGCTTGTTTGCTTATAATGGTATGATTTGATACGATTGATAAATGTATAATTCATTATCTAGAAAGTATATTTTTATCATCTAATATTTTGTTTACTTGTTTGAATTATTAGTTTGGATATTCTAATTTTAATACAACTAGTTGTTTGGATGCTTAGAACTGTAACTTATGATAAATGTAAAATATCAAATCTATCCCTTATTTTTTTTAACAATTCAAATATTAGTTTAGATATATGTTGTGTATGTAGTTACTAAGTCTCTTTTTTTATTTTTTTCTCTCAATCGTTTATAATTTATTATTACCTAGAAAAGAGTTGATTTTTATTTTGAAAAAAAAAATAGCTTTCGAATTTTATTATAAAATCTTACAATTATTTCACAAATTAAACTATTTAAATTTGATATGCTTATGGAATAAGTTTCTAATTTGGCAAAAATATATTTATATTAAGTGCATATCTATACTTAAAATAATATTATTTATTTTTCAATTTATAGGAAAAAATTAAGTTATGAAATCTTATTATTATGGAAGAAATAATTTTTATATAAAAAAATTTATATTTCTTAGATTAAATTTTTTATAAAAATATCATAAAAATAAGTTTGATTATGGATATAGTTTAGTGTTTTCATACAAACTTAGTTATATAAATCAAGTTTTAGTGATACATATTGTTAATTAATCATATATAATAATGTACATATATATATAAATGGTGGTGCATAAAAATTATACAGGAATAATTTCGCCATCTAATATATTAATCTCAATACTTCTAATCCTATGATTATTAATCAAGCCAAGGAGGTGGGATACATAATTCCAACAATTTAGGATAAAATATTGGATTCTTTTATTAATCATAGACTTCAAATAAACCAACCAAACAATCAATGACACTGAATTACATATCTGTCTTACACAAACCTGACAAGCAAAGAAACCCTACTTTGTGTGTTTGAAAACATATTTGTTGATGAAAAATGATTTTTTAGCTAATTGTTTAGTTATTTGTATTGACAAAGATATGGTGAAAATTTTTAATATTGATTTGGTTATTAATGAATATTATGATATAAAAGAATGTTGTGCTCAACTTTAATAATACCTTGTATTTCAAATTCGTAAATTATAAAATTTGTATTTAAATTTTTATGTTTTATAATTTTTGCCCTCCCCATAGTTCTGCTATGTTTGGTATTATATGTTTTAGCAATATTATTGACAGATATTATTAAAATATCCTTCATATGATAGTTAATTTTTGGGGCATTATTTTGGACCATTCGATTATCAAATTTTAGTAATGAATGTGCCTGAATTAGATCACATGATCCATTCTTTGTCTGAAGACTGCAGGTGACTAATGCTGGGCTTCAAACAAGGCCCATAACTTGGCTAATCAACGGGTTACGGGCCTTTCGCCGTCCCACTTGAAAGGACCTCCGTTGGGTTTGAACCAAACACGACCTTTTCTTCATTGGATAGAGAAGTGCTAAGACTGTTTAGTTCATTGGCTACTTTCAAAGCCCATTGGATTCAATGACAGGCAACCCTCCCCATGGGACTATAAATGGATCGGATTCTAATTTAAATTCGATTCGAATTTTATAATTTTTATTCAATTAAAATATTCAATAAATCATATTTGATTATAAATATTCGTATTTAAAATTTAATATTTTTTATTAAATTAATTCTCTTATATATAATATTAATAAAAAATTTAAAATAAAATCTATATATTATATTAACATAATATCTATATTAACGTCTATATTATAATATTAATATTGAGTTTTTAACCTAAAAAATAAGAAGGATACTGATAAAAATGTGAAATACAATAATGTATAATAGTTCATTTATGCATTAATACAATGTAAAATATGAGTTTAGTATTCAAATATTTAACTTTTGGACTAATATATAATAAAAAACCGTTATAAATCAAATATGATGTAAATTTACTTTGTAAATATAATATTTTTGTACAATCCAAAACTCGGGGGGGGGGGGGGGATATTAAATCGGGTTGGATTTTTTTTATCGAATTTTGAATGCTCATCAGATTTGAAGATGATATTAACTAATAAAAATTATATATGATATCGGGTTAGATTTGGATATGAATTGTGATAATTGAATTTGGATTCGAATATGACTGATTCAATCACTTGTTGACAGCCCTACCTCCCCCTCCATGTCTCTCGTTTAACTTGGGTCGTATTTAAGATGGAAATTGGAAAAATATATATCTTATATGCATATTCAATAAACAAAGTAATTTAGAATTAATGGTATTATGTTATTATCTTAATTTAACTCTTAACATAAATTGAAAATAAAATCTTGTTTTAAGATATTTGATCCAACCTTTTGATGTATAGGTACCATGGTCAATTGGTCAGTAAGTTAACAATTCCCTATAGGTTAACAAACGAAGTCTAAGTATCTGAATATTGTACTTGATCCATAGGATTGGAACCATAAAACAAATTTAAGCTCGTTGGAGTTCATCCAACTAACATTCTCATATGTCATCAAGTGTTGAGCACTGCTTGAGATAAATTTTAGAGCATTATATATAAATATATCTCAAGAAACAGTAAGCTTTCCACAATCAAACCTGGCTTTCTTCAATAGCATCCCAGCAAAGAACTTAGCCATCTTATCCCTTAGAAAATTCAGCACAACCCCATCACTCTGCTGCACCAAACCTACCACATATGATGTACTAATGAGATCAAAAGCTCTCCATCTTCTTTCCCCTGCAAACTCCTCCAACCCTTTCTGAATTCTCTTTTCTTCATCATTCTCTTCTTTTCCCTTCAAGGCCTCGGCCAAAAGCCGGGCTAAAACGACGCTGTCTTCCAGGGCTGAACAGGCCCCTTGGCCGATATCTGGTGTCATAGGATGTAAGGCATCACCAGCTACACAAACATTGTCTTTGCTTATGTTTCCCCAGATCAATTCCCAAGGATGTCTAAATCTTAACTGCGCACATACCATGTTTTTTAACTCGGTTTCTTCAAATACTGCCCTGATCTTATCAGAGACTTTTCCAAGTTTACTAAGTATGAATTGCTTCAACTTGGTTGGATCCTCAACAATCTCTCTCTCTGCAAGATATAATCCAACTTAGTTACAACTCTTATTTGATTAACTTTAGATGGAACAGAATGTGCCCGTTAGGCCATTACCTTGGGGAGGAGGACTAAAGGTGAAAAACCAGTAAACTCCATAATCATCACATGGCATGACACCATATCTAACGCCCTTTCCGAAGAACTGCATGAACTTTGGCTCAAAACCATGGGCATCCTCATAATGCACAAAGCCCCTAACTGCTGATCGCCCCACAAAAGCCGGCTTCTTGAATCCCAGAAATTTCGCCACCACAGAGTTCACTCCATCACTCCCAATCAGCACCTAATTATAGACAGAGAATCAAGACTACAGCAAGTATATCCAACATGAATTCTTTTTAATTTTCTGCATTTACCTTGGCTTTTAGGACAGTTCCATCAGAAAGATGAATAGATTTGAAGAAGCCGGCGGTTTCTATATGAACCACCTTGGAGGAATACCTGATGGTATCCTTTGGGAGTTCATTTTCAATTGTTTCCAGCAGTACCTTTCTATTTACACACCGGACGTCATGATCACCCCTACATATATATTTATACAAACTCTTCGTAAGAGAAAACATTACATGTGTTACTATTTGAAAGATAAATCTATTCAGCATCTATAGTGTGAAACCCACTGTGAATCCACGGCTGTAAAAGGCTGTTCTGAAGTGGTAGCCCCAGAATTCACCGATACAGTGGCGATGCTGCACAAAGAGATGGATACTTTGAATGATTATTGATGATTCAGAAATAAGAATATGTATAAAATCCTTACAACACAAGTTATGAAGACAAAAATGCAAAGAAAAATCCCATTTACCCACTAAGCTTGTGGTGTTTTTCACGAAGGATGTTCCCTATGCCAAGAGCATCTACAGCCTTCCAAGCATTAGTCCATGTTGTAAAAGCAAATCCTGTAGTTCTCAGGCTTTCGGCTGACTCCAAAACTAAACTCCGTATTCCCAACCTATGATACCAAGGAAGAACATCAATCCCAAACATTTATGCACATGAATTCATTGTTTCTATTGATATCAGTAAAAGGGTTTGCTTGAACTTTGATCTAGTTGATCTGAAGTTTCTGAAGAGGGTTTTGTTGAGGGTACCTGTGAAGTCCTAAAGATGTAGCCAGGCCAGCAATTCCAGCGCCGATAATCACTATATCTTCCACAGCTTCCATTCCAATTTTGAGCTTCTATCCTTCTTGAACATCATGTTTATTTATATAGTAAAAGTAGAATAAGCACACAGACACCAGTACAAGAAGATGAGGATGAAACTCATGACGACAGCCAGTGCGCATATGCATCCATCATATGGGCCAAACTGCGTATTAAAAGAAATTATCTTGGCTGCTGAATTCATAACTCAGCATCTTACAAGAAATATATATACATATCAGTTGGTTGTTAATGCCATATTAGATGATATCATGGATTTGTCTTATTTTGGTTCGATTATTGCAGATTGTAAGGCTCTTTTACAAGGGCTAATCAATTGTAGAATTGTTTTCGTTAAACATTCAGTGAATCAAGCGACTTATTGTCTTGTTAGGGCATCTGTTTCTTTCTCTGAACCTATTGTGTTGTGTGGAAGGAGGATTTTCCTGCATGTTTGACTAATGTAATTTCATTGGATTTGCAATGAATTTATATTTTTTGTAAAAAAAACAAAAATTGTATACACACACACATCAATTTTTTGTCCAATTTCCTAATCAGATAATACTAAAATCCTTAAATCGCGCATACTTCTATGTGGGTAGAGAACATTTACGCCATATTTAGTATTATTTGCTTTGATAATAGTACCGACGTAATATTATCAAAACATCCTTCATTTCATAGTTAAATTTTAACGCGGAATCTGTGTTATGTCATTTTGAAGCATTGAGTTATCAAATTCTGAATAAGAAATGTATCAAAGTATCAATATAAATACATTCGTAATATAATTTTGTAGGTACGCAATATTAATTTCCTTACTCCTATCTTTACTTTATATATATATATATATATATATATCTTTATAGATGTGAGCATTGGAGGGTTTTTCCTCAAAATCTCCCAGCTATTTTTCTTTTCATCTTCTTTTGCGTATCCGATTCAAAAATTTGTCTTTGATTAAAAAGAATCTCATGAATTCACATAAATAACTCATAATATAATGTAGGATTATTAAATATTAACTCAATTTGCAAAGCTAAAGGGGCTGCAGCTGGTAGCAAGATTCATTCTTTATCTTAATGTAACCATAACTGGGCTTCTAACGAGGTCTACAACTGGGCTAATTACCGGGCCCTTTTGACATGCCACTTGAAAGGGCCTCCATGGGGTTGGAACAAAATACGAACTTTTCTACATTGGATTTTCGAAAAGTTCTAAGGGAGAGAAACAAGGGTTATGTTTAGTAGTGAATAAGGCCATTCTCTCAGGGCTTATTTGCTTGGACATCTAGAATTATGAGGGATTAATACACTAATGATATATAAATTAGAAATTGTATTCAAAATTATGTAATTTATTATTTGTTTGGATTTTTGAAATTAGTGATATTCCATACTTAATATTGTCTAATGTTTGATTGGCAAGATTGTTTAATGTGATTACACTTTGTAATGTCCAAAATGTCTTAACATCTAAGAAGGTAAAATTCCAAAATTTGGTAAAAGGTGTTGATGATAGGGTTTTTATGAGGGTAATAATATCATTTTCATTCTTTATCAGATCAAATTTGAAAGGATGAAAAATGGATCAAGCCAATATGGCTTGATTCATAAACCAACCTGGCCCATGATACCATGTCAGGTCATAAAGGTATCATGGGCTATAAAAATGTGAAATAAACAAGAGATAAAGCTTAAAAATAAATCTATCAAGCTTTATCAATTGAAGCAAACAAGCCCCAAAATATTTTGGGAAAATGAATTTTGGGTAGTGGAGTTGGAGAATGTGATGGTTGTTTATATGTATTTTGGGAGAATGAATTGGGATATTATGTTTTGTTTGTTCGTATTTTGGGGAGGGATAATATGTCACATCAAAAACTTTTTTATTGAATTTGTGGGGTAAAATGAGTATTTTAAAATTATTTATACATGTGTATATATAGATTATGTAAGTGGTATTATGTGTATGTATTTGTAATGATAAAAGAATATATGGTGCCTTGGGAATGGCGTGGAGTTGGAAATAAAATGGATTTTTTGGGAATAAATTGTGTATTTTGGATAATAGAGTTGGGGAATGTGATTGTTTATTTATTTATAAATTGAAAGTTGAAAAATAAACTGAGAGAATGTAACCAAACAAAGCCCAAGACTTATGAGTTCATTGGCTAGTTTTAAATTAGAAGTCCATTAGGTTTGAAAATTAACACTTTCCATGTCTTTCATTTGACTTGAGTAACATGTAAGATGAGAATTGAGAAAATAAAATATCTTATATATTCAATAAACACGGAAATTTAGAATTAATGATATCACTTATCTTAATTTAATTTTTTAGCATAAATTGAAAATAAAATCTTATTATAAGAGATTTGATGCAAGCGTTCAATGTACAGGTCCAAGGTCAGTTTCTTTAACAATTCCCAAAAGATTAATGACTCGAAGTCCAAATATTTGAATATTGTACCCAAATTCTAAGTTTCAAGCCATAAATAAACTTAATCTCATTAAGTTTACCCAACAAAAATCTTCTCATGATTAAATTAGTAAAAGTCTAAAAATCAATTGCAAGTAGATAAAAAGTAATGAGATGGTAGCAAAAGGAACTTATTTTTGCCAACTGTGATTGACTTATTTACTGAATGGTATTGAACTAGTATTGTACAGGTCATCCTAGTTGGAGGACTGAGATATCTCCATGTGTCCTTTTTGAACAGTTTTTTGTTTTTTCGTTTTTATTTATACACACGCACATTAGGAGTCTATTAAGCCTTGAACTCCTGACCTCCCACGTTATGTAGGAGACTTATGTCAGTCAACCACATACCACTCGGCATCCCTTTTGAACGGTGGAGATGCAAGTTTCAGGTTGGATTATGCCTGACTTGTAAAAAATAAAAAAATGATACAAATTTTGAGGAGTGTTTTGAGGTTGAATGCTGGACACCCATGCTAAAAGAATTGCAATAAACATGATGCTATTGTTAGATCAAGGCAAGTCAAAAATGAGTAAAGCTGCATGTGTAAGTTTACATAATCATCCTATTGATAGTAATAAAAATAATCTAAAAAATAATATTATTATTGAACAAAATAATAAATATATATGTCATCTTAAGTGTAGATGTCAAATAATGTTTCAACTTATAATTAAAATAATAAAAACTAAAATTCATTTTATTATTTTTTATTATTTGGTTCAACCCAGTGAGGAAGATCATGAAGATGGTTAGAGCAGCAAATATGACCTATTGATTTCTTGAAGGACCCACATTTAGATTCATCGTTGATTTTTATGCCATTTTCACAAATAAATTACATGGGAAGAGGCAGAAACAAAGAAAGAAAAAGGATTCATTGTACAGTTTGTCTTCCCTTTCTCATCAGATATGCCATTGAAGCCCCACCTACAGCTAGCTAGCCCTCTTCTAGTTTAAGTACTTTGAATATTTCTTGGACTTCCTCGCATAATCCTCCCCTACAAAAGTACTTCCAAAAACTGCAAGTCTGCACTAAAATGTGATACCATACATCATCTCCAAAACTACTATTATATATTCATATAGGGCTTTGGGACCAATATTGTGTGGATGGTATGTTTTGGAGACAATAGTCAATACTAATAATTGAACTTTGGTTCTTTCGGGAATTAATTTAGAGATTTTATATTTTGTGTATACGGGAAAATATAAATTATTCATATAGATGATATCTGGCGTTATTCATAAAGGCACGGATTCAGAATCGAAAATGTGGGAGGATAAAAATTAAAAAACATAAAAATTTAAATATAAATTATATAATTTATGAATTCAAAATACATGTCGTCAAGCACGACGCTCTTTCATATCATAATATTCAGGAATGGACCAATCAATGTCAAACTTTTTAACAATATTTTTTTCAATATAATTAACTAAAAAATCAGTTAAAAATCATCTTTCATCTCATTTTTAAAGTTTATTTTTTATAAATATATTCACAAACAAATGAAATAAAAGTGTCCTAGTGGGCCTAAGCTAACCTAATTGTAAATTATTTGATTGTAAATATGGGTCTAAAATTTTACTTTAAATTTTACAAAACTAAAATAGGTAAAGAATTAATAAAAGTTATTCTAAATATATGTCAACTATAAATTATTACAAAAATAAGAAAAATATTGAAAGATTATTACTAAAGTTTAAAAATATATAGAAATATTAGAAAATTTTAAAAAAGTACACAAAATGATGGGGTGGGGGGGGAGGGGAATAGCCCCCTCTTACCCACCCAGCCCTCTCTGAATCCGTCACTGTCATCGTACAAACCACAAATACAATATCTTAACACAATTAAGCTTATTCGTTTGGAGATGAATTTGGTCATCATTGGAATCATACGAGGAAAACGGTCATATACCTTCCAAAACCCCTCAACTGTGATAATATTTAATCTTATCCCACAGCAATGAGGCAAGAGGTACGAAACTCTGATATAAGACACATCTTTTTTACACTTACTCATATTCTTTCAGGATATACATAGATATTTGTAGGGATTGGTAAATTGTAGCTATCAAGTGCAAAGAACTGGGAGGAGGGTGATTTGACCAGAAACGTCAATTTTATTGCATTATCAATGGTCAATTATATGACATATATAATAATAGATAGAAGAAAGATCAACCCAACTTTAGACTTGGGCAACAAATATATATAAACTTGAATTCTTTGCAATTTTCCCCTAATTTATGTAAGATGAACCCGCATTAATTTGTCCTTTCTTACTTGATCCCTAAGAAATTGCATATGAGTTTAACTCATGCAAATCATTCTTGGGAAGGCTTTAACCAACTTTAGCCTTTCTTCTCCGCTAATTACCTTTCTCCCACCTAACATTTTAGTCGCCATTTTCAACTTTTCAAACACTTTATCCAACATTTTTCGTAGATGAAAGTATTTTTTTATAAATCCTTCAATTATTTGGCCCTTAATTTATGTTGGGGCTCTCGCCGAGCTCAATTGTGCGGGCTTGTGATCCAAGCGGAGGAAATGTAGGGGCCGAAGCAACTATGATAACACCAATTCTAGCCTTAGATCGAAGACGGGTTTGAGACTGCGAGAGTACTCAAATCAGATTGGGGATGATCCCCCGTCAATAAAAAAAAAAAAAAAATTATGTTGGGCTCCACGTTATTGAATGGAGCACAGTAAGTGAGACTAAATGCATTGTTTTCATTGAAGACAAGACTTTTCATAGATATATATATATATGTGTGTATGTATGTATGTGTGTATGTATGTATGTATATGTTCAGGTAGAAGAACATTATCCTTGTGAGTCGATTTCGAGCTGGTGGTTAAGATAAGGCAACCTCAAACATGATCGGTCGTGCGTTTTGTTTTTGTCATATAATCATTTTCATTGCCAAATTCTAAATATATTAGGGTCCCATCCTTTGAGCTTTTTTCTCCAAGAATTAATTTCTCGATGTGCCCCCTTAAGGTTCCCTTCATCAACCATTTGCTCATAATAATAATCATGTATTTGACTCGATGAATTCTTGAGTGATCTTGATAGATAATTTACTTTTATTCAACGTAAATTGTAAAAGTATTTAAATCGTGTCTAATATTTTTATGTGAATTTTAGTAGGTTTTGACTTTTGATATTATTTAATTTGTCATATATTGAATGGGTTGAGATTTTGAAACAATTTATAAAGTATAAATAATCACCTCCCCCGGCCCCGCCCCCCATCCCTATAAAATGTGTACTGTGTGATAGTACATCGATACAATTAGTCTACACGTCTTATATATAATAAATTTGGTCATAATCATTGGCACTGTACATAAAAATGATTGTCATGTACATCTTCCCAAATCCTCAATGTGAGAGTCATGATGATGGTGAGAGTTGAGAATTTTGGAACAAATTATAGATTATTCAATTTTTCTCATCTTCTGAGAAGTGTAAAATCAACCTTCGCCAAATATACACAAGAATAAATAAAATCACTCACTCTTTATATATATATATATATATATTGATCGGATAATACGTTGACGTAATTGAACTTTCATATTTGACGATGAATTTGATTATTATCAAATATTTGACAAGAAATTTTAAGTAATTTCACTTTCAAAACAAAAATGTTGCGTACTTTTTGCACCTTTAATAAAATATTATGATGAAAATCTGCATCAACTAGATTTGATTTCATGGACAAAATAATATTCTAATTCATGGAAGATAAGAATGGACGTATCGATGTAAGGGGAGGAGGTCTTGGGCCGCGTTTGGTTCTTGTCTCTAAAACTATTTTCATGTTTTATAATAGAAAATGCAAAAATACATTGGTTTGGCGCATTTTCTCAAACTAGTTTACGAATGTGTTTTCAAATGTTTTCAAACTCAATCCCCTTCTTCCAGAAGACGCGTTTGCTTATTAGCTTTGTTTTAATGGGATGGCGTGTTTAAGAATTAAGATTACGTGATGAAATTTATAATATTGAATATTCTGACTTAATTAATGTGATTACAAAATCATTAATTTTCTACCACACATATATAATCATGATAGCTATGGGAAGAATCTCCAAGATTTTTTCATGTCTGACTAATTCTTTTGAACTTATCCTATGTATCAAAATATATATATATATATAATTTATTTTGAAATTTAAAAATCATATTCTTAAAATATTTTACAATTAAAATAAGCATAATATGAAAGTATATCAAATATTTATTCCATTTCCATGCTAACTCTACATTAATTAAATCTTGCATTTCTTTTACTCTAATTTTGTATCTTCACATTTTTTGTTTCTTTTTTCCAATTAGATTCATTGATTCAAGCATAATATAAATATATTACCAATCGAAGGGTAACTATGTTTTAATATAATAACATGTTAAAAGAGTGTTTTTTTCCCCTCATTTTTTGGGCATATTTAGTTGGGGTTGGAAATAAGTTTTAAAATTTCTTCAATTTATTTTATTTCTAGTAAATAATTTTTTTATTATGTGTTTTAATACCACAATCAATGTGCTTATTTATTTTGATTCATTTTATATTTATAGCCTCTCAATCATTTTATTTAACAGAATTTTGACCATTTATTTTATAATTATTGGGCCTAATTGTAATTAGATTTATGGTGTCTTTATGATGTTTTTAGTGGTCTATTAATCATTTTTAATAGTTAAATTCTAGACTTATATATAAAGGGACCATAATCTTTCTTTGGCACATAGAGTTGTGAGTTTTAAAGTATTTTATTTTATAACCCCTACAAGATTTGTTATTTTTTGGCAGCGTAACTATAGATCGGTTCCTAGTCTCCTCGTGATCATGCACATTGAATGAGACACCATTGAAAGTTAATAAAATTTTATCTTAAAATCATGATCAGCTGCTAATACCCGTTCGAAGGGAGGCAATCATGACTTTAATATAGCGACAAGTATCGTGACTCTTCATTAATCCATCTCCAATTTTCTCATTTTTATATGATATAATTGATTATTTTTTATGCATTTTAATTTTACATATTTATATTTATAATAATCATTAAATTTGATCTCTATACTTTAACATAAATCACGCAACATCCACATCAATCGTTACTTGAAAAAAGAAGGAAAAGAAAAGAAAAGGTAGAAAATATGATCCACGTTGAGCTTGAGATGGCAAATGAAGGTACAAGGACATATAGAAATTACGTCACTACATTTCACTGATTTTCAAATCGTCCTTTATTGAAAATACAAAATACAAATAAATTCATTGGATCTGAACTCTCATTAGGTTGACTAAAGACTACGACTGATTATGAAATTTGATTTGATTATGATTTTCATTGCAGTATATTAAATTATATCTTGTTGAAAGTGTTACATAAATCCTATCATCCCAAGGTCTCATCAGGAAAATTTATCCAATTTCATAGACCAAAAAATAGACTTACATGTTTTCGGTACGAATCAAACAGTAATTTATAGATCGATCAAAATTTGTATTATCTTGTATAATTTGATGGATATTTAGGGTTCAAATAAAGTAAATAAAGTAAAATCGTCCTTAGCTTATAGTCCAAGTGGCATATAATTTCGCTATTAATTGGGAGGTCTTATATTCGATCTGTAATGAGCACATTGTGCATTTTATGTGCTTTGTATTTAGTTTATACTTTGTTGAAATGATAATATTTCGTTATTTGTAATTCTCTCTCAAAGAAAAAAAAAAATGAAAAAAAAGGGGGGGAAAAAAAAGAAAAGGATAAATCCACCATCTTATGGTTATGTTCATGTATATATGTATGTGTGTATATCTATGATATGGCTATGATTCGAATTTAGGGATCTATTCGAGAATTGTATGTATGCTCTAATTGTTATTTAATGGTGGTACTTATAATATTAGACGGTGGTCATTTAGTTCACTAATATAAGTCTCATACATATAGTGCTAGGTTAGGGTTCGAATTGAACCTACCAAACATTTGATGTGCATCATATAAAAATTTAAGAAATTCTCTAATTCGATAAGCTTTTATGAAACTTTGTCGAGTGATGTTTGACCCATCAATATCAATTTCACACATAAAATATAATATTATGAGTAAGAATTTAGCGAACACTCAACGTGTGTGTATATTAATTAAAAAATAATAATAATATTAAGATTTAGGTATTCAGCTATTGTGCATGAGGATCTTGATTCTCTCAATTCATGAATTTTTTTTCATCATGATTTTTTCTTCTTTTTTGGTTATATAATTATTTCTAGGGTACGTGACGACAATTTGAGACATTTAAATTGTGATGAATGTGTGGCTTTAAAAAGGTAAAAATAGTAAAAAGCTAGACAATGTGTTTTTATCAATTTGGGCAATTTTTTTGAGGAATTTATCTTTTAATTATATATACATATATAATATGAGATTGAATAAATACGATGCTGATGGATTACCATAAAATTTATTACTTCAAATATATGATCCTTTTATATTGCGTTCCCATCTATTTACATATCTTTTCATTCCTCGCATTAATTTCTGTTAAGACATCGTTTATGTTCGATTTTAGTCTTGTCCTAGAAATGGTGTTTATTCTGACCAATTTGTTAAAATAAATTCATTTATTGGTGACGAACATATTGAGAAATGATAGATGTTGATATGACATGATAACCAAAAGTTTGCTACTTATTATTTTTTAAATTGAATTTATAATTGGCATATGTATTTATCTTAGCAAAGATTTTCTTAAGATTAGGACAAAGAAGCCTTGAAATGACATTCATATATAAATGACGGTATTGGTAATAAAGTGTTATATGATATATTTACATCAGATCGATATGGTATAGTAGTCATTTAGATCTATAAGATAATCAAGTAACACCTTATAAATATTGGTAATAAAGTGTGACGTGATGTATTTATATCAGATCGATACGATATAATAGTCATTTATATCCACAAGAAAATCAAATATCACCTTATAATATTGAACATTCCATTATATAAGAATATTTTATAAGTGTATTATCATAGTCGATGGTCGATATCACCTTAGTTCTACTTTAGGAGAGAGTGCTGATTGCGAGAAACCTGATCTCTATAGTGGAAATATGGGGCGGATTTGGCAGATCCCAAACCCACATTGCCTACTTCTATTTGGACCCGAAATTCGCTCCGCCCCCACCCTCTCTTTTAAACTCGCCCTGCCTCGTCCCCGTCCCGCTTCACTTTAAACTCCTAACTCGGCAAGTTCAACCCGCAAAACCCGTTTTTCTTTTTTTATTAAAATATATGAATTTGCAACTCATATATTTTTAAAATTGATTAAAATAAACAAACACAAAGAACATGTATAAAAATTTAGAATTAAATATACAATAAATTTCTAATACTATTTTCTTAAATTTAAAATAAAATAATCATAGTAATTAATTTTAATATAATCTCCATCATTTTTTATAGTGATTGAATGAAGTATCATTTATTTGATGAAATATATACTATTACATATCTTGATTTTTTTATATTATATATATCATATATTTATTATACGGGGCGTGTTGTGGGTTCGGGTCTGGTTTATTTAAACTCATAACCTACTCTGAACCCGATCGAATTCATGAAATTAGGACGTGTAACTTACCTCGAAACTAATTTATTTGACTCTTAATCTATCCCATTCGGGGCGGGGACCCAGTCCACCAGACCCGTTGTCGTGCCTAAGTGGGAAAGAATGGTTACGAGACAGTGATAATTGTCTTTTAAAAGTCTAATCATTTCGAAAGTGAAACTAAAAAGAGAAAAGCACAATCAAAATTCTATTTAATTCGTAATTTTATAAGTAAATATATATATATATATATAAGTATGGTATAAATCAAATTCAGAATCAAATATTGAAATCTGACTAATTCAATTATCTATCTTAGAAAAGAACTGCATCACTTTGCTTAAACACAACTAAGAACCAACTTTTCTTACATTTTGCATCATAGGTACCCTCAAATAATTTAGTACTCAAAAGTGTAGACATCATTGACATTTAGTGCGTCCTTAACTTTATTCATAAATAATAATTATAATCTAAGTATTTATATTAGAGCTATTTTGACATTAACTTAGTAAATTATTGGTCCTACTAATTAATCTTGACAAAAGTTTATTTCAATAAATTTCTTAATTAAAGAGTACTTTTTTACTTTTGTTATTATTTTGTACTTTGATGTTAGAAAGTTTACTTCATATACTAATTACGTGCACGAAAATTGTTTCAATTTTTCATAATAGATTACTCTATTTTGGATGAAACGCTCTTAAAATTAATAATGACTGTTGGAATTTTGAGAACTAGTAAAAGTAGGGGCTAAGGTAAAGTACCTATATAGTTCTTTAATCAATTTATTGTGCTTCTTTTATTTCAATTTATGTTAATGAAAGATTTGTAACAACAAATTCCATCTCATATGAGTTTTTCATAAGTAATGATTTAAATATTAAGACTCTAAAAACTATGGCAATGTTTAGATATGAATTATATATTTTGGGAGTGGAGTTGGGAAATGTGATGCATATTTGTTTATATTATAAGAATAGTTAAAAAGTTATTTTAGAGAATTTTGGTATGCTTGTTTATGTTTTGGGTGGAGATAAAATTTACTGTAGCCATCAAATCAATATTTTTTTGTTGGATTTTGAGAGTGTAAATGAATTTCAGTAATATTTTTTGTTATAATAATAATAATAATAATAAATATTGTGATATGTAAATATATGTGTATTTAAATGCGTGGTGTTTTTGAGTTTTTGCCACTTTAAGTGCAAGGGTAATCTAGGCATTTGGATAGTTAGTTTGGGAGAAAATCACAGTGCATGTTTGGTTACGTCTACCAGAACAATGAACAAATTTATTTTGGAAGAATGTAATCAAACATAGCCTATATATTTAAATTACATTAATATTATTTCATTTAAATGTCTATCTTAAAATCTTTCCTTTTAGTCCCTCATCGCTGAGCCCAATTACGCGAACCATGATCCTAGTAGGGGCGACATGGGGCCAAAGTAACCTCGATTGCATCAATCATAACACTAAATTGGAAGTGGATTCGAGCCTTGGGGTACTCAAATCAGATTAAAACTGATCTCCTACCAAATAAAAAAGAAAATTTATTTAGTCCCTCAATTTTAAGGTTTTTTTTTTTAAAGTGTATTTTGGCAAAAAGAAAAGTCGAAGGAGCAAAGTGGGAGATAGAGCAAGTTCATTGAGAAAGCATTGATGGAAGCGCAAACGTCCAAATGTAATTAAAGGTCGGCTGAGTTCAAAAATGTCCAAACACAAAAAGCTCACCATGAGCTGGTTGGCGTACCGTTGATGTTTAGGCCCCCTCTTAATTTTTACCTCCTTTTTAGTTTTCTTTTTATTTCATTCAAAAAGTCACTCGGCTACTTCCTTTTAATGGGCAATTAATATTATTTTTTCCTTTTTCTTTTTGTGTGTGTAAAAAGAATATGAAAATTAATTTAATTCAATAGGGTAATTTATTATTTATTTATACGTTGTCTGATTTTATTATTAATCACCTATATGATGCTGTTCAGAAGTAGAGTAAGGTCTTTTCCGAAAAATAGCATACAGGAATGCATGCAAACACATGCTCTCCTCAAGAGTTATTCTACCTTGAGAAATTTTGCAAATGATTTCTTATATCCTATTTCTCTCTGAGATTTGGTATTTATAAATTTTGATTTTGATGGACTTAGACCTACTAGGTTTTTCTGCCATTTTTATGAGCTCAACTCGTCTTTTAGATTATGTGACTCATTTACTTAGTTAATTAATGTTAGAATTGATTCGTTATTTTAGTTAAATTATCAAAATATCCTTAAGTCTAATTTTAATCACATTAGCATGCAATAAAATTTGAGATTGCTATATATTTTATTAACGTTTTACTAATCTCAAGGTACACTATTATGCCTTTTGAGGTTCGTGCAAAATTACTAAAAGGACAACATACATGAAGGAGGTTAATTACTAAAAGGGCCTTCTTATACATTACCGATGTCTAAAAATTAGACACAATTAATGTTATGTTTGGAATAAGGTGTCGAGTGGCTTGTAACCAGTGGCATAATTTTTTTCATAAGTTCGAGTTCGAATATATTTTTTATGTGCGTATGTATGAATAGAAAAAAATATTTAGAATAAAGTTTTATAATAAACAAAAAAAAGTGCTAAATGATTCCCGCCACCCCCCCCCCCCCCCCCATATTTGAGCTTGAAGAAAAAGTAGCTTTTATTGGAATATAACTAGGAAATGCTTTTATTTAATTTATTTGGTACAATTTATGTTTTTTATTTAGATCGAATTTTGATTCAATCTGCAACTTGCCGTAGCTTCAATTTATACGAGCACCATTCTATTATTAGAATTATATCGATTTTATACAACTCAATATTTATTTATCTCATTATAAATAATTATTTTAAAGTACTCACTCTTATAAATATTTAAGCAAAATAATTTTTATTACTTTAACTATTTATCTTATCTTTCGATGATCACTTTAATTTAAGTATTAGAATTTTTTTTTAAAAGGATCATATAACAAATTTGATATGTGTTCATATGATCATTTTACACTTCTAATCTCATCAAGAGGATCAAGTTCGAAGTGTACTCGACCTAAACTCAAAACTCAAGTAATCTCATTCATAGCCATATCAAATTCAAAATATATATAAACACTTATTTTGTTCAATAAAAACAATAATTTAATATCACTTTTTTTTCATTAAAGTCATATAACAATTTTTTTTTATTGCAACTAAATCTTTAAATACACACATGAGATATGGTAATTAGAAGTACTAATTTTAAATAACTACCAACGTTTTTTTTCATTTTTAATTTCAATAATTGTATTTATATCAAGTACATCTAATTATAATTAATTATTTTTATAAAAAAAATGTTTAATACATATTTTATATATTTATAAAATAAAATAGAAAATTTAAACTAGTCCAAATTCTTACATTACTCTCACATGCCTCAACAATTAAGATTGACATGCGGAGCTTTACCTGGGGTTCACCCACGTTCCGTGCAATTGGGAGCTGCGATGCCGCCACGTGCAGCATGAAATGGACCGATTAATATCTGCAAAACCCTGTTTCACAAAAACAATGTGCTACCTATGTTAACAAAAACAAAAAATGGCACTAACATTTTGGCCTATTAGAACTAATATCTAGCTAAAAAAAAAAAAAGAAGAAATATTTAGTTCATTAAAATTTAACACGCAAATTATTGGAAAATTCTTACATTCATTTGAATATAAACTTTGAGAGATGAGAATCATATCATGACAAAAATATAATTAAAATGTAATTTGATAAAAAATATTATTAAAAATGTGCAACTTATACTGTAAATTGAATACACTCATAAAGACTGTTGTGAATATGAATTTTGGTCAAAAAATTATTATTCAAAACCTATAAATACCTCCAAAATTGTTTGAAGAAATATACCAAATCACTTTCTTATTCGAGGAGTTTTTAAAAATAAAATGCATTTTTTAATTAAAAATTCACTAAACTTAAGTTCAGCACAAAATCATGAGGAGTTTACTATTTCAAAAATAAAACACATATCTTTTTATACATTTTCACTCGACAGCATTTTCATTTTTATTTTCAAAACACATTTTTCAATAACATATATATCTTCTATTTTTATTTCATTATTCATATATCTCTCCACCTACAACCTACTAAAATCAATATAATAATTAGTTTTTTAACAATCTAATCAAATATAAACTTATTTTCAACTAATTCTCGCTAATTATTTTTCAATATTTTTAAACTAATAGCAATGAAAATTAAAAATGAAAATAAAACCAAACGGCCCTAAATGATTTGAGCCGATTTTCTAACTATTTATTTTTTTATTAGATTGATATTCAACTTATCATAGTTTTAACGATGCAATGCAACACTTCTATATTTAAAAAAATAAAAAATAATCCTAATCTCAAGAAGAAACAAAAAAAAAAAACACTATGTAACGATAAATGATACTACATTTTCATGAATTTGCACATTCTTAAATTATTATTTTTAGAGTCTTTAGCATTTAATAATAAATTAACAATTGGGTGTTTCCTATATTAATGGATTAATAAATTGTTCCACAAAATTTATCAAAAAGATGGTCTAAATAAAAATTTTGGTATCCACGTGTCATAAAGTAAGGGCTCGTAGCATGAAAAATCCATGCAAATGCTGATCACTCTGTTTTTATCCAACTTCATTGACTCTTTTATTTATGTGTATTTCCATTTCATAAAATTAAAAATAAAAATAAAAATATATACATATATATATATGTTATATTGTCCTTTTACTCCTCATCTCTTTGAGCGAACTTTTTAGTTTTTCTCTCTCTAGAATTTCTCTATCTGGAAGTGAGCGTGGAGCCCAAAACTGGTCCTCTGCTTTGCTGGCTTGAAGCTCTCCATTGTTGGTTTTTAATGGGGTTTGTCTGCTGAGGGATACCAGAGTTTCAGTTGCCCCAATCAAACACACCATAATAGTAATAGTAATACCACTTTCTGTCTATCTCTCTACTGGTTTCTTTCTCTCTCTTTATCCATTGATAATTCTTGTTTTTTTTTTTTTTTTTTTTTTCACTCTGATTTTTCTTTTGTGTTTTATCTCCCTAGTTTTTTTTCTTCTTCAAGTACTTCACCATCATTTCTTCGTGATATTGTCCACGCAGAAGGGTGGAGGGCTAAGAGCAAAAATAACCCACTTCAAAGTTTATTTGTTTCTTTTTCCTCAAAGTTGTATTTGATTTGTTGGATCCATAGATCTAAACCTCGTTCACCTTCAGATCTTTCTTCTCCCCAATCAACTCTGAAGGTAAAGTCTGTAGGGTATTCCACATCACCCATTTCGCTGTGTGTTGCTTTTTATTTGGAAATTTGTAGTGTTGAATAGCTTTTGCTGCTGGAGGGTTTCGAGATTTTAGGGATTTTTTTCTTTTTTTGGTATATTTGTTTTATTTATTTCATTTCTATTTTTTGGGGTTGGACTTGGACCTTCTGGAATTTGAACTGCCGATCAAACAGTATTCCGAAGTAAAAGTTAATTTTGACCACTCTGGTTCAAAGCCTTCCCACACCCATTTTTCCTCGTTGTTGAATTTTCTTGATTCTTTTGGGGCAGTTGTGCTCATGGGTTTTCGGGTCATGGTCACTGGTCAGAGATCTATTTCACATTGGAAGTCCTTGTTTCTCATCTGTGTTATAGCAATTATTTGCTGACTTGAGATATATATAGTTTGCGTATGCTGACTTGAGTTATATAGTTTGCCTATGCCTCCATTGCCTTTTCGTTTTGCAAGATTATTGTTGTTCAAATTCTAATTAAGCTGGTTTTTGATATTGTTGCTAGGATTCTAGTGCTATAAATTAAAGCTTTGTTGAGGAGGAATTGATATACAATTACACGTTGAGTTTAATTTATGCGGAATTTACCCCGTGTGCTCATTAGATGTGGATTATTTGGAGGGTGGTTTGGATGAGATGAGGGATGTTATCGGGGTTAATGAAGTTTTTGAGGGCCTGTTTTCGGCCTAGGGCAGATCGATTTGTTCACACAGGTTCGGATGTCAGTGGTCGTCAGGATGGGCTTTTATGGTATAAGGACTCAGGTCAACATTTCAATGGAGAGTTTTCAATGGCTGTAGTACAGGCAAATAATTTGTTGGAGGATCAGAGCCAACTTGAATCTGGTTGTTTGAGCACAAGTGATTCAGGACCATACGGCACTTTTGTGGGGGTTTATGATGGACATGGAGGTCCTGAGACCTCTCGGTACATCAATGAACACCTCTTCCAACATCTAAAAAGTAAGTGCAGTGAAGTTTTTAGAAGTTTGAGTTGCTATTAACTTCTGTTAGTTTAACTGATTTGTCTGGGGGGGAAAAAGGGCTTGGTTGATTCTGATGTTAAAACTAATTTATGGTGTGTGTGTAATTGTCTGAATATCAATGCTTACATCTGTGAAGCAAATATAAATGTTTCTTGTAGCATTTAATTTGAGATAGGCCAAGTGATAGTTGCAAAGGATGACCATGGGAACTGATCCCTATGCAACTTATCGTGCTTGTTTATAAAACTTCTTATGGTTCTCAAAGTTGTTAGTTGAACTCTTATTTCTCAATTGAGCAGGGATCACAGCAGAGCATCAATCTATGTCTGTGGAGGTCATCCGTAAGGCCTTTCAAGCCACTGAAGATGGATTTTTCTCAGTTGTCAGCGGACAATGGCCCGTGCAACCTCAGATTGCAGCAGTTGGCTCTTGCTGCCTTGTTGGGATCATCTGCAGTGGCACTCTTTATGTGGCCAACCTTGGTGATTCCCGGGCTGTTTTAGGAAGGCTTGTCAAGGCTACTGGAGATGTACTTGCTATGCAGCTCTCAGCAGAGCATAATGCGAGTTTTGAGGCTGTGAGACAGGAGCTGCAGTCTCTGCACCCTGATGACCCACAGATTGTAGTTCTAAGGCATAATGTATGGCGGGTGAAGGGTCTTATACAGGTTGGTTTATCATTTCTTCAGCAACCATTGGGATGATTTCTTTTTGCTCAAGACTTTCTGAGTGCTTCATTTTTGTCCAGCTGCACCATTAGTTGCAGCGTTGTTACTTTAAGTTTAATAAACTGTCTTTAGGGATCAATGCTAACTTATGTTCACATAAGTTGAGAAAATCTGAAAATATGACTTGCCTACTTCAACATTTTTTTTGTTAAAAAAAGGTCCTTACCGAAACTTTTATTTTGTCAGTCTGACACTGCTTGTTGCCATATTTAAGGGCTGATGCTGTGGTGCGGTGGTTGATTCTCAACATCAATGGACTGAACATGAAAATTAGGCTTTTAATTTTCTATCCTCCACTGACAGTATCTCCATATGTAGTTCTATATAAAAGAAATTTAGTCAAAACTACATTGTTTGATGTTCCATCATCATATTGTCCTGGAGAAGAATTCAACCACACTGAATTTTAAGAAAAACGATCCTAGTAGAACAATTGCTTTGATTTCCTTTCTGGTAGAACTATTTATTGTCCCTTTCTAGGTTGATTTACGATTCGAAGCCCTAGAAAGATTACACGCCCGTTTGGTTTTATTCTCAACCCCCATTTTCTCATTTTATGCCATTCAAAATTGAGAAACATCAACTTATTCCCCCTTTTACTTGATGTTATTTTTATTTTTATTTTGAAAACACATTCCTTGATAATCTATATATCTTATCTCTTTATTTCGCTATTACTATTTGTCTATACCCACAACCTGCTAAACCCTTTATAATCATTATTTTTTAAATAACCTTTCCAAATATAAACTCATTTTCACTAATCACTTTTTCAAATAATAAGAATGATAGAAATGAAAAATGAGGAGAATGAAAATAATACCAAACGGGCTCTAAGTTGTTAAAACTCTGATTGACGCTATTAGATTATCAATCTAAATTTGTTTGTTCTAGGCGGCATGAACTTTGTGAGTTTGACTTTTGACCTTTGCGCCATTGATGCCTCCGTAGGCTATTGAACAAAACTATTGCCATATCATGTCACATTTTTCTAAGCATTGCTTATGTGTTTCTAATCTGATTTTTGGAGCTCTGAATGGACAGCATCACTACAGAATCTCCCAGCAACATAATTAACATTTTCACTGGTTGTGATATGGTTTGGACTCCTCAATCAGCTCTGTCTACCTAGAACCTCTGAAATTTAGACCATTGAGAAGCTGAGTTCATGTAATTTGTGTATTTTTATCCCTCAATTTGATGTAGCTGTTAAATTATGTCTTTAAGGATAATTACTATGTCTATTCCTTGTAGTACCAATAGATATCGAAGGAATAATAAATATCCTCATTAGTTTTCTCATGCATATATAGAAAAACTTTGATTTGAAGTTTACTCTTGTTGTTGTGAAACTATTGATTGTTCAGAATCTGACTTACAGCCTTTGGGTTTTCTTTCATCCACTCTATATGAAATTATGTGGTTTCATCGGTGTAGAGTTGATATTATGTTGCTTACAGATCTCAAGATCAATTGGAGATGTGTATCTGAAAAGGGCTGAATTCAACAGGGAGCCACTATATCAGAAATTTCGTCTTCGTGAACCTTTCTGTAGACCAATTTTGAGCTCAGAACCATCAATTACGGTGCACCAGTTGCTGCCTCATGATCAGTTCATTATATTCGCATCAGATGGCCTTTGGGAGCACCTTAGCAACCAAGACGCAGTTGATCTGGTTCAAAATCATCCACACAGCGTAAGATATTTAATACTGAAACAAGTAGTGGATTTCTAATTTGAACTTGTACTGGTACCTCCTTGAGATTTTATCTTTACAACTTTTGAAGAGCCAGCAGCCTGCTGTGGTTTATGGTTTATGTTTACATTTGCTTTTCCTCATAAAATTTGTGAAGGCTAGTTACTATAACGAGCATTAATTGTGTCATGGTATCATAGATGGCTCTTAGTTGATTTGTTGTGATTGTTGCTGTCAATAGCTTGTAGTACTTGGTACTTACTGACTCTAGTTGCTACTTGTCGCTACTCATTTCTCTTCATTTGTATAATTGTATATATTGTTGATGGTAATCATCAAGGAGTTTGACATGTCAATCATTATTGAAGCAAGGACTGCATGATTAAATTGATTTCTAGTTTTGAGATAACGGTAGATACTGTGTGTAAAGGCAAGAGTCAAAAGAAAAGAAGTGTCTATTTATTGGTTTTTCTAACTTCATATTTTAAGTGGGATGAAAAATGAGGAACATGGAGCACATTAAGCGCAATAGAAACTGTCATTTTGTTCGCTAATATAAGAACTTCCTAAATATTTCTCCCATCCTTTCATTACTTTTCCCTTTTCAACAAATAAAAGGACTTTCCACTTTCTTGATATTGATTCTGTTTTCATTCTCCTACTCCAACCCATGAACTCACTCAAGTTCTGGCAAAAGTGATTAAGATAATGATCATACTCTATTTGCCTACATTTTGCAGGGGAGTGCTAGGAAATTAGTCAAAGCAGCATTGCAAGAGGCAGCAAAGAAAAGGGAGATGAGGTACTCAGACTTGAAGAAAATCGACCGCGGAGTTCGCCGTCATTTCCACGACGACATCACAGTTATTGTGGTGTTTCTTGACTCACATCTTGTGAGCCGGGCTTGTTCAGTCCGCGGACCTAACATATCCGTGAAAGGAGGTGGGATCAGTCTCCCTCCCAATGCTCTTGCACCTTGCACCACACCAACTGAACCTGTGGCAACTTGACACTACTGTCTCTCTAATGTTATTACCTGTTGTATTATCCTCATGTGAATACAGGTAGCTTCCTAAAAAGATAAAGAGCGGCCCCTTGAATTCTTTAATGTACACTGTAACTTCTTAACTGAAGACTAATACTTGGCATAGTTCCAATGCCCAAGAGAGAGACTGGAAAAAATAGCGAACTTGAAGGCGATAATCATCGTAGTTATTATGTTTTCGGGGCAGAATCTTTCAATTCATGTTGTTGATCCATCTTTGTTTAATTTCATTTCACTTTTGTAAATCCTGTTTCCTTGAAGCTAAATGACCCAGTTTGCTTTCCATTTGAGATGAGTTTCAGCTCTGAAGATCACTGGAGCAGATTACAGCTGAAAAATGGATGAGTACAAGTAATATGTTTCCATATTTTGTTCTAAGTTGCTAACTGATCATTGTGGTTTTTGATCTTTCTGGAGTTTGGTTTGTTTCTAGCCTTCCTTATTTGCTTTAGTCTTTACAGGGTAGATGTGGTAAGGTAATTCTTTCTTTCTCCTGTTTTTGTTGCTTCCCATGAATCTCCTCTTTCGCATGTGCTGAATTTTATGCCTGGGATTGGTAGTGGGGGGGCGTTTATAACTTTGCTTTTAGAAAAGAAAAAAGTTGCAAGAAAGGCTTAATAATAAGAAATGATGGGCATGCGTGGACCTTCAAATGGATCTAATAGTTTCTCTCTGTCTGTCTCATATATTTCGGAATCTTATGAAATGAATCTAACAGCCCATCTCCACATCTGCTTCATATGTTCCGGATAATGGACCTTTCCACCTGATCAGATCCATCAGAAATTCAAAGCAATTTCAGAAATGTGATGGTTGTTTGTTTGTGTTTTGGGAGAGAACAAGATGTTACATCAATTACTTTTATATTGGATTGGTAAGGTGAAATTGATATTTTAAAATTATTTATGTATGTGTATATATAAATTAAGTAGGGAAGATAAAAAAATGATAGAATTAAATATTGGGGAATGAGTAGAAAATAAATTGGGAGGGTATTTTGGATTTTGGGTGTATTTTGAATAATGGAATTAGAGAATGTGATGGGTTGTTTGTTTATATTTTGAAAGCTCGAAAATATTTTCGTAAATTTCAAACAAACAAGCCCAATACGTTTGCAACTTGGTAAAATTTTAACCCAACAAACACAACCCAATAATCATAATTTTGGGCCACCGTTTTAAAGCCAATCTTTTTCTTCTTTTATTTTGAAAAACGAAAAAAAAACAAACATATATATATATATATATATATTGACAGTCTGAAAATATGGTATCAGATTGTCAGGCATATTCCCACAACCCCACAAAAGTCCATTCTGTGGTTTCCACTGCACAGATTATGGGGTGGGAATGAATTTATCAGTTAACTATACTTTTTAATTGTGCCATAGCAACAGTCCCATGGCCCAATCATTAATGACTCCACTAATAATTATTAATTAATAATAATGCCTCAAACTCACACCTAATCTTCAAAGTTTTATCATTATACTAACATTATTATTTGCTGAAGCCTTATCCAATATGGTAGAGTTATAATAAATAAATAGGTAGGAGTCTTTTTCCATAAATGCTAACCCGTTTGAATTTGTTTTTTGGATAATGAAAATGAATAGTGAAGAGTTAGTTATAAATTTGAACTTAAAAATAAAATATTGTCTGGAGGTTTTGTATAAAATGTAATAATTATATAGGTTGAAAATAAGTTGTATTTGAAAAATATAGTATTTTTATATTAAAAGTCGTGCAAATATGAGTAGAAAAAAAAAAAAAGTAAAAATGAAGAGAGAATGTAACAGCCTGTTTGGTTTTATTTTCATAAACCCTTTTCATTTTCATCCAAAAATAAAAATTGAAAACTATCACTTTCTCCCTATTTTCAATTTCAAACTCTTTCTAAACCTACCGTATTATCCTATTATCACATCAATCAAATTCAAATTTGATTTGACATAAAGTATCAACTATCATTTTAAAATTAATAAAATATACATATTCTTAAACAAAAAAAAAATATAAATCAACCACCTTTTCAGTTCTATACATATTTTAATCATTACTTTCCAACAAATCATCCAAACACATTTTCATTTTCATTTCAAATCTATAACTAACTCTTCAACTTTTAAAAATGGCTAAAAATTGAAAATGGCTCTGGAAATAAAACCAAACGGGCCCTAAGTGTGTTTTGGAGAATATTTTTAAAAATAGGAGAGAAGTTCATAATTTTTTATTTTCATTTTTTGCAGAAAATAAAAAAGGTGTTTGAAAACAAAACCAAACAGACATTAAGCTAAGCAATAGAGAGGTGCGGTAGTTACTGATTCGATTGACGGTCTTGAACGTGTTGGATACGAAAAAAATGAGTTGACTGAGTTTCAATGAAAATTTGAAAATGCTTTAATTATTTTTTCACAAATATGTTAACAAGGATGTTTATAGGAAATAGAAAATAAGAAATGATTTTTTTAATAAAAAAGAAACTATAGTTAATTCTCCAGCTATTTCTTATACAATTTGAACTTATGATCAATTTGAAATAAAATTTATGATTTAGGGACGGTTCTTTTTAAGCTTTTATTACTTATTTAGTACTGGAGCTAAGAAATGAAGAAATTGAGAAAACGAGATCGATGTCGTTGAATATAAGAGATAATTATTAAAAGGTTACAGAATTTGAAATATCAAAATTCTCTAAGAATCAATCGAGCAAAGAATCTTTTTTTTGCTTCGCTCTACTATTTTTGGACCCATCTCATTTTAGTTACGATATTTGAAAATTTTGTATCAAAATATTATATAATAGTTAAGTTCACTAATCAGTTGAAATAACACGCTGAATGATTGTCATAAAAATTTACACCTTATTGAGTCTTTCTTTCTATATAATAAATAGAAATTGCACCGTTACCTCAACACAAATTGTACTATTTCTAAAAGTCTTCATCCACAGTTATTTCAGCAGATGAAATCACCATTGTCTAAACACGAACCTGGAGTAATTTTTAGGGAGTGTTTGTTTTCATTTTCAAGCTCCTTTTTTTATTTTCATGTGGAAATAAAAATTGAAAACAAACACTTTTTCATAATTTTTTTCAAAAAAATTACAAATTTTCTACTCAAAACTCTTTCTACACATATCCTTTCATCCTATTATACATCAATTAAATTTAAATTTAATTTAACATAAAGTACCCACTAATATTTTTAAATTAATAAAATATACGTATATTTCAAAAAATAAATCTTTTTAAACATAAAAATATATAAATTAACCTACTTTTAATCCTATAACTTATTCTAATCATTACTTTCCAATATTTCATCCAAATACATCTTAATTTCTATTTTCATTTCATAACTAACGTTTCAATTTTTAAAAATGATTGGAAATGGAAATGACATTTGGAAATAAAACCAAACAGGCATTAAAATTTTCACCCACAGGGGCATATTGAACTTTTTAATATCAAAGCCAGTGCATGCTAGTCATGGTTCTGTAATTTGTTTATGCTGAATTAAGCCCTTTCCAAAAATTGACAACAACAAACATCCACCATTATTTTTTGTCAAGAACCACTCCCCCCCCCCCACCCCAACCCCCACAACCAAAACACACACACACACACACGAGAAAATCTATCTGTAAAATCTGAATGGTCAAGAATACCCCTCTACTTGTTTAAGAGCAATACTCCTCTTTTCTCTCACTAGTCAGCACCATCTGTTACCAAGTGAAAAATCTCTGCTAAATTTCACAGCAACTTTTTTATTTAACTCCTCAGAAAGGAAATGGAATTCAATTCTTCACAGGTTGTACTCCACGCACTTCATTGAGTAGAGAAGAACCGTACACTCTTTCACATTGCTACACAAGAATCCCATCATCTCTTCCTCGAGCCCCCATCAACCCTGATTCCCTCCTTCTCTGCTGCACACAGCCCACACACTCAAACTTTTGGGGTAATACCATTTTTTTCAACTCTGTTGAAATTAATAGAGTAGTTTGGTAAAATATTGTCACTTGGCTTGGCCCAAAGGGAAAAAAGGAGACAAGAAGAAGAACTAGCATGTTTTACCTTTCTTTCTTTCATTCTGTAGCAGAAGGAAAGGGGAAAAAGAAAACAAGAAAGTATACTTTCCTTTCACTTTCTCTTCACATGTTTCCTCTCACCTTCTCTTCACAGGTTCCCTCATTTGAGTGTGTGAAAAGTCTCTTTTTCAGCCAGACTCCAACTTTAACCTTGTTTGTGTGTGACCATCTCCATGTTTTTGCAGATTAGCAAAGGAAATGGCTAAATAGGTCGTTTTCTGTAAAGCCATTGTTGTCCCTTTGGGGCAGAACCCTCTCTAAATAATCTCTAAAGGCTAAAAGATTGAATGTGGGTCCTCCAAATTTCTTGAGCTTCAGTAGAAGACTAGAAAAAAGTTGTATCTTGGCATGAGCCCACCACTTTTTCAGCCCCACAGTTCTCCAAAAAACCATCCTTCTTTATGCTCTAGCTCACCTTTCTAGAGCTGAAAACAAGCTCCCTCTTTGAGGAGAGGAGAAAAAGAAACATGGGATGTGTTGCCTCAAGGTTAGAAGAAGAAGAAGTAGTGTCCATATGTAGAGAAAGGAAAAACCAACTCAAGTTGGCTGTGGAGAGAAGATATGCTCTGGCAGATGCTCATTATAGATATTGCCAATCCTTATTTGGAGTCTCAGCTGCTATAAATCTCTTTGTTGCTCGCCATTCTTCACCACCTTCACCATTTTACATCACCTTCCCACCCCCTTCTCCACTCTCTCCTCCTAAAGAAAATGTAGTTTCCAACCCTTTGTTTCTTCAGCAAACACCTACTGAACCCACCAAAGAATCCATTCTCTGTGAGTCATGCAGTTCCACAAGTTCAGAGTCTTCTGAGGAAGAGTGTGTGGAGAAGAATGAGAAAGTAGAACAACAAGTATGTGGGTATTTTTACATGGATATGCCTCGGGCAACGGCTTCACCCCAGAGAGATTTTGGATGGGATTTTTTCAACCCTTTTATCAGTGGAACAAGGCCAGAAATAATTAGTGTTTATAATAGGATTTCTGAGGAGGATTTAAGGGTGGTGAGAGAACAAGAAGGTATACCAGAACTTGAAGAGGCAGAAGGAGAAAGAATGGAGGAGGAGAGAAAGGGAGCAGTGGAAAAAGAAACAGTTAATGCAGTAAAACAGGAGGAGCATGGGATTGAGGTTGTGAAGGCAGTGGACAGTGCTAATGTGAGCCAGGGGGAGCAGCAACAGAAGGGGCTCACAGTCATTGATACACCAGTGAGAGGAAGAGAGTTGTTGGAAGCATTAAAAGATATTGAAGACCATTTTGTTAGGACTTATGATTCTGGAAAGGATGTCTGCAGGATGTTAGAGTGCAAAAGGGTGCATTTGCAGTCTAATCTGGAGGAAATTAAAGGTGTCATCCCTCCCCCCCACCCCCCCTCAAATTCTCTGCTGATGCATTTTGGTGCTGTCACTATTTCATGACTTAGCACAAATTTTATAGGTTGCATGTAGAATCAGATTTAAAGTTCCTACTTTGAATTGTTTTGAAAACTATGGCATCTGCTCTTTGATGATGAAAACCAAATGTATGGGACCCTTTTGAATTATTGTTCAAGGGGCTCCATATCTTTTTTCAAAGTGAATAGGATTCTTTATTTTTTTTCCTTCTGATCTGATCAATTGTAGGCTATTTATTATGCTTAAATTCCTGACAATTGCCTTTTTCTTGGTTATTTTGAATTAGATGGTGAGAATAATCTTTGATTTGGTTCCAGTTAAATCCATCTTTCAGCTGTCCCCTCCTTACTCTTGTTCCTCTTGCCTTTCAAAAGGAAATCCTCTTGTGGGCATGGACAATCTATTCTATAAAGGGAAGTTTTGTATCTTTATTTACCTAATTAATTTTCTTTCCACCACCTGGCTTCATCGATTCAGATCTTCTATTCCAATTGATGTTTCATCGTCTATGCCACTTCACACTTCATACTTCATATATAAATGCCAAGTATATTAAATATTTTCTTAAGAAAAATAGTTTCTTATGAATTGTGATGTATTCTGACGTCGATGAAACATCAGATGGAATCTCCTTTCCCCTTTCCTCTTTTATAGTATCAATCAAAATTCAGTCTCAGCCAATCCTTGTCAAATCTTCTTGTGTTTTAATGGCAAGACCTCCCTTAAAGTCGGACCATCTCCCTTCAAAATCCACTCTTAACAATTTCAAGATTTCCAATGATGATCATTTATAGGGATTGTTCTGACTTTTTCCATTGAATCTTTTGCAATCTTCTTTTTTTCTGGAATTTTAAGACTCCTTTCGTGCTTTGAGACTTCTAATCCTTATTACTTTCCCTAAGTTCTCATCACATTCCGTGAAGAATTCATTCACACGACTCGTGGATGCAGAGAACTCAACAAAATTAATTCAGGCTATAACATGGAGGTCTACTTCATCCCGTTCATCATCTTGTAAGAGTTTAGTAGCATCTGGTTCCAAAAGCTCTTCGACATGGACAGAATTTAGCAATGATCTATTTGATGATTATGGAGGAATGGCTTCTGGAAGCCATTCTCTAACACTAGGAAGGCTCTATGCCTGGGAAAAGAAACTCTACGAAGAGGTCAAGGTAATAGAGATCACGATAAAAAAATGCTCAATACGACATTAACAATTCTCGTTTTAAACAAATTAAAGCACAGAAACAAAATCTTTTTATTTATTTATAATTACCTGCTTGTAGCTCTTGACTGTCTACTTGTCTCCAGGATGGAGATAGGATCCGAAGAATTTATGTGAGAAAATGCAGTCAACTGAGAAACCAAGACGCTAGAGGAGAAGAAGGGCTTACAGTGGACAAAACAAGAGCAGCAGTCAAAGACTTGCATAGCAGGGTCCTTGTGTCAATTCGAAGTGCTGAATCAATTTCAAACAGAATTGATCAACTGAGAGATGAAGAACTGGAGCCCCAAATAAGGGAATTACTTCAAGGGTAAAACATAGTTACACCAAAACCAGAAAAAGAAAAATGAAAAACGGAATATATGATCCTGATTCTGACTTTCTCTTCTATGTGTTCAACATGCAGTATGATGAGAACATGGAAAATTATGTTGGAGTCACATGAAATCCAGAACAAGATTATATTCGAAGTCAAAACTTTTACCTGCCCTTCTTATGGAAAATTCTGCAATGAATCTCACCGGCTTGCAATGCTCCAGCTGGAAACCGAGCTTGTGAATTGGCGTGCATGTTTTGCAGAATATATTGCAGCACAAAAATTGTACATTGAGTCTCTTCATGGATGGTTGTCTAAGTTTATTGCTCCTGAGGTTGAATTTTACTCCAGGGACAGGACTTCTGCTCTGCCTGGAAGATCCAATGGCCCCCCACTTCTCAGAATTTGTCATGAGTGGTTGGATTCTATGAACAAGTTACCAGATAAGGCAGTTTCATTAGCAATAAAAAGCTGTGTGAAGGATGTGAGGGCTTTGTGGCTTCAGCAAGGAGAGGAACAGCTGCAGAAGAGGAAAGTTGACACTCTGTCCAAAGAACTAGATAAAAAGACATTGGCGTTCCAGAAGACTGAGAATAGAAATTTTGAGGTCAGGCTTGATGACAAGAATGCAGATCTAGTGATTGAGAAACGGGCTGATTCTTTGACCGAGAGGAAGGATATGCTGGAAAATTTCAGAAGAAGGGTTGATATAGAGAAGGAAAAACATCGTAAATGCATGGAAGAAACAGAAAGGATCACCTTAAATGGTTTTCAGACAGGGTTTTGTAGAGTTTTTGAGTCTATGACAAAATTCTGCAGGGCTGCTTTTGAAATGTATAATGACCTAAGCACCACTGAGAACTTGGAAAGGGAAGTTGGGAAACCATCTTGCATAGTGAGTGGTAAAGTCGAAGAAATTTGTAACAAATGACATAAAAATATGCCTGTGTAGATGGGGTTTGTATTTTGAATATTGTACATCATATTGTTTCGAAGCAACTTGTTGAGACATGGTTTATTCATAATTGTTACTATTAGTGTCTCACATCGGTAAAATAAATAAGTTGCGATCTCTATATATGATTTTGGGCATTCTGCTTGGATACTATGTTAAATAATAGATTTTGGATCTAATTCAATCCCAAAAGCTAGTTTGAGAGGGGCAATATGCTCTGATATTATGTTAAACAATGGATTTCGGATCTAACTCAATTCCAAAAGCTAGTTTGAGAGGTGAGGATTGCTCAATATCATATATAAAGATAACAACTTATTTATTTCACCATTGTAGGATACTAACAGTCATTGACAGGTGTTTCAGGTTTTCGGCCAAGAATATTGGTCCGCCAATTTCATCGCTGCAGTTAAGAGATGGCTAAAATATTATCATCGGTTCCATTTTACCAACATAGCACCACCGATTTCTAGTACATCTACAATGGCATAGGTCAAAATAAGGGCAACCAATGATGGCAACTAGATATGTTATCTCCTAAAATCTATTGACCTGTAAACTACTGGAATGTGACAAACATTCGAGCCTATTTATTTTCCATATATAGGAAGGTTAACGGGCAATCGATAATAAAGAGGACAATTTCAAGCAATGCGGATCGATACTCAGCCTCTGCATAGTTTTCAATGTGAAATCATTTAGTGAAGTCAATTCTAAAACATTATATTCACACAATGCGAATATAAACATACATCCTGGATGAGCATAGCTAGGCTTTTGCAAAGAATTACAGTTGGTCCCCTAGAATAGAGTAATACAATTGTTTCATCCTATCGTAAGTATAAAGAGATTAAAAATTGTGATAAGAGTATAAATTCGCTCACAACAGTAGCTGGAGTGTGTATTCCCATAAATGGAACAATGTCAACCTTCAACCAACTCTCAACTGCAGAACCCACCACTGCACCAGCCACAAGCCCTCCAATTGTTATCAGAGTTGCCTTCCCTGCAGAAGTGGAAATTCAATCATTTCAGCAAGCAGCAAAACCAGAATAGTTGAAAGAAGCTATTTATATTCTTCTTATTGAAAATGATTATTTTTCAATCTATGTAAGCAAACTCATTGAGCAAGTAGAGTAGGCCTTCATGTTGCATTGGGCGACCAATGCTAGCACTTGAAGATGGCATGGTTAACAGTTTGGAAAAATGCAATTTACTGCTGCTGGAAAATGCATTTTGTCAATCCAGCAATAAGATCGGACTTATCTTTGTGCCTAAAACCTCATGGTTATGGCAAGCCTTATCAAAAAGATATAACGCAAGTAATCCATTACATGGGTATTGGAAAATCTAAGATGGTATCAAAAAATATATAGTAACTCAGGAATTATGCAAGTATTTGATAATGGAAAATTTTAGGAGTACTCTACAATCTGAAATGAAGAAGTATTGAAACGTGATTTGCATTTGCACATCAAAAAATTTCTTCTATATTTATTTTGTTCATATCCCCTTTCCCCAATAAATATTGCTTCACATGATTGCAAGGACTAGTTTCTAGTATATCTTATTTGAGGTTTACCAAAAGAAGCAAGTTCGATATGGTTTTAAGGGCTATTAGCTCGGGCATAAGCCATGCTTAGCTTAATAACCACACTGCCAGTTTGGGACCTCCAAACACAGTCATATTTGTATAAGTTTTGCAGGATTATGCATATGAGGGGGAAAAGATGCAAAACCAGGACATTTAAGTAATGAACAAAAGTAGCTGCAAGGGTCTTGAAATAGAGTACTGCATCAACTCCTGGTTATAGAAGGAAAAGGTCATTTCCTTACCTAATTTCACATTTTTCTTTGTCATGAAGTATAAAGAAGCCCCAAAACTAGAGGCCAAAATAAGACCAGGAACATCAATGCCAGCATATGGTACCGAGGACGATGCTGAAGCTCCATTTACATATGTTAAGACCATTAGAGCTCCATACACCCCAGCTTGCACGCCTAAGTCGCTAGTAGATGGTGCTTCAACTGAGACAGATGTCTTTTCAATAGAAGTCTGCAGCCATTTGGGCATTGACCCCATTTTAGGAGCATTTAAAGGCTTAACATCAGCATAACGAATCCCACTATTTACTACTTTCCCTGCTCTGCGCTGTGATAAGCTCTGCAATAGCAGCATATCATATGCAGCCTCTACCTGTAAAATGATAATTCATGCTAATTATTGATGCCTTGACAAATAACTATAGGACATATTCAAAATTTCAGTAGCAGCTGGACATCAAGTGTAACTGATCCAAAATAGTTGGATATGTCATGTCAGATTTAACTTAAAATCAATGCAGGTCTCTCATGCAAGCTTGTAATTGTGCAGCCATTGAAGGTTTTAACTTTTGAACATCAAAAAATAATCACATGAGACAAATGTATGCCTCATGGGTGTTTGATTTACCTGATGGTGTTTCTCTTTTTCCATTTTCTATTTATACTTGGCTTTTACGGGCCCTGTTTCCAAGGTGACCTTAGTAGAAGAAAAATAGAAGAATGTAACCGCTGTAGAAGCAGGTTACCTATAAGCCACTTTACTGTTGCATTGATCCATGTCAGTTCAAAGTTAGCTCTATAGGTCTCATGTTAAACAAACCAGCACCAAAGACAAGCAAACGCATCAAGCATAATGAGGAGCGACTCAAGATTTATTTAACTCCAAGTTTTCTCGAGCAAAATAATGACGGACAACCAAGGGCCAGCCTGACGTAAGGAAAGAGTTTCTCTACAAAAGCTTGTCGATAAAGTGAACGGCTAAGAAACTTCAATAAAACACTAAGAAAACAAGTTATTTTAGCAACTTTGCTACAAAGAAAACTAGCTTACATAAAAAAAAATCAATCCAATGCGCCGCACCCAAACATCAGCTACAATCCAAGTGTTTATGCTCATATGCCATTTAAAATTCAAGGATCACAGGAGAATTCCAGCTTCCCATACTTATCACTTGAGTCATTGACTTTAACAGCATCCAATAGTAAGAAATTAAGATATTCAAATTAATGACATTTTATTTACCTCAAACAACAAACAACTACTAAATTACCATACGAACTGATTACTATCAAATTCTTCAAACAGAAAAACAAAAGAAAATGCAAAAGGAAGTAATAACCTGAGCAATTGCCTGTTGGTCATCTTTACAGGAAGCAATGATAGAATTCTTGGCTCGGAGAATATCATCAAAAGATGCTCCCTCAGATACGCCCAACACCTTGAGGGCATTCTCCACCGACATCCCGAACGGAGCAGAGTCGTCGGCTTGTGAGTTAGCTTGCAGCGGTGGGGCTAACCTGCGCCGCGTCAACAGCAGGCGGCGGTTTGAGCTGAGCGCCTTGATCATCGGAGATAGTCTGGATCGAATCGAGCCTCCGTCGATGATGGAGCCGTTCGGCCGAACCGTGAGGGCTGTGGCCATATTTCAGAGCCTTGCGTGAAGATGGAAAGCGTGACGGTTTGAGGCTAAAAGATTTTTCGTTATTATGAGTACGGTAATGTGGAAGACAAGGTGATGACGTGGCGTTCCTTGGAATTATTGGACGAGGGGAAGGGGAAAATATTCGTTTAAATCTCTATTTCATTATATATTTCACTATATATTTTATCTCATATTTTATTATATAAATGTTTATTATGTGTATTAAATATTTTTTTATGAAAATAATTAATTAAAAATCAAATATACTTAGATATATAAACATCACATTATAATAAAAGATGAAACACAAAATTAGAATAAGAGATGAAACACAAAATGAAATAGAGAATGAAAGTTAGAAAAAACAAATCTTTGGGTTTTTACATACGGTGATTTAACCTTTACCCCTAAATTACATATTAACTACTTTTTTGCCCCTCAATTATTCATCAAGTGACACTTTACCCCCCCTCAATTATTTATCAAATCACACTTTACCCTCAACTGGAAAATTCTTTCCTCAAATTTATGTAATTTTGTTCACAATTATACAACTTCAATTTTTAGAATTTTTATATTTTTAATTGTTTAAAATTTTACATTAAATGTAAATTTATTGATTTTCTAAATCCACAAAATATTTAACTAACTAAATTTAATAACTTTCCAACACGTCATTTAATTCATTTACACAAATAAATATATTAATTTAGTCCTGAACTTCTTGATTTTCTTAGTCATGGTAATATTTTTTTCAAAGAGCATTATAAATGACGAAATAGTATTCTTTCAACAAATCAATATTTTTATATTCTTAAATTAAAGTATTATTCTTTCAATAAATCAATATTTTTCTATTTTCAAATCAAATAAATCAAAGTATAAACTACACACAATGTACATCAAAGTGCATAATGCGCCCATTTTGGGTCGAACATAAGACATTCCACATAATATGAGAAACGGATGCCACTTGGACTATAAGTCGCTAGACCTAGTCATGGTAATATTCAGTCCATCATATATTTAATTATCCTTAATACACATTAATTATAATTTGTGAATTTCTTGATTTCTAATTATCAAATTTGTTTAACAAATTGATCTATACTATTGTACATATGAAATTGAGCCTTTTCAGTCATATTTATGCATTTTTACCAATTTCAAGGTCTAATTATAAGGGCTTTTAAAAAAATTATTTGGGATACTTTTATTGTTTATTTAACATTAACTGTTGACTACTTGAAAATTTAAATCATCAAAATATATTAATTAACCAAGTTTAATGATCTTTTGTTATATTTTCTAAACTCCCTTACATAAAAATTTACATTACTAATTTGGTCAATTCATTAAAAAATATATAAGTTAATTATTAATGTCTTGACGTTTATATCTATATCTATATTTTAAACAAAGCAATCAACCTCTTTCAGTGTATTTTCGAATTGTTACTTAAAGTACTCTAACTATTATTTTTCAATTTTTATAACACAAAGGTAAGCAATTTTCTTCTCTAATTAATTATTTATTTTTTCTTCAGTTGTTTTTTTTTTCATCTTAATTTTTTCATTTCACTTGTTTTAAGATTTAAATAAATACATTAACTATTAAAAGTAATATTAATATACAAAAAATAAATAAACATGTTATGTATTTTATACTATAAAATTTTCAGTACATTAATAAAGTATGCCAAAATTACTAGTAAAATATAAGTAACAATGCTCTCGACAAACTTTAAAATTGATTAACAATATTGTATCAGATTGTTTTAAAATTATTTTGTAAAATATACAAAATTTGAGTATATTTTGAATAATACATGTAGTTGTTCCGAAGATCATTTAAACAAGAGTATATAGGAGAAGAATTTTCCTAAAAATTATGTTTTAAAATTTGAAATTAAATTGAGAAAAATGTTATTTTAGAATATTGTCAACTATAACTTCTACAAATTACATAAAAAAATTATATACATTTTCAGAAAATTAAAACTTGTCACAGGAGAAAAGGAAAATAATTCAAACGAACAATACAATAAATCTCTTCCAAAAGATATGCTAGTTTTTTTTTGTCACGATGGTCGCAATTTATTTCGAATTTTTATTTCAATTCATATTTTTTTATATGTTTTATTTTATGAATATATATATATATATATATATATTAAATTTATAGGAAATTATAATTAAATTCTTCATAAAAAAATTAATATTGCAAATTTAAGCGCTTGTTTGGTATCATTTTCAAAATTCATTCACTTTTTCTACTATTTGAAAATTGAAATACATCACTTTTTACACATTTTCATCCAACTATTTGACTTTTTGTTTTTATTCCCAAAATATATTCTCCAATAACCTGTATATTTTTTCTTAATAATCTATATATCTTCTATTTATATTTCATTATTTCTTTCTCTTCTTATTTACAACCTACTAAACTTAATATAATTATTACTTTTTCAACAATCTATTCAAATACAAATTTATTTTTAATTCATTTTCACTAACTACTATTTTAAATTATGAAAATGAAAATAAAACCAAATGAGCGCTAAATTGGTCCAATAAGGGCTCTTTGTTTTCATTTTCAAACCCAATTTTTACATTTTTTACTATTTAAAAATTAAATTACATCACTTTTTACACATTTTAACCAAAGTTATTTTCGTTTTCATTCTCAAAATACATTTTTCAAAAACCTATATTGATGAGGGTTCGGTTCGTTGTGTATTGGTCCAATTAGTAGATTGGATGAAACTTGACCTCTTTGGTCGATATACATGCTCAAGTGGGCTGAATCCTGCAATCACTAGCAAACTTCAGGCTAATCGAGGAGCCCTAAGCTAAGGCCCTCCAACGCTCAAGTCAATACGGGTCGACGAGATAATCAGAGCAGCAGAGTATGAGCTTTTTGTATATATGAGAGCATACCTTTAGAATGCTAGAATAAGGGTATTTATAGCCTTCTCCACCTGGGATTTGTCTATGATGCCCTTGACAAGTAGGGAGGGCCTTTGTCCTTGTATGAAGGGCGATTGGACAATTCTCCTCCATCAGCCCCTCCAGGTGGCCATCTTTCCAGGCTTTAAGGTAGGGAAGTACACTGTTGGAGCGCCTGCTATGTCAGACAGTAAGGAGGGGCGGCATGCGCCATTAATGCAAAGGCATGCCGCCCGTCAGTGCATTTAATGCGGAGGCAGAGTATTGTACTGTGTTGACCTCTCTGGTCGACTCGGTCGACCAAACACCATTCTGAAAAATGCATCAGAGGCGCGAGTCGAGAAAGAGGTCGATAGCGCCTATGGGCCTCTGATACAAAGACTGGGCTTGGTGCCGCATCTTTGGGCCAACTTGGTTTGGGCCGAGCTACTTGGGCCACCCCGTTTCATATATATATATATTATTCCAATAACATTTTTTTTTTTTCTCTCTCCCACTTGCAACCTATTAAACCCAATATAGTTATTATTTTTCCAATAATATATCCAATACAAACTCATTTTCAACTCATTTTTATTAATTTTTTAAATTTTAAAAATGATGAAAATGAAAAATGAGAATGAAAATAATATCAAACGGGCCTTTTTAAAAATTTTAAAATTCATTTTCACATTTTCTATTATTTAAAAATTGAAATACATAAATTTTTATATATTTTCATCCGATATCATTTTGATTTCCATTCTCAGAACACACTATCGAATAACTTATATATCTTCTCCCAATAATCTATGTATCTTCTCACTTTATTTTATTATGTTTTATCTCTCTCCACTAACAACCTACTAAACCCAACATAATTATTACATTTCCAACTATATATTTAAGTACAAATTCATTTTCAACTCATTTTTACTAACAATTTTTAAAATTTTGAAAACGATGAAAATACAAATTAAAAATGAAAACAAAACCAAATGAGCACTGAATTGGTACATTAAGTGCCCGTTTGGTTTTATTTTCATTTTCAATTTTCATTTATATTATTTTCAATATTTGAAAAATTGTTAGTAAAAATGAGTTTAAAATGAGTTTACATTTGGATAGATTGTTGAAAAGTAATGATTATACTGTGTTTAATAGGTTGTAAGTAGAGAGATAGAAATAATAAAATACAGAGAAAAGAAAGATATATAAGTTACTGGAGAATGTGTTTTGAAAATAAAAATAAAAATGATGTCGAGTGAAAGTATATAAAAAAAATGATGCATTTCTATTTTCAAATAGTAGAGAATATGAAAAATGTGGTATGGAAATGAAATCAAAACAGGTAGGGGCGTAAGATGAGTTGAGTTGGCTCATGAGTCTCATGAGTCGGCTCCATTGTAGCTCGACTCAAGCTCGAGCTTTATAATGAGTTGAGCTCGAGCCTTTATTTAGTTGTTCAAAAGCTTATGAGTCGACTCACGAACTTTTTTTCTATTTTAAATATTTTTATATATTAATTAAATAATTATTATATATTAATAATTTACTTATTTTTATTTTTAAATGCATTCTATATATTAATTAAATAACTATTTATATTAATAATTTATGTTTTCATTTTGAAATATTTTATATATAATATCAAATAATTATTATATATTAATAATTAAATTTTATTTTTACTAAATATTTTGAGTTTGAACTTGAGCTTAAAATACTAGACTCGAGCTCGAATTCAAACATTTAACAAGAGGCTCATCCAACTCGACTTATTTACATCTCAGCCCTAAGCCAAGGAAATAGTCTTCTAATTCTTTTTCAACTTCTCCGACATCAGATTTGGACCAATTATACCCCTTTCTGCCCGTCACATTTTTCATGCCAATAGCACAACACCAACCAACCATCTGTCAGCTTATTTGTTGTACTCTCCTCGGTAAAAAGCGTCAAACTCTCCTCGGTAAAAAGTGTCAAAATCAGCAGGCAGGCGTAGTTTATCTCGCGCTTCACTGTTTGTACATTGCATTTCATTGTCAATATTTAATTGCGCTTTCAATTATGCTAACTGTTAATATATAATATAAACTATAAAGCAAAAGTCTTCACATGTTACATGATTCAAAACTCAGACAAGTTAATATATTTCAATCGTCAGATCTCGGGTTCGTTTTTACTCTGTCTATCCGTCTCGTTCCTCTTCTCCTCAACTGCTCTCTCTCGGATTAAGAAAAAGCAAAAAGGTATGTGACCTTTTCAGATCCAATTCCAGTATATTCAGTTTCAATTGGTTCATAAAAATAGATTTATTTTATTTTGATTTTTTTCATTGATTCTGGTAATGTATATATGAGTATCAAATCTGCTTCAGTTTGCTCGGATTGAGTTATAGCTATGCAGTTTTGGCTCGTATTTGCACCAGCTACTTCGTTTGGGTATTTGATGGAGTTGTGAATCCGAAATTCACATGTTGTCATAGTTGTTGTGCATGGTCTGCGATGCATCTTCCTTTTTCTTTTGGTCTGGCGGTTGCTGTTCTCAGGCAAAAATATTCAGCGGATAAATATGGTTTTAATTTCTATAATGTATCTGCATTTGCTAGCTCTTGAACTGATTCCTTATGTTCTGGCGATGGAATCTCAAAGCTCAAATTCTTAATAGTTGATGTTGTTTTTAATTGATTTGCTTGGCAAAGGATGGAGATACTGTACTAAGATTTGGCATAGGAAAGCTTTTGATTTGACAAATTTTGATGCTATGTTTGAAATTGTGTTGCTCGAATATTTAGGGGAACTCCTCCTTACGAGTTGTTGCTTGCCAATTTTAGGCCTCTATGTAGATTGACAAAGAAAGGGGAAAGTAAGAAAGAAAAATGATCTTGCTCTTAAGAACCGATTCTAGTTATCAAATGATTGAGCATGGGAAGCAGTGTACCCTCAGTAAATATACAATGTGGACTGTTTGGCAGATCCACTTCTTGTCTGGTGGTGACCTTGAACTACAGTATAAAAGGACTGGAACCCAGGGTCAAGGGAGAGTCTTCTAGTTGATTGTTGGCAAAGACAACTTATATATAGTGTCTCTGCATATTTGTGGGAGATGGGAAGTGGGCTCTAATACTTGTTAGGGATTGTTGTTCAGTTTTGGGGTTTGGAGTGATGTGAAACTCACTGCAAGTCTTCAACTGAACTTGATTTGCTTCAAGTAGCATCTAACTCCCCCCCCCCCCCCCCCCCCCCCCCCCCCCCCCCCCCCCCCCCCGCTTTTAAATTTCCTCTTTGGTTTGAAATATTGTGAATTTCTGTAGGTTAAACATGGGTGTTGCACAAAACGGCATTGACATGGAGGAGGGAACTCTGGAGATTGGAATGGGTATGCTAATCTTCTCTTAGTTCACATTAATATGTAGATGCTTGTAGACATCTAGTCATCTACGCATCTTCATCTATATCTATGCATCATTCATATTTTGCAGTTTTTCATTTATATTTGCATGTGTGCTTGATGACTCAAGCTGTAGGAACTAAGTAGGTCTAGAAACATTTGCATCATTTTTAAGTGTTGAAAGCTAGAGTTCTTGCAGTTATTCCTTTTCATGAATACAAAACTCTAGTTGGAACTAATTACTAATCGAATTTAAGTCTGAAGATTGACATCACTTAGAAGTTCAAAAAGCATGTAAAAGTTAGAGGTTTCAATTTTGTTGGCATTTCTTTCTTTGTTTTACTATTTATTAGCTGTTCTTAGCCATATGTCTTGCTGTTGCAATTTCCCAATTCTTGTATTAAACTTTTCCTGTAACTGTACCTATGATGAAATGGTGGAGAAAAGGAAACTCTTTGATATCTGTTTTGGTTAAATTTCACGTGTGTTCTGGGTTAGAAATCTGAGGGAGATCTTTCTTGCTATAGGTAGTGCTTAAGTTCCACTTTCATGAACATTATCCAATGAAACTGCCTTTATGTTTTCTTCCTTAATACCAGTTGCTGTTGAGTGGGATGTATTAAAGGCCAGTTTTAGGCAGCTACGATTTCCATGAACAGTTAATGTAAAGAAACATTGATTATACGAGTTCCTTATTTTTCAAACTAATTACTCGGAAGTCTATATGATCTAATTGAATTCTTGAAACTTGCAGAATATAGAACGGTCTCTGGTGTTGCTGGACCTCTGGTTATCTTAGACAAAGTGAAGGTGAATTTTCTTCTCCTTTTTATTCGTTTCTTTGTGTTATTGTGTACCTAACCATGCACACACTTCTATAGTCTTTGTGAATATTGATCTGGGAACAAGATCATTTAGATTTTTCTCTGAAACTACGTCAGGGACCCAAGTACCAGGAAATTGTCAACATTCGCCTAGGAGATGGAACAACCCGACGTGGGCAAGTTTTGGAGGTTGATGGAGAGAAGGCTGTTGTTCAGGTGACCACCATCAGAATTTCTTGTTCATTGTTATTTGAGTGGTTTGGCATGTGATTTTCTATTGTGACTTGTGAGATCTATATTAATTTTGCTATCTTTGAACTTTCTGCCTCTTTTGTATCATAAACTAAAGCATTATAGCCTCTTGTCAAGAAGTAAATGCCTTTTGCTTATTTAGCCCTTTCTTTCCATTGTTCTTTTGACCAGGTTTTTGAAGGAACATCTGGAATTGACAATAAATATACAACTGTCCAGTTCACTGGTGAGGTACAGTCACTTGCACTTGCTCTTATTTTTCTGTCAGAATCATGCTGTTATTTCAGCTGTTGAAGTAATGTGAGCTCAATGTTCCATTTTAAATATTTCTCAGTTGACTATTCCATCTCCCAAACCCAGTCAAAATGGAAAGAGAAAATTTTCTCTTTCCAGTTTCTTGTATTATCTTCACCACCATTTACATTTATGCTTCTCCCTGGAAGTGCAAAATGTTCTTTCTGGACTGAATTTGTGAAAAGATATTCAGATCTTAAATGACTGACCTGCATAACTTATCTTTCTTCAGATATGCACATGACATTTGACAAGCCCGAGTTTAATATTGCACTTAGCCTATTGCACTTGAGATGCGGCATTTCATTAATCCTCATACCTCCATACAATTTTGCGTGCTTTCTGTTGACCATATTTATCGCGGTTTTAATTAGTATGATGAACAGATATGGTGTCTGTCTTCTCTTTCTGTGACTTCTTGCTGCCATTGCATTGATATTTGGAATCAAAAGAGTTGAATGTGTGGGATCAATCTGTTTATGCTAATTTTGAGATAGTTTAGTATTTTAGGTAGTTCGTCTTTTGAATTGTGTTGACAGCTGTTGGTAACTTCTAGGTAAATGTTTATGGTCTATAAGATCTTTGAAGGCATTTAAATTCAGAAGATGCATTCTAACAAGCAGGCATGGATTTTTGAGTTCTATTGACCCGCGGCAGTGTTTAGAATTGATTTATGCTGTTTTATTTCCTCCTCAGACTGGATGTGGATTAGTACTTTTGTTGAGTGAGACTGATTCCTGATGCTATTTTCAGTTCCTACAAATCCTAATTTTCTATTTCTTTGTAGTTTTAAACTCTGTTTTCATAAGAAATCGTGCTACAACTTGTTTACAGGTTTTGAAAACACCTGTCTCGCTGGACATGCTCGGTCGTATTTTTAATGGTTCAGGGAAACCTATTGACAATGGCCCTCCCATTCTTCCTGAGGCCTACTTGGATATTTCTGGCAAGTATCACTGGCTTATTAAGTTGTCTTTTTTTATACATGTCACTAGTTGATATTTGATGTATTCGTTTGCCTGTTTGGTTCAGGGAGTTCCATCAATCCTAGTGAGAGAACCTACCCTGAAGAAATGATACAGACTGGAATTTCAACTATTGATGTCATGAATTCAATTGCCCGAGGACAGAAAATTCCTCTTTTTTCAGCTGCTGGTCTTCCCCACAATGAAATAGCTGCCCAGATCTGTCGTCAGGCTGGTTTGGTGAAACGTTTGGAGAAATCTGACAATCTTCTTGAGGTATATTATTATCACGACAAATTTTCTTCTAGATCAAAGAATTTAGGATTTCCCTTTTGATGTTGAGGCCAGCAGGAAGTTTTCTCTTTTCATGCTTGACATCCATATTAACTTCACTTTGTTTCTCTGTGCTTTAGTTATATGTTGCAATATGGTAGAACCATGTAAAGCTATTTGACTTTACGCTTATATCACTTGTTGAAGCCTTTTTTGATACCAATATCCTGTCATACATGGAGAATTGACATTGATATTGTAGAGAGGATATATTTCTTTCTTCTTGTTGAGAGAACCTTTATTCATGCCTAGAATGTGAAATTAATTTCAATAGGCTCTGCTTGCCTGCCTGAATGTAATTGTTGTAGTTTTAGACTGCATGTGGTACTTAATTCATGACTCTATTTGGTTTTCTTGCATTTGATGTCTTTGGTTATTGTTTTTCATCAACATGGTCTGCAATATGATCTACTCTATGCTACAGGATGGTGAAGAGGACAACTTTGCCATTGTCTTTGCAGCTATGGGAGTCAACATGGAGACAGCACAGTTCTTCAAACGTGATTTTGAGGAAAATGGATCCATGGAGAGAGTGACCCTTTTCCTAAACTTGGTTAATATCACCTTCTTTTACATTGTTAATTATTTTGACATAAATCTTGGGTTAAGATGTCTCCTCTTTTGTCGGTTTTAATATCGGTTTTTCTGCAGGCCAATGACCCAACAATAGAACGCATTATTACTCCCCGTATAGCTCTGACAACTGCTGAGTACTTGGCATATGAATGCGGGAAGCATGTTCTTGTCATATTGACAGATATGAGTTCTTATGCTGATGCTCTTCGTGAGGTAATAATATCAGCACAAACGTCCGGCTCAGATATGTCAACCCACAATTGTCTCTTCTTTTAACAGTTTTTAGAAGTATGCAGTGCTTGTATCTCCTATTTTAAGAGTTCTAAGTATAAAGTGCCTTTTTATGTATTTTTTTACCCAATGCTGCTTATCTTGGGTATGATTCAATATTTATCAAATTTTCATTATTCTTTTCCAAGTAAATTGAAAAACTATGGGCTGGAGTTCATATTTTCTTCTTAGGTGTCTGCTGCTCGAGAGGAAGTGCCTGGAAGGCGTGGATATCCTGGTTATATGTACACTGATCTGGCAACTATCTATGAGCGAGCTGGACGTATTGAAGGAAGAAGGGGTTCCATTACTCAAATTCCCATTTTAACCATGCCTAATGATGGTAATACATCTACTGAGAAATTAATTTTTCCTCTATGTTTTAAAACGAATCAGTCTTATTCTGTTTCCTTCCTCTCCCAATTTGCCAGACATTACACATCCTACTCCAGATCTTACGGGATATATTACTGAAGGGCAGATATATATTGACAGACAACTTCATAATAGGCAGGTAAAGAGAGATTGATGCACTCCAGTTAGTACCTGATAGGTCAAATACAAAGCATGGTACCACCTTCGAATATTATTGTCTCCAAAATCTTAAAGAATTTCCTATATAAACTTTTGCATATAAGAATATGGTGAAGCATCTCACAGAAACGGTTGGGGTTCTTATCAGTTCAAATGACTGATGTTATACTTGGAAGAGGAGGATTAACTAACTGATGACACAGTGAATCTCTGGGATTTTCTTCCTTCTTGGTGGATATAAATGTATATGTCTTTTGGTTTGTATCAGAATTTGGCTAAGTAGATTTTCTCTGCCTGAATTTTCAGATATACCCTCCAATCAATGTGCTGCCATCCTTGTCTCGTCTGATGAAGGTAATAGAATTGATTCTCAATTTATTTGGGAGGAATCATAGAGGATAATGAGGGTGCTAAGGTTGATGCTTCAATGCTTTGCAGAGTGCAATTGGTGAGGGCATGACTCGTAGGGATCACTCTGATGTGTCTAACCAGGTAAACTAGTGAACTACTTTTCACAGATTTGATTCCAATTTTTTCCACCAAGTGCTTCACGCCATGATTTGCTTTTCTAGTCAGTAATTGTTTTCACTAACACTTTTTCTTGTTTTAATCTTCCCAGCTATATGCAAACTATGCCATTGGGAAGGATGTCCAGGCAATGAAAGCTGTGGTCGGAGAAGAAGCGCTTTCCTCAGAAGATCTGGTCTGTTTTCTGTTTCAACTGTTTTGTAGTATAAATTTCCATTGATAATAATTTATATTACTAACTCCACATGGATGTACAGCTATATCTCGAGTTCCTTGATAAGTTTGAGAGGAAATTTGTTGCACAAGGGGCCTACGACACCCGTAACATCTTCCAGTCACTTGATTTAGCATGGACACTGCTCCGAATCTTTCCCCGGGAACTTCTTCACCGTATTCCAGCAAAGACACTCGACCAATACTACAGCAGGGATGCATCTAACTAATGAGAGGCGAACTCTTGCAATGGAGTTTTCTGTTTGACTGCCTTGGCATGCGCTTTGAGATTTATTCTTTAATGTCTTCATGTTAGGTCGTGTGTCTCCCTGTCTGGTCTAAAATAAGGTTGAGAGATCTTCAACAAGCCCCACGGAAGCCAAGGCTCTCCGGCAGTAAAAGATAGTTATAATTCTTTTGAAAGAGAACCGGTTAGACTCTGTAATTCGTTTGTATTATTGTGTTGCTCTAGATAAGTGATGAATTTAAATTAAAGTTTAGACGCATTTTGTGGCTTCCACGACCTTTAAAATGCCATGCCATTCTGTTATTTTCTGAGAGTTAAGAGGTTGTAACATTGTTTCTGAAGTTGTATGCTGCTGGGCGTTTTTGTTCAGAGTTTGTTCTGTATCATGTTGTCCAAAAATAAACGAGGACCGTCTTTGGCTCCTTTTGGCCTTTCCAAGAGATTCCTCAATACTTGCAATTCTTCCGCTATAGATGTTATCCTTGCTAATTCTTGGATGATTCAGCAGACTCAATTCGAAGAATATTAATATTTATGTTATGATGATTTAATTAACTGCATTCGTTGTTTAAATGTTGGTCAAAGATGATTGCTGTTTTTCTTGGCTTTGAACTGCTCAACCTGTTGCTTTTCTGCTGCTTCTTGGCATAAATATCTTGCTGGCATTATTTCCAAGAATGTACACACAATCTCATGTATGGTATTGTCCTGCAAAGAAAAGTAGGTGGATGTTTAACGAATTTTACATGCTAAGAAATTGAAAAAGGGTCTATGCTAAATAGTAAATACTACAAATGCTTGGAATTGACGTAGTCATATGCTATCCAGAAACTTCTTAGGGCACGTTCGGATTGTTTGACATGATTTGATAGATTATATTATCAAATCACATCAATAATTTGGATCAAGTGAAAAAAACTCAAGATTGATAAAAGGCCGTTCTTCTATCCTATTTTTAATTGATAGTTAATCCCGTTAAATGGCAAAGATTGTATAATCCAAATTGAAAGTAAGAATAAGAAATTGGTCATCATTCCCATAAATGAAAATATTAGGGTTTAAACTTGTTTTATTATGATGGATATTTTAATAAATTGAACAGTTTAATTATTTAATCCTTGTATCCACACAAATGATCGATAAAATAAATACATATCTAAAATGAATAATTTTAAGCTCCAAATTCAGTATTATCTTATTTTGAATAGTGTAATTATATTATATCAATATAATCTAATCAATTTTTTCTATATATCCAAACGTGCCCTAATTTTATTAGGCTAATACTTACTTACGTATGGGAATCGATATTTTCTTTTGCAATTTAGGGACGTCCAGACCCATTAACCCACGCACCCAAAATCCACACGTAATAAATGGGTTTGGAATTTAGGTCCATTTGTTTAACTATCCCTCCAACTCCCAAGTCACAAAGAAGGAGATGAAAAAAGAAAAACGGAAATCAGCATAAATTAAAATCGATCTCTGATTTGCGGTAAGCCATCTCCGCAGGCCCCAAACGTGCCCCAATAGCCATTAGCAAGACCTCCCCCGAGTTGAGGTTCTTGCTGCCGTTTGCCATTACACCTGCTAAAGCCGCCTCCGTCGGTCATTACTGCCGCCGTAGCAGGTATCGTTTCATTCGAACTTGTTTTTTTTTTTTTCTTCCTTCAGCTCTCTGGGTTCAAGTGTGAATTTCCTTAGTTGTCTTGTTAATATTTCTACTTGCCGTTTAAGTTGCGATAAAGCAAGTTTAATTTCGTAATTTTAGTTTTGATTGATATTTTGAGGTTCTGAATTCGAGAATTGGGCCTTGGAATTATTATCTGGTGCGAAGTCTCGAATTTTTCTTTTGAATTCTATTTCCAAACTGTTTCCTTTTTCGTTTCAAAATTCTTCGTTTATGCATAGAGTCTAAGCAAAACCATTTATTAGCTTATCTGCTGAAATTATATTATAGAAAATTTGAAGCTCAGATTGCAATTTTAGTGATTTAGCAAGAGTTATTTTTCTGTTTAATGTATACAAGGGTGTCGCTTGAGAGTATTGGATGGTTTGTCAAATTGTAAATTGGTATTGAAGCCTTGAAGTGAGATTAGGGGAGCTATTGCTCATAACATTTGTATGCAGTAAAAAGTTGTCTACCAGACCATGTATGCTTGCCTTGTGAGTTTTATACCTTTCTGTTTATTTCCCCTTTGTATTTAAATGGGCTACTTTTTCCATTGCAGTTGAGAAGTACTCGGAGTTATGGATGTTGAAGTTGACCATTACACTGTTTTGGGCCTGCCTTCTGGTGAGGAAGGTGCCAGGCTTTCAGAGCCAGAGATTAACAAAGCCTATCGAGCGAAGGCCAGGGAGCTGCATCCGGACAAGAGACGTGATGACCCTGATGCACATGCTAATTTTCTAAAGCTTCAAACTTCCTATGAAGTTCTCAAGGATGAAAAAGCTAGGAAGTTATTTGATGATCTGCTTAGAGTGAAAAGGGAGAAGCTTCATCGCCAGGGACAACAAGATTCCAAGCGCCGGAGGATGATGTCAGATCTTGAAGAAAGAGAGCGATCTGCTTTTGCTGTTGACCCCAACATGAAAGCTCGAGAAGAGGAGGATAGGATATCTCGGAAACTGAAGGAGGAGATAGCTAGAATTCGCGCAATGCATACCAACAAAATGTCAGCTGCTACATCATCTTTCAAGCAAGATACAACTTCAAAGGGAAAAGACAGCACGGATGGTGGAGGTACTGGATTGGATAAGGAGAAGGTTCTTAAAGTTTCATGGGAGAAGACTGGTGAAGACTACACAGCACAGAGGCTTAGAGAAATTTTTGAAGAGTTTGGTTCTGTCGAAGATGTAGTCATCAAGAGTACCAAGAAGAAAGGATCTGCTCTTGTAGTAATGGCGTCTAAGGATGCTGCTGTAAGTTTTTCTATAAGTATTTGGTACAATTTGATTTTATTGTTGTTTGGGACTCTCAAGGGGATCTTCAATGGCAGGTTGCTACTACTGGAAATGTGTTGGGTGATCTTTCAAATCCTCTCCTAGTATTGCCTCTTCAACCAGCCTCATCACCTGCTGTTTTTACTGCGGAGAAAAATGAGTCTGATGGTCCAAAATTGAGCAATCTTGTTGGTGCTGGATATCAGGCATTTGAAGATTCAGTGCTGGAAAAGATGAAAAAGGTTGGACACTGCTAACAAAATTTTGTCTGTTTACTCTGGATAATTTTTGATTTATCCATTCAAACTGTTTGAGTTGTTTAAAGGCTTCAAAAGGTTGCATACGGATAGTTCGATCCATTTCAGTTAGTAAGTTTAGATAACAATTTTATGTGCATGATTCCTGACTTTTGTTTTGCTTTTTCTATTTTTGGCATATGAATGATACATTGTGTACCCTTTAGCAGTTCTTCTTTTACAACCTGATCCTTAATTTTTCTTTTTAAGAGCTCTCTCTCTCTCCCTCTCCCTCTCTCTCTCTCTCTCTGGCATTGGTGTGCAAACTATTTTAAATCATTTTTCTAATTTATGTCTCTAACATGGTTGTGGATTGAGACTTGTCGTGGATTAGGTTGGAAGTGACATATATTAAGCCTTGTATTCCATGACAGAGAAGCATACTATATGAGAGACAGGGAGGGAGGGTGTTGAATTCTTTATGCTGTAGTTGAACTTTTTAATACTGTAGTATAATATTAGAAATGATGTTGGTAGCTTATGCTTGCAAGTACAATATAATGTTTTTTAAGTCTTACTTTGGGTGAGTTAGAATGATTAAAGGAGCAGCAGAAAAGTTGAATGTCTCATGTTACTAAATGAATTCATAATTGTTCTGATTATGTTTTTTTATGGTGACAGGCTTCTCAGAGGCAAAAGTGACTTGTTAAAGCATCTTGTAGGAGGTGTAAGAAGAAGAAGGGCATTGTGTAGCATCCAGAGAAGGCAGCAAACTTACCATTTTATCTGTTTCGAACAGAAGGTAGCTATTGAACCACAATTTTATACCCTTTCTCTTCTTAGTAAATTTCGCTTTGTATCGTAGCTGTAGCCGGGTATGGAATGTTCAGTGACACACCAGTTATAGGGAATTAGCATGACTTTATATTGGCACAGAATTTTTAGTCTTGCAAGGATATAAGGCACCAGCTATTGTATCAAGAAATCGATTTTATACGTCTTGTCCTAAACTCCCAATGGATGTTACTTTGTGTCATGTGAATAGGTGGAAGTCTTGTTTGTACGAATTAGCCCTTCAAGTTTCTTATCACAACTCAATGGACATTAACTTTCTTTATTACCATTTTTTTTTAATATTTAGAGTAAGTTTTCTTTATGTTTCAGACACACGTTCCTGTATGTTAATATCTTGCCATAACTTTGTCATGCTCCTTCCCGTGTTATATCAGATATGTAGTCTATAGCATGCCCTACTATTTTATGCTTTGTTTCGCTTTGATTTACTTGATTTTCTACTTGGCCTTTCTTTGTCTCTGTGTGTGTGGTGTTTTGAAACATAACGAAGTACCATCTGACCCCTGGGGTGCAAGAAACATCTGTTATAGATTCTTCATTCTGAAAAACCATAAACGGGGCCCTACTAATGATGCCTTTGTAACCTAGGTTCTTACAAATTGAATAGCAGATGCTCTAGTGCAGCACATCCCATGTTCTTTTCAAGCACATTACTAATAACATATGCCAGCACCTTTTGTCACTTTTTAGTTTGAAACATATGGACATTTTGATACTTGGACAGATCAATTCATTTATGCCCCCATTTCTACTGCTTCCCACTTCCCTCTCCAGCTCATCTCCTCTTCATTAGTTGCAGAGTTGTGTTGATCAAGCTCTCATAGGCACTTGGAGTACAGACATGGTACCGTTTCTTCCAACTTTCTTTTACGTTCTGTCAGCGTGCGTGCGTTCCTTCTTCAATGCCATTTCAGGTTTTTCACCGTTCCTTATACAACTGGAAACTCCTGTTCTATTGCCTGTGATGTCATCTTCACAAATTGCTTATTGTTCCGAACATAGAGCACATGCTCTGGAAAGCTGAGTGCAGGAAGATATAGCAGAAAAACCATCAGGCAAGAATCAACTGACTAAAACCTAAAATATTTTTAAGTAATATGATACAGCAGCTGTAATAGATTAGTCAATTTAGCCTAGTTACTGGAACTTACATATTAGCCTACACTCATACTTGATCTGTAATTTTATTTGAATTTTGAGTCTTGAGTGGCAATGTCCTATCTTGAATTAGTGAAAGATGTAGATGAGATTGTTTGTCAACTTTTTGTAATATCAATAGATATGTCGTACAGCGAGGAAATTCTATTTCGTGTTAGCTTATCTAGTACGTAAATGTAGCTGTCTGTCTGTCAAAATAGCAATTGAACTAAAGCTAATAAAAACATTTACATCTATTACAAGACAAAATATTATTCATCTGACAGTTGGCAAGTCAATCCACATACTTGAACCCCTTTGTCCCATGTTGGAATTATGGCTATCATTAGATGTTGATGGGCTAGCCCTGACTACGTGTTGAAATTTCTTGGCATTTCTTTCCGTCCACATGACATAAGGCACCAAAATGTATAAATACACACATGTATAATACATACATACATAAATGCAGTCCCAGTTGTCATGGGAGTAGGAATTGACTTCAAATTTTTCTCAATTTTCAATACCTTCTAAAATCGGTGAACATTTTCGCACAAACATCCACACGTGTACCAACCTATAGTTGGTTTGAATATGTACAACAAGCCATGTACGTGAAAATGTGCAGAAATTCAAAGGCGAAAATAATTTACAAACCCCATAATTAGTTTCTAGCCAATGGAAAATTTTTCGTGGAAAGTTTATCATCCAATGTTGGGTTCTTCATAGATAAGAAGACATTGCCCAACGTGGATAGATTCTCGCTTATAGAAGAAGAGTACTTCTGCTAGCATGCTACGGCTTAGGCAATTAATTGGAGCAAATAATATTTCGGGCAACCAACCAAACTTGGCACATTCAATTCTATTCCAATCAACAACTTGAAGATATGGTTAAGTAGTTTAAGATATTGATTTGCTAGCGTGCTACGACTTAGGCAATTAATTGGATCAAATAATCCTTCGGGCAACCAACCAAAGTTGGCACATTCAATTCTATTTCAATCAACAACTTGAAGATATGGTTAAGTAGCTTAAGACATTGATTTACTAAAATCAGACGAAATATCACTCCTAAATTTTGCATTTGTAGAGTCCACATTATCCACAAGGACTAATCCTTTATGATAAAAGAAACAAAAGCATTTAAAGGCAAGTTGTAGTCATACGTCACTATCATAATCTATTGACCCTCAAGTATAAAATTATGATTGCCGAGTGGCTTGTGGCCCAACAACATAAGTCTCCCACATAATGTTGAAGGTCAGGAGTTCGAGCCATAACGGACTCCTGACGTGTGTGTGTATAAATAAAAATAAATAAAAAATATATATATATAAAATTATGGTTGGTATTTGAATTTAATTGGAAATATATCAAGGAAAATATTTCCGTCAACCCACGGAAAACCCACGCTCTTGGACCCTTCCCAGCCACACGTGTCCTCCCATCCCCCTCTTCCACCGCTCGTGGACCCCCGCCCCCCTCACTCCACCTAATTCACTTTTCGCACTCTCCCTCTCGCCAACACACACATTATATGTGATATAATCCTCTTAGCCGTGAAAAACGAGCTTAATTAGGAAACAAAACCAAAATTAGTTCTACTCACATTCAGAGCGTATTATGCAGAACACCTTAATTAACTCCCATAATTTCGCCTTAAAGCCTCACACCTTTCAATTACCAAGCGGCATTAACAACCATAACTACGGCGTTAATCACGACGACGATATAGAGATGATCGCTTTCGAAAGCAACAACTACACCAGCTTGAAGGATTTGTTACCGGCGTCTCCTTCGTCAGCAACGTCAACAGCGTCTCCGGTGAGCAGCCGGAGAGACAGCTGGAGAGAAATTCCGATCAAGGATCCGTTACTGCAGCTCGCGGCTTGGGCGTACCTGCAGCCGATGGTGGCGGAGCCGGATGAAGGCGACCGGTGGTGGTGGAGAAGGTTTCAGAAGAAGTGGTGCAGGCTGTTCGGCTGCTTCAACGACGTCGTCTTGGTGGCTTTTGAGAGCTGGTTCCCCGACCAGGGGAGTGAAAGATTACCGGACGTCGGACGATGATAGAGTTGACTAGAGAGTACAGACAACTGAAGCTGCTGTTTTTTGAAGCTGACTGGTAGATAGAATGGTAGTATATTTTTATTTTATTTTAATTTTTTTTCTGTGTACAAACACAAATATTGTAAAAACTTTTTTACTTCTTAGTATTTTCACTCATTTACAGGGTCTTGTTATTTTCAGCAATTTATTATTTTAATGTGGTCAATGGTAGATTAACAAATAACAACGACTGGGATTAATATAAGTTATGCATTATAAACTAACAATTTTTTTTTTTTATTGTGCGTCGATATTTTTTTTAATGGAAAAAGGTAGACGCATAATTTACCCCTATCTATAATTCATAAATAAAAGATAAGAGTATTACTTAATATTTATATAATTGATATTTTTTGATGTGTTTTGCAGTAGTGTGCTTAAAATAATATTATTTTTATTTTTTCACTCTCATAATTACATAAAATAACAATCATTTACTATTTTATTAGCATTCAACTACCATCAATTTGTATTTTTATGATCATTTATGAAGGTTATTGGTGTTTCCCTTTCTTTGCAATTTTTTTTTCAATTCCTTGTTAAATATTGTAACAACCCTAGAAATTATATAATTGGTGGAAATTTCCTCAACATTATTTATTTATTTTTGAAAAGTTGGGTATTTTCGGTCAAATGTGTGGAAGTGAGGCACTCATAAGTTGGAGGATTGAATTGAGAGACGGATGATTTCTGGAGGACTCAATTGGAGGTTGGGCAAAAGTTTTGGGGATCAAATTTGGATTCCAGAAAGTTGTTTTTTATATACGTTCCCCCCTCCCCTTTCTTTATTTTCTTCACCGAGCACAACCTATCACCATCTCTGGCTATTTTCTCCGGCAGCCCTCGAATTGCCAAACCAACCCATCCACAACCTTCCTCTCAACACTAGGAACTCAACCATACCACATGCAAGATGTTCCGGTCTGCGGACCTTCAGAATTCTGAAGTTGAAACTGGGCAACGACGGGCACGGTGGAGCAACGGCGAAAATTGCTGTCTGGATGGTGTTTCATCACGGGTTTAGCTCAAGGAAGAGATTGGTGTACTTGGCTCTGGGTTTTGAGCTCCAGCGACTGCGGAATTGAAGAAATGGGCGACGTCGGCGAGTGGTGGTACGGTGTCTTCAAGGCTTCAATTGACCTTCAATTCAACGGCAATTGGATAAATTGATTAGGGCGTTGTGTCAGTTGAGCTGAGAGGCATCGATTGGTGGTGGTGTTAACTATTTTCGGTGACGGCAAAATGATGGTGCTGAGGCAGTTTCTTTGCCTCATCGCAATAATCGTGTGTGTGTCATTGGTTTGTGATTCCAAAGTTTCGATTGGAATATCTTGGGTAATAACCGAAAGTTGGGGTTAATGCTTTGTATTGTTTATTTCTTACCAAATCTTGTATATTGTCGAGAAAGATGAACGATTTGATATGGGAATTAGGATATGGACCGTGCATGTGTATATTTGTATACGTCTAGTGGACCTGAATTTGTGTTATTATATGATAATTTTGGGATAATTGAGTTTATTAAGTGATTAAACCCTAATTTATGGATTTGAGACCTCAGTGTTAAAATTGGGTTATTAAGGATAATTGAATTGTTATTATTGACTTGGTATATCGTTACGAGATTAATTACGTAATTAAGGACCTGATTATATCCCTTTACTGATACCGGCATAATTAGCATTTTCTCTCTCAAAAATATCAATTGAATCCTTAGCTACCGACTTAGCCGATTAATTATCGATTTTAGACCGTTATTCATATAATTGTGATTATAGGATCTTATAAGGATCTTGACAGTGAACCTATTCTTTTGGTTAGGTGACGAGGAACTAGGTCCTGCGGATCAGTAGGTCGTGACAGCATTTTTGAAGTAATTGAGGTGAGGGTCCACTGATTTGGTACTTGTTTATATAAGTCTGCTCATTATTTGTTGTACCCTTGTGAGGGTCTACCAACTTGGTACTTGCTTTGTATATCTTATCTGTTATTCGTTTCGTGAACCCTGTAAGGGTTAAATTGATTCCTAGAATTTGAATTCAAAATTGAATCGAAGTGGCATTTCAGCTTAGAGGTTATTCCGAGGGAGTGCTACAAATATTATGTTCTATCTCATTTATAATATTTTATTATTATTTATAAATATTTTTATATATGTACTGTATATATAGAGACATCAATTACACTCTAATTATTATATGCATATATATATATATCAAATATATAATGATTGATTGTTCATATTAACTAAAATACTGTGACACTCTATCCCACATGAACTAAATACTAAAAGAATAGGCACTATATAAATTTTGATCAAAAAACTCATTTGCATTACTTAAATATCTCTTTTGGATAAATTGATTATAGTTGAATTTTAAAATACGCGATAAATTTGAAGGCATCCAATGGGCTAGCGGGCACGTGGCGTGTGCTACGTAGAAGTAACTTGAGACAAAGATGGTAAATCTGAAAATAAAGTGAAGCTTCCAAAGTAGTGGGTTTCTTGGATGAGGACAAAATCTCCTCAGCTTCTTTTTTCTTCCTCTTTATAATTCATTGACTAGAAAATTTATTGTTCATTTAATTTATTATTCGGTTGAACATAGCTAGTCTTTGCAACTTGGCACTTATCAGTGATGGTTTCTTTAAACACCGACTTAGATTTTAATTAATTTTGGATAGAAAGTTTGAAGATGATGTCACAAAATGAAATTACGTGGCACATTGTGAATGCTTATTATTAATTTATTTAGAAAATTACTTAGCTTTTATACTATTCATTTGAAATGCATTACAATTAAGAAAGGCTGATTTGAAATTGACACCATCCCCCTTTTTTCAAATTTATAATTTAAAAATTAAAAAACAACTACCAACAGCCAATGTTTTCAAAATCGAACAGAACAAAGAATCGGTGACCTTATTGGTTAATGGTTCAACTGGTATGACGTCATAATGACATAATAATTATATTTAATTTTATAAAAATATATAATATTTTAATATTAACAAAAAATAAAACTTCCAATTGATATAGAAAGAATATTATTTGAAAAAATTTCAACTTATCATCCTCAATTCATAATTTCTCTTTTCTTTTTTACTTTTTTTTTAAAAAGTAATTTTTAAATTTTTAAAAAGAAAAGAAAAGGAGTGAACGGGTTAAAAACCGATTGAACCGGACCGGCACCAGTTTTCAGGCCTCAACCGGACCGGACTGGCCACCAATCATCGATCAGGTCCGATTTTCAAAACATGGCCAACAGAGCAATTTTCTTTAAGTGAGCATAGTAGTGATTCGTCACTGTGAAATATTTTATTTGAACAATAGTCTATATCCAAAAATCGAGCCCATTGTCACTAAGTGCAAGTCAGACTGAAGTTCCTCCATCATAGAGATGACTTTGAACCGATAACTACTGTGAGTGGGTTCGAACCCGTAATTTGTGAAAATTATATATTTTTTTTGTAATTTTTGTATATTATATTATGCATCACATCAAATAATCCAAGAAAAGGAATGTGGTTATTAATCACACCAACCCTAGGCCTAATTACATCAATCAGAACCACATGGCATCACATGAGAACTCTGCATTGGAATATTTCCACGCTATTTTTCTTTCCTTTTTTTTTTTTTTCCTTTAACTCTTCATAACTCCATTGACTGTAGTTAGAAACCCTTCAATGTGAAATTATGGCATGTTTGGTACAAGACATATCATATCCCCAGTCTTTATTTGGTGGGAACGTAATCCAACTAATTGTTGGGAATCCTATTTTTCCGGAATGACATTGGCCATTTCATCAAACGTGGCCTTATCATCTCCCTGTCAGGGATGACAACAGTTCCCAAAACCAGAAAAAGAGTGCATTTTAAGCCAGAACTTCCATGTGACCAGATCACTCTTTTTAGTCTGCCCCCACATCAAATAGAACATAGTTTTTGACAGATGCTAACTTACAGCTTTCATGTCTGATCTGGGGTCATAATCTGATACACCTGGATCAATCTACAGTTCCACTGTGCTTGAGCTATAGTTGGGATCTAGTATGCAATCATATAGAGTTAGGGGTGTTGAAGTGAACCCAACAATAACCTTTAAATACTTAAATTAGTTTAGGTTGTAAGATCAAATGAAGAGTTAAGCAAACTATCAAGAATGCATGCCTTACATAACAAATGAATGGGTTATTTATAGTCCCCTTCAAGGAGTCTAGTTAGGATGGCGCCACATGTACCTAATGAACGATTGAGATGCAGGGTCTTAGTTTGGTTTGTTTTGAATTGCGTCCAACCAGTTCAAAAAGAATAGGATGTGTTGATATTAGATTTAATTGACAGGGCAAAATCAAGATTTTCTCACCTAGTACCATCAATTAGGCAAGAAAATAGGCTAGGCTAGACTATGTTTGACTTAAATAGGCTAGACTTGTTATGCAAATGACCAGCTTGAGGCTATAACAAGCTTAGCCTATTATCTATTATAGGCATTTTTTTAAGGTTAGGCCGAACATTTTTAATAAATTCTAAAATCTTCCATAACTGAAAGCCTACCTAAAAGACTATTTTTTACTAAGGCTTCAATTAAGTTTAAATATCACATAAATTAAAATTTTTAATATGATTAAATTTGTAGTAGACCTTGATAAGAAATAATCAAAATGATAAATAACAAATGCATAATTATGAAAAAGTTCAAATCTAAGCATAAAATGTTATCATTTCAATAAAAAGTAATACTAAACAACATAACGAATCCCATAAATAACTAATTAAAGAAATCAAATTCAATTAGCCATATATCAATATCATTGTACTTTTTATATGAAGAAGGATAAATAGGCTAGTCTGTTAGGCTTTATAAGCTTTTAGAAAATCCTAAGTTTAGTCTATTTATCTAAAAAAGTTACTTTTCAAACTTTAACCTGACCTTTTTATTAAATAGGTTAAGGCAAACTAGGCTATAAGTAGGTTAGGCCACAGGACCTAACGAGTAGCTTGGCATATTCCCATTTCTACCATCAATGTCCATTTATAGTAATTATCCATTTTAAAGTGGCCAGCCTGGTTTCGAATATTTTACTGTAGCAAATTGAATAAAGAAAATTTATGGACAGGTAGCAATATCTGAAGTTTAATGAACTTATCTGTGGTTTAGGCTACAAGATTAATACCTTCTACCAAATTCCACTAATTACTATTACCTGGTGTTTCCATTTAGAAACTCCCAGTTGGTGGCACCATCCCTTTTTACTAGGCAGCTTCCCCATGGCCATGTCTGATCTGGGAATATCTCAAGCTTTCACCTGCAACCTTATCCTGCCCTTTTGAAGAATGATACCATTAAGAGACAATATTCCTTGCTGTTAACAAGATACAGCTCAACTTTCTAGTGCTGTTTTATCCTTTTCTTGGCAATAAATGGATCTAAAATCTTGATCAAGAAATGATCCCATGTGCATGCTATTGCTTACTTTTAGCAAATCCAGCTCACTGAAAAGTGTTTTCTTCCTTATCAGTTGAAGATAACTGCTGCAGATTTGATAGTAAATCTTGGCAACAAAATTGACAGATGGGCGGCCTCGTTTCTGCCCAAGTGGTGCTATCCATACTAGCCAGGCAAGTAAGCACAAGATGAACTGGCAAAATAACAATTTGGCCATACTGGTCCAGAAATATTTAGCTTATAAGGTAATTAAAAAGTAATCTTGTGCTCCAAATAATAACAGTCACCAGTAATCTCCACACCAACAATGTCCATCCTTCAGAATTATGAATCTCCTAAAACAATCTATCTGTTTGCTATATTTGAGTCCCTTTGTAGCATTATGGCAATCTTCACCAATTGAGGCAATCAATGCAAAACGGATAGCGGATCTCGCATGCTGATTTTCCAAAAATGCATCAAGAAGCTCCAACTATCCCCATTGAATTCCAAGAAATCAACAGGGTGTTTGGTTTCATTTCCAAGCTCCCTTTTCATTTTCATGTGGGAATGGAAATTGAAAATAAATACTTTCTCATAATTTTTTGTAGAAAAGTCAGTGTTTTGAAAACCGGACCGGATCGCCCGGTCCGACCGGTGACCCGTGGCCAATCCGATCCTGTTGATGCCTGAAAATCGATGCCGGTCAAAACCGGCGAATTTTTAAAAAAAAGAAAAAGGAAAAAAGAAAAGAGAAATTATGAATTGAAGATGATAATTAAAGATTTTGGACATGTAATTTTTTGAAATATGAATTTATTTTCTTGATATTTAATGAAGTGGTAGTTATATGCGAATGTTTATGTTTAATTTGTTATTTTATTTTGTTTAATCTCTCTTAAATTATGTTAAATATTTAGCTCAGAAGAATTTATTTGTACTTGGAGTTGAAGCATGAAATGAATGATTACTTATATTAATGTGAAATATTATTTTTATTTATTTATAGTTGACTAATTGTGAAATAGTATTATTTTCTAAAAAACATACTTAAAAATAAGTAAGTTGAAATTTTTTCAAATAATATTTTTTCTATATCAATTGAAAGTTTTATTTTTTTTTAATATTAAAATATTATATATTTTTATAAAATTAAATATAATTATTACGTTATTATGATGTTATACCGGTTGGACCACCAAAGTTTTATTTTTTGTTAATATTAAATATTATATATTTTTATAAAATTAAATATAATTATTACGTCATTATGACGCCATACCGATTGAACTAGTAACCGGTAAGGTCACCGATTCTTTGTCCGGTCCGATTTTGAAAACATTGGAAAAAGTACACATTTTCTTCCAAAACTCATTTATAAACCTATCTTTTCATCCTATTACACATCAATCAAATTCAAATTTGATTTGACATAAAATTATCTACTATTATTTTTAAATTAATAAAATATACATATATTTTAAAAAATAAATCTTTTTAAACATAAAAAACATAAATTAACCTACTTTTCAATCCTACAACCTATTATAATCATTACTTTCCAACATTTCATCCAAAAACATCTCAATTTCTATTTCCATTTCATAACTAACTTTTCAACTTTTAGAAATGGTTGAAAATGGAAATGGCCTTTGAAAATAAAACTAGACGGGCTGCAAGTCTCTGACAAAGAATGAACTCTTTGCCTTCCCTTCAAATGAGAAACCTCATCACACGCTATGATCACAAAGGGAGCATATTTCTCTTTCAGAGAGAACCCAGAATCAGTCAGTGTCCTTCTATCACATTTCAAATAAAAGTACTTGGATTTATTCATTTTCTCAAACATTTGGTGTGCATATTTGAAACAATTATGCTAGCAGCTTTCCATGGTTGATACATATACCACGTTCGTCCCTTCCGATCCTTCAGCTCTTCTCTTTACAGATTGGTATGGTGTTTGTTCTAGGATCATGGCTTTGCACCAATTATTCTTGAAGCTAAAGCTTGGTGGATTTCTGTTGGAAACATCTGGTGGAGTTCTCGGAGAGTGGCCGTTAATTCAGTTATTTAGAATTCCTGGACAGAAGAACAGTTATGTTTAATGGACCAGGCCCAATGAAGTGGGCTAGTTTAGGTCCAACTAGCCCGTTTTGCCTAACCATAAATGGTCTGGCTAATTTTCAAGGTATTGGCCCAATTCAAGAGCACATTATGAGCTATGGGCAGTGTTTAGCTTTGTTGAATAAATTCAATTAGGCCTGTCAACGAATCGGATTTGAATCGCATCTGCCATCTTCAAATTCGAGATCTAAATTCGAATTTGATTATCAAAATTCATATTCAAATTCAACCCAAAATCCTAGAGGATCTTTGTTAGTTGGTACTATAACCGAATCAATGGATATCCGAAATCCGATTAAAAAATCTAATCCAATTTTTTTTTCTTATTTTTTTCTTTTTTCTTTTAAATTTTATAAAATATTATATTTATAAAGTGAATATATGTCATATTTGAATTTTTAACAACTTTTTATTATATATTAGTCCAAAAGTTAAATGTTTGAATACTAAATTCATATTTCACATTATATTAATGCATATATGAATTATTATATGTTATCATATTAATAGTATAATATAGACGCTAATATAAATATTAGATCACTATAATATATAGATTTTATTTTAAAATCTTTATTAATATTATATATAAGAGTATTAATTTAATAAAAAATATTAAAGTTCGGATTCGGATCTTTAACGGATCGGATTGCTTAATTTCATATTCCATTCACTTATTTCGTATTATGAATATTTATAATCGGATATGATCCATTGGATATTTTAATCGGATAAAAATTTTAAAATTTGGATTGAATTCGGATTAAAATCCAATTAATTGACAGCCCTAAATTCAATATCATAAGGTATTTCTATTGCCATTTTGAAATAATATGGCCCAATATTTTGAGACAGTGGGTATGGTGAGAAGGCCTTTTAGCTTGACTTATAATTTTATTTAACCAGTTTTAAGAAATCCAACAGTCCATTTAATGTTATAACAACTATTTTTATGCTATTGGGAGTCTAAGAGAGTGTGGAAAAGAAGGAAATAATTTGTAGATCTCTAAAGGTAATTTTAAAGGTTTTAGCTGTCATAGGTAATGCCAATGTTCACCTCACGGTTTAATTTATAATGCTCAAATGTCAAATTTCAATAATTATTTTATTGAAATATGACATTTGACATAAAACTAGTAGAATTAATTTTTAAAGAATTCATTTCTTTAAAATCAATTTTTCACAAACTACCTTTTTTATATATGTCATAGGTGAAATCAAGGTTCGTCAGAGCTCGAACCTCGAACCTCAAACTTTAATATTTATATATATGAGGATAATATTGAGCCAATGAACCACTTAGTCCAGTTTAGATCATCTATTCCAATAAATATTTCATATCTTATTCCACTATATGGATGTATGACACGTTATTAAATATTTTTTTGTAAAAATAATTGATTGATAATCAAATACACTTAACATATATACATTACATTGGAATAAGAGATAAAACACGAAATAAAATAGAGGATTCAAGGTGCACTTGGTCGAGGATCTTTAATGCTAAGAATAAAACCTTCTCAAAATATATCACCTTACCACTCTAAGCTTTTGAAAATATCCTGTAAATGTTCCTACATGCAAAATGGTATTTAGTTCACGTTAAGTTTACAACATTTATTCATAAGATGAAAAAGCAAATTCTCACACATGAAGTATTACTTGCTTGCTAGTATTTATAGAGTCCATTTACTTACTTTGATATTGCACGATAAATATACAATCCAACTCAATTTCAATATTTGGTTTATTTTTAGAAGTCTTTAATACAGTTAGGGCCGACATGCATTTAAGGCCAAATCTGGCTTGTGTATCAAGGCTGTGGGGTGTGATATATTTTCCAACTTAAATTGGAAATAAATTGGAATTTGTCAAATGGGATAACCAAGCAAACAATCAAAGTTGGATATTAAGTTATTCAAAATATGCAAATAAATATTAGATAGAATACACAATAATCCACTATTTTTCATAATCATGCCTATCATACATAATTCAAACACATCAAACAAACCAGCTCATAGAGATAAACTTTCAAATGACAAAGTGAACATATGTTCTCCTACCTTTACAGAGAATCAGACAAGTTATTGTACAAACTGGTGATCCAGCCAAAAAGCACATTGACAAAAGAAAGACAAAAAAACAGCAGACGTTAATTGACCAGAAAATTTCAGTAAAATGAATTTTCTTTCTGTCAATAAGAAACATAAAATTAGTCTTACGTTGGGCGGTTGATGTTGGAGTTCTGATAACTAATGTTAATCATAGTTCTTCTGGTATGCTTTGCAGAACTGGTCTCCACGGATCCAGCCGGTTTCTACCCCTCACTTGGCTCGCAGCTCTGAGAATCTGCCTTCTCCGCATCAAATTCAGCCGCTGCTCCAACGAAGTCCCCGCTGGCGTCGACGCCGGAGCTCGGCGAACCCTAATTGCCTCCAGCACTTGCTTCAAATCTTCCTTCCTCACCACAATCTTCATCCGCGTCGGCGGCAGCCCGTCCTCCGCCTTCTCTCCGCCGCTGAGCTGACCAATCGCCTCCAAAATATTGCTCGCGACTGCCTTCTGGTTTCTGCCGGCTTTCAGGAGTCTGGATTCTCTTCGCTGGAAAAACTTTTCTTCCGCCATCTTCAATTCCATTATGCTTCCCTCTCTGCGGTAGCCTCTCGTTAATCTCTCTGTTTTTTTCTGTCCGGTTTCGTGCTGTTCGATCCATGGGAAATGCGAGGTATTTATAGCGAATTAAATGCCGATAAAATAGTAGATATCGTAGTTCGGTTAATTACTTATTCGCAAATCATGCAAACTGACTTTTCTTTTTATTATTGTCCTAAAATATTTGGTGATTTGACTTTTTAGCCAAAGTGCCCTTTAATTTTTGTTCACCTGCACTAATATGCCACCTTTTGTTGCTCTAAAACATTCTTACAATTCTTATAATTGAATTTGACTATTGATTTTTTTTTTAGACACGCACGAACATTTGGAGCTCGTTCAGGTTCGAACTCTTGATTTTCCATATTATGTGAGAGACTATTGATTTAAAATGGCGGGACTTTAAATGCATAATCTTATTACTTGAAATTTTTTTTCCCAACATATATGATTTGGTAAAAAATATTAATTATATTCATGCGATGTGATATCTTGACGTGATAAATAATGTTATAAATAGTTATTAGCAAACATTAGAACTTTAAAATTTTAAATATAAGGTTACTAGAAAAAATGAGCAAGAAAAATGACTCAACATTGAGAAGAATTCGAATTATTTGCGACGTTCATAATAGAAGTTCAATAATTTGCTAAATAAAATTCATAATAACAAAGAATTATTTACCTGAATCCTTCAATTTAATTTATATACACAATATACGAGCATCGAGAGTTCATTAAAATTCAAATCCATAACCTCGCACATAAAAATGTTAAAACAATGCTATTAGAACAATTGACACACTGCACAAAATCCCTCAACTTAAACTAGTTAAATGAGATAATGTGGTATGCCATTTCATGCTAAATTGGATTCCCTTTTATGCTTTACTACATTATTTTTGTTTATCAAAAATATTTAATTGTAATCTACATAATTTCACATGGTACTTATTAACAAATTAGTTCTCTATTCATGTAAAATAAGTCTAATAATAAGCTAAGAGCATATTTGGTTTTGTTTTCTCATAACAACATTGTTTTGGAAAAACATAACCAAATATATTCTCATTTTCCCTCCAAAACACACAATTTTCAATATATGCACATATTATATACATCATATATATTTTATTATTATTTTAACATTAAAAAAATTGCATAATTTCATTTTCAGTCCAAAAATCCAACAAAAATCATTGATTTGACTGTTGCAGTGAAAAATGTCTTTCCCAAAAAATAAACAAACATATTAGAAAACAACTTTTATATTGTTCAATAATTCATTCTCTCAAAATACATAATAAAATCACAAAAAAAAAACAAAAAAAAACATAACCAATCATTCCGTAAGTAATTTTCTAAATCATTCATTTTGTTTAGCCTTCTAGATTGTTCATAGGGATTATGATATGGTTTTATCATGTGAAGTTCGGCAACAGCTCACATGCAAATCCACAATCTGCGGCGGCCGCCATGATAAGAAAAAGCGCGTAAATTAAATTATTTCAGCTTAATTAGTTGGAGAAATAACGGTTATGGAATGAGAGGAAGTAATTGAAAAACACAGTTGGCGATTCTGTAGGGCAGTTAAGTTGGTGAGAGGATTAAGGAGACGTTGAGCTTTGAGAGTTTGTTGAACCAAACAACATTTGTCAATTGGTCATATCACTCAATAATTATGGTGACAGTCTGTTCCAATCATTTGACACATGTAACTCAATCTATTCGTATAGTTTAATAATTAGATTAAGAATACAATAAGATAAATGTTATTCACTTCTATGATGCATAATTATTGGTTAGGTTCTTAGAAACTTCTTTAAATTCTTCTCATTTTTGGCCCCTTGAATTGATCATCCCTCATTGAAAAAACCAACTTGCTTAGGCTATGTTTGATAGGGTATAATGTGCGAAATTAGAACATTTAATCTTGTGTAGTGATGTGTTTGATAGCTAATGTTAAAGTGATCTGCCGAGTCTAAATTACCTTTGAATCCACACTGAGTCCATATTGTTCATTAAATTACGCCTGTTACAATTTTTTGCGTTGAAGGTGAGATTGATTAATCTTACCTATAGAGAAGATGCAAACTAACAGAAATGCCGCTTGTTTGTTCATGAAAAAAAAGGGAGGAGGGCTTCAACTAAGAATGTAATGATTACAACAATCTCAACCTCTATCTCGCAAATCAAATGAGTAAATGCATTTATACAAAAAGGAGTTAATCTTAACATGTTAAAATTATATGAGATTAACAATGTGTCGAATCAAACACGTCCTTACAAACTAAAATATCAAGATAAATGTAGAGTTGGTCTTGGTGCTTCTGGACCAATAGCATTAATCTCACACATAAAATGTGATATTGAACGTTTGAACATAGCAGACTCCTAACATCCGTGCGTTAAAATAAGGGAAGAAAAAAAAGGAAAATAAGAAAAAGTAGAGTTGGCAGTTATTGGATTGGAGGCAAGTACATGAATTAAGAAAAGACAAACCCCACAGCAAATTTGAGCTTCAGCAGCCCGAAATTGGGAAACAGGCTGAATTGGCCCAACAGGTCAGAAATTGTTTGCTTAATCCAGGAGCAATTGGGCCCGAGTGATCAATTGGGCAATTGCAGAAGAGAACCAAAAGAAAAAATCCAGAAGAGTCCTGGTTGGCTTGTACACCTCATGTATGGGCCAAGCCCGTGATTATTTATCAATCATTGTCCTTTGATGGTACAGAGACAAGCATAATAAACAAGGGAGGGAACCAACAACTGCTGCTTATTTATTTGTGAATAGTCAAAATATTTTTCAACTTTCAAAACACAAACAAATAATTCATTACATTTCTCAATTTCACTATCTAAAATACACTCAAAAACGCCCAAAATATCCTCATGATTCATTTCTTACCTATTCTTCAATGTCTAACCTTCTCTTTTTTTTGTCTCCCTACCCAATCTATACATACACATATATAAATAAATTTAAAATATCAATTTTATACTACCAACCTAATAAAAAAAGTTATTAATGTGACATCTTGTCCCCTCTCAAAATACAAACAAACAAACAATTTTCTGCCGATTCATTTTCTACCTACCACTCAAAACACAAACAAACAACCATCACATTTCCCAACCTCACTTACCAAAAATCATTTTGCCAAAATATTTTGACATAATGCTCAAATTCATAAACAAACAAGCCCTTGTTTTCTTGTTAGAAAAATAATAAAAAGTTAAATACAAGAACAGAGGAGAATGACCTGTAGAGCCTTGAGATGTGGACGAAAGAGTACAAAAACAGCTTATTAATTAAGCTAAAATATATATTCCAAAAACAACAGCTTGAGCCTTGAAAAACCAGCTTACACATTACTAGTTTAGTTACTACTGATACTGCAATTTACCGCCCAAGCTCAACAATAATCTATCCAGTTCAGTGTTTGCCAAAAGAAGTAAACATATACTATCATTAATGCTTGGTGCTCTCACTTGAGAAAAAAGAAAGAAAAAGTCACAGAGTCTGAGATGGATCTGCTGCACATTTTCCACAAAGAAAGAGCATAGAGATCTGCTAAGAAGATTAAATTATTCAACCATCCAAAAGCATAGCACATGTCACCAGATTCATGACTCATCACAAAATTAATCAATTTATTCAAAAGGATACAAGCATAGGCAATCAAATAGACCCAAGAACTGCTGCTTTATTCAACACAATCTCCACCTTGACAATATATATATATACATCATGGAAAATGGTCTGGTGTCTAGCACAAGATCATTTCTAAAAGCCCAGTTTCCAAATGAGACTTCTACTTAAGATTCTCTGTTTCTTTTCGTGTTTCATCTTCTATTTTATTTCATGGATATGACATGTGTACTAAATATTTCCTTAGGGTTTATTTGCTTCATTGGATAAAGTTTGATAAATTCATTTTCAAGCTTTATCTCTTGTTTGCTTTACATTTTTATGATCCATGATACCTTTACAGCATGAAATAGTATCATGGGCTAGGCTAGTTCTTGGCTTGATCCATTTTTCATCCTTTCAAATTTGATCCGATAAAGAATAAAAATGACATTCTTACCTTGATAAAAACCCTATACCCAATGCCTTCTGCAAAATTTTGAAAATTTACCTTCTTAGAAGTTAGGACATTTTGGACATTACAAATTGTAATCACATTGAGCAATCTTGCCAACCAAACATTAGATAATATTAAACATGGGATATCACTAATTTCTAAAATTCAAGAAACCAATAGATTACATGATTTTGGATACCATTTCTAACTTATGTATTACTAGTATATTAATTCCTCATAATCCTATATGCCCAAGCAAACAAATCCTTATAAAAATAATTAATTAAGAATGAGATACACTTGACATATATACAATAAATTAAAATATGAGATAAAATCGAGTATCCAAAGTAGTTTCCTAGATATACGAGAATCTAATACAAACATAGCAGTAAGAGCATTAAATGTCATGTTTCCCATATCACCTACTGGTACGAAGCAGCCATCAAAAGATAGTAAATTTCCCATATCTGGTGAAGTGCTGCTTTAATCAACCAAAATGCTATGGGGTCCCCTCCGTACTTGTAATTTAGACTTTCCCATCATTTTGCTTGAAATGTCATCTTACAAAAGCAAAAAAATCCTATCTTTTTTTCATGCTTTTGAAGGCTGTCTTACACCTCACATGAGTCATCTATGGCTAAGAATTAAGATAGCATGCCATACAGCATACGGCATCACGTGTCATGTCCGCTAAATAACATATCATTAAGGACAATTTACAGCAATTAAGTGCCGGCATTATTGACGCCTAACATAAGTGGTCCAGAACAGACTTCAAAATTTAAGAACAACTCAACATAAAAGCTAAAATACAGGCAAGAAATAAGACAAACCACAGAAGTTATAAAAGGAGGAGCTTTAGGACATCGTTATTTTTACTTTACAGTCAGAGTTGCATTAAGTTACATTCTCAAACATTCGAATACTTATCATTGAAAAGTTCAAGATTACAAAAATTAAGGAACTTTCTCCCCGTAAGTTATGCCTGTTTGTTTTTATTTTTTGGACTCATTTTCATATTTTGAAAATAAAAATAAAAAATTATCGACTTCTTTATTTTCACAGGCATTTTCATTCTCAAAATATTCTTCCAGTCAAACTGTTACATACTCTCTCTATTTTCACTTTTTATTACTTTTCATTTTCTCCTACTTACATTTGCATGACTTTTAATACAAAATATTATATTTTTCAAATACAACTCATCTTCAACCATACATAATCATTATATTTTAAACAAACATCCAAACAACATTTTATTTTCAAAAAACCTTTTATAACTAATTTTTTACTATTCCTTTTCACCGGAAAAAAAAATGCCTCTAGAAAACAAATCCAAACACCCTTTTCATTTTCTGCTGAAAATAAAAACAGAAAACTATCAACTTCTCTCCTATTTTCACAAACATTTTCATTTTCAAACTATTTTTCAAAACACACTATTACACACACACACACACTCTATATTTTCACTTTCCATTACTTTTCATTTTCTTTTACTTATATTTACATGACTTTTAATACAAAACATTATATTTTTCAAATACAACTTATTTTCAACCCTACATAATCGTTACATTTTAAACAAAACCTTCAAACAATATTTCATTTTTAAATTTAAATTTATAACTAATTTTTCACTATTTGTTTTCTCTAGAAAATGAAAATACCTCTAGAAAACAAATCCAAACAACCCTAAAACACAGGCAAGAAATAAGACAAACCACAAAAGTCATAAAGGAAGGAGCTTTAGGACATTGTTATTTACTTTACAGTCAGAGTTGCATTAAGTTACATTCTCAAACATTCCAACACTTATCATTGAGAAGTTCAAGATTACAAAAATTAAGAAACTTTCTCCCATTAAGTTAGATGAAATAGTTATATTTCTTAGTGTTTTCCTCTAAACTATATACAACTAAGGCAGTCCAATGCAAGTGTAGTTCAAGCCTCCAACATTGACAATAAATTAGAGGAAAAACAAAGTCTCAATTTTCTATGAAAAGGCAAGCAGATTACTCTAAAGAAACATAAAAACTGTTAAATTAAGTATCCAATATGGGACAAAATTAAAAACATAAGTAGAAAACATAAGAACCAACAGCACTAAATCAATCATCGTCGATCAATCTGTGCAATTTTACGGATACAATATCATCTCCTAATGAGAACTGGAATCCGACTTACTGTGAGGCTTTCTGCAGAGGATCATATGCATCGGAGTGAAAATCCCCGTCTCCCCGCCTTTAGTCAGGTAATCGGCGGTAACAAAGAGCATCTCGTGCACGTCCACCACACCCTTCGGCGCAATCCTCAACCAAGCGAGTATTGTGATCAAAATGTGGTTCCTCCAGTAGGCGATCCGACCCATCTTCAGCCGGGTCCACCACGGGTTAGCCGGGGGTTTCGCCAAATCCTTCTCCTTAATCACTTCGAAGCCCACCTTTTTGGCTCCCTCGGCTATATCATTGTAGCTCCTGAGCCCCGGCAATGCGTCTCCCCTCTCAATCCCCTGTATGACCTCCAAGTGCTCCGGGTCGTCCGCTCGGTATAATTCCGTGGTCACCCACTCATATGACACGTACAGGGCTCCGGGCTTCAGAACCCGGTAGATCTCACCGTACACTTCTTCGAGTTTCGGCGCATGACACGTGGCTTCAATCGAGTAAACCCCGTCGAAGCTGTTGTCATCGAAGGGCATCTGGAGGAAGTTGCCGCAGACCACCTCACACAGCTTGTCAAGCCCGGCCTTTTTGTTGTGCATCCGGGCCCGATTCACCTGGTACTCATTAATGGTGATCCCGACAACATTAGCTCCCGAGTGGGCCGCAATGGCACGCATCGGGCCCCCAACCCCGCAGCCCGCGTCGAGAATTCGGGCTCCGGGTTTGACATCCAAGAGATCCACGGCCATCTCCTCGTGGATGCGAGTTGCATCGCGGTGTGATTTCCCCGGAATCGAGGGCGAGAAATGGAAAGATTGCCCCCAACCCCACTCGTAAATATCCGTCACCAGATTATAAAACGTGTCGACGAAAGCCGGCACCTCTTCCGTCGTTTCAATTTCTTTGGGGCTCCGGAAAAAGGACGAGTACTCTTTGTAATTGTCCTGGACATTTTCTTTGGCGATGGAACCACCGGACAGGTGGACAGCTCGCTTCCCTTTCTGTTCGGCTGAGCCGAGGATGCAGACAAACCAATACAAGCCGCCGGCTATGAAAGAGGCGGTGCAGATGAGAGTAAGAGAATCCATAGATGGAAAAAGAAGGAAAGGAGTGGAGAGTGTAGAAAGGAAGAAAAAAGTGAGCTTGAAAGTGGGCAGTAAAGCAAGGGCGAGAGCTATACCGTTGGTTGGGGTGGTGGGCATTTATATCCTGTGCTAGCACCCTTGTAGGCATGGAGTGAGCAGAACCAATCAGATTGGGACACGTCAGTGCCGGGTGGAATTTGAGATCTTTGGTAGATTAGTTGGGTAAGATATTTTAATATTTTCTACCACTTAAAAGAGAGCTTAGGTTATCTCTTCCCGTACGGCATCTTCAATTATTTCAGGTGTATTGGAGTAAATGCAGCATAAAACTGTCCCCAAAGATTAACCCTTTATCTTTGGAGTAAACAAAGATTAATTGGCTGTACTGTCTGCAGGCTTAGTGGTCTATGACAGAGTTCGCCTGGTAATTAAATGAGGATATTTTTGTTAAATTTATGGTGTGTCGGAATCTTTGTTTGAAATGTTTGTCGCGTTGTGGGGAAAGAGGAAAAAGAAATTGAACGGTGTTGCAGGGGCCATGGGCCTACGCCATCTCACGGGATTATTCCCGTTTATCCAATGCAATTTTGAATTTGATTTGGGATGTGGATAGGTTACAAAAATTATATTGTGTGAGCAATGGAAAATAATTGCACTATCAATAAGTTTAAATTAAGTGATAAAGGTGAGTTTTGAATAATTTTATATTTGTATTTTTTGAATGGAGTTGTGCCATGAATGATGGTGAATTGATTTGTCTGTCAATTATATGTGTAGATGTATTCTTCGCCAACACATATTAATAAAAAATTTATCTAAAAAGGTGTTTTGAATGAATAATGAGATAGTGAATTCTATATTTAGATTTTATGTATGTAGATACAAAATTATGTATCATCATAACCCTTTCATATAGGGTTACGCTAACAGTCATATATTGATAGGGTTTTATCTTGAAAAAATACCTCAAAGGAAGATGAGGAAGAGGATATTATATTTTAAACTGCTTGTCCTTGGTTTTTTTTAACGTGGGATAAAATATAATATCATTAAAAAATATAAAATTATTGATTAAATTGCCTTTATGTTTTCACATCAAATGGCTGAGAATACAAACTCTCATCACTAATAGAATCCAAATGATCAGAACTTCCAAACATTTGGCAATCTTAGAAAGACAATTACTTATCCTTAAAACCAATATTCTTAAGACCAAATAGTCGGGTGAAAAGGATGGGAGGGGAAATGGGATCTCCAATAATTGGAGACAAAAGATTCATATGGCGCATCAATGAATGACTGTCGTCAACTCGTGCCGTAAGGTATTAAATACTTTGCGTAATGTTCTTTTTTTGAGAAAGGTGAAATGATGGACAACTTATTATGTGTCAAACCACAGGTATTTCATTCGTTTGTACCTTGGAAATCTTAATGCCATAATGTTTAAACACAGCATAAATGAAAATCCCTACTTCCCTGGATTCAGTATTCTGTGCGTTGGACTTGCTTGGGTAAGAAGAACAATTGCTTAATAGAGCTTACGCGCAATTGTTAAATTAACAGAAGCTAATAACGTTATTATGTGCAGCCAATATATAACTCGAACAACTTATGAGACAGACACTAATGTTAAGACATATCCAACATATAGACTATTTATTATATGTAAAAAAACACTATTGCATAAGATGTTATACTATGCTGAGACAGAGAGATACGGCATAGATGTGCCTGAACAATAAGAAAAACTTAAGAGAGTGTTAACTCATTCACCATCTATGTACAATTCCAAGATTATAACTCAAATGGAATGGTTTTCAGCAGTGGTGGCATCTCCACCATCATCTGATGAGCCATCACTGTTGGAATCAAATGTCCGAAGAAGCTGTAGCAGCTGCCTTCCCACAGCTGATTGCTCTCCACGGCTCTGGGCGTGTCTCCTCCGCCTTCCCAGGGAAGACAACTGCAAAAAGAAGTCCTCTGGAGAGACCATGCGGTGCATCCAACCCCTTGGTCTGGGTCTTTTCTGGAAAAAAGAAAGTGCAACATAATCAGCACAGTCAAGTTATCATTGTCATAACCACCAGCAGCATTATTTTCATTTGCTGGCCAGGATTTACGGAATTCAGGATAATAAAGAAGAAACTTACTCAGATTCCATTTCTTACTCAAGATTAGGCAATATGATAATGACATGTTCATATTTGAAGCTATCACATACCTTTTGAATGTCTGTGGGTAGAATTGCTTTATCAATGCCATTTGGAATCCATATTTTTATATCATGCTCTATTCCACTGCTGGCTAGTATTGTAGCATGAGGATGAGACTCAATGCAATTTACCACATTCTTATCTGCTTCTTCAATAACACGAATAAGCTCCCCACCCTTTTTTTTCCAAATGAAGATTCGGCCGCAATCTGATCCACTCACAATATACTCACATGTCGGCCCAAGGAAATTGACACCCTTCACAGTTTCACAGTTCCTATGCCCTTTATAGACTTGGGGACTTGCTTTTATACTGTCATTAATCTTCGAGAGAGATGAGCTAGAAGAATGATCAGGTGTGGCATCAACATAATCACTATCGGAATGGATAGATAAAGTTGGTTCAGGTCCCAGTCCAATATCCCTTGTAAATAGATAGATAAACTCATTAATATAAGACACAAGAAGCTCGCTCTGGTTGGAGAATGCCAACCCAGTTATTCCAACATGATTGTCGTGAACTAAATGTGGGGGGCAAAAGAAGTCGACTGGCCCGCCAAATATAGATGATCCATCCCACTTATATTTTCGGATGTCATATAGTCGAGCAAACTGATCAGATCCACCAACAGCAAATAGATTAGGATCTCTTGGATCAATTGCAATTGCATTTAGACGGATGGAAGACAAATAACCCTGGTTCTGCATAGGTTTGCAAGTAAAAAGTCCTGTAGCAGTTCCAGTTCTCAGATCTATCTGTGCCACAGATAATGGTGTCACGCCATCAGGCTTATAAACTTTGAACATAAAGGAAATGTGAAAAGATCACCTAACTAAAGAAAATACAACTTCTAAGGCATATGAGCGTAAAAACAATTTTTTGCCATTAGAAACAAACTATATGCTGGTTATATATAGCATTAGCATCCCTTTTATAATATCTTTTCACTTGTCTTTATTTCTGTGCTCCTGTTAAAAGAATAATGAACAGGAAGAGGAAGTATAACAGCAGCAACATGCTGAACATGTCAATCTTCAAATACTTCCAAAAACAATACGGTGGCCCAGGTTCAATATCAACAAGTCAAACAAATTAGATAACAATGGCCAATGGGGCACCCGGAACTGACTTCCTGTAGGAGGCAACGGATTTTTCCTTTTATTAACTTATTTTCGGTTCTCAATCTTGCCCCATTCAATGTCTTTCTAATGAAAGAATCAGCACCAAAAGCAATAAAATCCAATTAACATAAATTAACTTACATGATGAACCAGTCCATCTTCACCACAAGTATAAAAATTATGCGGGCTTCCAGGTTCAATGGCCAATTTGTGTGCTCGTCCTAGATGTTTTGCCAGTACTTTAGTCTCCACTTTCCCACCCTCAAGAATCTGAGCATGCCTCACCTAATTGAAGAATTCAATCATGTAAGAAGACACTCTTTTAATTAGTAAATAGCCATGGAACTATTCCACACATAAAGGGCTTGACTCTTTCCTTGAATTATTTGCGGAACCTCCCTTTAACTCCCTATTCAACCATATATCTTTCAGGTCAATCGACAAACATCACTTTCTTCTATAATTCTACTCCTGATCGGTAAAGGGAATTTTAAAAAATTTACATGTGGTGTAAAGTAACTAATTGCCCACGGAAGAAGTTCAACTGTAATCTTCTCAGTGGTAGAATGCATGAAGAAGAGAACAACTTACCTCTCCGTCAGCAGCACAAGTAACCATGCTCCGATCCTCAGTGTAAGGCATGAACTTTGCTTGGAAAACATTGCTATGATGACCTGAATGGAAAGAAAGTCTGGTCTGACCAATTTCCCAATCCCAGAGTATGACCATCATGTCATCAGAACCTGATACAAGAATATCACCAGCCGCATTGAAGCTGATAGTGTTCACACAGCCTTGGTGTTTATCTAGCTTCCTTAGAACATCAAGACGAAGCAAAAGATCCTGATACCAGAAGAAAAAAGGAACTTTAGAAATATGAAAATTAACACCTGCAGAAGTGATAAGTGCTTAATATCTGGAAACTGAATAAACTACATCAAGCAACAAATTGAATATTATCATGATTTGGCTGGGCTTGAATTAGGTTTGAGTGAATAAGTTGAACAGCAGTGTATTTTTTTTCAAATTTTGCTGGCTGTGGCATCAACCATGTGTACCTATATGTGACCAAAGCAGAAGGCAGAATAGTTCTACAAAGTACTCTCAGGATAGAGGAAATTGACTAAAATGCTGCAGAAAAGAAAATGAAGCTATTAAATTTGGAACTAAGTGATTTATGATCACAAGCTCATCTCAATAACTCAACAATACTAATAATCATTTTAAGAAGAGCACAAAAAAGCTTATACGAAAGAATCACTCCCGTAGCCACTTACCATGCTCATCACAATCATCATCAACTTCATAAAAAGCAAATGATTAATTATCTCTCTACCAATCGACACTTATCAGAGAAAACAGTCATTCTGCTTACAAAGTACATAAGAACACAATACACCACCTACATTCAGCAATGCAGAATAAATATCAATCAGTTCATCCAACAGAAGTCTTCCCAAAAACGACAGAAATACGAATAAAGAGCCTGGATCACAATGTACATATGAACACAATGTCAGCAACGTACAATATCAGATAACGAGTGAACTTTCAGCACCTCGGAAGACGGCCTTTGGAATTGAAATATGGTAAGTGGTAACACCAACTCAAACTTAAAATCAAACATATATAACCGCAATTCCAAGACCGCAACTTTAACGATTAGAATCAATCAAAACATGCAAAATCACATCAAAGACACATAAAAATCTGCAATTGGAACCAAAAAATAAAATTCATATTGGAAGCTAAGAAAGATAAACTAAGAAAGATAAAATTCATATTAGAACCAAAATTTTTTTCAGAAAATTAGAGTTATGGAAGGTAAAAGACAGGAGAAGACAAACCTCGGAAGCGGCAAGGCGGTGGGCGAAATTCCGAGTGGAAAGCTCGCCGAGTTCACGATTCCAAACATTGACAGTCGCCGAGTGGAGACACGGTCTCGCCCTCTTTCTCGTCATCTCCCTAACCTAACCAAGAATTCTTCACAAATATATAAGGAAAATAGCAATGGGGTCTAACTCATAACTATCATTCAAAGAAAAAAAATACTGATTTAGTAAATAGGGAGAATTTATCAGGAGATTTCTATATACCAACAGAGAGAATGGGCATCTGAAATTATCCCTTTCTCGTTGGATTCTGCAAAAGTGAAAAATCGATTTTGTGTATTGGAGATATCGCTGCCTGTTGGGTCGTGAGAGCAAATAATATGTTCGGGTCTTTTACGCAACTTGCAGTTTAATGCTTCCACAAACTCCATGAATAAGTCTTTAGAGTTATTTGCACTTTACACCCCCAAAATACATTAACAAAGCTATTCACACCCTGAAAAAGGAAAAATTTAACAATTTACCCCATAATTGAACTAAGCTTGGCAGAATGTAACCCAAAATATTTGTTGCTTTATATTGCATTCTTTATTTTTTGAGTGATGCTTAGGCAAAGTTTATTATTTTACATAGTTGCCATATACAAAAAGAACCCTAGAAATCATTTCTCCCACTATCAGAAAGAATAAGGGTGTAAGATGAATCAAGTCGGCTCATGTAGTTCGAAGTTAAAGGAGTAGTAATATTTGATTTTCTTTGAATGGATTATTCTTTGCATATATATTCAAATTATTAAAATAAAGTATAAATATAATTATTGTACTAGTATTGAAGTTTGATGAATTATCGAGAACAAATCAGGTGATTGGTGGTAGCAATTTTTCTCCTGCTTTTTCCCCTAAAATACTTGCAAAAATAAGAGTTAGGGTGTTGGGATTTGGCTGGCAAAAACTTTCCAATATGTAGAAGCGGTGTATAGGATAAAAAATTGAAGTGTTAGATGTGTACTTGAGTTTACTTGTCCTATTTATACTCATAAGTCGTAAAATCCTAGTGGGATTTAGATTTTATACGTGTAGGCTTATTCCTGATTTTATTAGAATTTGAACTCCTATTGTTAACTATATATTTAGAACCAGAGGTGTCAAAATGGGCCGGGCGGACTGGCCGAGCCCAGCCCGGTTCGCAAAAAAAATCGGCCCAACTAGGCTTGTTTAATTTTTTAATATGGGCTTGGCTGGACCGGCTCGCTTGAAAATCCGTCTCGAGCTGAAATTTTACAACCCGGGATCGGCTGGGCCCCCAGACCGTGAAGGACCTTGGGCTAGCCCAGCTCGAGAGCTAAACGAGCTGGCGCGCAGGCTACGTGGGCTAGCCCGCAATATTTTTTTAATTTAAATTATAAATTATAATTTTAAAAAATTATAAATTTATAATTTATAATTTATAATTAAGAATGTATAATTTATAATTTATTACTTTATAAATGTATAAATCAATAATTAAGAAATTTTAATTTATAAATTATAAATTATAAAAAAAAAAATGAGAAAGGTGAAGACCATATTGCCTCAATTTGAAGAAGACTATGAAGAATGACTTGAAACTGCATCCACCATCGCATCTCAATCCGAAAGTGATTTAGATCACTTGAGTGAACGGCCGGTTTATCATTGGACATATTTAGATGTTTAGATATTATAAAGTTTTTTTTTTTTTTTGTTATTATTATGTACTTTCATTTAGAGGTTTGGTCAAATTCACCTCTATGTAATTATTTTTTCTAAATTAATAACAGGTAGAGGGGTCCATGCCAAACCCCTCACCACCTTATTTGGTGATGTTTTTGGAAAAATATAATTGATAAAAAAAATTAATATAAGTATAAATTTCTAACTTTTTATAAAAATTTAAGTGTTGTAAAATATTAAAAATCACATAAGTATAAATTATTAAGTCTTTTAAAAAAGTATAAGTATTGAAAAAAAACATTAATAATCACATAAATATAAAAAGTTCAAAATTTAAATTCAATTTCAAAAAAAAAAAAAAGAAAAAGAAACTCGCGGGCCAACCCACAAGCCAGACTACCTAATTCGGCTCATATATAAACCGGCTCACCTATATAGTGGGTTGGTTTTGAGTCGAGCCGGACTTTTCAATTTTCAGCCCGTCACGGTCCGAACAGTGAACGGCTCGCGAGTCGGCCCGACTCGACCCGGGACCGCCATTAACCATTTGTTAAACGAGCCGGGCTAGCTCGGCCAGCTCATTTGACACCTCTATTTAGAACTCTATCGAATTTTTTTTGCTTACAAGCTAAAATAAACTTCCCAAAGAATGCAATTTTCCTTTGATGTGATCATATACAGACTTAACCGTTGTCTTAAGATCTTCAAAGTTAGGAAATGACTGTTCATGTAAAATTATTTTTCTCTATTATCTAATATAATCATTCAAAATTTTGATGTCACAATCGAAATTGGATGCATGGAAAGAATACTCAAGATGCAACAAAGTAAGCCATATAAATATGCGAGCTAGAGAGTACACAAATCTGAAATACTCAAGAGTACTTAAACTCTGCAAATCATGATATAGCAGAGCTCCAAATATCCAATCCTCCAAGACTACTTGTGGAAGAAATACAAAACAATGCTAGACAATCAGCTACACAAAACCAACTGCACTCCAAAGGAGAGAAAAGGGAAAAATCTCCATTGTCGCACCATGCTACATTTCCTGTTCTAAATTCTAAAGACTTTACAGCCAAACCACCACAAAACTTGGACTCGTTCAATTCCCTGGAGGAGGAGCCCATGTTGAAGGGATCCTGCTGGAGTTCAGCTGAGGAGGCATTGCTCGAATATTGATGTCAAGGGGATGCAAACGATAATCTATGTCGAGCTCCTTGAGAATCTTAACTAGCTCTTCCACCAAAAGGGCTCGTCGTTTCCACTTCTCTCCGATGTCCTGATGATTCATTCGATGTCTTAGCCAAACCGACAATTTCAGACTGCGTAAGTCTTCCAAGTTCATTAGCACTACTGTTGGTGAAGGGTACCAGTGGTCACTCTTGTTCTCGATGTAACTGTGATGAATGACATTTGAAATGTAATTGATTGTCAGGTAAACAAGCAATACTAGAAAAGACATCAGTTTTGTCTAGACATATAATGTGCAAACCTAGTTATTCTTTGCTTTATGAGAGCAATCTTCTCTGCTGGTGTAGCAATATGGACTGAGAAATCAACCGAATCACCCATATCAGGGCTGCGATAGAAGTTGCCGATGGGCCGTGTGGCAAGAGTTACATTAGGAAATATTATCTTCTGATTGTCAGCTTTCAGAAAGACAGTAGTCAGGATGTTCATTTCTTCTACAACCATCTGAAAGTTTCCCAAAAAATAAGATTAAATATACATACAACATGAGGAGAAAGTATAGAAAAGCCCAGATGAAGAGGTTTTCTTGTCTGAACCTGGATTCCATCAATCTCACATCGGTCCCCAACATCAAAAGGATGTATCACGAATACAAATATGACGGCTTCAAATATTGTCTTGCAAGTGTTTCCAAATATAAATGCCACGACGACGACCTCAGAGCTAACAAAAAGCAGAAATTTGCTCGTTGCTATTTCTAGAATCAGCAGGCAAATGATCATTATGATGATACTAACTATGGCATTCACCATCTGGTGAAGTTTTTTAACTGCTGTTTTGGTGTCGTTTAGTGTCAAGGCGAGAGCTTTTCGTTCTCTGAAGGCGTTAACCTACACGATTTAGGCATAAACATATTGAAATCCAAATCATACTGCAGGAAAGATTTACGAAACGATAGTGAATATGATCTGCTAGCATATTTCATGTATACCACCCAGTTTTTCAATGATGCTTTGCTGATTTTTTGAGTTTCTGCTGATCCTTCCACAATGTTCAAAGTTTTCAAAGCCTCTTCTTCTGGCAAGAATCGCATCAGATCCTCCAGGTAGATGAACCTGCCGGGACAGTGAAAATTATTTTAGCTCTTCGTTGTCTTGATCAGGAAGCAGATATAACCAAGAAAGTGATAAATAGCTCAATATAAAGACGTGCAACAGAATCAAAGCCTATTACATTAGGATCCGGAAACATGGAGTAAAGAAGGTATACTGTAAATATTAGTGAAAATGCAACTGGTTTGAAGGAAGACTTACTTGGCCCTAGGCTTAGCCACATTTCGAAAAATTTTCCTGGCTGCAGTTTTCGCCTCACATTCACTCCTGATCTTCTTTGAAGCCTCATCATCTTGTGAGTTATCTAGTGCTTGCTCGTCCAAGGTGGCAAGAGCCCCATTCTTGACAAAATTTATCAATCTTTTCATGTTCCAGGCAGAGACATTCTTAGTATTTAGTTTGTGCAACTGGTCAATTGATATCCCTGGATCATCTTGGTTCTTGGTTAGCTGTCCAGAAATCCTGAAACTCAATCCTTTTGGCGGCTTAGGTGGCAATCCTCCACCTCCTCCAGCGCCTCCGCCTATCACTTTCCCGCTTGTGGCTGGCTGAAAAGTCGACGCCGTCAGCTCAGGAGGCAGAGTGGCCCCTGCATTCTGAAGCCTCCATATCTCAGCCATTGTTCTGTCATCTTCCTCCTGATTGTTTCTTATCTCAATCAATGGCGGCCCTGACAATGTTTCTATTACGTACTGATTGAACAACGACTCCTGAATACGATCGAAGAAAGTGCTAACGTGAAACGAAGAAGCTAGAACTTTAACCATTAATGTCTTCACTAGCCAAAGCAATGTTCCCACCAACAAGCACAACATCAACTTGTTCACATATCCAAGAAACCGGTTGCTCCTGTCAACATTCTTATCAAACATGTAATGCCAAGCAATCAAAACTAACCCCAACCAAACACAATTCTGAACAGCTTTTCTTACTCCATAAACGAAATATAAGATCCTTTTCCTCATAAAGAAGTTCCTCTCAACGAAGAAAACGACTATCCTAATAGCCCAACCTGAAACCAATCTCCCACAGATTAAAACAAGAACCAGCACCTCCCACTTCCACAAACTCAGCCCTCTAAGCTTTTTGCTCTTCAAGTCTGAAATGACAAGAGTACACACCAACGCCATCACAATTAGAATAAGACTAATCCATTGTGCTATAGTTAATGCATCAAATTTAGCCTTCTTATAATCCTCCGGAAGATCCTCATCAAACAATGGATCCTCCTCTTCGTCGTCCCCACCAAGCTTTCCTAACATCCCGGAAGCTCTTCCGAGCAACCCGGATCGTATTTGACCCGATTTAGTGACTGCGGACCTTCTATCTGGAACCTCAGGCGGGTCGATCAACCTAGACCTAGTTTTCAACCTTCCTAAACCACTAAACCTCCTTTGAATCGATGTGCATCTCAATACCGTACCTTCATCAGCAGTATTATTATTGATATCCTCATTTCTGATCATATTTATAGATCGACTACTCCTGTTACGAACCCTTTGATTCTCTTCCTCATCGGAGGAGGATTCATCTTTCGTCTGGCTATATTTTTGCTGTTCATCGGGACCGATATCAACCATATTACTACCTGTACTAGAACTGGGAGCTTGAAAGGAAACTCTGAGTTCCCTGGACATTGGAAAACTACGGTTGTTCTTATTATGGTCATCGTAATTGTTATGCAAAGGTGGGAAATCGTAAGGATTGTCGTTACTATGACTATTTCGAAGCTCGTCCATTTCCAAATCCATGTCCAGCAACATTTCTCCTCCGGTAGCCTTCTGTTTATTCAAGAACTGTCCAATCAGCCTCGACGGCGGATCCTCTTGAAAAATGAGTTCCTCTTGTTGCATGGCATTGTCGGCGTCATTTTTCCAGAAATCCAGGCTGGTTTCCCTCCGATTATTCTTCTTGCTAGGGGTGGTGGAGGAGGAGGATTGATCGCCGCCGTCGATTTTCACGATGACTTCAGGTACTGATCCTGGCATGGAGTGACGATGATGCTGCTCGGTATCGGAGGATTCCATATTGTGATCTGATAAAATGGGCTGTTGCTCTTGGTGGGCATCTTCTTCTGCAAAACCGCCTATGGAAATTCCTCTTTCATGCTTGTATGAATTTTGGGATTTGAACGTTTTCTTGAATGAAGATGAGAACTCCATTACCGATGGACGAAAGATCAAACAAGAACCATAAGAAAAAAAAGGGAAAAAAAGATTAATTTTCCCTTTTTAGTAATTTATTTTTTGTTAATTTGCAGTACGTACGTAGGTATGAAGAAGGGAGCTGTAGGGTCGTGGAATGCCTTTCGTCTATTGACATGGAAATATGATACTATATTACAATTTAATGAAGTTTAGCTTCTCTATTGAACTGTGGAGTCAGAGCAACATTAAATTTGGGAAAAAAAAAAAGGATTAATTTTTTCATTTTAATATTATTTTATTTGTGAGAAAAATACATGTGGCGGCAGGAACTAGTTCATAGGCTGGCGATATGCACTTTGAATCCTCTATTCCATTTTCTATTTCAACTTACTGTATTTATGCCAAGTATATCTAACTTTCAATCAATTATTTTTATAAAAAAATATTTAATACACGTGTCATATATTCATCAAATAAAATAGAAGATGTAATAGGGAATGAAATAGAAGACTTATATCGGGCGATATGGTGGAGGTCGCGTGGTTAAAGTGTAGAATTCACAAAGGCTGAAGTGGAAAAAAAAAAAAAAAGAGGGAAAACCCACCTAAGCTTGTCATATACTTGGGCTATGTTTGGTCATAAATTGGGCCATTCTTCCAAAATATTTTGGGAGAATGGATTTTGGGTAGTAAGGTTGAGGAATGTAATGATTGTTTGTTTGTGTTTTTGGAGAAAATGGTTTGTTTGTTTGTATTTTGAGGGGACATAATGTTACATCAATGACTTTTTTATTGGGTTTGTGAGGTGAAATGAGTATTTTAAATTATTTATATATGTTTATATATAGATTGTGTGAGTGGTAATTGTGTATATATTTGAAATGACGAAAGAATATGTGGTGCCTTGGGAATGGTGTGGAATTGGAAATAGTAGGAATTTTTTGGGAATAAATTGTGTATTTTGGATAGTGGGATTGTGGAATGTAATTGTTTATTTGTTTATGAATTGAGAGTTGGAAAACAAATTGGGAGAATGTAACCAAACAAGCCCTCGGTATATTTGTTAACTTGTACATAAATATCGATGACGAAAAAGCAAAGAAGGGAAATTGGCAAAACTACTAAAGTAGTGCAAGTTCATGCATGCAGCTTAGAGCAGGCAATGACGAGAAGTAATCCTCGAACAGTTTTTAAAAAAAAATTAATTCCTTTTCTATACTTACAATAAAATACCAAATTATAATTACATTATTAATATTTTTTAAGTTAAACATGGTTTGAATAGTTGACTTATCGGTACTTGAATTGACTGATTAATAATATTTGGTTATATCCTCTAATAATTCATAAATGTATTAATAATTGCAATTTAATTGTATAACAATAAATAAATAACCAATTCTTTTCTTTCTTGCTATTTAAGTATAATTGCTATAAGAAAAATGAAATGAGTAGGAAGAGAAGAGAGCAAGTCGGCATTATTAAAGAGAAAGAAGCCATAAATTTTCATAGTTAATATATGGAAAACTTTTTAAGTGTGTGTGAAAATGAATTACGATATAAGATAATAAATATGTAAATGTATACAAAGCTAAAACCCAAAATAGGCACTTTGAATCTTCTATTTTATTTCATATTCCATCTCCTATTCCAATTTGTTGTATTTATACCAAGTATATTTGGTTCTTAATCAATTATTTTTATAAGAAAATATTTAATACACATGTCATACGTTTATGAAATGCAATAGGATAAAAAATAGAAAATGAATAAAAAATTTAAACCACATAATAGAAATTTGTAATTGTAAAAATTACATTTTCCAATTAGTTTTCAAAACGATTTATAGTTCCTTAACCAGACAGAACAATTTATAAAAGTTCCTCAACCTTCCTGCGGCCATGTACAACTTTGAGCTCGAGGTACGTGAACCACATCCTTATGCTATGTTTGGATCAAAGAAAGTAGTGAGGAAAAAGAGCAGAAAATACAAACGTCCAAACATTAAAGCATAAAATTACATCATTTGAAGCACTAGAAAAATAACGAATTTTTTGTGTGTGTGTGTGTGTACGTATATTTTTTAAATAAAAAAGAAAAGATAAAAACTGAGACAACAGGATAAGGCTGAAACGGGGAAAAGAAAATGAAGAATGGCCAAAGAAATCAGAAGAATTAGTGAAGTTTAAGGAAGCTAATATAGCATGGCGTTGATGAAAGAGACACTGTACAATGAAAACATAATAAGGAGGTAAACGACCCAAAATTGGAGTGGGGGAGTACATATACTAATGAACAAATTTTCTCTCTTCAGTGATGTCCGCGCCTCAGTGCAGAAAAAAATCCTCCAGATTTCTCCTTTCGTCCCTCTCCATCGTCTCCAACCTGTTGCATGTGATATTCTCATGAATCTTTGAGTAACCATTGAATTGAATAGATTTACTACATTTATTCTTATATAGATCATGAAAAATAAGAACTGGGTTAATATTTTTAGAGACAAGTAAAATAAGTCGATAATTCTATTTCTGATAATGTCTCAAGGGTTGGTCAAGCAAGCGTCAGTTGCATGTAAGCAAATTAGCAAACATATTGAGATTCATCAGATGCATGGATAAATTATTATGCATCAGTTGGTTTAAGTAAATGAGAGATCATTCAGCTGCACCAGATGAAAAATATCTCTTGGGCAATTTACTGCACATATTAGATGTATACAAGCATCTTTCAGTTTTAAGCTATCTAGTGAAAATAAACAAGCAAGAAAAATACGATCGTCAAAGTTTCGCTGATGAGTCAATACCTCCTTAGAAATTCTCCGTACGATTTCTGTTACTTCAGAAAAGTCAGGTCTCAGTGTTGGATCTTGCTGCCAGCATCTCTCAAGCAGCTCAGCAAGCTTTGGATGAGTGTCTTTTGGAATAGTTGGCCGGAGACCCTAAAAGAATGGGCAGGAGAAGAGCCCTCAGCACATATGACAAAATACTTGAAGTTTCAAGGACGTACTCGGAGAATTTCTGGCTGCTCATCCCAGAGAAGCATAAGCATGTCCATGTGGTAGTTGCAAGTGAAATAACCAAACCTACTACTCGACAAGCTAGAAGCTTTACCTTTTGGACCACTCCAACAGCTGCTTGTAAGGGAGTCAAGTACTCGTATGGAAGCTGACAAACCCCAAAATGAAAAATGTTTTAATTGATATCAAATCAAAAGAGTGCAGATTCCAACTTCAGAGAACAAAATAATACCTTTCCTGTCAGCAATTCCCATAAAACCACCCCAAAACTAAAAACGTCAGCCTTATGATCATATGGTTTATGCTCTATAACCTTCAAAGAGAATAAATACTTGTAAGAAAATGTCGTGGTACTTATTTTCAAACTGGAATCAACACAAGAAAAGCACTTAGAAAATTGTAGGGCACAAAAGCAATATATACATCTAGCAAACATATTATATATTCGATCCTCTCAGCTTCCGCTGGGGATTTGCTAAGATTATTTGTCAAATGCCAATGTATAAAGATGGTATTCGTATTTTGTAGTGAACACCATTAAACCCAACACTTGTTCTTTGCTTGACCTTTTCTAAGACATTATCAACTCCAGCACAAGCAAGCATAAGAATGCCCAAAATGATTAACTTGAACAAAGTTGAAAAGCCACGATATAAGAATGATCAAGGTGAACCGTACACATGGTACCAGCTTGCCAACAGAAAGTAATAATTATGACAGTCCACAATGTTAAAACCAACTCAAAAAATGAAGAGAAAGTCAAGCCAGGATCAAAAAAGTAAGAAATATTTTTTGCAGCAATCATGCAATCAGTTCTGTAAAGATATCATGTCCTTCATCAAACAGCTTTTAACTCGAATGTTTCGATATACAGCAGTTGCGAGTCTCCTAAGTTCTAATTTGATATAAAACACCATATACCTCAGGGGCCATCCACCGATATGTCCCAGTTTCAGCTGTCATCACACCTGTTTGTGCTTTCACTCTGGCCACTCCAAAATCACCCACCTTAACAACCTGAAAACAAAGCTCTTCTGATATCTTCCCAACAAAGCTATAAAATAAAGACTTCTCCAGACTTAAGAAAATTTCTAAACCTGTTATAGATGTTGGATTTCTAGAAGATGGAAAGTCTAAAGGCCTGAGACTTATACAGATAACATGGGCTGCCAGCCTATAAACAAGATAATCTAATTCTATCTCAAAGAAATAATATAATTCTGTCCTTACTTCCATCTACAAGAATATTATCCAATTTGAACTATATTTGTTTTGATAAACCAAGTTTAACCTTTTACGTAGATAAATCTGCAACATGAAATAAAGCATACTAATCATGGTCAACAACTTAACACGAAAATTATTCATGCAGTTGAAGATTTATGCTTACTTCATTTTCATCCATCAAAAGATTCGCAGCCTTCAAGTCCCTGTGAATTATATTATTCTGATGCAAATAGTTCATCCCCTTTGATACATCAATCGCCACTTTAAGTAAAGCTGGAAGCTTAAAAGTACCCTTTTGCTTGTGTAAATAGTCATAAACACTCCCTCCAGACATGTATTCTGCAATTAAAGAAACATGTAAGTTTACACTAAATTAATAGAAATAGCAAAGGAAATGGATCATTAACTTCAGTTCTTTAAAAGGAAAGTCTCATCTAGACTCTATTTTTCAAGACGTATACTTTTGTCAATACCTACCTGTCACTATGCACAAGTTTGCAGGTTTGGTGCATGCCCCTATGAATTGTACAACATTTTTGTGTCGAACTTTTCTGTAAATAACATATAACAATAAATCAAGAAAAGGAAGAAAACTATGAGAGCAATGGGTTAATTTCAGAATGTTCTCAGAGAGCTATAAGCAAATCTTTAACACATGTGAACAGATCAAGTCTCATAGGAGAATCTTAGCAACAAGCCAACAACTCCTGGAACTAAACCCAGTACACCCATGTGCTTGCATAGGAAGGTATTTGCATTCGCACGAATAAATAGTGTGAGAAGAGTGAATGATATTCTATTAATGAATTGAAGTACCCTATCCCACATATAGAGATGAGATTAGAGTTAAAATACAAGAAAGTCAAACAAAAATCACAATAAAATTTTACTAATTCATGATCATTAGTATTTTTTTTTTCTTTTTATCTTTTGGAAAACCAGACTAACAGAAAATTGAGGAGATATAAGGGAACGCCAATGGTGTTGAGGACAAGAGGCTAACTAGCAGTAGGGGGAGGAAAGAGGTAACCATTTCTAATCCTTTTCCTCACCCGCTCTTATACATGTTAGAAGAGAGAACTGAATCTTATTAGTGGATTAAGTACCATATAACAAATGTATGGATGGATGAGATTAAGACTAGAGTACAGAATAGTGTGGATATACATGATCCATTTTCTAAAATAAATAAATAAAATGAGACTAAATATTAAACAAAATTCTAAGATATACAGAAAGTATTCTAATTAATATAGACAAACCTCATTATATATACTTCTTGGGCAAACTCCTTCTGGAGTTCTTTATTCAAGCGCTCAGCCTTGAGAATTTTAATTGCCACTTCCTGACTACAGTAAGTACCTTTGTATCTGAAAAAACAGTGTCCCCAGAGTAAATTGAGCACTCAACTGCAAGAATAAGCTTCAAAAGTAACATCCTATACTTACAAATCACCATATGATCCCGATGCTACTTTGGACTCAAATTTCAAAAGTTGAGGATCAATTTCCCAGACATCTGCACCGTCATTGGGTATTGTTAGATGATCAGATTCACGTTTAATATCTATTTGCTCATGTTCATTGAGTGGAGGCAAAGACTGTGGACTTCGCTGAGAATTTCTCTGCATAAAACAAAACCATCCTTCAAAATTATTGCATTAGAAAAGATTGAATGTTGAAAGAATGTCTACATCTGACAATTGAAAAATGCACAGAATAACAGTCTGTTCATAAATCCACATTTTAACAAAGAACATCTCACTTAATTTTCCTGAAGTTTACACTCTATCTAGTAACACGAACATTGTATCAAAATAAGGCATGCATAAAAACAACACACGCACCAATAAACCCACTATGATGGACAGAATCGACAAGTTTGGGCATCTAAATAATAGTAACAGTAGATTCACCCTGGCATGATAAAATAAACCATGTGCATGTATCCATTAGAATTTCAAGATAGTCCGAATCACCCAAGCAAAAAATAGTACCTCAACCTTCAAGACTTCTTTTTCAAGTGCAGTTCGGAGTTGTTCAACCTCCTGAAATGTTTAAACACAAGGGTCAGTCAAACTCGCCCCTTTAACCTGAGGGAGCTAAATAAATAAATAGGGTGCACGGATTCCCATTTCCTCTCTAGAATGCATAATAAAGTGTGATAGTGGACCTAGAAGTAAGTTTCATGCCCTTTCCTCAACTTCATTCAATTCATACAGAAAAACCCTCAGCATCTCCCACTTTATAAGTGCAGTTAACTACAAGTGCTCATGCTCATTGCATTTGTGTAAAGTTAAAACTCTTTTAATCAACTTGAAAATGAAGAAACAGAACATCTTGTGGAAAAGGGCTCAATTATCCTAAGTAAAATATTCACAGTAACAAGACAAATACAAAATGTTTAAAAAAAAAAGGGGCCAATTTGAAATTCAGTGCATTCTACTAAAATCAGATTGGATAGCCAAATAAAATGAATAATTCTACATAAGACCAATAATGAAAATGTAGATGGAGATACCTCAAATGGCCAACCATCAACAACAAAGACATCTAGAGAATAACCGTCCACAGTGGAAAAGGCATGTGCTTCCTGGATGTTCAGCCCAACTTCGGCTAATAAAGAAGTCAACTGCAAGTTTCACCATTGTATAGTTCAGTCAAGGGCCACAACATGCTCCGTTGATGGTGTATTAAAAAATTCTGTGCAGTTACTGAACATATTCACAAGCAAACTCACTGCAAAACCTTCCAGTCGCACATAAAAAGTATCTAAGGTGTAAAATGTAGCATACTTCCAAAAATCATAAAAATTGGAATTGTTTGTGTTTGCTAAATACACCCAAAAATGTAAGATTTGGAGCAGCAAGCCAGCCGATTCAATATATTGAAATTGACCTCCGATCAGAATCATTTAAGATATCAAGCAATAAATATGGTCAGCAATGGATAAAGAGAAGTTTAGGTATCTGTTCGTGCAAGCTAATAACCATTTAATGATAATCATATAAGTAAGCAAAATCAATTACCAGACTGAGGAGCTTCGGCTTGTCATCTGTTGAGAAAGTAATCTCATGCATAGGCCTGTATTGTCAATTAAGAGAAGTGGCAAGCTCCATAAAACACTTCAAAATATGACGCAATACTTTTATGAAATAATACAAATTTTCGGATAAATTTACTGTCAGGTTAACAACATTACACTAATGTCAACCAAAATATAGCAAAATGCATTAGAGAATGATGGCATGTACTTTCTATGTAGTGGCAACCAAACACAAAAAGAACAAGGTAGGATACATTCTCGAATCAAACACAATTATGCTATTACCATGAAAAACTCAAGTGACTGGAAAACAATCAGTGCAAGAGACTGCCTTACATGGTGGTGATAATTGAAAGCCAAAATCCTTCAATGTTTTTATTGCGAGAAGTCAAAGGATGCACATTCATGTACAAGTATAAGACAAAAGAGTATAGCATCTCAATACGGTATACCTTCGAAACTTGGCATCAGCATTGAAACCACTGTCCCCATCTTGAACATCTGACTTGCTTGCTTCAAGCGCAAGCGCTTCAAGATTAGGAGAAGAACCAAAGGCAGGTGGTGGATGGATGCTGAATAGGAAACAGTTGTAATAATTTCAAAACATCTAATAAAACATACAAACTACTGGATGTGGACGACAAGGTAATTAAACATTATTCATATCAAAGAATTGTGCCAATACCTTCCCCTTATTGGAGAATGTGAATGGACTGAATCTCCTGAATTCCCATCGGATACAGGCCCAACCTGTAAAACAACATAATTATATCTAACATACAGATGACATCAACCAAATAAGAAACATTATACGAAACACTGCATGGAGAAAATGTTGTTGATTCACTTCTGATGTAACTCCATAAATGGACATTATATCACCAAAATCAGATCCCTCCAAAAGAACGAAAACAAAAAGCTTGAAGTGAAGTCATGAAAGCATTCCTGAGCGAGCACGTACTGTTTTATGATAATTAAAATATTGGATGCAAGAAAATTGTATTTATCCAAATTTATGCTTCATGACATAATTCCAATTGGAATTGAGATATATTTTGATGACAAATGAATCTCCAATTTTAGTAAACTTTAGCCCAAACCAAAGGTGAATACCATTAACCACATATCATTCAAACACACGGTGCCACATAAAATACTATGAATTCTGATATGCTCAAGTACTAGCTAAATGGACCAAATGTTCGCCCCTTAAAATTGGAATTTCGCTGGTATACCAAGCTACTGGTTCACACATGCATCTTTCTTCTTTCAAATCTCAAAGCATGTGTTTATTCAAATGACAATCACCGTCACTCTCACCTTTAGAAAAGTCATACTTAAATCCCAGTGAAATAGCTGATAGTGGAGGTTGCTGAAACCTAAATAATATTATCTGGGACAACCTTAAGCTTCCTCTTGTGAAATCAATGAGTGTCATTTGCTTTATGTCTTATCTGTTTTAAGTTCTCATTCATAAATTCAAGATCACAAATCTCACATTCTTAAAGAATAAATGAACATGAGGGGAATCCCCCTCCCCCTTCCTGATTCAAATAAATTAAAATTAAGACCCATGCATCCAACAAGAACTTTGCGTTAGAAATATGATGACTAAGTACTAGGACATCCCACACTGACTATCCAGAAATAAGAACATAATGTTAAAAGAATGATCCAACATATAATATTTGAGGTTGAAGATCCATCGAAACAACTCACCCGCACAAGCCGGACTTCAAAAGCTGGCCTATTAGCAGGGTCACGGGCCAGATACAGTAGTCTCTTGTGCGTGAGAACATCTTCTGCCCTCTCCAAATTCACATCCATCGCATACCTACATGACTCCTAAACGTCAAATCGTCGATCATAATATAATTACAGGCCAAATCGCGGGTAAGTGTCTTATGTGTGGAGAAACAACAAAAATCCTGGACATGCAACAAATCCTTAAATGATACATCATTGGTTCTATGATTTACAACCTTGTACTCTGATTCCGTTGAGCATCTACATTTACATTGCAATAACACGTTCAAACTATCGAAAACTAAAACAAGTAAGAAGAAAACATTTAACAATAGAAACAAACATCACCAGACGTTCAAATCCACTGATCCCAAACAAAAAGGACGTCGGAAAATCAGGCAAGAAAAAGAAAACTCAAGCTAGAAAAGAACAACCCAATTGAAACAAAAAGATAAAACGTGCTCGGAGCTTCAGAAGATAGGGTACAGTTTTTATTTCTTGGGTTAACAAAGCATATCATCATTTACGAGAAAAGTAGAGGTGACCTGGCCGGGAGGCGATTAAAATGCGCCCAAAGTTGATCATCGAAAGCCGGGTCCTGAGACTCGGGATGGCCGGATTCCTGGAGCCTCCGCAAAACCTCATTGTAAACCTCCATTTTCTTCCGCTGCTGCCTACTCTTCGCCGACGACGATTCCACCTCCCTACTTCCACAGCTCTCGTTATCTTCCATTACCATTTGAAATTCTGAAATTAACACACAATTTCCAAAATCACGAGTCGTCTGGTTTGCTCCCGAGTTCGATCCAATGCCTCCTGCAGTTTACGTAGAGTGAAACTTTCATCCCAGAAGCGGATTTCTACGTAGCAGATGCAGATTTGAGATGGCTTTCAACCGAAAATTTTCATACATATTATTAGCAACTACTCAGTAGGAAATTGCCAAAAAGAAATATATTCAAAAGGATTTCATTGAGGAGCCATGGGTTTTGAATTGGTTTATTCCTTCATCCATATCCTCTCTTCTTTCCCCACTCTCTCCCTCTCTCACTACAAAAGTGTTTCTCTCTCTTACTCATCTATATACTAAATTTATTGATATTTCAAAATATCACTTTTAAGTTGTCTTTTAAAAGTAATTATTTAATAAAATTATAATTGTATTTTTTACAAAATTCACAATCCTACAAATATATATTATTAAAATTTTATTTTTTATTATTTTTTTATCATATTAAAATATTTAACATAATTTTAATTTTACTTATAATTTATTTTATTTTATATATTAATTTTAAATGATTCAATAAGTAATTTTATACACGCAAAAATTACTTACAACAACTATTAATATGGTAAAAATACATTATATATATGGTTGATAATGGGTAAAGTACCAGTGCAATTCAGGGGGAAAATATCAGATCGTTCAATGAATAGCAATCCGCCTGTCCACGTGGAAAACATTCCTACGTGGCAACCTATCCAACGTAAGTGATTAAGTTTTTACTTTAAGGTAAATTTCATTTTGTAGTGCTATTTTATCTTGTCAATCATGATAATCTGATTTTGCCTATTTTATTTAAGGAAAGTGATTCTTTTTTCTTAAAATTTTATCCGTTCTCTAATATATTGAAACTAAATGTCTTTCATACTAACTAATATAAAATAGAGTATGTAAATAATACGACATAGTTCAATTCTGTACATAATTTATTAAATTTTTTTAGTTTTATATATGCATATAAGCATCAAGAGTTTGTTGAGAATTTGAGCAATGGTGATGCCACCAAACTAATTAACTACTCAATATATATATATATAATTTGCTATATTAATTTTAAAGTTAGTCATTAAATAACTAGTAATCATAACATTAGTATAACCAAAAAATTTTGGAAAAATAAAAAGACAACCTAAAATTTTGAGAACGAGAATTAATGATAGTTAATCTTATCTAATATTAGAATAATCAAGTTATTGACTATCTTTCGATACATCTTTTTAGGATAAAAATCCTATAAATGCGTATTAACGAAATAATCTTTTGATGCGATAAATCTCAATATGTGGAAACAAATCTAGTCATGTGGCATCTCTACGAAAATGACGGTCATATGCTTCTTCTGAAGCTCTTCAACTAAGGGCTATATATAACGATAACCAGTCTTGTCTTCAGGAGTTGTTTGAGATAATTTGTAAGTTGCTTTTGCCTGTCACCATTTAATACTTTTTAGAATAAAGCTCCTCATCAATGCATGCCAATAAAACAGTATTTTGATGCATTTGAATTTTTATATTTAATGATAAATCTAATTGTCATCAAGAATGGTAGGTTAACTTAACGTAATAACTTCATTGATCTTTAAGAAACTTTTATGACTATACTATATTATGCAAATTTCATACATGATTTTACTATTTTGAGAAATTTATAGTTCTAGCAAAGACTTGCCCTAGTTTTGTCACTCGATCCTATTTTCTTCCAACATTACAAGACTATTTTTTTAATTGTTTTTTATTTATTTAAAGAGAGTTGTCTTGCACATTCAATATTTATCTACTCAATCACGCATATCAATTTTAGATAAAAATACCTTTTTGTTTAAAGGGTTTTTAAACTACTAACTAATTATTTAATGAATTATGTCATAATTAAGAATGAGATTCTTAAACCCGATTTGTTATTTTATATATTAATTATTTAACCTACTTTATTAGTTGTGATTCTATTGTTAAAACAATTATGGTCGAGTGGCTTGTGGTTAGGGAAGGAGTCATAATTTTTTATTTTTTATTTTTAATGGGAGGCAAAATTCTGAATTATAAAAAATATAATATATATTTTTTATTTCACATATATACAAAAAAAAAATACAATGGAGCAAAATGCATATTTTCAATAAGAGGGGGATGCAAATTTATAATTTGATCATGGTAAGAGTGTCATAATTTAAAATTTTTAATACAAAAAATGAAATTTTAATATTTTGAAAGGGGACGACTGCCCTATTAGCCCCCTGGCTCCGTTTCTGTTTGTGATCCAATAGCATAAATCTTCCCCCATTATGTTGGACGTTAGGCGTTCGAATTCGAATGAATTCCTTATGTACATAAAATTTGCAGTTTATACTTTATTTTATTTGATAGTTGTAAAAAAAAATTAAATTATAGCTTTTACACAATTATAGTTCCAAAATAAATAAAATTTAGAGAACTAATTGTACTAAACTTGGGTACAGCGGTAATTAACTTAATCTGTGTATAGAAAGAGTTCATGCAGTAAGCGTGAATTGCAGTGAGAAAGGTTATCTTATGCTGATGCAACCTTTGAGGTGGTGAGCCAAAAGAGTTGAGATAAGAATTCCACGTTTTCCAGATTGGTTGGGTTGGACCAAAGAAAAGGTGAAAGCTACATCAACCAGTTTGTGACAACTTTTATGAACTCTATACCCCTAATGCCAAGACATTTGTCGAATTTATCTTCTTCTTTTTTTTTTTAATATAAATGTAAAGATATTATGATCTGAAGAATAAAAGACTGTCTATTTTGCTCACATAATTAAAAAAAAAGTAATCCATTACATTTTAAAATTTGTGCTTTTTTCAGGTCAAGTTCGATTTATTAGAAATTCTGCTATGGCTTTGATTAAATAATGTTTACGGGTTGGGTTGGTTCAGGTTTGGGGGAAAAATGAATCCAAATCAATTATTTTTAATTGGTTCGATTTGGTTCAGGTTTTACAATTTTTAATTCTTGAACCCGAACTGGTTCGGGTAATCGGGTTCAAGGGGGGAAAAAAAAAAAGAAGAAGAAAGGAGAAGAAAGCATTGGTTGCAATTCCTTTAGTTCTTTAAATAACAAATCAAGACAATCAAATTATTCTCAAAATATTCATCAAAATTCAAAAACACACAGTATTGCACCAGAGTACCACAATTCATAATTGTTATAAATTATCTCATTTTTTACCACAAGCCATCATTGATAATATAAAATCCCAAATTCAAATATTAGTTGAACATTAAATATAAATATAAATAACAAAAATCATAATTTTTTTATAAAAAAAATATTTTAATTAAATGGTCGGATCGGGTAAAGGAGGGTGAAATTCGAGAACCAGACAAATTGTAATCGGATTTGATCGGATTTTACCCGATCCAAACCGAACCAATTAGATTGGTTCGATTTGGATTTTCGGGTTCATCCGATGAACACCCCTAATTAAATACACTTGATATTATCCTAACGGCCCATATAAGTTTGAAAAAACAAACCCAACTTAATATCTTTGTCTAAATTAATATTGTTATTTACATAACACTAAATATACATTCTTATTTTAATTTATTTTAAATTTAAAATTTTTTTAATTCAAAACCTCTAAAGATCTTAATCCTATAATGATTTTAGATTGCTCGTAGCAAAACAATGGTCCAATAAATTACAAGTAAATTAATTATGAATTAGATCAGTTCAACAGAACATTCAATATAATATTATAATTTAGGTGTGTTCATGTTATTAAGATAGAGATGAGGGGCACCATCTTCATCATTTTTGGCTAACAAATCGTAGTTTAAGTAGCAACATTAATTCGGATATTTTTTTTTTATACACACACATCAGAACCCCTTTGAACTGGAACTCCTAACCTTTTACATTATATGAAAGACTTATGTCATTGGGCCATAAGCCACTTGGCAAGTCGGATATTTAAAGATTTTGAGTTTAGATATTAGTAATTAAAATTAATTTTATGATAATTTTCCCATTTGATGTATGAAAATTTGACACACATTTATTGAGGGATAATATTGAATATGGTTACCATCGTTAGCACCGCGGGCGGCGAGTCGACGCGGCTCTAAATTATATAATATGACCCGGAATATGCCTTCCCCAAGTTTAAATATTCCCATCCCAACTTTAGCGCACGCTGCAAAAATTTTATCTGCAAAATAAGAATTAATGAAAATTAACTTATTTTGATCATTTTTTACCAATAATATTTCTACAGACAGATGTTATCATTTTAAACTACATTTAATATCGAATTCCGAAGTCAAACGTACAACACTTTGAGCAGTTGGATGGTAGTATGGTACATACTATTCGAAGTAGTACATATAGTACATCCTTGCATTTTAGTACTGCAAACAGCAAGTGAAGAAAGTGTAAGAGGGTATTTGGATGAGCTTATAAGTCAAACACTCTTTAAGTTAACTTTTTTTTAGACAATTATTTTCAGCAATTTCGTTTTAATTTATATATTGTTGATTTTGCCTTGAAATTGAGGTAAGTTTGACAAGGAGATCAAGTTTGACTAGAATTAGGACTCCTTCTTTTATTGGGTTTTCTAGTCCTAGGTAAAGTAGTCTTTTTGACTATAAATATTAGTTGTTTCTTTCAAAGAAAATATCACGAACATAACACAAGGGCTTCTTTACTGCTTTTAAGTAATTCTCTCAAGACGGAGTTTAGAAGGAGGGTGTTAGGTGTTTTCGTGAGATTTGTGGGATTCAAGTTTGTACTTACACTTTGATTTGAGATCAATAAAATTCTTTTTCTTTGTCGGGTGGATTAGGCACATCGCCGAACCACGTTAAATCTTGTTGTCACTTTACATTGAATTACTTTGCTATTATTTCATTGTTTCCGCAATAGATCCTCCTGGGTTTCAACAAACTGGTATCGGAGCAGGTTGGATCAGATGTCAGGAATGAAGTACGAGGTAGAGAAATTCGATGGGAAGAATGACTTTGGGCTGTGGAAGATGAAGGTTCACGCCCTCCTGTGTCAACAAGGATTACAGAGAGCGTTAAAGGATAGAGATTTCTTGCCGGAAACGCTGAAGGACGAGGAGAAGGATGAGTTCATGGCGAAGGCTTACGGTACACTGGTGTTATCATTGGCGGATAACGTACTGAGAGAGGCTGCCACGGAAAGTACGCCAGCGGATTTATGGAAGAAGCTGGAGAGTTTATATATGACGAAGTCCCTGACAAATAGGTTGTATTTGAAACAGCGACTATATACATTGAGAATGAAGGAAGGTACATCTATTACTCAACATATTGATTTTTTCAATAAGGTGATTCTAGATCTCGCTAGTATCGATGTTAAAATTGATGATGAAGATCAAGCTTTAATTCTCTTGTGTTCCCTGCCAAAATCTTTTGAGCACTTGGCTACTACTTTGTTGTATGGGAGAGATACGATTTCAATGGAGGATGTGAAGGCCTCATTGAATTCCAACGAGTTGAGAAAACATGTCTTGGGCAGCAACGATGGTGAAAGTGGGGAAGGATTGGTGGCAAGAGGGAGACTAAGAGAAAGGGGAAGGAGTAGAGACCGACCGAAGTCCCGAACCAAGCCTAGAAACGGTGACAAATGTTTTAGGTGCGGTGGAACGGGGCATTGGAGACGGAATTGTCCAGAACGAGGAAAGGCGAAGGATGCAGGTGAAACTTCTGATTAGAAGCGGGATGATGTCGCAGGAATTGTTGAGGATGAGTCTGATGGTGGGCTTGTTCTCAACGTTGCTGAAACTTTACTAAACTCTGAATGGATTTTGGATAGTGGCTGCTCCTACCACATGTGCCCAAGAGAAGATTGGTTTACCACATACCAAAAACTTGATGGTGGTAAGGTGCTTATGGGAAACGACGCTTCTTGCAGGGTTGTAGGAATTGGCTCAATTTGTATTAGGATGCATGATGGGATAGTAAGGACCCTAACAGATGTGCGTCATGTTCCAGATTTGAAGAAAAACCTGATATCGCTAGGTACTCTGGACAATAATGGTTGTGAGTACAGAGCTCGAGATGGAGTTCTGCGGGTTTCCAAAGGTGCACTGCTTATCATGAAGGGAGAAAAGCGGAACGGCCTTTACATATTGCAGGGAAACACGGTTTCTGGTACTGCAGTGGTTTCTTCATCAATCAATGATACTACGAGACTCTGGCATATGCGGCTTGGGCATATGAGTGAGAGGGGGATGTCAGAATTGAGCAAACGATGTTTGCTTTGCGAAGAGAAGACTGGTGAACTGGATTTCTGCGAGCAGTGTGTGCTGGGCAAGCAACATAGGGTGAAATTCGGTACTGCAGTTCATAGGACCAAAGGTACCTTGGATTACATTCACTCAGATCTTTGGGGGTCTTCTCAGGTTCCTTCAAAGGGAGGTGCAAGGTACATGCTGACATTCATAGATGATTTCTCACGTAGAGTATGGGTGTACCTGCTGAAGCATAAGGATGAAGTGTTTGTCAACTTCAAGCAATGGAAGACCTTAATTGAGAAGCAGACAGGAAAGGAAATCAAGCGCTTGAGGACTGACAACGGATTGGAGTTCTGCAACAAGGAATTTCAGGAATTCTGTGAGAAGGAAGGAATTGTGAGGCATCGCACAGTTGTACATACACCACAGCAGAATGGAGTTGCAGAACGGATGAACAGGACTATCTTGGAAAAAGCTAGATGCATGTCTTTAACGCCGGATTGTCCAAGGATTTTTGGGCAGAAGCAATTAACACTGCTTGTTATTTGGTAAATAGGTCACCATCAACCGCTTTGGACTGCAAGACACCAATGGAAGTTTGGTCTGGGTCTCCTGCTGATTACTCAAATCTGAGAGTATTTGGGTGTCCAGCCTATGCTCATGTCCGGGATGGGAAGCTTGAGCCAAGGGCTAGGAAGTGCATATTTCTAAGCTATGCAGATGGAGTCAAAGGTTATCGTTTGTGGTGTAATGATGACAAGGGCTCCAAGATGATTATCAGCAGGGACGTGACATTCGATGAGTCTGCAATGATGAAAAAGGTAGAGCAGCAGAAAAGCGGTCAACAGGGCGTTAAGGAGAAGGTGGAGATTTATATTGATCCTCCACAAGTTTCAAAGGGAAAACAGAAGGTGGTAGATGAAGCTGGTGATAGCACATTACCACCTAATCAACAGCAGAAAAATGAACCACTACAAAATTATCGCTTGGCTCGCGATAGGGAGAGGAGGCAGATCAAACCACCACAGCAGTTTGCTTACTCAGATCTGGTAGCTTATGCTTTGAGTTCAGCTGAGGAGTTTATAGGAGATGATCCAGTCTCATACAAAGAGGCAATATCCAGGCCAGATTCTGATAAATGGATTGCAGCTATGAGTGAAGAGATGGAGTCTCTACACAAGAATATCACATGGGAACTGGTTGATGTACCCAAAGGGCAGAAAATTGTAGGTTGCAAATGGATCTACAAGAAGAAAGAAGGAATTCCTGGTGTTGAAGATGCTAGATACAAGGCGCGATTGGTTGCTAAGGGTTTTACTCAGAGAGAGGGAGTTGATTTTCATGAAGTATTCTCCCCAATTGTAAAACATACTTCCATTCGTGTTTTACTTGCCATGGTTGCTCTGTTTGATATGGAATTAAAGTAGATGGATGTGAAAACAGCATTTTTACATGGTGAGTTGGAGGAACAAATCTACATGAGTCAACCAGAAGGATTCGTTATTCCCGGGAAACAAAATCAAGCATGTCTTTTGAAGAGATCATTATATGGCTTGAAGCAGTCTCCCAGGCAGTGGTATAAAAGGTTTGATGCTTTTATTACCAAGATAGGATATACTAGAAATAAATTTGATTGTTGTGTATATTACAAAATTTGTAGTGATAGCCTTCTCGTATATTTGCTGTTGTACGTTGATGATATGTTGATTGCCTCTAGAAACATATCTGAGATCAACCAATTAAAAGCTCAGTTAAGTGAAGATTTTGAGATAAAGGATTTGGGCAGTGCAAAGAAGATTTTGGGCATGGAGATCATCCGGGATAGACAAGCAGGATTGTTGTACTTGTCTCAACAGCATTACATTGAGAAAGTACTTGAGCGATTTGGGATGAATAAGTCCAAGCCAGTAAGTACGCCACTTGCAGCTCATTTCAGGCTCTCATCAGATCTATCACCGAGTACTGAGGAGGAGGTGGAGCACATGTCAAATGTGCCATATGCTAGTGCAGTGGGTAGCTTGATGTATGCCATGGTGTGCACTAGGCCAGACATTTCACATGCAGTCAGTGTTGTGAGTAGGTATATGCACAAGCCAGGAAAGACTCATTGGCTGGCTGTGAAATGGATCATGAGGTATTTGAGAGGCTCTGCAGGCAGATGTTTGAGGTATAGTCAATCGAATTCTACTACAAGAATTATTGGCTATGTGGATGCAGACTATGCAGGAGATTTGGACAGCAGAAGGTCCACGACGGGCTATGTGTTTTGTGTATCAAGTTGTACAGTTAGCTGGAAGGCGACTTTGCAGTCATCAGTTGCATTGTCCACAACAGAAACTGAGTACATGGCTTTGGCTGAAGGCGTTAAAGAAGGCATTTGGCTAAAGGAGCTTATCGATGATATGGGTATGACTTCTGAGATCACTAAGGTATTTTGTGACAGTCAGAGTGTCATACACTTGTCAAAAAATCAAGCATTTCATGAGAGAACAAAACACATAGATGTGAGGTATCACTTTGTTCGGGATATGGTGTCCCAAGGAGTCATGTTGGTTGACAAAGTTGGGACTAAGGATAATCCGGCAAACATGTTGACTAAGGCTGTTCTAGGAATCAAATTCGAGCATTGCTTGGATTTGATTAATATTTGCAGACTCAGATAAGAGGCCCTATTGGGGGCAGGGACAAAGAAGATGAATGGAAATTTCAAGTCAAGGTGGAGAATTGTTGATTTTGCATTGAAATTGAGGTAAGTTTGACAAGGAGATCAAGTTTGACTAGAATTATGACTCCTTCTTTTATTGGGTTTTCTAGTCCTAGGTAAAGTAGTCTTTTTGACTATAAATATTAGTTGTTTCTTTCGAAGAAAATATCACGAACATAACACAAGGGCTTCTTTACTGCTTTTAAGTAATTCTCTCAAGACGGAGTTTAGAAGGAGGGTGTTAGGTGTTTTCGTGAGATTTGTGGGATTCAAGTTTGTACTTGCACTTTGATTTGAGATCAATAAAATTCTTTTTATTTGTCGGGTGGATTAGGCACATCGCCGAACCACGTTAAATCTTGTTGTCACTTTACATTGAATTACTTTGCTATTATTTCATTGTTTCCGCAATAGATCCTCCTGGGTTTCAACATATATATTATTAATAAAGCACATAACTTACTTTTGGTGTGTTTTCAAATGATGTACCCATTATTACAGCTGTTAACGAATTGAATCGAACAGAATATATGAGGATTCGAATTCGATTCGATATATGTTATTCGTATCATATTCGTATTCGAATTCGACTCGAGTAACTATTTGATATATTCGAATTTGATTCGAATGTTTGATTAACTCAATTTTTTACTTGAATTTCGAATTATTTTTTATTTTTTTATCTTTTATTATGGTCACAAAATAAAAATACTTGATTTATCCAAAAAATAGATATCAAATATTTATAATAGTTGACATAATATTCAATGGCTTCATTACTATAAATTATAAATTATCAAAAATTTAAGTTTTGAAAAATAAAAATATTAAGATATAATAATATATATAATAAAATATATTCGAATATTTTATCAAACATTAAACTCGAATATTATTGAATTCGATTCGAATTCGATTATATATCGAATATTATATTAGATTCAAATTCGAATTCGAATTCGTTAAATTTTGAATTCAAATATCGAATTGTTTGATAAATGTTTGATTCATTAACATCCCTACCCATTATGCCCTATATTTTTATTTTTTATTATATTTATATCATAATTACCACTAGAACCCACTAAACATCTACTCAACTATTATTATTTTATCATAATTTTTTTTAATTATTTATATAAAAAAATTAAATAAATATTTTTATTATCTAAAAAATTTAACACACGCGAACGTGCAGAGATGCTAGTATTTGTAACTGATTAGTATGTAATTCCAGCCTAGCTATTACTTAAATATTGTCTTTGATTAGTCTATAATGCTAAATTATCCAATCATAGAGCTCGTGAAGCGTGACAAAAAGTATTGTTCCACGTCAAGATTGGATTTTATATTTATATCTGACAAATGAAATTAATAATATAATCAATTATTACATTAAACATGGATTGCATGCTTCTATGTCTGTTGAACTATTTTTTTAAAGCATGTAAAACAGAAAATGAACCACTTCCTGAAAAGTATTTTTATTTTTTATATTATCCTTAAGAAGTTGAATTAGGTGGTCCATTTTTTAATTTATGGAGATTAGAGTGAGGTTAAAGTTGACCTATAGTTAATTAAAACAGTTGTGATCGGCATAAAAATGGTTTAAACCATGTTCATATGAAGCTTGTTCTTTCTTGATGTATCTACAAAAGAAAAAAATTAATATTATTATTATCATCATCTTAAATTTTGTACTTGAGATAGGTATACATAAAATATTCCCAGTGCCTTTAATAAATAAGCAAAATTCTTAAATAATCAGTTTTTTTTTTTTTTTTTTTCTTTTGTTGGTCTAACTCAACATAACTTGACTAATAATTCAATTAATTTTTACTTTCAAATCATGGACAAATAGGGTTGGGATGCAAATGAATCGAATTGAGCCGAGTTTTGACCATTTTTGTAGGCTTGCACTCGAGCTCAAGCTCAACGAGCTTAGGAAATTGAGGAGCTCGAGCACTTTTTCAGGCTCTGCTTGATTCATTAGGTTCGAACTCATAATTAAGCTATATGCTCGAGTTCGGCTCAGGCTCGAACCCGAGAAGTTAAATTATTTCATAAAAAAAATTAAAATTAGTATATTTTATTATATATAAATATTTTTTAAATAAAAAATATAGGTTCGCGAGCTTTAAACAATAATTATTTGCCGGTTCGGCTTGAACTCAAAATTTTCAAACTCAAGCTCGAATATTTTTCAAGCTAACTCGTAAGACTCACAAGCTGGCTCAATTCGTTTACATTCCTAGAATAGGAAAATACACGCTCTGCTCATGAAGTGGCGGAGGTGGATATGGTACAACTCATTCTCCACTCAAACCTACCTCCAAACCCACCCAAATAGATGCCCAATCGGGGATTGGAGATTGTATATGGGAAATCTCCGCCTCCGCTTCCATAATTCATAAATATTTATGTTACCTATAAATCTACCAATTGTTGATTGAAAATTGAAATCAAAAGAAACAATTCTTGAGCAATTACAATAATTAGGTTCATTGATATTCCTAATATAATTTAATTAATTTTACAATTTATACTAAAAAATTCATCATAACTCATAAGTACTCATTTTTCAAATTGATAATTGATTTAAGTATTGAAAGTTGTTGTTATGTTGTTCGCCATGCTATCAAAATATATTTAAACGTCAATTCGATTTGATTTCAAATCTTGAAAAGAATTTCTTTTAGCACTCAAATCAGTATTTTATTATGTAATCTCTATGCCCATAAATTTGAAACTCTACATACATACATACATACATATATATATATATACATACACACATAGAGAGAGAGAGATGAATGTGCTTCTTTCTTCCAACCAACCCAAACCCCACGAGCCCTTTGACCCCACCAATGGTAGACCATATTTGGGAAAATGATTAACTCCTCCTACCTTGGAGATTAGAGCTCATCCACCAAGCTATGTCACATGTGACGATTATCAGCCTACGTGGATGTCACGTGCAGATGCTGACGTGGCAAAACTGCCCTTTGGGCTTCTCCAAAAGCCAAGCTTTACTTAGGTTTAATTTTTTTTTAATTATCCTATTTTTCGGGGGATGAACGTTGAAAATCGGGAATCATCGTTGGCAAGCAAGCGGCGACTTGATACCGCTATAGATTAGAATAATCTTGGAATATTCCTCACCCAAATCTATCTTCACCGTTGGTCAATTATTTAATTAAAGAAAAATCTTATATATCTCGAATATAAAAAATTAAATAATTAAAATTATATCATATTAATAGTAGATCTTATATTATGCTGATTTTTATGATTTATATATCTTAATGTTTTCATACAAATATACTTTGTTTTTTCCAATTCTACTTATAAAGTAGTTGGATTACCCATGCAATATTGCAAGTACATCCCCATATATTTTGTAGCATTAAATGGCATAGGTTGTTTACAAAATATTATCTTGCAAAATAAGAGTCAATTAATTAATATAGACACAAATTACAAGTAATTTGTATTTTAGCTAGACAGCTGTTACTTATTATAATTTTATAATTTTTTTAAATAGATACATCAATTATTAACAAATTACGCTGTGAAAAGTACATTATCCTATAGCATTTTAAAATTATACTCTCTATGTAGTAGTACAAGTACATCTTTGTATTATAGTACTACAACACGCAAACAAAAGAATTTATTTAAAAAAGTAAATATAAATTAATTTATTTCATACAACTATGATTAGTAATTTCATTTCATGACTTGACATCAATAAATCGCAACATCACGCATGCGTTATGAACAAAATTTATTGATATTGAACTATTTTAAAAAAATTTATAGTTGCGATAACTACTACGATATTTTTTTACGATAGACATTTTTACTAATCGATAATTTTATTTCTTGATTTAACATATTTTAATTGTTGACAAATTCCAATATCACACTTACATCACATGTAAAATTCGTCGATTTTGTACTATTATAAGAAAATTAGTTATTATAATTAAGAATGCAAATAAATTGAGTCGATTTACAAGTTTCGTGAAACGAGATTGAAGTGAAAAAAAATTAGGTTATGTCAACTATGATGTTTGTTAGTCTATGGCTTCGCCCAAGGCAAATGAGAGAATTGGGTTGGGAACATGTGGACAACTAGAGGGTGAAGAAATTAGGGGAGCTAAGCTAGCCATTTTTCTCATGGTCAAAGATTGAAAGAAAAATAAATTAAGAAAGACATTTCATACTCACCAGCTTTAGAAACATAGTGGGGTACTAAAAATTTATAACGGTTAAATTCATTTTACTCCTTATACTATAAAGTATATATCAAATACCCTCATATACTTTTAAAATTTTTAAATACCCTCATCAAAGTCATCTATTATTTGTAAAATAGCTGACGGTGTCAAAAATTTTACAATAAATTACTGATTTAACATCATAAAACAATTAAATAGCATAAAAATTGAGAATACATGGTTGCTTTTCCATACAAGCAGCTTCCGTTTTGTTAGTCTCATATGTCTTGTATTAGAATTGAGTTGTTTGATGTTCTTTTTTTAAAAAATAAAATATTTTTATTATATTAGGAGTTAAATAATGCTTTAGTTCTAAAAATAAAAGTAACAAAATTGAAGTAAGAAACTTGAGCATTATATAGTAAACAACAAGGGTATTTTGGACATAAAAATTTTCAATAATCATATATATAAATGGAAGATAATTTTAGTGGTACATCAACCAAACAAAAGTTATTTTTTTAATGGTAAAGAAGTTTGAGTGAGATATTTAAAGATTTTGATAGTACGGGTGTTAAGTATAAATTTGTTTACATAGAAAAAAAAGCCACGTATCCTAAGTTTTTATGATATTTAGTTATTTTTTTATGTTAAATCAGTAATTTACTGTAAAATTTTAACACCATTAACTATTTTACTAACTGCAACTAACTTTAAGAAGGGTATTTAAAAATTTTGAAAATATAAAAAATATTTGATATATACTTTATAGTAACGGGGAATAAAATGAATTTAACCCAATTTACGACAGTAAAGGGGACCAAAAAAAGAAAAATGTATCAACATTTGTGAAGTGGGACCAGCGGGCAGCGGTGACCGGTCATTGTCACCAGTACTCTTCATTCGATTCATCACAGCAAAGCAAACCTAATCCTCTTGACTTCTTTATTGCGGGGAAAATTATACATTAGATATACCCAACCCCAACATGTGGGGAGCAGCGGGCCAACGGCCATCCCCTTTTTCTGAAATGTTTCTATGCTGCTAATTTATGTCCCTTTTTCTTGTTTATGAAAATGGAATTTGTTAATAATAGATATATTAAGAGGGTGTTTGGGTGAGTTTATAAGCTCCTCAAAATATCTTATAAGATGTTTAACAGCTTATAAGTTGATAAAAAGTGTTTGGTAATTTTTTTTAAAAAATAGCTTATGAGATTTTAAAATAAGATGTTAAGAGCTTACAAACTCTTTTAAAAAAAAGTAAGGAAATCTTAATTTATTTTTAAAATTTTAACAAGCTCCTTCATTTTTAATCATTTTAATTACAAAATTGCCATTATTAACATCTTATAAGCTTTAACATCTTATTTTATCCAAATACTACAACAATTTATTTTAAAAATAAGATATAACATCTTATAAGTTTCAAAAATATCTTATAAGATATAGGAGCTTGTTAGATGTTTAAAATAAATTTAGCCAAACACTGTCTAAATTACACTTGGGTACTTGAGATGAATCTATATTTAGAGAAATTAAGTGTATTTTTGGGTCCTTTTTCCCAACAATGAACCAAAAGATTGAAAAAGAAGAAGGAAGTCTATTCTACCCCAACATTTATAAATAATTACCCTAATATTTTGACAGTTCTTTTTTTTTTTTTTTTTTTTTTTTTCTCTGTGCAGGTTGTATTAGATCCACTATTGACCCTAGGTACTTGCAGTTTTGGAAGTTGTTAAAGGACAATTGATTTGATTCACTATATCAAGTGAGCTTGAAAGAATAGATTTATATCATATATTCATGATAAATATACTAATTTATGCAATTTACTAATTTATTACCTTTTTATATTTTGACCCTTTAGCCTCTCTCGACCACTGTTTAAAAAATGGGACCGCATCGCCAGGTCGGACCGGTGAACCGTTGAACAGTCTGTGGTTCGATTGAACTGGACCAATTTTTTTATTTAATTTTTAATAAAATTAAAATTTTATTTTTATTTTTTTGGTCTAAGTATGAAGTTTGAAGGTTAAAGTACACCTCACAAGCTATCTAAAAGGAAAAAAAGCCTTAGTTTAGAGTTGAGAATTAACTTACACACTCTCAACTTTAAACTTGATATATTTAAATTGTTATGATCATTTATAATATGAAATTTGAAATTTGGATTGTAATGTTAGACAATATCATTTAAACTCTTTATATTTTATATTTTGGCATTTTATTAATTTTTAAGTAATATATATAATATAAATATATATATTTCGTAATTATGACATCACAGTTTAATTGCGGTTCAATTACGGTCCGATTAATGATTGAACCAGTGAACCGTGAATCGGAAAATTTTTCAAGAATGAAAGGTCTGCTTTTTTAAACACTGCTCTCGACTGAGTTAATTACTAAAGAGTTTTTGTTGAGATCTCCCAACAACTTTAATCATTTATTATGATTTTACGTTTAGATCTTACATCCTATCTGATTAGAAGTATCAATTCAGAAATTTCAATAGATTAATGTAAACGAGATATGTTAGACAACCTCGAATTAGAGAGAATACTTTTCTTTCGATTTTCACAAAAATTTTGCTATGGCACTCATCTTTATGGGCATGTTTTGATTATATTTACACAATTTATATTATTTTATAATTCTAAATAAAATAAACTAAGTTTATCTAAGCAAGCGTTAGCATGAGAAAATGATGACTAACAAAATTTAACCACCAAGTATAAGGCTATTAAGTAATGTTTAATCTCCCACCAACACTTTGTCAAAGAGGGAAAGATTAACACATTCACTGAACTTAGACACATAGTTAGGTTCATTGAATTTAGACATAATATTATTAGGAAAATAAAGTGATCACATGTTGTCCATTTTTTTTTAAAGCTTTGGAAATATAACAAGTAACTGTTAATTTGTGAATTGTGAATACCACAATTATAAACACTCTAGAAATAATTAAAAAAAGATTGGAATGTATTTTGAAATATTTCTAGCTCAATAAATTTGAGTGAATAAATGTCAATATTAAGCTCATCTATTAAATAAAAATATTTTACTAACTTCTAAAGTTAATTTTACCTAAAGAAAATAAATATTTATTTTGATATAGCCGAAAACATTTCTACTAGCTGGTAAGATGTTTATGGGCTTTATGTAACAAAGCATGGGCCAATTAAAGTTAACCATTTCATTACAAAAGTGCAGTTAGTTGGCCCAGAAAAGGCAGGCCATAAAGGCCCAAAAGCTTTTTCTCTAGTAGTTGGATGCTTGCAAAATGTAAAGAAGGGAGAGAGCTATAAATCTATTTAGTGTATTTTAAGGTTTGAATCATAATGAACTTCCGATACGTGTGTGCATAAGGCTGTCAATGTATCGAATTTAAATTCAAATTCGATCTGAATTTTAGGATTTTTATCAGATTAAAATATTTGACGGATAAGATCCGATTATAAACATTCAAAATTCGAAATAAGTGAATTGGATATGATATTAAACAATCCGATCCATTAAAAATCTGAATCTGAATCTTAATATTTTTTATTAAATTAATAATCTTATATATAATATTAATAAATATTTTAAAATAAAATTTATGTATTATATTGATCTAATATCTATATTAACGTTTATATTATACTATTAATATTGAGTTTTTAATCTAAAACATAAGAGGGATATTGATAAAATATCAAATATAATAACACATAATAGTTCATCTATACTTTAATATAATGTGAAAAATGAGTTTAGTATTAAAATATTTAACCTTTGAACTAATATATAATAAAAAGTTGTTAAAAATTCAAATATGACATATATTTACTTTATAAATACAATATTTTTATAAAATTTAAAAGGAAAAAGAAAAAGAAAAAGAAAAAGAAAAAAATAAATCAGGTCGAATTTTTTAATCAGATTTTGGATATCCATTGGATTCGGATATGATACTATTAACAAAGATCCTATAGAATTTCGGGTCGGATTCAGATATTAATTTTGTTAATCAGATTCGAATTCGGATATGGCAGATCCAATCTAAATTCGACCCATTTACTATTCTATGACTTCTCAATTACCATTGTTAAACAATGGATCTTGGGCCTACGGCCTACCTCACCTCAAAAACTATATGAATATGCAAGAATCACCTAAAACTATATATAAACATCATAATTTATTTATTTTACTGATGTGGGTCACTTATAGCCATCATTGATGGCCATATAACAATCAACTTGAGGACCTTCTCTCATCCAAAGCTCGAACGAAATGTAACTTATATTGGAAATCCAAAAATGACCCCAAAATTTTAAATAATTCTTTATTGTCCCAAAAATCGAATCTTTTTCACATGGGTGCTTTCCATCTGATTCAATCTGCTCCATGACATATTTTACAACATAGAAGTGGATCATCACACCTTAGCCTGGAACTCAACTCTACCCGACCCTCCTCCGACTAAAAGAATATCTTCAAAACTAATATCAACAGCTTTTTGGGAGCATAAGCATGTCAAATATTTTAATCATGGATGAGAGTCAAGTTCACATTGCTAGAATTGAGAAATTTGGTGTAATTTTGTCTAAAAAGATCAGAGAATACAAGTAGTACAACAGTACAAACAGGTGCCCACCTCTTGATATCTAAATATGGAAGACTTTGCTTTGTGATAGGCAAGAGTACACTCTATAATAGGTGTGGTAAGCAAGGCCATTTAGGTGAATTAAACTGGGGGGGCAAAGCTAAAACCTCTATCAGCAGCATAATCAACAAAACTATATAGTGGTAAAACCTTCTCACCATATTTCTCCAAGGCATCTAACTCTTTCTTAGCCTGGGACCTTAGATCCTCAGCTACCTCCATTGCTTTCTCTACTCCATATACTGATACATAGCTTTTACTCTTCTTTTTCTTTTCCTCGCCCTTCCTTTCTGCCTCCGTCTTTGCTTCCAAAATGTCGTCCACCACCTGATATAGGACACCTACAGCCTGACCGTATTTTCTCAACCGTTGGATCTCATCATCTGAAGCGCCGGCTAGAAGGCCGCCACACACAGCAGAGCACTGGCCCATTTCACCGAACTTTTTTTCTTGGACAAAATCAATGGCATTGGGTCCACCCTCAAGGTCAAGAAACTGACCAGCAGCCATACCAGTGGACCCCACTGCTCTTGCAATCTCTGCAATGACTCGAAGGAGGCGAGTCTCAGGGACAAGATCAGTTGGGGTGTGGGAAACAATGTGGCGGAAACCAAGAGGAAACAATGCATCTCCTGCTAATATTGCCATATCGACACCGTATATTGTGTGGTTGGAGGGTTGGCCTCTTCGAGATGGGTCATCATCCATGCATGGCAAGTCGTCGTGAATTAGTGAAGCAGCATGAACCTATTCAAAGGAACACTTATGATAAGGAATGCTAACAAAACCAACCAATGACTTGATAGCTGAAGCTAGAAGGAAAAAGGATATTGAGTTTCACCAGCATTTAAATCTAGTCTTGACTAAAATGTAGGTCATTCTATTTGCACAGAAACATCAAAGATTTTGACAAGCTACAATTTGGGATGCTACAAGGGTACGTTTCTTTATATAGCCTAGTTCAAACGAATTCCGAGTCTTGAAAGATGTAAGTACAGGTAAGCAATTAAGTAGAAACATACACTCAAGTGAAAAGATTCAAGTTTAAGAAGTTGAAACTTATATTGTAGGAAAGGACAGTACAAATTTAAAATAGCAAAACCTAAAATTGACATCAGAAAAATGCATAACCAAAAAAAACTTATGTACAGAAGCGCCAATCATGAGATTTACAGTGGAGAGTCAATTCAGATTAACATTTAGGTATGAATGCAATAATTTTTTCATTCCAATTACAAATAGGGATTCTGAATGAAGGCCTTAATTGAAGGGAGGAAGGGTAGATCTGAGGATAAGTTTCCAATTCGACAATTTGATCTATGATCTATCATCATGGATGTTGACAAGATAGCAGCATCTCAGGATGGCATAGCCTTGTCAGAGCAATATCATTTCCAGTTAACATATATTGCATATTTGGTTTGAAAATGGTACCCCTTCTAGTTTGGGGAACGGTGTGTCAGCAAGATCTGGCAACTTCACTCCAACCTTTCTTTTAATGGAAGGCATGGTTAGAATGTACTGCATCATTGAAGTAAAGACTTACTTTTTCAAAAAAAATTGATAGATAGAAATCCAGTTCACGAGTTAAAAAATCTCTTCATGTTCAAGAGAAATTAAGTCTTGCTCCTACTTTCACCTTATTTAATTCAAGTCCTTCTCAGACCTACCCTTACTTTCCCCTTGTTAATGCAGTGTGTGCTTGCTTTAAATTTATGCAGCTTTAAAGTAGTTTAAGCTCCAACGGAAAGTCTCTAGGCTAAACCACATACAAAGGCAGCATCCCAGAAATAATGCATGCAATCCAAATAGATAATTTAAGTCAATAAAGACACTCCAATAAGGAGATAGCAATATTGCTATCAAGGACCATGTGCAGAGCGTTTTAGTCAAAACAAAACTTGATTCTTTGACCAAGGCTACCTACAAAACTACTTGATATTTACTTTAGGTAAAGCCGCCTTTGCGTAGGTGGAGGGTAAAGCCGCCTTTGCGTACGCGAAGGGTAGCACAAACTGTGGAGCCCCGCATCTTTATTCATCCGATAGCAACATACATGAAAATTTGATCAAGTCTCAAGTAGAAAAGTATACCATATCGTTATTACCTGATGTAGTCTGAAGTTAAAAGCACCAAATTACACTTCAGGTGGCATCAATCCTTATTCAATTACATTGACAATTACCTTGTTTCATCTTGCCTCCCTCCACATCAACAGTTGAACAATTTTGTTGATTTATCCAAAAACAATTTATTTAGTATATCAAACTGCATAGCAAACAATACAACTTGAAAGCTTTGTGAAAACCAAAATTATCAAAAACCGTAAATATTAGAGACTTATACTACAGGGAACTTGCAAGTCAGAGGTCAAGTACAAATTAAACAATAGACTTGCAACTCTATCTTTCATTGGCGCCCATACGGTCTCATAACTAACATTTCAGGCAAGTAACTCTAGTAGGACCCCCAAGAACGAGAACATAGCTTACCAATTACCATAAACAAGAAATGTAAGACGAAATGCAAAAGGAAAAGCAGAGAACTTTAGAAAGAAAAGGAGAAGAAAGCCAACCATTTCAAGAGCGCAGGCGGTGGGGAACGCGGCGAGGCGGCTCCCGCCAAAGAGTTCACAGGCAGCCACGCACATCACCGGCGGCGATCTCTTAGCGCCTTTCGCCAAAACTGAGTAGCGCATGGCTTCGTAGATTTGCTGTGGGTACTGCACTGGAATTGCCTCGTCGAGTTTCTGGTCAATTTCTTTAATCAGAGCTGTCCAATATGTCTTGAGATCAAATTTATGCGAAACCGAAGCGGCGGAGCACCGAATTGTCCGGCGGATGATTGGGCGACCGGCCTTCGGGAGCCAGGCATGTGGAGAGGACGTTAGTACTGCTGAGAAAACCATAGCTGAAGATTCTAGCTTCTTTGCAGTGCTTTTCTTTCTGGGATTTGGGTTTTATTCTTGTTTTTGCAGAAGGGACAATTCGAGTGGAGGGGTTTAGAGCAAGAGCAAATACTGCTGGTGAGGGGAGAAAGAGATGAGATGGGTTGACGAAAACAAAGCACTAAAACATTAAAGAAGGAAATTTATATGCATATGGATACGTGGGCTGATGTCATTGGAAGATAAAATAAGTTGAAAAACATTCTAATTTAATGAAGTGTATAATAATAAAGTGTTTAGGTAAAATAAAATTATAAATTTATGAAGTATATTTGTCGGATCTCGAGAACTGTATTTTAAAGATTCGTAAGTTTTACTTTTTAATAATTTTATCATATATTTTTTAGAATATTTAAAATTCTTAAATATTTTATAAACTATTTGGGGAATTTAAATAAACTTTACTCAAACATTCTTCAAGATAAGAGTAATTTAAATGAACTCACTTAGATATATGGCTCTGTTGAGTGGCTTGTGGTCCAACAACATAAGTATCCCATATAATATAGAAAGTCAAAAGTTCGAGTCAAAATAGACTCCTGATATGCGTGTGTATAAATTAAAAAAAAGATATGTTATTTCCTTTTATCTTAAATTTTTTTTTTTACTATTCTAATTTTTCAGTTAACTTTTATAAAAATTTAAGTTTTCACGTTAATAAGTTCAGCACGAATCTTCATCGACTAATTGGAGTACATATATTGTTTGCTATGAAAAACATTAAATTAGCTTGAAATAAAAAAAAAAAAAAAATGTTGTGAAATAATGAAAAAAGAATAATGACATAATTTCCTTAAACATATATTTATATTGTGAAATAAAATAATTGTTAAAGGTTATGATGGAATAGACATGTTTCTTTAAAAAATACCAATTGATTAATAGGGGTGTAAATTGATATTAAATCGATCGAATATATTGTTTTCATATTCGCATATGTTTAACTTTTTGAATATTCAGATATGGATACAGATTTCACTGATATTTAAAAATAATATCTGAATTTGTATCCATCGGATACCGATCGAATTCAAATATATCCGTATTCAATTATAATTATTCAAATGCATTCATATTCGATTAAACTTATTCGTATTCGAATGATCTTTTTGATATTTATATTCGATGATAATTATTTAGATATCTATTTACAAGTATCCAAATACTTGAATTTATGAACTTATAACAAATAAATATTTTAATTAACAAAAGGAACTATACAATTTTATTAAAAAGAAAGAAATTAAACAAATAATATAATTTTTAATTAATAATTAACTCTATAATTGATTATTAATATTAATTAATATTAATAATGACATTTAAGTGTATTAATTATAAAGTCAACCAACAATAATTATGTTGATTAACTTTATTCTTCTATTTTTTCTCTATATTACCATAATTTTTTAAAATTTATTCCTTTTTTCCCATTCTTCAATTAATATATATATATACATATATAGATTATAAGATTTTTATTGAAAAATATAAATAATATATTATTTAATAAATATATATTCGAATCGAATATTAAACGAATCCGATACGCATTTATCATATTTGTATTCGTTTATAATCGGATATCTACTAATTGAATATTGATAATATTAACTTTAAATGGATGCGAATAAATTTTATATAAATGATTCAAATATAAATAGTAAATAAAATTTCTAATATTCTTTTATAACCCTATTGATTAACAGGTCTGTTAGCTCTATTTGCTTGTTAAATCTTTTTATCAGTCTAGTCACACTGTTTATCATGTCATAGATTGTCTAGACATAGACTAGCCAATTTGAGGTGACTATGCTGAATCTTTTTATATTTGCTTGTTAATTACCATTTCGAATCTTTTATTTCATTCTTTATTTTAGTTTACTGTATTTATATTAAGTACATCTGATTCTCAATTAATTAATTTTATAAAAAAATATTTAATACGCATCATATATTCATAAAATAAAATAAAATATAGAATGAAAGAAAATTTAAATCGAGTACTCAATAACTCCTACTCTTAAGAAAACTTCCAAAATTTAACTCCACTAAGTAGGGCTGTCAATTGATTGGATTTTAATTTGAATCTGATCCAAATTTTAGAATTTTATCATATTAAAATATCCGATGGATTAGATTTGATTATAAATATTCAAAATTCGAAATAAATAGATAGGATATAGAAATGAACAATTCTATTCGTTAGAAATTCGAATCCGAATCTTAATATTTTTATTAAATTAATACTCGTATATATAATATTAATAAAAATTTTAAAATAAAATATATGTATTATATTGAATTAATATTTATTATTATTTATATTATACTATTAATATTGAGTTTTTAACTTAAAAAATAAGAAAGATATTGATAAAATTTCAAATATAAAGAGATATAATAGTTCATTTATACATTAATATAATGTGAAAAAAGAATTTAATATTCAAATATATAACCTTTGGACTAATATATAATAAAAATTTGTTAAAAATTAAAATATGACATATATTTACTTTATAAATACAATATTTTTATAAAATTCAAAAGGAAAACAAGAAAAAAAAAAAAGAAAAACATAAATTGGATCAAAATTTTTAATCGAATTTCGAATATTCATCATATTCAAATATAGTAATAACTAACAAAAATCCTATAGGATGTTGGGTCGAATCCGAATATAAATTTTACTAATCGAATTTGGATTCAAATATGGCGAATCCCATCCGTTAACAGCCCTACCACTCACTACTAATTTTAGTTTATCCCAAGCCCAAAATCAGTGAAACATCATTAATCATTTGATCATTAAGATGCTACTAAACTTTAAGGTCTAAAATTTTTTATGTTATTCATGATTCCAACTTAATTCTAAAAAAAAAAAAAAAGCTAATTATTTCTTATCTTACTTAAAAAAAATAATAATCAAGATTTGACCGGTCATTTACGCAAAATTAGGAAATTCTTTCTTGGAAAATAGGGAAGTTAAATCAACTTCCCTATAGGTAGGGCTGTCAATGGATCGAATTTTAATCCGAATTCGATCCGAATTTTAATCCGAATTCGATCCGAATTTTAGAATTTTTATTCGATTAAAATATTCGATGGATCAGATCCAATTATAAATATTTGAAATCCGAAATAAGTGGATCGGATATGAAATTAAGCAATCCGATCCGTTAAGATCCGAATTTGAACCTTAATATTTTTTATTAAATTAATACTCTTATATATAATATTAATAAATATTTTAAAATAAAATCTATATATTATATTAACGTCTATATTACACTATTAATATTAAATTTTTAACTTAAAAAATAAGAGGGATATTGATAAAATATCAAATATAATAATATATAATAGTTCATCTATATATTAATATAATGTGAAAAAGGAGTTTAGTATTTAAATATTTAACTTTTAAACTAATATATAATAAAAAATTATTAAAAATTCAAATGACATATATTTATTTTATAAATACAATATTTTTATAAAATTTAAAAGAAAATAATAAATCGGATCGAATTTTTTAATCGAATTTCGGATATCCATCGAATTCGAATATGATACTGATTAACAAAGAATCTATAGAGGATTTTTCGAGTCGAATTTGAATTTTGTTTATCGAGTTTGAATTCGAATATGACAGATTCAATCTAAATCTGACCTGTTGACAGCCCTACCTATAGGGTCTAATTTAACACGGTCAATTACAGAAACTTCAAAACGCCAGCCCATGGGCTTTAGCCCATTGCAAAAATGCTTATTAACTGAGAGTTGTAGGGCTTTCCCCAGAAGGTAGCCCTTCCAGAAATTCTCAAAGGCCTGGGCCTAACCCAGGCCTAAGAGGGGGTTTGGAAATAGTTTTCAACCAGCAATAGACGCGCCTCGGTTAGAACCTCACTAGCTGCGTCATTGCCCCAAGCGCAAAGATGAGGTAACGTTTCAAGTTCGTGCGTTTTTATGGTCTGTGCCGCTTATGTAGTTTTATAAACACCCGATGTGGGACAATACGCAAGCTGTCTTCTTCTTTTATCTCGTCCAAGCAAATTCAAAATAGATATAGGGTGGAGATTACAAAAATAAATCGATCATGAACTCGATAGCTAGTCGAGAAATTACCGAAACCATTAATAATTAGCATCCTTAGTGTCAATCTTTACCAGTTTAACTTCCTGACTATTGTAAAGGGATGTTATTAGGAATATCTGTCTTGGTGAGGCATCAATTTAGACTCACCATCAATTTAGACATCGAATTAACACTAACTACTCAGATAAACTTTAGTCAACTTAATTGTATTCTGCTATGGAGAATGCATTTCTGGCAGATAACGCAGCCTGCTAGGAATTCATTATTTTTTAAGCCAATCTCTCAGTTTCTTTTAGACAAAGTTCTAATAAAACTTTCAGAAACAAATATAGCTCGAAAATCTCTTAATGGGTAAAACCTTCAACTTTCTTGCTGGGGCCTTCCCCAATAAGTAGAAGGACCCTCCAAAAAGTGGCGTATGCTGCTTGATTGCGGCGAGCACACGGTATTCTTTAGTAAAAGGCGAAAGAATAGTTCGCTCTGTGCTCACAGCACAGCTGCTTGAATTTTACGAAGCACAACCAACTGTACTTATGGAATGGTCTACCCACTTTCATAATGTCAACTGCCGATGTGGGATCTTCTCTCATATACTATCCATTTACATCTGTGTCTGTTTGCCTGAAAAACAGCAATGACCGACACCATTGGTTGGAAATCATAATCTTGGAACAAGAAACACTTGAGAAATTGGTCGAATTCAGAATGATCTATCTACGAAGAATCGAAGTAAACAAAGGGTTGCTCCATGCGACTGCTATTCATTTTCTGCTTAGCTGCATCAATTCATAATGGACTGAAACTTTATGTTCTTGCAGCATTTGCTGCAAACTAAAAAGCCAAAAACCAAGAAAGTTGCACTGTTTCACATTTGTTCTTTGTTTGACGTAGTTTTCTTGAATTATAACCTGAAAATTGCCTCTACAATAAACAATTTTTTGGGTTGCAAGCACAAAGAGATAACCAGTTTAGTAGCCTGTAATTCTGTGTTCTTTCTAATTATTTTAAATGTACAAAAAGATATGGTGGTGTATTAACTACATACAGAGACAAAGTAGCTAACAGTCGAACTTGCGTGAATTTTGTATCATTGTGGGTGCATTACTAATGGTAATATTCTGACTTGTGATATTTTTGGAGCCTTGGAGGTCTGAAGCAACTTTTCTTAAATTAACCGTGGCTTTTATTTCCAGGGACTGCAGGTCATTCATTTTCTTCAAGCACTTATTTGACCATTTGCAATCTATGATTCACTTGTCTGCTGATGTTGACAGTGATGTTGTCTCAATTAAGATGAATCTTGTCCCATGGTGCACTGTCTCCAAAATAATAGTTCCACAAGAAGACATATATATATACTATAAAAAGAAGTTAGCAACTTATTAGTTAAGGTGTATTGGTTGGTATGTTGCCACCAGTTTCAGTAGGAATTACAAAAAGATTTCTGTTGCTGTTGGATATATTGCCTTTGGATACATGACACCCACTCCTTATTTCATACTTTAACTTGTAGGCCACTAGCCCAATAATATTTTCTTCAATCATATCATGTTAAAGAATCTTAACCTTCAATTCTTTCTTTAATACAATTTAAAAGCATACCATAGGAGTAATCATATTGCTTACACTTGCTTAATTTTCTTGTGCATCAGAAACAAGAAAGAAATATGGAAGCAAAACCAACCAAACAAGTAGAAGAAGAAGCAAAGGCACAAGTGGAAATATGGCAGTATGTGTTCGGTTTTACTCCAATGGCAGTAGTGAAGTGTGCCATTGAACTCCAAATAGCCGAAGTTTTAGAAAGCCATGGCGGAGCCATGACGCTGCCCGAGTTATCTGCCGCTCTTGGCTGCTCCCCTTCTGTCCTCAACCGCATAATGAGGTATCTTATGCATCGTGGATTCTTTAAGCAAACGGCCACAGGCCAAGAACCATCAACTTGCTACACCCAAACGCCCCTTTCTCGTCTGCTGATGAAAAAAGGAGAGAGTAGTTTGGCTGCTTTTATTCTTTTAGAAAGCAGCCCTGTGATGCTTGCTCCGTGGCACAAGCTGAGCTCACAGGCATTAACAAATGGAGCTGCTTCATTTGGGGCCGCACATGGTGAGGATGTATGGGAGTATGCATCAGAAAATCCCGCCCACAGCAAGCTAATCAATGATGCAATGGCCTGCCATGCTAAGCTGGATATATCAGCAATCATTGATCATTATCCTGAGGTGTTTAAAGGGATCAGCTCTTTGGTTGATGTTGGTGGTGGTGATGGGACTACTCTTCGCACTTTGATCAAATCTTGTCCGTGGATTCATGGGATTAACTTCGATCTCCCACATGTAGTTTGCGTCGTGCCATCATGTTATGGTATTAAGCATGTTGAGGGCAACATGTTTGAAATGGTTCCAAATGCTGATTCTGCTTTTCTTATGGTATGTGGTTGTTTTCACTTATCTTTTTTAGTCCATTTATTCAAGTTATAAGCGCTAATGCAACCTATACTTTTTTGGTGATATATATATATATATATATAGTGGGTACTGCATGATTGGAGCGACGGTGAATGTATCCAAATATTGATAAAATGTCGAGAAGCTATTCCTAAAGATACAGGGAAAGTGATCATTGCAGAGGCAGTTGTTGATAAAGGAGAACAAGAAGATAAGTATAGCGATGTCCGTTTGGCATTGGACATGGTGATGCTGGCTCACACAGAGAAAGGAAAAGAGAGGACTATTGAAGAATGGGAATATGTAGTTTATGGAGCTGGCTTCACTAGGTACACTGTCAAACATGTTCCAGGTGCCATTGTATCTGTTATTGAGGCCTATCCATGATTGAAACTCAAATGCTGATTGTTTGCTTGTAAAATAAAGATGTGTTCTACAGTGAGCACTCATATTTCCTTATATTGTTTGTTGAATTTTATCTATGCAGGCACAATTTGTTGATTCCAACATACATTTTAGTTTCTTTTTTCCCTTTCTAAAGCAGACGCATACGGATGAGGTTTTTTTTCTATGGTTATAGCTAATTTTCTTTACGAGATCTGATTAATCTGTCCCCAATTATTAAGGTGTGTACAGTAATACCTTGATGTCTATTTCTTTATTGAGGGCAGAGCTGGTTTGAAAGCAGTAGTAAATTTTTGTTGAAACATGCATATGTAGCTATTTTGCTAGAATAAAATCATTTTCAAAAAATAAAAAACTATTATATTTTTTAAAAAAAATTAACTTTTCTAGAAATACTATTAAAATGTTCCAATCATGTGAAATTATCACATGATTCACATCGATCAAAGGTAATGATGGAATAAGCAAGTATAAGTACTAACTGGATTAATATATTTATCAGCACTATTTTACAAATGGGGCTTTTCCTCCAAAGGGAAAGCACTCTCCAATCAGCAATGAGTGGGACACCTCAGATATTGCATGATTCATGATCGGACAAGGCTGAGCTTATCTAATAATTCATGGTTGGCTAGCTTATCTAATAATTCTAATATTAATTTTGAATAATTAAGAATTGACATATGTAAAATAATATATTAGATGTTAATTTAAAATTTGTATTTATATTTAAAATTTTATTAAATTTAATTCCAAAAGAAAAATAGTTAATTTGAATTAATACGCTGATATTTATTTTATGCTCAAATCAAATATTGACAAGTGTTAAAAATGAAATGTTTATGTTTATGAATCAATCAAATCAAAGATATTTGATACTATATCTTGATATTTAATATTATCTTATTGAATAGATAACCATCAAAGAAGTTCAAGTCAATCTAGAAATCTCCGATCAAGCATTTATATAAAGGGGTGATCAAAGCTCATTTCACACACAACACAAATCCTAGCAAGTGAGAGAAATTTTGAAGGAGTCTATCAGTTCTCTCAATCAAATCTAGGGATATCCATGATGTTCAAAGTGTTTTTCACGTTGTTCATATATTTCGTTTACACTGATGTATCGTATTCTCTCGATCAGGTCATCAAAAAGACTGCTAAATCTTTCCGAAGTGAGAGAAGGAGGGAAGGCGCGCTACAACGTTTGATTCAAGACTAAAGTGCGAAGCCTCAAATTGACGTTATTTTATTCAAATCAAATTCAAGGAGATCTACAACTTTTAAAGCATTCTTCACAGAGTTCATTAAATTTCAACATCATATTTGAAAGGAAAAAAAATTAGAGGATTAGATTAGAAAATTCATCACATTCTCTAATCCCACTATTATATTGTCCATTCCCACTCCCAAAATTCATTTTCTCAACACATACAACCCATTATATCACAAAATATATCCAAACATTTCCTAAAGATTTACAAACATTGGATCCTTTCCAAACAGTATATTTTCTCTGCAATTAATAACCATTATTTTTGCAACATTATGTAGAGTGGGAGATTAGGTTTAGGCAGCTGCAATGGTGTTATTCTTGTGGGCCTGTCCAAATTTAGGATGTCGTTAAGCCTGAAGGGTATTAGGTAACTCCCCCCCCCCCCCTCCCCCCTCTTTTAATTATAACTAGAAGTTATTGCATGCAATGTTTGGGCTCATAAAACTACTTGTTGAATCATTCAAAATTAATATATGAAATAATTTAAATTATGAGAAAGTTAAAATTATGTTAGATGTTTTGATATGATAAAGAAAATAATGGAAGATGGAATTTTGACAATACGAATTTGTGGGTTTGTGGATTTTGTGAAAAGTATATTGTAACCTTATTGAACCATCACTTCTAAATGACAATTTAAAGAAGAAATTTGAAATATTAGTAAATTTGGTATCAAAATCACTTTTTTGGATTGAATTCTCCATTTTATCTTTTAAACTGCATTACCCATTTTAGTTGATGGAATAATTAAAGGTTAAATTATGTAAAAAAACCCACAAATAACTTCCACTTTAAATATAAAATAATATTTCTTTTTATAATAGTATAAATTATCGTGTTTATGGAATTCACCTTAGCGCGCTCGCTCTTTCCCTTTTCCCCTTCTTTTGGGCCTGCACGTCATTTGGTTTCATTTTTAATTCACTTCCATTCATTTTTACTATTTGAAAATAAATTATCAATATTTTTTATTATTTTTATTAAAATTCAATTAATTTTTAATTCAAAATATATTCTCTCAATAATATTTATACTTTCTCGCTCTATTTTTATTATCACTATATCTTTCCATCTAAAATCTATGTACAAAACTCCACATCATCATATTTTTTAAATAAATTCATTCAAACACAAACTCATTTTCTCTAACTATCTTTCTAATTTTGAAAATAATAAAAATGAAAACATAACCAAAGAGCCTCTAAACCTCTTGACGCAAATGAACGATTGATTCACTTGCCTGATGCACGGAAATGTGATTAACGTTCATTGGTTGGTGAGTTGCCACAATTAAACTGACTTGATAGTGTAGGGTTCCTCTAATTAACTTTATAGTGTGGTTGCCAGAATTAACTTTCTGAAATTGTTTGCTGTTGTCGATGGATGTATTTAGCGAGCTAGAATTTTTCATTGTGGGGGTAAAATTCTGAATTATCAAAAATATGATATATATATTTTTATTTCATCATATATATTAATCATTTAAAATCTGTAGTTTCAAAACAATTTATACAAGAAAAATAGAAAGACAATGAAGGACAATGGCAATGGACATATTTTCAATAAAAGCAAGAATATTTTTATAATTTAAGAGATGACAAAATTGTAATATTTTAAAATTTTCAATATAAAAAATTTGAATTTGAGAACTTAAAAATGGAAGAAAAGTTTTTGTGTTTTATTAATGGCAGAACACAAGAATATATATATATCTATACAATTATATATAGCACAACAGTGTGGGACTTACAATTATTCAATTTTGATTGAATTTTTTGCCAAGTGGCAAATTTTTAGAATTTTGAGTTTTTTAATTAAATTCAAAAATTTTATTAATTGTTGATTTTTAGTCTAACCGATGTGATCGTATCTTATTTCTAATTTTCTTTCAAAAAATAAATTTAAAATTCAAAAGGTGTTTTATGAACATCAAATTAAGGACTCCTACAAAAAAATTATTCTATAAATTTCATCCCATTAAACAAATTATAACTTATTTATTTCTACTTCCACTCTTCCCCTTTTTCTTCTTCTCCTTCTTCTTCAAGATAACTCTTTCATTTTAAATTTTCAAGTGAACTTTCATTACATTCTATCAGCATTCATATATTTTTTCATCTTTATATTGATTCATTTTCAATATACGCATGAGAAACATAACATCATGTATAGATGTATTTGTTGCTCAATTATCATTTAAATCTTTGTTTTTCTTTCTTTTGTTTTGTGTATGTGTGTGTGTATGATTAATAAATGTTTTGCTGATAAAAAAAGATATTACAGCAAAATTGTAAGTAGATGATCTATATTTAACAATGATAAACCTAGAAGATTAGAAATTATTTTTCTTTTCAATTACTTGCAAACCACATTACTTAGTTTTTTCCTTTATTTTCACATCCACTTTTGTCATTTGGGGTTTTGAACATTTACCAAGATGTGTAAGGTATTTCTTTAAGTTCCAAGTTTTGCACTTTTTCTTTTTCTTTTTCTCTTTTTCTTTCTTTCTTTTGTCAATTATAATAACTCGGTTTAGTTTGTAATTTATTATAATTCCTTTTTGTTGGTTTAATATTTTTATTCAATATTCTCAATTTATTATAATTCCTTTTTGTTGGTTTAATATTTTTATTCAATATTCTCTAAGTTCATATGTATTTTTCTTTTCTCTATTTTGGACCATAAATATCATGTTTGAAAGGTATCTTTTAATTCTAATTTTGTTGTGGTTTTTATTCATATATTTTTTTTTATCAAATTAATTCAATTTTTTCAAGTTACCTTTGTGTAAATAATGTATGTATAATATATATGCATGTACATATATATATATATGCACCAGTTTTTCACTTTTCATATTTACTTGATTTAAGGACTACTTTTTAATTTATTTTTTCATTTTCATTAATTAATTTAGTTTTATTTATTCATCAAATCTTTTTATTTGATTAATTAAATAACCCAAGTTTTTTTATAAATATCCTATTTTCATGTGTTACATAATTTTTGTAGTTTTATCCCTATTTATATATTTTTTTTGTATGCAAAAAGAATTTCTTAGACAATATTTTATATATCTCTAAACGGCTTCTTGATTTAATATAAAATATTCAAACTAATAAAGAATCTTAGTATTTTGGACCAAAATAATTTTATTACTAAAACATATTTTGAAATAGTTTAGATTTGTATTTTTTATGTGGAGCCACTTGACGCAAATGAATTAGGTCACGACTTGAAATCAAAGTCGTTGATCCTTTACAAGATAAAATTTGAAGTGGATAAGGTGTTGATATATAAATATATATATATATATATATATTCCCTCATATGTTATGTATGTTGCTCTCTTCACATTAATAAATTTATTTAAAGTACTATAGCATTTTTATTTTAATGAATACTATTAAATATTACTACTTAACTATTTAAAATAATATTTTCTTTTAAAAATGATAATATTTTTTAATAGAATATGAAAAATTGTAATAACTTATATGTGAAATCACAAAAAAATAATTGCATATTTGTTTTTTTTTTTTTTAATTTATTAGTTAAGTGAATATACCGTGCATAGCACGTGGTTTATGCTAGTATATATATATATATATATAAATAGTTGATTCATTACGCATTTGATTTTCTCACATTGAGTCCAATTTTTGCCACATTTGGTTCTTCGGGCTCAAATTTTTTCAATTGAACCGATTTATCTCCTAGTCATTTAAATTTGGGGTTTTTTTTGGTCATTTATTATCCAAGCCCAGTCACTTGTCATGTAGGCTTGGCAATGGGGCGGGGTGGGGCGGATTTTTGCTAAACCCGAACCCGTCCCCCGCACTCAAATATATTTTTTAAAACCCGTCGCCCCGCCCCGCGGGTTTTAGATTTGAAAATCTCAACCCGCCCCGTATTAAATATATAAAACCCGCACCCGCACCCACCCCGCTCCACCCCACCTCTGCCAAATTCACAATAATTTAATATAATTTCAAACAAATAATACTTTGTCTTTATAAATATCATAGCCACAAAAATCAAACACATATTTTGGTGTCTTTCAATAGTCCATGCAATATGTCAATTCACAACAATCTCAAAAAAATTAAAATAATTTAACATAACAATTTTAGTTTTCTTTTATATTTTTAAAAAATAATAAAATATAATATAAATATATATATATATATAATTCAGTTATAAATACTCGGGGCGGGGTGGGGCGGGTTGCTATTAAACCCGACCCCGCCCCGCCCCGCACAAATTTTATATTAAAACCCGCCCCGCCCCGTGCGGATCGGATTTTTACCCGCCCCGTGCGGGGTGGGTCGGAGCGGGTACCCGCGGGGTGGGTAGAAATTGCCAAGCCTATTGTCATGTGTGTTGTCATGTATCTTTTATTCATTAATAATAAATAATAAATAAATTAAAAATAGTAAAAATCTAAAATATTGTTACCTATTCAATAATATTTAATAGTAAACATGTATAAAATAATTTAATTAATAATGTTAAAAATTTAAAATAATTTATTTAAATAATTAAATTTATTAATAATATTAAATTCTAAATTTATATATTAATTAAATGACATATTTCATAATACTAAAGTATTCATCATATATAAAACAATTTAAACAAACTTAAGTGAATTATTTATTAATGAAAAATAAAAATAAAATTAAAATAATAATACATATTTAATAATCTTAATTAATAAACATTATTAAAAATAATTTATTTAATTTAATTATGTATATGACTAATTTAGCTTAATATATCCTACACACACATGGGCAGTAGTGCATCGCAGGCCATTCGCAGCAAGGCTGCGGCCGTTGTTGCCATGGCAGCCGCTAGATCTGGAGGCGGCTCATGGAGGGGTTGGGTAATTAGTGGCGTATCTAGGAATTTAGGTAAGTGAAGTCAAAATATTAATAAAAAATAAATTTAAAATAATTAATATTTAATAAAAATAAAATTTAAATACATTAATCCAATTGTTTTCGACGAGTTTTCATATTCTGAAACGTTGTTATAATATCATCATTTGAAATGCTTATAAATACATCTCTTTTTTTATAAGTTATCAAACAATCATTAAGGAATCCATCATTCATTCAGTTTCACAAAACATTCTTGATAAATTTAATCGCCAAGAAAGCTCTCCCTACACATGCAGTGGCGATCGGAAAAAGCAACGAAAATTTCACCAGCCGTCGACCAACTGTGCTGGGGTTATTTCAATATTAAGTGGAGTCAAAATACTATATATCTATCATTTCTATATAAATATATATATAAAAAAAAATAGCAAGTGGGGTCAACTGACCCCGCATCTTTTACTGTAAATCCGCCACTAGTTAGGTTGGTGTGGGATGCCTTTGTGTTATATGTGTGTGTGTATATATAATAATATATTATTATGTATATATATTATATATTATGCATATATACTATATGTTTACATATGCATATATATATAAACAATAATATTCTTTAATATGTATTTTATGGGCTTGAGGGAATTTTTTATTGATAATGATGTGGCAGTACACGTGGCATGTGCCAATGACGTGGCATTACAACATGATAGATGATTTGTGTTAGTATGACAAATGGAACAAACCCCCCAATTTTAAAGTCTAATTGATGCTGACTTGCGTTAAACGGGCTCAATTGAGAAATTTTGAGCTCAAAGGGCTAAATGTACGAAAAATTGGGTTTAATGTGCAAAAATTCAATGTGTAATAGATCAAATGTACTAACCCCATATCACAACAATGGACTGAAATCAAAATAGACAATAGTGTGTGTATATATATATATATAGAGAGAGAGAGAGAGAGAGAGTAGAAAACCTGATTTATAAACTAACAAACTAACGATTTTACTTAGCTAACATTAAATATCTGCAACAAAAAAATAAACTAACAACAAGAGTCAGTATTGTTTTGTGGGGGCGGGGGGCGGGGGGCGGGGGGGGGGGGGGGGGGGGGGGGGGGCTTTCCCCATAGGGGAAGGACCATCCAGAAAGTGGCGTACGATGCTTGAATTGTTTGTTAATCAGAAATGACTGGACAGTGGACACCTTTACCTCAAATGCGTGGTTTATTAATTGTTGGACAAGGGCTTGCTTATCTGATAATTAATACATATATATAATCTTGAATTGCTCAATAATTAATTAAGCAATGACTGGACACAATTACCTCAAGTGCATGATTCATAATTGGACAAGGCTTTGCTTATCTGATCATAATTCATAATCCTGAGTGAAGAAGTACTTGAAAAAGTGAAAAAATTCGCAATATTTAATCTTCTAATAAAAATTCTTAAACCAAAGACAACACAAAAGAAAACAATAAGAATCTTTTAGCACTTAGTTAGTTTCATTTTCAAAACCCCTTTTCATATTTCTACTATTGCAAAAATGAAGTACATCATTTTTTACACATTTTCATCCAACATTACTTTCATTTTAAAATCATATTCCCCAATAACCTATTTATCTTATCCCAATTACCTATATATTTTCTCTCTACCTACAAACTACTAAATCCAACATATAATTATTAATTACTTTTCCAACAATCTATCCAAATACAAACTCATTTTCACTAACTACTTTTCAATATTTTGAAAATGATAAAAATGAAAATAAAACCAAATGTGCGCGCCTGCTTTGTTTAATTTTTAATGCCAATTTTTACATTTCTATTATTCCAGAAATAAAACACATCACTTTTTACATATTTTCACCAAATATTATTTTTATTTTCAAAACACATTCTCCAATAACCTATACATCTTTTCCCTCTCTCTCTCTCTCTATTCCATTACTTTTATCTCTCTCCACTTACAATCTATTAAAACCAAAATAATCATAACTTTTCTAACAGTCTATCAAAATACAAACTTATTGTTAACTCATTTCTATTAACTAATTTTTTAAATTTTAAAAATGATGAAAACGAAAATTGAAAATAAAAATAAAATCAAATGGGCCTAGTTACAAGCAAATCTCAAAACTTCCCAAAATGTAAATTTTGATCCTGCCCAGACTGTAGATTTTCTCTACAACTGTCCAAATTTGAAAGATCCTTGAGGGTCTGAGGCAACTTTTTCTACAACTGGACGTCATTTCATATTTTTCTGCAGTGTCTACACAAAAACCTATTGACGCAAATAAATGATTCACTTGCCTGATTCTGACGCTATACGGAAATGTGTATAACTTTCATTGGTTGGCGCGTTGCCAAACCTAAAGAAAAATTTATAGAGTAGGGTGCACCTTCTCATGACTAGAAAGGATTATGCTTCTGGTTCCACTCATTTCTGATATTTTCTAGCTAGGCAACTTGCCGACGATGCTTTCTGTAGTCATTTCATGTTATATAATCTTCATCACTTGCAATTCTTTCTGCAATATATATAGTTTGAAATTAGCGTAACAAAATTTCTTGTACATCAGAAACAAGAAAGGACTATGGAAGCAAAATCAATGAGAGAAGTAGATGAAGAAACAAAGGCACAAGTTGAGATATGGCAGTATGTGTTCGGTTTTACTCCAATGGCAGTGGTGAAGTGTGCCATTGAACTCCAAATACCCGACGTTTTAGAAAGCCATGGTGGATCCATGACCCTACCCGAGCTATCTGCCGCTCTTGGCTGCTCACCTTCCGTCCTCAACCGCATAATGCGCTATCTGATGCACCGTGGAATCTTCAAACAGACAGCCACAGGCCAAGAACCATCAACTTGCTACACCCAAACTCCCCTTTCTCGTCTGCTGATGAAAAATGGAGAGAATAGCATGGTTGCTTTAGTTCTGTTGGAAAGCAGCCCTGTGATGCTTGCTCCCTGGCATAAACTGACCTCACCAGCATTAGCAAATGGAGCTCCAGCATTTGAGGCTGCACATGGTAAGGATCTCTGGAAGTATGCTTCAGAAAATCCTGCCCACAGCAAGCTATTCAATGATGCAATGGCCAGCCATACTAGGCTGGCTATACCAGCAATCGTCCATCATTATCCTGAGGCGTTTAAAGGGATCGGCTCTTTGGTTGATGTTGGTGGCGGTGATGGGACTGCTCTTCGCACTTTGATCAAATCCTGCCCTTGGATTCGTGGGATCAACTTCGATCTCCCTCATGTAGTGTGTGTGGCCCCATCATGTGATGGCATTGAGCATGTCGAGGGCAACATGTTTGGAATGGTTCCAAAGGCTGATGCTGTTTTTCTTAAGGTATCTATGTTGGTTTCAGTTTTAGTCCCTTTTTATTCATGTTATGAGGACTAATGCTAGCTACACCTTCTTTTGGTTTACACAGTGGGTGCTACATGATTGGAGCGATGAAAAGTGTATCCAGATACTGACAAAATGTAGAGAAGCTATTCCTAAGAATATAGGAAAAGTGATCATTGCAGAGGTAATTCTTGATGAAGGAGAAGGAGAAGGAGAAGATAAGTATAGCGATGTTCGTTTGGCAATGGACATGGTGATGCTGGCTCACACAGAGATAGGAAAAGAAAGGACTATTAAAGAATGGGAATATGTAGTGTATGGCGCTGGCTTCACTAAGTACACTGTGAAACATATTCCATCTGCCATCATATCTGTTATTGAGGCCTATCCATGACTGAAACTTAAAGGCCAATTTTATGCTTTTAAATTAAATTAAGATGTGTTCTACAATGAACACTCATATGCATATTTCCTTCTGTTGTACGTTGAGTGTTATATATGCACAATTATGTTGTGAAGATTATGATACTTGGGATGAATAAAAAGTTGATTCCAATATGAATTTTGATACAATGCCCCACTTGAAAAAAAAAAAAAAAAAGTTCTTTCATTTGCCAACTGAGGAAAATTAATTGGTGATATAAAATTGACTATTTTGAAAAAGGTGGTACTGAAGTTTTAAATCACCCAATATTTTATAACTTAAAATACAATTCTCCCTAAATTTTAGTTATCCTGGGTCCTAACTTCATTTCACATTGAACATCACACTTAATTATTTTATCATTTGACCGCTATTAAACTTCAAGATATTAGTACTTTTCCATGTTATTTGATACCATAAATTGATTTTTGTAAAAGAATGGCTAATTGTTTATTATTTTACTTAAGAAATAATCACAATTTGAGGGGTTCTTAATATATAACACCAAACTAGCAATCCTTTTTTGAAATAGAGTATTAAATAATTACTCTCCAAATGAAATGGAAAATATCTAGCAAGTTTGGCTATCAAATTCTATGATTTAACCTCAGACTGAGAGTTTATTTCATCCTCCAAATTAGGGCAACCAATTGAATCTTATCAACTGCAGAAACATAAATAAGTTAGACTAGCCCCATGAAGAAATATTATCAACTAATTCAAAACTTTTCAAACTGTAAAGTGTTATAAAAAATTGATCCTTAATTCCTACAGTGTGAGTAGTATATTCTTGAACCATAACTCTAAATTGTCACTAAAACAAACGTTTCTTCCGTTGCAATCACGAGGAGATAACGGGCTTAGATCGATGGCCATATTTGAGCTTGTTAATTATTTGTTCATTCTAATTATCTTTTATGTATGTTCAAATAGGTATAGTGCTAGTGCTGGATTAACTACAAACAGAGACAAAGTAGCTAACAGTTGAAACTTGCGTGAATTTTGTATCTTTGTGCCAGTGGATTGATGTGCATTGCCTTCTAATTATCTTTTAATTTCCAAATTATGTAGAGTGAGAAATTATGTCTAGCCAGGTGCATTGATACTATTCTAGCTTGTGGGCCTGTACGTACAGATTCCTTATATCTTTGAAGCCTTGAAGATCTGTGGCAACTTTTCTTGAATTCACTGTGGCTTTTATTTCCTGAGAATATAATGCAGGTCATTTCATTTTCTTCTACTGCTTCTTCAAACACTTATATGTACTCACCAGGCCATTTGCAATCATATGATGCATGATTCATAAAATGATGAATGATTCACTTGTCTGATGTTGACAGTGATATTGTTTAAATTAAGATGAATCTTGTCCGATGGTGCATTGTCTCGATAATAGTAATAGTCCGACAAGAAAACATTTACTATTAATAGACTCAGAAGTTAGCAGTGTGATTAACGTGTGTTGGATGGATTGGTAAGTTGCCAGTAATAAATTAACATGAGTAGGAATTACTGAAAGAATTGCTGTTGCTGTTGGATATATTGCCAATAGATACATGATATCCACTCCTTAATTTTTTCGTATTTTATAGGCCACTTGCCCAATAATGTTTTCTTTATAAGTCATATCATGTTATAGAATCTTCACCTGGAAAAATTACAAAATTCGTCCTGTAATTTTACCTCATTTGGTTTTTCGTCCTATAAATTGCATAATATCAATTCTAGTCCTATAAGTATTAAAAAATTGTCATTTTTCATCCTTTTTTCGTCGGAGCCGGTGAAACTCACCGAAAAATATGACGTGGCACACCGGGCATGTGGACATTACTTGTTTCTGCCACATTGGCAGCTGATATGGCAGGCAAAATTACAAAATTTGTCCTGTAACTTTATCTCATTTGGTTTTTCGTCCTATAAATTGCATAATATCAATTCTAGTCCTATAAGTATTAAAAAATTGTCATTTTTCATCCTTTTTTCGTCGGAAAATGTGACGTGGCACACCGGGCGTGTGGACATTTCTTGTTTCTGCCTCGTTGGACTGCTTAGTAGGCATTTTTTGTCTTTTTCTTGCTTAGTTGGCAGCATGTATGTCTTTTTTTTTTTTTTAAATTTCAAATATATTATATAATTTATATACACACACCCACACATATATATACACATCTATTTATATATATATTTATATATTACATATCATCATTTTCCCTCCAAAACACAATTTTTTTTCCTTGAATATCCTTCATTATCCCCAAAACTTTCCTATTTTTTAATATATACATCATATATATATATTATTATTATTATTATTATAACAATAAAAAAATCACTCAATTTCATTTTCACCCCAAAAATCTAACAAAAAAGCATTGATTTGACTGCTACAGTAAAAAAAAATTTCTCCCTGAAACATAAACAAACATACAAAAATTCTCTAGAATCAATTTTTAACTATTTTCCAAAACATAACAAAAAATTAATCACATTCCCCAACACAATTTTCATATTCTATAATAATTTATTTTCCCAAAATACATAATAAAATCACACAAAAAATATAACCAAACAGTCCCCTAATTTGCCATTAACCATATTATTTTAACTCGCATATATTTAAATAATTTAATTAAATTTAAACATATATTAAAATTCTTAACCTCCACCCCACGCCAACCCCCGCCTCGCCACCCCCTCACCCATCCACCATGACGGGTCGGCCATGGTGGTTGGCCGCATGACCTCGCCTGGCCATGGTGAGCTCGGCCAGCCACCCACCGGGTGGTTGGGGGGAGGTGGGGGAATATATCCATGGCCGGCCCGTCATGGGGTGAGGCGGGGGTTGGGAATTATAATTTATGTTTAAATTTAATTAAATTATTTTAAATATGTGATGTGAGTTAAAATAATATGGTTAATGGCAAATTAGGAGAATGTTTGGTTATATTTTTTGTGTGATTTTATTATGTGTTTTAGGAGAATAAATTATTGGAGAATATGAAAATTGTGTTGGCGAATGTGATTAATTTTTGGTTATGTTTTGGAAAATAGTTAAAAATTGATTTTGGAGAATTTTGGTATGTTTGTTTATGTTTCGGGGGAGTAATTTGTCTTACTGTATCAGTCAAATCAATATTTTTTATTTTAGATTTTTGGGGTAAAAATGAAATTGAGTAGTTTTTTTATTGTTATAATAATAATAATAATAATATATGATGTATATATATATATATATTAAAAAATGGAAAAGTTTTGGGGATAATGAAGGATATTCAAGGGAAAAAAATTGTGTTTTGGAAGGAAAATGATGATATGCAATATATAAATATATATATATATATAAATAGATGTGTATATATATGTGTGTGTGTATATAAATTATATAATGTATTTGAATTTTTTTTTAAAAAGAAGACATGTATGCTGCCAACTAAGCAAGAAAAAGAGTAAAAATGCCTACTAGGCAGTCCAACGAGGCAGAAACAAAAAATGTCCACACGCCTGGTGTGCCACGTCACATTTTTCGGCGAGTTTTGCCTGCTCTGGAGAAAAAAGGACAAAAAATGACAAATTTTTAATACTTATAGGACTAGAATTGATATTATGCAATTTATAGGACGAAAAACCAAATTAGGTAAAGTTACAGGATGAATTTTATAATTTTGCCTGCCATGTCAGCTGCCAATGTGGCAGAAACAAGTAATGTCCACATGCCCGGTGTGCCACATCACATTTTCCGGCGAGTTTTGCCAGCTCCGGCGAAGAAATGACGAAAAATGACAATTTTTTAATACTTATAGAACTAGAATTGATATTATGCAATTTATAGGACGAAAAATCAAACGAGGTAAAGTTACAGGACGGATTTTGTAATTTTGCCATCTTCACCTTAAATTCTTTCTTCAATACAGTTTAAATGTGTGCCATGGGAGTAACAATATTGCTCACACTTGCTTAATATATTTTCTTGTGCATTAGAAACCAGAAACAAAAATGGAAGCAAAACAAATCAAAGAGGTAGATGAAGAAGCAAAGGCACAAGTGGAAATATGGCAAAATGTCGAGAAGTTATTCCTAAAGATACAGGGAAAGTGATCATTGGAGAGGCAGTTGTTGACGAAGGAGAACAAGAAGATAAGTATAGCGATGTCCGTTTGGCGTTGGACATGGTGATGCTGGCTCACACAGAGAAAGGAAAAGAGAGGACTATTGAAGAATGGGAATATGTAGTTTATGGAGCTGGCTTCACTAGGTACACTGTCAAACATGTTCCAGGTGCCATTGTATCTGTTATTGAGGCCTATCCATGATTGAAACTCAAATGCTGATTGTTTGCTTGTAAAATAAAGATGTGTTCTACAGTGAGCACTCATATTTCCTTATATTGTTTGTTGAATTTTATCTATGCAGGCACAATTTGTTGATTCCAATATACATTTTAGTTTCTTTTTTCCCTTTCTAATGCAGACTCATACGAATGAGGTTTTTTTTTCTATGGTTATAGCTAATTTTCTTTACGAGATCTGATTGATCTATCCCCAATTATTAAGGTGTGTACAGTAATACCTTGATGTCCATTTCTTTATTGAGGGCAGAGCTGGTTTGAAAGCAGTAGTAAATTTTTGTTGAAACATGCATATGTAGCTATTTTGCTAGAATAAAATCATTTTCAAAAAATAAAAAACTATTATATTTTTTAAAAAAATTTAAATTTTTCTAGAAATACTATTAAATTGTTCCAATCATGTGAAATTATCACATGACTCACATCGATCAAAGGTAATGATGGAATAAGCAAGTATAGGTATTGACTGGATTAATATATTTATCAGCACTATTTTACAAATGGGGCTTTTCCTCCAAAGGGAAAGAACCCTCCAATCAGCAATGAGTGGACACCTCAGATATTGCATGATTCATGATTGGACAAGGCTGAGCTTATCTAATAATTCATGGTTGGTTAGCTTATCTAATAATTCTAATATTAATTTTCAATAATTAAGAATTGACATATGTAAAATAATATATTAGATGTTAATTTAAAATTTGTATTTGTATTTAAAATTTTATTAAATTTAATTCCAAAAGAAAAATAGTTAATTTGAATTAATACGCTGATATTTATTTTATGCTCAAATCAAATATTGACAAGTGTTAAAAATAAAATGTTTATGTTTATGAATCAATCAAATCAAAGATATTTGATACTATATCTTGATATTTAATATTATCTTATTGAATAGATAACCATCAAAGAAGTTCAAGTCAATCTAGAAATCTCCGATCAAGCATTCATATAAAGGGGTGATCAAAGCTCATTTCACACACAACACAAATCCTAGCAAGTGAGAGAAATTTTGAAAGAGTCTATCAATTCTCTCTACCAAATCTAGGGATATACATGATGTTCAAAGTGTTTTTCACGTTGTTCATATATTTCGTTTACACTGATGTATCGTACTCTCTCGATCAGGTCATCAAAAAGACTGCTAAATCTTTCCGAAGTGAGAGAAGGAGGGAAGGCGCGCTACAACGTTTGATTCAAGACTAAAGTGCGAAGCCTCAAATTGACGTTATTTTATTCAAATCAAATTTAAGGAGATCCACAACTTTTAAAGCATTCTTCACCGAGTTCATTAAATTTCAACATCATATTTGAAAGGAAAAAAATTAGAGGATTAGATTAGAAAAATTCATCACATTCTCTAATCCCACTATTATATTGTCCATTCCCACTCCCAAAATTCATTTTCTCAACACATACAGCCCATTATATCACAAAATATATCCAAACATTTCCTAAAGATTTACAAACATTGGATCCTTTCCAAACAGTGTATTTTCTGTACAATTAATAACCATTATTTTTGCAACATTTTGTAGAGTGGGAGATTAGGTTTAGGCAGCTGCAATGGTGTTATTCTTGTGGGCCTGTCCAAATTTAGGATGTCGTTAAGCCTGAAGGGTATTAGCTATTAGGTAACTTCTCTCTCACTCTCTCTCTCTCTCTCTCTCTCTCTCTCTCCTTTTTCCCCCCTTTTTAATTATAACTAGAAGTTATTGCATGCAATGTTTGGGCTCATAAAACTACTTGTTGAATCATTTAAAATTAATATATAAAATAATTTAAATTATGAGAAAGTTAAAATTATGTTAGATATTTTGATATGATAAAGAAAATAATGGATGATGGAATTTTGACAATACGAATTTGTAGGTTTGTGGATTTTGTGAAAAATATATTGTAACCTTATTGAACCATCACTTCTAAATGACAATTTAAAGAATAAATTTGGAATATTAGTAAATTTGGTATCAAAATCACTTTTTTGGACCGAATTCTCCATTTTATCTTTTAAACTGCATTACCCATTTTAGTTGATGGAATAATTGAAGGGTAAATTATGTAAAAAAAACCACAAATAACTTCCACTTTAAATATAAAACAATATTTCTATTTATAATAGTATAAATTATCATGTTTATGGAATTCACCTTAGCGCGCTCGCTCTCTCCCTTTTCCCCTTCTTCTGGGCCTGCACGTCATTTGGTTTCATTTTTAATTCACTTTCATTCATTTTTACTATTTGAAAATAAATTATCAATATTTTTTATTATTTTTATTAAAATTCAATTCATTTTTAATTCAGAATATATTCTCTCAATAATATTTATACTTTCTCGCTCTATTTTTATTATCACTATATCTTTCCACCTAAAATCTATGTACTAAACTCCACATAATCATAATTTTTAAATAAATTCATTCAAACACAAACTCATTTTCTCTAACTATCTTTCTAATTTTTGAAAATAATAAAAATGAAAACATAACCAAAGAGCGTCTAAACCTCCTGACGCAAATGAACGATTGATTCACTTGCCTGATGCACGGAAATGTGATTAACGTTCATTGGTTGGTGAGTTGCCACAATTAAACTGACTTGATAGTGTAGGGTTCCTCTAATTAACTTTATAGTGTGGTTGCCAGAATTAACTTTCTGAAATTGTTTGCTGTTGTCAATGGATGTATTTAGGGAGCTAGGATTTTTCATTGTGGGGGTAAAATTCTGAATTATCAAAAATATGATATATATATTTTTATTTCATCATATATATTAATCATTTAAAATCTGTAGTTTCAAAACAATTTATACAAGAAAAATAGAAAGACAATGAAGGACAATGGCAATGGACATATTTTCAATAAAAGCAAGAATATTTTTATAATTTAAGAGTTGACAAAATTAAAATTTTCAATATAAAAAAATTGAATTTGAGAACTTAAAAATGGAAGAAAAGTTTTTGTGTTTTATTAATGGCAGAACACAAGAATATATATATATATATATATAGTTGAATCATTACACATTTGATTTTCTCACATTGAGTCCAATTTTTTGCACATTTGGTTCTCAGGCTCAAAATTTTTCAATTGAACTGATTTATCTCCTAGTCATTTAAATTTGGGGTTTTTTTGGTCATTTATTATCCAAGCCCAGTCACCTGTCATGTGCGATGTCATGTCTCTTTTATTCATTAATAATAAATAATAAATAAATTAAAAATAGTAAAAATCTAAAATAATGTTACCTATTCAATAATATTTAATAGTAAACATGTATAAAATAATTTAATTAATAATGTTAAAAATTTAAAATAATTAAATTTATTAATAATATTAAATTCTAAATTTATATATTAATTAAATTACATATTTCATAATACTAAATTATTAATCATATATAAAACAATTTAAACAAATTTAAGTGAATTATTTATTAATGAAAAATAAAATTAAAATTAAAATAATATTACATATTTAATAGTCTTAAATAATAAACATTATTAAAAATAATTTATTTAATTTAATTATGTATATGAATAATTTAGTTTAACATATCCTACACACACATTCTTCTTCCCCGCCCCCACTACCAAGCCGCCCGCCTGCCTGCAAACATGGGCAGTAGTGCATCGCAGGCCATTGGCCCATTGCAGCAAGGCTGCAGCCGTTGTTGCCATGGCAGCCGCCAGATCTGGAGGCGGCTCATGGAGGGGTTGGGTTCAGTGGCGTATCTAGGAATTTAGGTAAGTGAAGTCAAAATATTAATAAAAATAAATTTAAAATAATTAATATTTAATAAAAATAAAATTTAGATACATTAATTCAATTGTCTTCGACGAGTTTTCATATTCTGAAACTTTGTTATAATATCATAATTTGAAATGCTCATAAATACATCTCTCTCTTTATAAGTTATTAAACAATCATTAAGGAAGTCATCATTCATTCGGTTTCACAAATCAGACTTGATAAATTTCATCGCCAAGAAAGCTCTCCCTAGACTTGCAGTGGCGATCGAAAAAAGCAACGAAAATTTCACCAGTCGTCGACCAACTGTACTGGGGTCATTTCGATATTAAGTGGGGGTCAAAATACTATATATCCATCATTTCTATGTAAATATATATATATAAAAAATAGCAAGTGAGGTCAACTGACATATGATGCTTGAATTGTTTGTTAATCAGAAATGACTGGACAGTGGACACCTTTACCTCAAATGCGTGGTTCATTAATTGTTGGACAAGGGCTTGCTTATCTGATAATACATATATATAATCTTGACTTGCTTAATAATTAAGCAATGACTGGACACAATTACCTCAAGTGCATGATTCATAATTGGCCAAGGGTTTGCTTATCTGATCATAATTCATAATCTTGAATGAAGAAGTACTTGAAAAAGTGAAAAAATTCGCAATATTTAATCTTCTAATAAAAATTCTTAAACCAAAGACAACATAAAAGAAAACAATAAGAATCTTTTAGTGCTTAGTTTAGTTTCATTTTCAAAACCCCTTTTCATATTTTCTACTATTGCAAAAATGAAGCACATCATTTTTTACACATTTTCGTCCGATATTATTTTCATTTTCAAATCATATTCCCCAATAACCTATTTATCTTATCCCAATTACCTATATATTTTCTCTCTTTTTCTCTCTACCTACAAACTACTAAATCCAATATATAATTATTAATTACTTTTCCAGCAATCTATCCAAATACAAACTCATTCCCAACTTATTTTCACTAGCTACTTCCAATATTTTGAAAATGAAAATAAAACCAAATGAGCGCGCCCGTTTTGTTTAATTTTTAAAGCCAATTTTTACATTTCTATTATTCCAGAAATAAAACACATAACTTTTTACCTGTTTTCACCTAATATCATTTTTATTTTCAAAACATTTTCTCCAATAACCTATACATCTTTTCCCTCTCTCTCTATTCCATTACTTCTATCTCTCTCCACTTACAATCTATTAAAACCAAAATAATTATAACTTTTCTAACAGTCTATCAAAATACAAACTTATTTTCAACACATTTCTATTAACTAATTTTTTAAATTTTAAAAATGATAAAAATGAAAATTGAAAATAAAAATAAAATCAAATGGGCCTAGTTACAAGCTAATCTCAAAACTTCCCAAAATGTAAATTTTGATCCTGCCCAGACTGTAGATTTTCTCTACAACTGTACAAATTTGGAAGATCCTTGAGGGTCTGAGGCAACTTTTTCTACAACTGGACGTCATTTCATATTTTTCTGCAGTGTCTACACAAAAACCTATTGACGCAAATAAATGATTCACTTGCCTGATTCTGACGCTATACGGAAATGTGTATAACTTTCATTGGTTGGCGCGTTGCCAAACCTAAAGAAAAATTTATAGTGTAGGGTGCACCTTCTCATGACTAGAAAGGATTATGCTTCTGGTTCCACTCATTTCTGATATTTTCTAGCTAGGCAACTTGCCGACGATGCTTTCTGTAGTCATTTCATGTTATATAATCTTCATCACTTGCAATTCTTTCTGCAATATACATAGTTTGAAATTAGCGTAACAAAATTTCTTGTACATCAGAAACAAGAAAGGACTATGGAAGCAAAATCAATGAAAGAAGTAGATGAAGAAACTGTTGTGGATAATTGTGTGATTTGTGTTAAAATATAAAATAAAGTAAAATAATTCACATGATCATAATTTTATAAAATAATAATTAAGAAAGTGATCAACCAAACCGTATAAATAATGAGGAAATTGGAGCTGGATCAATGGAGAGTCATGACATTTGTCTCTGTCCTAAAGCCATTATTGCCTCCCTTCGTGCGGGTATTAGTAGTTGACCATGACTCCAAGATAAAACCCATTAGCTCACAGCGGTGTCTCATCCCATGTGCACGACCACGAGGAGACTAGGAACCAGTCCATAGTCACGTTGCCAAAAACACAAAAGCTTGTGGAGAGTGTATAAAATAAAACAATCAAAACTCACACCAACTCTATGTACCAAAGAAAGATTATGACCCCTTTATATAATAGTAAAAGTTTGACCATTTAGAAAGGATTAATGGGCTACTAAAAGCATCATAAAATCACCATAAATTCAATTATAATTAGGCCCAATAATTATAAAATAAAGTGGTCAAACATATTAAATAAAATGATATTGATGCCATAAATATGAAATGAATAAAACACATAGGCACATTAGTTGTCATGTTAAGACATATGATAAAATGATTTGTTGGAAATAAAATAAATTAAAGAAATTTTAAAACTTATTTCCAACATAAACAAAGGCACAAGTTGAGATATGGCAGTATGTGTTCGGTTTTACTCCAATGGCAGTGGTGAAGTGTGCCATTGAACTCCAAATACCCGACGTTTTAGAAAGCCATGGTGGATCCATGACCCTACCCAAGCTATCTGCCGCTCTTGGCTGCTCACCTTCCGTCCTCAACCGCATAATGCGCTATCTGATGCACCGTGGAATCTTCAAACAGACGGCCACAGGCCAAGAACCATCAACTTGCTACACCCAAACTCCCCTTTCTCGTCTGCTGATGAAAAATGGAGAGAATAGCATGGTTGCTTAAGTTCTGTTGGAAAGCAGCCCTGTGATGCTTGCTCCCTGGCATAAACTGACCTCACCAGCATTAGCAAATGGAGCTCCAGCATTTGAGGCTGCACATGGTAAGGATCTATGGAAGTATGCTTCAGAAAATCCTGCCCACAGCAAGCTATTCAATGATGCAATGGCCAGCCATACTAGGCTGGCTATACCAGCAATCGTCCATCATTATCCTGAGGCGTTTAAAGGGATCGGCTCTTTGGTTGATGTTGGTGGCGGTGATGGGACTGCTCTTCGCACTTTGATCAAATCCTGCCCTTGGATTCGTGGGATCAACTTCGATCTCCCTCATGTAGTGTGTGTGGCCCCATCATGTGATGGCATTGAGCATGTCAAGGGCAACATGTTTGAAATGGTTCCAAAGGCTGATGCTGTTTTTCTTAAGGTATCTATGTTGGTTTCAGTTTTAGTCCCTTTTTATTCATGTTATGAGGACTAATGCTAGCTACACCTTCTTTTGGTTTACACAGTGGGTGCTGCATGATTGGAGCGATGAAAAGCGTATCCAGATACTGACAAAATGTAGAGAAGCTATTCCTAAGAATATAGGAAAAGTGATCATTGCAGAGGTAATTCTTGATGAAGGAGAAGAGAAGTATAGCGATGTTCGTTTGGCACTGGACATGGTGATGCTGGCTCACACAGAGATAGGAAAAGAAAGGACTATTAAAGAATGGGAATATGTAGTGTATGGCGCTGGCTTCACTAAGTACACTGTGAAACATATTCCATCTGCCATCATATCTGTTATTGAAGCCTATCCATGACTGAAACTTAAAGGCCAATTTTATGCTTTTAAATTAAATTAAGATGTGTTCTACAATGAACACTCATATGCATATTTCCTTCTGTTGTACGTTGAGTGTTATATATGCACAATTATGTTGTGAAGATTATGATACTTGGGATGAATAAAAAGTTGATTCCAATATGAATTTTGATACAATGCCCCACTTGAAAAAAAAAAAAAAAAAGTTCTTTCATTTGCCAACTGAGGAAAATTAATTGGTGATATAAAATTGACTATTTTGAAAAAGGTGGTACTGAAGTTTTAAATCACCCAATATTTTATAACTTAAAATACAATTCTCCCTAAATTTTAGTTATCCTGGGTCCTAACTTCATTTCACATTGAACATCACACTTAATTATTTTATCATTTGCCCGCTATTAAACTTCAAGATATTAGTACTTTTCCATGTTATTTGATACCATAAATTGATTTTTGTAAAAGAATGGCTAATTGTTTATTATTTTACTTAAGAAATAATCACAATTTGAGGGGTTCTTAATATATAACACCAAACTAGCAATCCTTTTTTGAAATAGAGTATTAAATAATTACTCTCCAAATGAAATGGAAAATATCTAGCAAGTTTGGCTATCAAATTCTATGATTTAACCTCAGACTGAGAGTTTATTTCATCCTCCAAATTAGGGCAACCAATTGAATCTTATCAACTGCAGAAACATAAATAAGTTAGACTAGCCCCATGAAGAAATATTATCAACTAATTCAAAACTTTTCAAACTGTAAAGTGTTATAAAAAATTGATCCTTAATTCCTACAGTGTGAGTAGTATATTCTTGAACCATAACTCTAAATTGTCACTAAAACAAACGTTTCTTCCGTTGCAATCACGAGGAGATAACGGGCTTAGATCGATGGCCATATTTGAGCTTGTTAATTATTTGTTCATTCTAATTATCTTTTATGTATGTTCAAATAGGTACAGTGCTAGTGCTGGATTAACTTCAAACAGAGACAAAGTAGCTAACAGTTGAAACTTGCTTGAATTTCGTATCTGTGTGCCAGTGGATTGACGTGGATTGCCTTCTAATTATCTTTTAATTTCCACATTATGTAGAGTGAGAAATTATGTCTAGCCAGGTGCATTGATACTATTCTAGCTTGTGGGCCTGTACGTACAGATTCCTTATATCTTTGAAGCCTTGAAGCTCTGTGGCAACTTTTCTTGAATTCACTGTGGCTTTTATTTCCTGAGAATATAATGCAGGTCATTTCATTTTCTTCTACTGCTTCTTCAAACACTTATATGTACTCACCAGGCCATTTGCAATCATATGATGCATGATTCATAAAATGATGAATGATTCACTTGTCTGATGTTGACAGTGATATTGTTTAAATTAAGATGAATCTTGTCCGATGGTGCATTGTCTCGATAATAGTAATAGTCCGACAAGAAAACATTTACTATTAATAGACTCAGAAGTTAGCAATGTGATTAACGTGTGTTGGATGGATTGGTAAGTTGCCAGTAATAAATTAACATGAGTAGGAATTACTGAAAGAATTGCTGTTGCTGTTGGATATATTGCCAATAGATACATGATATCCACTCCTTAATTTTTTCGTATTTTATAGGCCACTTGCCCAATAATGTTTTCTTTATAAGTCATATCATGTTATAGAATCTTCACCTGGAAAAATTACAAAATTCGTCCTGTAATTTTACCTCATTTGGTTTTTCGTCCTATAAATTGCATAATATCAATTCTAGTCCTATAAGTATTAAAAAATTGTCATTTTTCATCCTTTTTTCGTCGGAGCCGGTGAAACTCACCGAAAAATATGACGTGGCACACCGGGCATGTGGACATTACTTGTTTCTGCCACATTGGCAGCTGATATGGCAGGCAAAATTACAAAATTTGTCCTGTAACTTTATCTCATTTGGTTTTTCGTCCTATAAATTGCATAATATCAATTCTAGTCCTATAAGTATTAAAAAATTGTCATTTTTCATCCTTTTTTCGTCGGAAAATGTGACGTGGCACACCGGGCGTGTGGACATTTCTTGTTTCTGCCTCGTTGGACTGCTTAGTAGGCATTTTTTGTCTTTTTCTTGCTTAGTTGGCAGCATGTATGTCTTTTTTTTTTTTTTAAATTTCAAATATATTATATAATTTATATACACACACCCACACATATATATACACATCTATTTATATATATATTTATATATTACATATCATCATTTTCCCTCCAAAACACAATTTTTTTTCCTTGAATATCCTTCATTATCCCCAAAACTTTCCTATTTTTTAATATATACATCATATATATATATTATTATTATTATTATTATAACAATAAAAAAATCACTCAATTTCATTTTCACCCCAAAAATCTAACAAAAAAGCATTGATTTGACTGCTACAGTAAAAAAAAATTTCTCCCTGAAACATAAACAAACATACAAAAATTCTCTAGAATCAATTTTTAACTATTTTCCAAAACATAACAAAAAATTAATCACATTCCCCAACACAATTTTCATATTCTATAATAATTTATTTTCCCAAAATACATAATAAAATCACACAAAAAATATAACCAAACAGTCCCCTAATTTGCCATTAACCATATTATTTTAACTCGCATATATTTAAATAATTTAATTAAATTTAAACATATATTAAAATTCTTAACCTCCACCCCACGCCAACCCCCGCCTCGCCACCCCCTCACCCATCCACCATGACGGGTCGGCCATGGTGGTTGGCCGCATGACCTCGCCTGGCCATGGTGAGCTCGGCCAGCCACCCACCGGGTGGTTGGGGGGAGGTGGGGGAATATATCCATGGCCGGCCCGTCATGGGGTGAGGCGGGGGTTGGGAATTATAATTTATGTTTAAATTTAATTAAATTATTTTAAATATGTGATGTGAGTTAAAATAATATGGTTAATGGCAAATTAGGAGAATGTTTGGTTATATTTTTTGTGTGATTTTATTATGTGTTTTAGGAGAATAAATTATTGGAGAATATGAAAATTGTGTTGGCGAATGTGATTAATTTTTGGTTATGTTTTGGAAAATAGTTAAAAATTGATTTTGGAGAATTTTGGTATGTTTGTTTATGTTTCGGGGGAGTAATTTGTCTTACTGTATCAGTCAAATCAATATTTTTTATTTTAGATTTTTGGGGTAAAAATGAAATTGAGTAGTTTTTTTATTGTTATAATAATAATAATAATAATATATGATGTATATATATATATATATTAAAAAATGGAAAAGTTTTGGGGATAATGAAGGATATTCAAGGGAAAAAAATTGTGTTTTGGAAGGAAAATGATGATATGCAATATATAAATATATATATATATATAAATAGATGTGTATATATATGTGTGTGTGTATATAAATTATATAATGTATTTGAATTTTTTTTTAAAAAGAAGACATGTATGCTGCCAACTAAGCAAGAAAAAGAGTAAAAATGCCTACTAGGCAGTCCAACGAGGCAGAAACAAAAAATGTCCACACGCCTGGTGTGCCACGTCACATTTTTCGGCGAGTTTTGCCTGCTCTGGAGAAAAAAGGACAAAAAATGACAAATTTTTAATACTTATAGGACTAGAATTGATATTATGCAATTTATAGGACGAAAAACCAAATTAGGTAAAGTTACAGGATGAATTTTATAATTTTGCCTGCCATGTCAGCTGCCAATGTGGCAGAAACAAGTAATGTCCACATGCCCGGTGTGCCACATCACATTTTCCGGCGAGTTTTGCCAGCTCCGGCGAAGAAATGACGAAAAATGACAATTTTTTAATACTTATAGAACTAGAATTGATATTATGCAATTTATAGGACGAAAAATCAAACGAGGTAAAGTTACAGGACGGATTTTGTAATTTTGCCATCTTCACCTTAAATTCTTTCTTCAATACAGTTTAAATGTGTGCCATGGGAGTAACAATATTGCTCACACTTGCTTAATATATTTTCTTGTGCATTAGAAACCAGAAACAAAAATGGAAGCAAAACAAATCAAAGAGGTAGATGAAGAAGCAAAGGCACAAGTGGAAATATGGCAAAATGTCGAGAAGTTATTCCTAAAGATACAGGGAAAGTGATCATTGGAGAGGCAGTTGTTGACGAAGGAGAACAAGAAGATAAGTATAGCGATGTCCGTTTGGCGTTGGACATGGTGATGCTGGCTCACACAGAGAAAGGAAAAGAGAGGACTATTGAAGAATGGGAATATGTAGTTTATGGAGCTGGCTTCACTAGGTACACTGTCAAACATGTTCCAGGTGCCATTGTATCTGTTATTGAGGCCTATCCATGATTGAAACTCAAATGCTGATTGTTTGCTTGTAAAATAAAGATGTGTTCTACAGTGAGCACTCATATTTCTTTATATTGTTTGTTGAATTTTATCTATGCAGGCACAATTTGTTGATTCCAATATACATTTTAGTTTCTTTTTTCCCTTTCTAATGCAGACTCATACGAATGAGGTTTTTTTTTCTATGGTTATAGCTAATTTTCTTTACGAGATCTGATTGATCTATCCCCAATTATTAAGGTGTGTACAGTAATACCTTGATGTCCATTTCTTTATTGAGGGCAGAGCTGGTTTGAAAGCAGTAGTAAATTTTTGTTGAAACATGCATATGTAGCTATTTTGCTAGAATAAAATCATTTTCAAAAAATAAAAAACTATTATATTTTTTAAAAAAATTTAAATTTTTCTAGAAATACTATTAAATTGTTCCAATCATGTGAAATTATCACATGACTCACATCGATCAAAGGTAATGATGGAATAAGCAAGTATAGGTATTGACTGGATTAATATATTTATCAGCACTATTTTACAAATGGGGCTTTTCCTCCAAAGGGAAAGAACCCTCCAATCAGCAATGAGTGGACACCTCAGATATTGCATGATTCATGATTGGACAAGGCTGAGCTTATCTAATAATTCATGGTTGGTTAGCTTATCTAATAATTCTAATATTAATTTTCAATAATTAAGAATTGACATATGTAAAATAATATATTAGATGTTAATTTAAAATTTGTATTTGTATTTAAAATTTTATTAAATTTAATTCCAAAAGAAAAATAGTTAATTTGAATTAATACGCTGATATTTATTTTATGCTCAAATCAAATATTGACAAGTGTTAAAAATAAAATGTTTATGTTTATGAATCAATCAAATCAAAGATATTTGATACTATATCTTGATATTTAATATTATCTTATTGAATAGATAACCATCAAAGAAGTTCAAGTCAATCTAGAAATCTCCGATCAAGCATTCATATAAAGGGGTGATCAAAGCTCATTTCACACACAACACAAATCCTAGCAAGTGAGAGAAATTTTGAAAGAGTCTATCAATTCTCTCTACCAAATCTAGGGATATACATGATGTTCAAAGTGTTTTTCACGTTGTTCATATATTTCGTTTACACTGATGTATCGTACTCTCTCGATCAGGTCATCAAAAAGACTGCTAAATCTTTCCGAAGTGAGAGAAGGAGGGAAGGCGCGCTACAACGTTTGATTCAAGACTAAAGTGCGAAGCCTCAAATTGACGTTATTTTATTCAAATCAAATTTAAGGAGATCCACAACTTTTAAAGCATTCTTCACCGAGTTCATTAAATTTCAACATCATATTTGAAAGGAAAAAAATTAGAGGATTAGATTAGAAAAATTCATCACATTCTCTAATCCCACTATTATATTGTCCATTCCCACTCCCAAAATTCATTTTCTCAACACATACAGCCCATTATATCACAAAATATATCCAAACATTTCCTAAAGATTTACAAACATTGGATCCTTTCCAAACAGTGTATTTTCTGTACAATTAATAACCATTATTTTTGCAACATTTTGTAGAGTGGGAGATTAGGTTTAGGCAGCTGCAATGGTGTTATTCTTGTGGGCCTGTCCAAATTTAGGATGTCGTTAAGCCTGAAGGGTATTAGCTATTAGGTAACTTCTCTCTCACTCTCTCTCTCTCTCTCTCTCTCTCTCTCTCCTTTTTCCCCCCTTTTTAATTATAACTAGAAGTTATTGCATGCAATGTTTGGGCTCATAAAACTACTTGTTGAATCATTTAAAATTAATATATAAAATAATTTAAATTATGAGAAAGTTAAAATTATGTTAGATATTTTGATATGATAAAGAAAATAATGGATGATGGAATTTTGACAATACGAATTTGTAGGTTTGTGGATTTTGTGAAAAATATATTGTAACCTTATTGAACCATCACTTCTAAATGACAATTTAAAGAATAAATTTGGAATATTAGTAAATTTGGTATCAAAATCACTTTTTTGGACCGAATTCTCCATTTTATCTTTTAAACTGCATTACCCATTTTAGTTGATGGAATAATTGAAGGGTAAATTATGTAAAAAAAACCACAAATAACTTCCACTTTAAATATAAAACAATATTTCTATTTATAATAGTATAAATTATCATGTTTATGGAATTCACCTTAGCGCGCTCGCTCTCTCCCTTTTCCCCTTCTTCTGGGCCTGCACGTCATTTGGTTTCATTTTTAATTCACTTTCATTCATTTTTACTATTTGAAAATAAATTATCAATATTTTTTATTATTTTTATTAAAATTCAATTCATTTTTAATTCAGAATATATTCTCTCAATAATATTTATACTTTCTCGCTCTATTTTTATTATCACTATATCTTTCCACCTAAAATCTATGTACTAAACTCCACATAATCATAATTTTTAAATAAATTCATTCAAACACAAACTCATTTTCTCTAACTATCTTTCTAATTTTTGAAAATAATAAAAATGAAAACATAACCAAAGAGCGTCTAAACCTCCTGACGCAAATGAACGATTGATTCACTTGCCTGATGCACGGAAATGTGATTAACGTTCATTGGTTGGTGAGTTGCCACAATTAAACTGACTTGATAGTGTAGGGTTCCTCTAATTAACTTTATAGTGTGGTTGCCAGAATTAACTTTCTGAAATTGTTTGCTGTTGTCAATGGATGTATTTAGGGAGCTAGGATTTTTCATTGTGGGGGTAAAATTCTGAATTATCAAAAATATGATATATATATTTTTATTTCATCATATATATTAATCATTTAAAATCTGTAGTTTCAAAACAATTTATACAAGAAAAATAGAAAGACAATGAAGGACAATGGCAATGGACATATTTTCAATAAAAGCAAGAATATTTTTATAATTTAAGAGTTGACAAAATTAAAATTTTCAATATAAAAAAATTGAATTTGAGAACTTAAAAATGGAAGAAAAGTTTTTGTGTTTTATTAATGGCAGAACACAAGAATATATATATATATATATATAGTTGAATCATTACACATTTGATTTTCTCACATTGAGTCCAATTTTTTGCACATTTGGTTCTCAGGCTCAAAATTTTTCAATTGAACTGATTTATCTCCTAGTCATTTAAATTTGGGGTTTTTTTGGTCATTTATTATCCAAGCCCAGTCACCTGTCATGTGCGATGTCATGTCTCTTTTATTCATTAATAATAAATAATAAATAAATTAAAAATAGTAAAAATCTAAAATAATGTTACCTATTCAATAATATTTAATAGTAAACATGTATAAAATAATTTAATTAATAATGTTAAAAATTTAAAATAATTAAATTTATTAATAATATTAAATTCTAAATTTATATATTAATTAAATTACATATTTCATAATACTAAATTATTAATCATATATAAAACAATTTAAACAAATTTAAGTGAATTATTTATTAATGAAAAATAAAATTAAAATTAAAATAATATTACATATTTAATAGTCTTAAATAATAAACATTATTAAAAATAATTTATTTAATTTAATTATGTATATGAATAATTTAGTTTAACATATCCTACACACACATTCTTCTTCCCCGCCCCCACTACCAAGCCGCCCGCCTGCCTGCAAACATGGGCAGTAGTGCATCGCAGGCCATTGGCCCATTGCAGCAAGGCTGCAGCCGTTGTTGCCATGGCAGCCGCCAGATCTGGAGGCGGCTCATGGAGGGGTTGGGTTCAGTGGCGTATCTAGGAATTTAGGTAAGTGAAGTCAAAATATTAATAAAAATAAATTTAAAATAATTAATATTTAATAAAAATAAAATTTAGATACATTAATTCAATTGTCTTCGACGAGTTTTCATATTCTGAAACTTTGTTATAATATCATAATTTGAAATGCTCATAAATACATCTCTCTCTTTATAAGTTATTAAACAATCATTAAGGAAGTCATCATTCATTCGGTTTCACAAATCAGACTTGATAAATTTCATCGCCAAGAAAGCTCTCCCTAGACTTGCAGTGGCGATCGAAAAAAGCAACGAAAATTTCACCAGTCGTCGACCAACTGTACTGGGGTCATTTCGATATTAAGTGGGGGTCAAAATACTATATATCCATCATTTCTATGTAAATATATATATATAAAAAATAGCAAGTGAGGTCAACTGACATATGATGCTTGAATTGTTTGTTAATCAGAAATGACTGGACAGTGGACACCTTTACCTCAAATGCGTGGTTCATTAATTGTTGGACAAGGGCTTGCTTATCTGATAATACATATATATAATCTTGACTTGCTTAATAATTAAGCAATGACTGGACACAATTACCTCAAGTGCATGATTCATAATTGGCCAAGGGTTTGCTTATCTGATCATAATTCATAATCTTGAATGAAGAAGTACTTGAAAAAGTGAAAAAATTCGCAATATTTAATCTTCTAATAAAAATTCTTAAACCAAAGACAACATAAAAGAAAACAATAAGAATCTTTTAGTGCTTAGTTTAGTTTCATTTTCAAAACCCCTTTTCATATTTTCTACTATTGCAAAAATGAAGCACATCATTTTTTACACATTTTCGTCCGATATTATTTTCATTTTCAAATCATATTCCCCAATAACCTATTTATCTTATCCCAATTACCTATATATTTTCTCTCTTTTTCTCTCTACCTACAAACTACTAAATCCAATATATAATTATTAATTACTTTTCCAGCAATCTATCCAAATACAAACTCATTCCCAACTTATTTTCACTAGCTACTTCCAATATTTTGAAAATGAAAATAAAACCAAATGAGCGCGCCCGTTTTGTTTAATTTTTAAAGCCAATTTTTACATTTCTATTATTCCAGAAATAAAACACATAACTTTTTACCTGTTTTCACCTAATATCATTTTTATTTTCAAAACATTTTCTCCAATAACCTATACATCTTTTCCCTCTCTCTCTATTCCATTACTTCTATCTCTCTCCACTTACAATCTATTAAAACCAAAATAATTATAACTTTTCTAACAGTCTATCAAAATACAAACTTATTTTCAACACATTTCTATTAACTAATTTTTTAAATTTTAAAAATGATAAAAATGAAAATTGAAAATAAAAATAAAATCAAATGGGCCTAGTTACAAGCTAATCTCAAAACTTCCCAAAATGTAAATTTTGATCCTGCCCAGACTGTAGATTTTCTCTACAACTGTACAAATTTGGAAGATCCTTGAGGGTCTGAGGCAACTTTTTCTACAACTGGACGTCATTTCATATTTTTCTGCAGTGTCTACACAAAAACCTATTGACGCAAATAAATGATTCACTTGCCTGATTCTGACGCTATACGGAAATGTGTATAACTTTCATTGGTTGGCGCGTTGCCAAACCTAAAGAAAAATTTATAGTGTAGGGTGCACCTTCTCATGACTAGAAAGGATTATGCTTCTGGTTCCACTCATTTCTGATATTTTCTAGCTAGGCAACTTGCCGACGATGCTTTCTGTAGTCATTTCATGTTATATAATCTTCATCACTTGCAATTCTTTCTGCAATATACATAGTTTGAAATTAGCGTAACAAAATTTCTTGTACATCAGAAACAAGAAAGGACTATGGAAGCAAAATCAATGAAAGAAGTAGATGAAGAAACTGTTGTGGATAATTGTGTGATTTGTGTTAAATATAAAATAAAGTAAAATAATTCACATGATCATAATTTTATAAAATAATAATTAAGAAAGTGATCAACCAAACCGTATAAATAATGAGGAAATTGGAGCTGGATCAATGGAGAGTCATGACATTTGTCTCTGTCCTAAAGCCATTATTGCCTCCCTTCGTGCGGGTATTAGTAGTTGACCATGACTCCAAGATAAAAACCCATTAGCTCACAGCGGTGTCTCATCCCATGTGCACGACCACGAGGAGACTAGGAACCAGTCCATAGTCACGTTGCCAAAAACACAAAAGCTTGTGGAGAGTGTATAAAATAAAACAATCAAAACTCACACCAACTCTATGTACCAAAGAAAGATTATGACCCCTTTATATAATAGTAAAAGTTTGACCATTTAGAAAGGATTAATGGGCTACTAAAAGCATCATAAAATCACCATAAATTCAATTATAATTAGGCCCAATAATTATAAAATAAAGTGGTCAAACATATTAAATAAAATGATATTGATGCCATAAATATGAAATGAATAAAACACATAGGCACATTAGTTGTCATGTTAAGACATATGATAAAATGATTTGTTGGAAATAAAATAAATTAAAGAAATTTTAAAACTTATTTCCAACATAAACAAAGGCACAAGTTGAGATATGGCAGTATGTGTTCGGTTTTACTCCAATGGCAGTGGTGAAGTGTGCCATTGAACTCCAAATACCCGACGTTTTAGAAAGCCATGGTGGATCCATGACCCTACCCAAGCTATCTGCCGCTCTTGGCTGCTCACCTTCCGTCCTCAACCGCATAATGCGCTATCTGATGCACCGTGGAATCTTCAAACAGACGGCCACAGGCCAAGAACCATCAACTTGCTACACCCAAACTCCCCTTTCTCGTCTGCTGATGAAAAATGGAGAGAATAGCATGGTTGCTTAAGTTCTGTTGGAAAGCAGCCCTGTGATGCTTGCTCCCTGGCATAAACTGACCTCACCAGCATTAGCAAATGGAGCTCCAGCATTTGAGGCTGCACATGGTAAGGATCTATGGAAGTATGCTTCAGAAAATCCTGCCCACAGCAAGCTATTCAATGATGCAATGGCCAGCCATACTAGGCTGGCTATACCAGCAATCGTCCATCATTATCCTGAGGCGTTTAAAGGGATCGGCTCTTTGGTTGATGTTGGTGGCGGTGATGGGACTGCTCTTCGCACTTTGATCAAATCCTGCCCTTGGATTCGTGGGATCAACTTCGATCTCCCTCATGTAGTGTGTGTGGCCCCATCATGTGATGGCATTGAGCATGTCAAGGGCAACATGTTTGAAATGGTTCCAAAGGCTGATGCTGTTTTTCTTAAGGTATCTATGTTGGTTTCAGTTTTAGTCCCTTTTTATTCATGTTATGAGGACTAATGCTAGCTACACCTTCTTTTGGTTTACACAGTGGGTGCTGCATGATTGGAGCGATGAAAAGCGTATCCAGATACTGACAAAATGTAGAGAAGCTATTCCTAAGAATATAGGAAAAGTGATCATTGCAGAGGTAATTCTTGATGAAGGAGAAGAGAAGTATAGCGATGTTCGTTTGGCACTGGACATGGTGATGCTGGCTCACACAGAGATAGGAAAAGAAAGGACTATTAAAGAATGGGAATATGTAGTGTATGGCGCTGGCTTCACTAAGTACACTGTGAAACATATTCCATCTGCCATCATATCTGTTATTGAAGCCTATCCATGACTGAAACTTAAAGGCCAATTTTATGCTTTTAAATTAAATTAAGATGTGTTCTACAATGAACACTCATATGCATATTTCCTTCTGTTGTACGTTGAGTGTTATATATGCACAATTATGTTGTGAAGATTATGATACTTGGGATGAATAAAAAGTTGATTCCAATATGAATTTTGATACAATGCCCCACTTGAAAAAAAAAAAAAAAAAGTTCTTTCATTTGCCAACTGAGGAAAATTAATTGGTGATATAAAATTGACTATTTGAAAAAGGTGGTACTGAAGTTTTAAATCACCCAATATTTTATAACTTAAAATACAATTCTCCCTAAATTTTAGTTATCCTGGGTCCTAACTTCATTTCACATTGAACATCACACTTAATTATTTTATCATTTGCCCGCTATTAAACTTCAAGATATTAGTACTTTTCCATGTTATTTGATACCATAAATTGATTTTTGTAAAAGAATGGCTAATTGTTTATTATTTTACTTAAGAAATAATCACAATTTGAGGGGTTCTTAATATATAACACCAAACTAGCAATCCTTTTTTGAAATAGAGTATTAAATAATTACTCTCCAAATGAAATGGAAAATATCTAGCAAGTTTGGCTATCAAATTCTATGATTTAACCTCAGACTGAGAGTTTATTTCATCCTCCAAATTAGGGCAACCAATTGAATCTTATCAACTGCAGAAACATAAATAAGTTAGACTAGCCCCATGAAGAAATATTATCAACTAATTCAAAACTTTTCAAACTGTAAAGTGTTATAAAAAATTGATCCTTAATTCCTACAGTGTGAGTAGTATATTCTTGAACCATAACTCTAAATTGTCACTAAAACAAACGTTTCTTCCGTTGCAATCACGAGGAGATAACGGGCTTAGATCGATGGCCATATTTGAGCTTGTTAATTATTTGTTCATTCTAATTATCTTTTATGTATGTTCAAATAGGTACAGTGCTAGTGCTGGATTAACTTCAAACAGAGACAAAGTAGCTAACAGTTGAAACTTGCTTGAATTTCGTATCTGTGTGCCAGTGGATTGACGTGGATTGCCTTCTAATTATCTTTTAATTTCCACATTATGTAGAGTGAGAAATTATGTCTAGCCAGGTGCATTGATACTATTCTAGCTTGTGGGCCTGTACGTACAGATTCCTTATATCTTTGAAGCCTTGAAGCTCTGTGGCAACTTTTCTTGAATTCACTGTGGCTTTTATTTCCTGAGAATATAATGCAGGTCATTTCATTTTCTTCTACTGCTTCTTCAAACACTTATATGTACTCACCAGGCCATTTGCAATCATATGATGCATGATTCATAAAATGATGAATGATTCACTTGTCTGATGTTGACAGTGATATTGTTTAAATTAAGATGAATCTTGTCCGATGGTGCATTGTCTCGATAATAGTAATAGTCCGACAAGAAAACATTTACTATTAATAGACTCAGAAGTTAGCAATGTGATTAACGTGTGTTGGATGGATTGGTAAGTTGCCAGTAATAAATTAACATGAGTAGGAATTACTGAAAGAATTGCTGTTGCTGTTGGATATATTGCCAATAGATACATGATATCCACTCCTTAATTTTTTCGTATTTTATAGGCCACTTGCCCAATAATGTTTTCTTTATAAGTCATATCATGTTATAGAATCTTCACCTGGAAAAATTACAAAATTCGTCCTGTAATTTTACCTCATTTGGTTTTTCGTCCTATAAATTGCATAATATCAATTCTAGTCCTATAAGTATTAAAAAATTGTCATTTTTCATCCTTTTTTCGTCGGAGCCGGTGAAACTCACCGAAAAATATGACGTGGCACACCGGGCATGTGGACATTACTTGTTTCTGCCACATTGGCAGCTGATATGGCAGGCAAAATTACAAAATTTGTCCTGTAACTTTATCTCATTTGGTTTTTCGTCCTATAAATTGCATAATATCAATTCTAGTCCTATAAGTATTAAAAAATTGTCATTTTTCATCCTTTTTTCGTCGGAAAATGTGACGTGGCACACCGGGCGTGTGGACATTTCTTGTTTCTGCCTCGTTGGACTGCTTAGTAGGCATTTTTTGTCTTTTTCTTGCTTAGTTGGCAGCATGTATGTCTTTTTTTTTTTTTTAAATTTCAAATATATTATATAATTTATATACACACACCCACACATATATATACACATCTATTTATATATATATTTATATATTACATATCATCATTTTCCCTCCAAAACACAATTTTTTTTTCCTTGAATATCCTTCATTATCCCCAAAACTTTCCTATTTTTTAATATATACATCATATATATATATTATTATTATTATTATTATAACAATAAAAAAATCACTCAATTTCATTTTCACCCCAAAAATCTAACAAAAAAGCATTGATTTGACTGCTACAGTAAAAAAAAATTTCTCCCTGAAACATAAACAAACATACAAAAATTCTCTAGAATCAATTTTTAACTATTTTCCAAAACATAACAAAAAATTAATCACATTCCCCAACACAATTTTCATATTCTATAATAATTTATTTTCCCAAAATACATAATAAATCACACAAAAAATATAACCAAACAGTCCCCCTAATTTGCCATTAACCATATTATTTTAACTCGCATATATTTAAATAATTTAATTAAATTTAAACATATATTAAAATTCTTAACCTCCACCCCACGCCAACCCCCGCCTCGCCACCCCCTCACCCATCCACCATGACGGGTCGGCCATGGTGGTTGGCCGCATGACCTCGCCTGGCCATGGTGAGCTCGGCCAGCCACCCACCGGGTGGTTGGGGGGAGGTGGGGGAATATATCCATGGCCGGCCCGTCATGGGGTGAGGCGGGGGTTGGGAATTATAATTTATGTTTAAATTTAATTAAATTATTTTAAATATGTGATGTGAGTTAAAATAATATGGTTAATGGCAAATTAGGAGAATGTTTGGTTATATTTTTTGTGTGATTTTATATGTGTTTTAGGAGAATAAATTATTGGAGAATATGAAAATTGTGTTGGCGAATGTGATTAATTTTTGGTTATGTTTTGGAAAATAGTTAAAAATTGATTTTGGAGAATTTTGGTATGTTTGTTTATGTTTCGGGGGAGTAATTTGTCTTACTGTATCAGTCAAATCAATATTTTTTATTTTAGATTTTTGGGGTAAAAATGAAATTGAGTAGTTTTTTTATTGTTATAATAATAATAATAATAATATATGATGTATATATATATATATATTAAAAAATGGAAAAGTTTTGGGGATAATGAAGGATATTCAAGGGAAAAAAATTGTGTTTTGGAAGGAAAATGATGATATGCAATATATAAATATATATATATATATATAAATAGATGTGTATATATATGTGTGTGTGTATATAAATTATATAATGTATTTGAATTTTTTTTTAAAAAGAAGACATGTATGCTGCCAACTAAGCAAGGAAAAGAGTAAAAATGCCTACTAGGCAGTCCAACGAGGCAGAAACAAAAAATGTCCACACGCCTGGTGTGCCACGTCACATTTTTCGGCGAGTTTTGCCTGCTCTGGAGAAAAAAGGACAAAAAATGACAAATTTTTAATACTTATAGGACTAGAATTGATATTATGCAATTTATAGGACGAAAAACCAAATTAGGTAAAGTTACAGGATGAATTTTATAATTTTGCCTGCCATGTCAGCTGCCAATGTGGCAGAAACAAGTAATGTCCACATGCCCGGTGTGCCACATCACATTTTCCGGCGAGTTTTGCCAGCTCCGGCGAAGAAATGACGAAAAATGACAATTTTTTAATACTTATAGAACTAGAATTGATATTATGCAATTTATAGGACGAAAATCAAACGAGGTAAAGTTACAGGACGGATTTTGTAATTTTGCCATCTTCACCTTAAATTCTTTCTTCAATACAGTTTAAATGTGTGCCATGGGAGTAACAATATTGCTCACACTTGCTTAATATATTTTCTTGTGCATTAGAAACCAGAAACAAAAATGGAAGCAAAAACAAATCAAAGAGGTAGAAGAAGAAGCAAAGGCACAAGTGGAAATATGGCAAAATGTCGAGAAGTTATTCCTAAAGATACAGGGAAAGTGATCATTGGAGAGGCAGTTGTTGACGAAGGAGAACAAGAAGATAAGTATAGCGATTGTCCGTTTGGCGTTGGACATGGTGATGCTGGCTCACACAGAGAAAGGAAAAAGAGAGGACTATTGAAGAATGGGAATATGTAGTTTATGGAGCTGGCTTCACTAGGTACACTGTCAAACATGTTCCAGGTGCCATTGTATCTGTTATGAGGCCTATCCATGATTGAAACTCAAATGCTGATTGTTTGCTTGTAAAATAAAGATGTGTTCTACAGTGAGCACTCATATTTCCTTATATTGTTGTTGAATTTTATCTATGCAGGCACAATTTGTTGATTCCAATAACATTTTAGTTTCTTTTTTCCCTTTCTAATGCAGACTCATACGAATGAGGTTTTTTTTTCTATGGTTATAGACTAATTTTCTTTACGAGAATCTGATTGATCTATCCCCAATTATTAAGGTGTGTACAGTAATACCTTGATGTCATTTCTTTATTGAGGGCAGAGCTGGTTTGAAAGCAGTAGTAAATTTTTGTTGAAACATGATATGTAGCTATTTTGCTAGAATAAAATCATTTTCAAAAATAAAAAACTATTATATTTTTTAAAAAATTTAAATTTTTCTAGAAATACTATTAAATTGTTCCAATCATGTGAAATTATCACATGACTCACATCGATCAAAGGTAATGATGGAATAAGCAAGTATAGGTATTGACTGGATTAATATATTTATCAGCACTATTTTACAAATGGGGCTTTTCCTCCAAAGGAAAGAACCCTCCAATCAGCAATGAGTGGACACCTCAGATATTGCATGATTCATGATTGGACAAGGCTGAGCTTATCTAATAATTCATGGTTGGTTATGCTTATCTAATAATTCTAATATTAATTTTCAATAATTAAGAATTGACATATGTAAAATAATATATTAGATGTTAATTTAAAATTTGTATTTGTATTTAAAATTTTATTAAATTTTAATTCCAAAAGAAAAATAGTTAATTTGAATTAATACGTGATATTTATTTTATGCTCAAATCAAATATTGACAAGTGTTAAAAATAAAATGTTTATGTTTATGAATCAATCAAATCAAAGATATTTGATACTATATCTTGATATTTAATATTATCTTATTGAATAGATAACCATCAAAGAAGTTCAAGTCAATCTAGAAATCTCCGATCAAGCATTCATATAAAGGGGTGATCAAAGCTCATTTCACACACAACACAAATCCTAGCAAGTGAGAGAAATTTTGAAGAGTCTATCAATTCTCTCTACCAAATCTAGGGATATACATGATGTTCAAAGTGTTTTTCACGTTGTTCATATATTTCGTTTACACTGATGTATCGTACTCTCTCGATCAGGTCATCAAAAAGACTGCTAAATCTTTCCGAAGTGAGAGAAGGAGGGGAAGGCGCGCTACAACGTTTGATTCAAGACTAAAGTGCGAAGCCTCAAATTGACGTTATTTTATTCAAATCAAATTTAAGGAGATCCACAACTTTTAAAGCATTCTTCACCGAGTTCATTAAATTTCAACATCATATTTGAAAGGAAAAAATTAGAGGATTAGATTAGAAAAATTCATCACATTCTCTATCCCACTATTATATTGTCCATTCCACTCCCAAAAATTCATTTTCTCAACACAATACAGCCCATTATATCACAAAATATATCAAACATTTCCTAAAGATTTACAAACATTGGATCCTTTCCAAACAGTGTATTTTCTGTACAATTAATAACCATTATTTTTGAACATTTTGTAGAGTGGGAGATTAGGTTTAGGCAGCTGCAATGGTGTTATTCTTGTGGGCCTGTCCAAATTTAGGATGTCGTTAAGCCTGAGGGTATAGCATATTAGGTAACTTCTCTCTCACTCTCTCTCTCTCTCTCTCTCTACTCTCTCCTTTTTCCCCCCTTTTTAATTATAACTAGAAGTTATTGCATGCAATGTTTGGGCTCATAAAATACTTGTTGAATCATTTAAAATTAATATATAAAATAATTTAAATTATGAGAAAGTTAAAATTATGTTAGATATTTTGATATGATAAAGAAAATAATGGATGATGGAATTTTGACAATACGAATTTGTAGGTTTGTGGATTTTGTGAAAAATATATTGTAACCTTATTGAACCATCACTTCTAAATGACCAATTTAAAGAATAAATTTGGAATATTAGTAAATTTGGTATCAAATCACTTTTTTGGAACCGAATTCTCCATTTTATCTTTTAAACTGCATTACCCATTTTAGTTGATGGAATAATTGAAGGGTAAATTATGTAAAAAAACCACAAATAACTTCAACTTTAAATATAAAAACAATATTTCTAATTTATAATAGTATAAATTATCATGTTTATGGAATTCACCTTAGCGCGCTCGCTCTCTCCCCTTTTCCCTTCTTCTGGGCCTGCACGTCATTTGGTTTCAATTTTTAATTCACTTTCATTCATTTTTACTATTTGAAAATAAATTATCAATATTTATTATTATTTTTATTAAAATTCAATTCATTTTAATTCAGAATATATTCTCTCAATAATATTTATACTTTCTCGCTCTATTTTTATTATCACTATATCTTTCCACCTAAAATCTATGTACTAAACTCCACATAATCATAATTTTTAAATAAAATTCATTCAAACACAAACTCATTTTCTAACTATCTTTCTAATTTTTGAAAATAATAAAAATGAAAACATAACCAAAGAGCGTCTAAACCTCCATGACGCAAATGAACCGGATTGATTCACTTGCCTGATGCACGGAAATGTGATTAACGTTCATTGGTTGGTGAGTTTGCCACAATTAAACTGACTTGATAGTGTAGGGTTCCTCTAATTAACTTTATAGTGTGGTTGCCAGAATTAACTTTCTGAAAATTGTTTGCTGTTGTCAATGGATGTAATTAGGGAGCTAGGATTTTTCATTGTGGGGGTAAATTCTGAATTATCAAAATAAGATATATATATTTTTATTTCATCATATATATTAATCACTTTAAACTCTGTAGTTTCAAAACAATTTATACAAAGAAAAATAGAAAGACAATGGAAGGACAATGGCAATGGAATATTTTCAATAAAAGCAAGAGAATATTTTTATAATTTAAGAGTTGACAAAATTAAAATTTTCAATATAAAAAAATTGAATTTGAGAACTTAAAAATGGAAGAAAAGTTTTTGTGTTTTATTAATGGCAGAACACAAGAATCTATTATATATATATATATAGTTGAATCATTACACATTTGATTATCTCACATTGAGTCCAATTTTTTGCACATTTGGTTCTCAGGCTCAAATTTTTCAATTGAACTGATTTATCTCCTAGTCATTTAAATTTGGGGTTTTTTTGGTCATTTATTATCCAAGCCCAGTCACCTGTCATGTGCGATGTCATGTCTCTTTTATTCATTAATAATAAATAATAAATAAATTAAAAATAGTAAAAATCTAAAATAATGTTACCTATTCAATAATATTTAATAGTAAACATGTATAAAATAATTTAATTAATAATGTTTAAAATTAAAAATAATTAAATTTATTAATAATATTAAAATTCTAAATATATATATTAATTAAATTACATATTTCATAATACTAAATTATTAATCATATATAAAACAATTTAAACAAATTTAAGTGAATTATTTATTAATGAAAAATAAAATTAAAATTAAAATAATATTACATATTTAATAGTCTTAAATAATAATAACATTATTAAAAATAATTTATTTAATTTAATTATGTATATGAATAATTTAGTTTAACATATCCTACACACACATTCTTCTTCCCCCGCCCCCCACTACCAAGCCGCCCCGCCTGCCTGCAAACATGGGCCAGTAGTGCATCGCAGGCATTGGCCCATTGCAGCAAGGCTGCAGCCGTTGTTGCATGGCAGCCGCCAGATCTGGAGGCGGTCATGGAGGGGTTGGGTTCAGTGGCGTATCTAGGAATTTAGGTAAGTGAAGTCAAAATATTAATAAAAATAAATTTTAAAATATTAATATTTAATAAAAAATAAAATTTAGATACATTAATTCAATTGTCTTCGACGAGTTTTCATATTCTGAACCTTTGTTATAATATCATAATTTGAAATGATCATAAATACATCTCTCTCTTTATAAGTTATTAAACAATCATTAGGAAGTCATCATTCATTCGGTTTCACAAATCAGACTTGATAAATTTCATCGCCAAGAAAGCTCTCCCCTAGACTTGCAGGTGGCGATCGAAAAAAAGCAACGAAAATTTCACCAGTCGTCGACCAACTGTACTGGGGTCATTTCGATATTAAGTGGGGGTCAAAAATACTATATATCCATCATTTCTATGTAAATATATATATATAAAAATAGCAAGTGAGGTCAACTGACATATGATGCTTGAATTGTTTGTAATCAGAAATGACTGGACAGTGGACACCTTTACCTCAAATGCGTGGTTCATAATTGTTGGACAAGGGCTTGCTTATCTGAAAAAATAATATATATAATCTTGACTTCGCTTAATAACTTAAGCAATGACTGGACACAATACCTCAAGTGCATGATTCATAATTGGCCAAGGGTTTGTTATTGATCTTAATTCATAATCTTGAAATGAAGAAGTACATGAAAAAGTGAAAAAATTCGCAATATTTAATCTTCTAATAAAAAATTCTTAACCAAAGACAACATAAAAGAAAACAATAAGAATCTTTTAGTGCCTTAGTTTAGTTTCATTTTCAAAACCCCTTTTCATATTTTCTACTATTGCAAAAATGAAGCACATCATTTTTTACACATTTTCGTCACGATATTTATTTTCATTTTCAAATCATATTCCCCAATAACCTATTTATCTTATCCCAAATACCTATATATTTTCTCTCTTTTTCTCTCTACTACAAAACTACTAAATCCAATATATAATTATTAATTACTTTTCAGCAATCTATCCAAATACAAACTCATTCCCAACTTATTTTCACTAGCTACTTCCAATATTTTGAAAATGAAAAAAAAACAAATGAGCGCGCCCGTTTTGTTTAATTTTTAAAGCCAATTTTTACATTTCTATTATTCCAGAAATAAAACACATAACTTTTTACCTGTTTTCACCTAATATCATTTTTATTTTCAAAACATTTTCTCCAATAACCTATACATCTTTTCCCTCTCTCTCTATTCCATTACTTCTATCTCTCTCCACTTACAATCTATTAAAACCAAAATATTATAACTTTTCTAACAGTCTATCAAAATACAAACTTATTTTCAACACATTTCTATTAACTAATTTTTTAAATTTTAAAAATGATAAAATGAAAATTGAAAATAAAAATAAAATCAAATGGGCCTAGTTACAAGCTAATCTCAAAACTTCCCAAAATGTAAATTTTGATCCTGCCCAGACTGTAGATTTTCTCTACAACTGTACAAATTTGGAAGATCCTTGAGGGTCTGAGGCAACTTTTTCTACAACTGGACGTCATTTCATATTTTTCTGCAGTGTCTACACAAAAACCTATTGACGCAAATAAATGATTCACTTGCCTGATTCTGACGCTATACGGAAATGTGTATAACTTTCATTGGTTGGCGCGTTGCCAAACCTAAAGAAAAATTTATAGTGTAGGGTGCACCTTCTCATGACTAGAAAGGATTATGCTTCTGGTTCCACTCATTTCTGATATTTTCTAGCTAGGCAACTTGCCGACGATGCTTTCTGTAGTCATTTCATGTTATATAATCTTCATCACTTGCAATTCTTTCTGCAATATACATAGTTTGAAATTAGCGTAACAAAATTTCTTGTACATCAGAAACAAGAAAGGACTATGGAAGCAAAATCAATGAAAGAAGTAGATGAAGAAACTGTTGTGGATAATTGTGTGATTTGTGTTAAAATATAAAATAAAGTAAAATAATTCACATGATCATAATTTTATAAAATAATAATTAAGAAAGTGATCAACCAAACCGTATAAATAATGAGGAAATTGGAGCTGGATCAATAAAGGAGAGTCATGACATTTGTCTCTGTCCTAAAGCCATTATTGCCTCCCTTCGTGCGGGTATTAGTAGTTGACCATGACTCCAAGATAAACCCATTAGCTCACAGCGGTGTCTCATCCCATGTGCACGACCACGAGGAGACTAGGAACCAGTCCATAGTCACGTTGCCAAAAACACAAAAGCTTGTGGAGAGTGTATAAAATAAAACAATCAAAACTCACACCAACTCTATGTACCAAAGAAAGATTATGACCCCTTTATATAATAGTAAAAGTTTGACCATTTAGAAAGGATTAATGGGCTACTAAAAGCATCATAAAATCACCATAAATTCAATTATAATTAGGCCCAATAATTATAAAAATAAAGTGGTCAAACATAATTAAATAAAAAGATTTGATACTATAAATGATGAATATGAAATATAAAACACATAGGCACATTAGTTGTCATGTTAAGACATATGATAAAATGATTTGTTGGAAATAAAATAAATTAAAGAAATTTTAAAACTTATTTCCAACATAAAAAGGCACAAGTTGAGATATGGCAGTATGTGTTCGGTTTTACTCCAATGGCAGTGGTGAAGTGTGCCATTGAACTCCAATACCGACGTTTTAGAAAGCCATGGTGGATCCATGACCCTACCAAGCTATCTGCCGCTCTTGGCTGCTCACCTTCCGTCCTCAACCGCATAATGCGCTATCTGATGCACCGTGGAATCTTCAAACAGACGGCCACAGGCAAGAACCATCAACTTGCTACACCCAAACTCCCTTTCTCGTCTGCTGATGAAAAATGGAGAGAATAGCATGGTTGCTTAAGTTCTGTTGGAAAGCAGCCCTGTGATGCTTGCTCCCTGGCATAAACTGACCTCACCAGCATTAGCAAATGGAGCTCCAGCATTTGAGGCTGCACATGGTAAGGATCTATGGAAGTATGCTTCAGAAAATCCTGCCCACAGCAAGCTATTCAATGATGCAATGGCCAGCCATACTAGGCTGGCTATACCAGCAATCGTCCATCATTATCCTGAGGCGTTTAAAGGGATCGGCTCTTTGGTTGATGTTGGTGGCGGTGATGGGACTGCTCTTCGCACTTTGATCAAATCCTGCCCTTGGATTCGTGGGATCAACTTCGATCTCCCTCATGTAGTGTGTGTGGCCCATCATGTGATGGCATTGAGCATGTCAAGGGCAACATGTTTGAAATGGTTCCAAAGGCTGATGCTGTTTTTCTTAATGGTATCTATGTTGGTTTCAGTTTTAGTCCCTTTTTATTCATGTTATGAGGACTAATGCTAGCTACACCTTCTTTTGGTTTACACAGTGGGTGCTGCATGATTGGAGCGATGAAAAGCGTATCAGATACTGACAAAATGTAGAGAAGCTATTCCTAAGAATATAGGAAAAGTGATCATTGCAGAGGTAATTCTTGATGAAGGAGAAGAGAAGTATAGCGATTGATGTTCGTTTGGCACTGGACATGGTGATGCTGGCTCACACAGAGATAGGAAAAGAAAGGACTATTAAAGAATGGGAATATGTAGTGTATGGCGCTGGCTTCACTAAGTACACTGTGAAACATATTCCATCTGCCATCATATCTGTTATTGAAGCCTATCCATGACTGAAACTTAAAGGCCAATTTTATGCTTTTAAATTAAATTAAGATGTGTTCTACAATGAACACTCATATGCATATTTCCTTCTGTTGTACGTTGAGTGTTATATATGCACAATTATGTTGTGAAGATTATGATACTTGGGATGAATAAAAAGTTGATTCCAATATGAATTTTGATACAATGCCCACTTGAAAAAAAAAAAAAAAAAAGTTCTTTCATTTGCCAACTGAGGAAAATTAATTGGTGATATAAAATTGACTATTTTGAAAAAGGTGGTACTGAAGTTTTAAATCACCCAATATTTTATAACTTAAAATACAATTCTCCTAAATTTTAGTTATCCTGGGTCCTAACTTCATTTCACATTGAACATCACACTTAATTATTTTATCATTTGCCCGCTATTAAACTTCAAGATATTAGTACTTTTCCATGTTATTTGATACCATAAATTGATTTTTGTAAAAGAATGGCTAATTGTTTATTATTTTACTTAAGAAATAATCACAATTTGAGGGGTTCTTAATATATAACACCAAACTAGCAATCCTTTTTTGAAATTAGAGTATTAAATAATTACTCTCCAAATGAAATGGAAAATATCTAGCAAGTTTGGCTATCAAATTCTATGATTTAACCTCAGACTGAGAGTTTATTTCATCCTCCAAATTAGGGCAACCAATTGAATCTTATCAACTGCAGAAACATAAATAAGTTAGACTAGCCCCATGAAGAAATATTATCAACTAATTCAAAACTTTTCAAACTGTAAAGTGTTATAAAAAAATGATCCTTAATTCCTACAGTGTGAGTAGTATATTCTTGAACCATAACTCTAAATTGTCACTAAAACAA